>CM027846.1:9292015-9892015 GCA_016097595.1 Eucalyptus pumila
AGCTTTTTCAGACATTTACCCGTGGGCTAATTAGACAACATCTTGCTTCGAACATAGGAGTTGCTAAGAGTAAAATTGGGAAAAGGAGCCCATTGTATGGGAAATACTGCAAGAAGTTATGCAGGGGCATCCTGTATTGCTGAATAGAGCGCCTACTCTGCATAGATTAGGCATACAGGCATTTCAACCCATTTTAGTGGAAGGACGTGCTATTTGTTTACATCCATTAGTTCGTAAGGGATTCAATGCAGACTTTGATGGGGATCAAATGGCTGTTCATGTACCTTTATCTTTGGAGGCTCAAGCGAGGCTCGTTTACTTATGTTTTCTCATATGAATCTCTTGTCTCCAGCTATTGGGGATCCCATTTCCGTACCAACCCAAGATATGCTTATTGGTCTATATGTATTAACGAGTGGGAATCGCCGAGGTATTTGTACAAATAGGTATAATCCATGGAATCGCAGAAACTATCAAAATGAAAGAACTTATGATAATAACTATAAGTATAGAAAAAAAAAGAACCTTTTTTTGTAATTCCTATGATGCAATTGGAGCTTATCGACAGAAAAGAATCAATTTAGATAGTCCTTTGTGGCTTCGATGGCGACTAGATCAACGCATTATTGCTTCAAGAGAAGTTCCTATCGAGATTCACTATGAATCTTTGGGTACCTATCATGAAATTTATGGGCACTATCTAATAGTAAGAAGTGTAAAAAAAGAAATTATTTGTATATACATTCGAACAACTGTCGGTCATATTTCTCTTTTTCGAGAAATCGAAGAAGCTATACAAGGGCTTTGTCGAGCCTGCTCATTTGGTACCTAATCATATGGTATCTAAATTAAGTAATTTATGACACCAGGTGTGAATTCGGTCTCTCTAGTTCAACTAGGACCCTAGTTCCTTAATTTCTAGGTGAATTAAGATCGATCGAAAAAGAAGTTTTCCAATCATTGACTCAAACTCATTGTCGAATCCCACTCAGCAGAATATGGATACTTATGGCAGAACGAGTCAATCTAGTCTTTCACAATAAAGTAATAGATGGAACTGCCATTAAAAGACTTATTAGCAGATTAATAGATCACTTCGGAATGGCATATACATCACACATTCTGGATCAAGTAAAGACTCTGGGTTTCCAGCAAGCCACTGCTACATCCATTTCATTAGGATTGATGATCTTTTAACAATACCTTCGAAGGGATGGTTAGTACAAGATGCTGAACAACAAAGTTTGATTTTTGGAAAAAACACCATCATTATGGGAATGTACATGCAGTAGAAAAATTACGCCAATCCATTGAGGTATGGTATGCTACAAGTGAATATTTGCGACAAGAAATGAATCCTAATTTTAGGATGACAGATCCCTTAATCCAGTCCATATAATGTCTTTTTCGGGAGCCAGAGGAAATGCATCTCAAGTACACCAATTAGTAGGTATGAGAGGATTAATGTCAGATCCTCAAGGACAAATGATTGATTTACCCATTCAAAGCAATTTACGCGAAGGACTATCTTTAACAGAATATATCATTTCTTGCTACGGAGCCCGCAAAGGAGTTGTGGATACTGCTGTACGAACATCAGATGCTGGATATCTTACGCGCAGACTTGTTGAAGTAGTACAACACATTGTTGTACGCAGAACAGATTGTGGAACCATCCGAGGGGTTTCTGTGAGTCCTCGAAATGGGATGATGCCGGAAAGAATTTTTATTCAAACATTAATTGGTCGTGTATTAGCAGACGATATCTATATGGGCCCACGATGCATTGCCATTCGAAATCAAGATATTGGAATTGGACTTGTCAATCGATTCATAACCTTCGAACACAACCAATATCTATTCGAACCCCCTTTACTTGTAGGAGTACATCTTGGATCTGTCGATTATGTTATGGTAGGAGTCCTACTCATGGCGACCTGGTCGAATTGGGAGAAGCTGTAGGTATTATTGCGGGTCAATCTATTGAGAACCAGGGACTCAACTAACATTAAGAACTTTTCATACCGGCGGAGTATTCACAGGTGGTACTGCCGAACATGTACGAGCCCCAATGGAAAAATCAAATTCAATGACGATTTGTCTATCCCACACGTACGCGTCATGGGCATCCTGCCTTTCTGGTGTCTTTATAGATCAGGCGTGTAACTATTGAGAGTGAAGATATTCTTACATAACGTGACTATTCCACCAAAAAGTTTTCTTTTTGGTTCAAAATAATCAATATGTAGAATCAGAACAAGTGATTGCTGAAATTGCGGGAACATACACTTTCAATTTGAAAGAGAGGGGTTCGAAAACATATTTATTCTGAATTGAGGGAGAAATTGGAGCACCGATGTGTACCATGCACCTGAATTTACATATAGTAATGTCCATCTTTTACCAAAAACAAGCCAATATGACATATCAGTTCGTGCAGATCCAGTAGAGCCTTTTTCACCTACAAGCAGATCAAGATTCAAATGAATCTTCGTTCGACAGAAAGAGAAACGAAGATATATTTCTGAGTCTCTCAGTGAATAATGATCAAATGAGATACGAATTATGTAGTTCTGATTTTTTCTGGTAAAATAAAAAAGAAGATAGGATTCCTGATTATTCAGAACTTAATCGAATCATATCTATTGTTCATTGTAATCTCAAATATCCTACTACTTTCGACGAGAATTTGATTTATTGGCAAAAAGGCGAAGAAATCGATTTCTTATTCCACTACAATCGATTCAAGAACGAAAGAAAGAACTAATGCCCCATTCAGGTATCTCGATTGAACTACCGATAAATGGAATTTTACGTAGAAATAGTATTCTTGCTTATTTCGACGATCCTCGATACAGAAGAAAGAGTTCGGGAATTATTAAATATGGGACTCTAGGGTTCATTCAGTCGTTAAAAAAGAGGATTTGATTGAGTATCGAGGAATCAAAGAATTTAAGCAAAAATGCCAAATGAAACTAGATCCATTTTTTTTTCATTCCCGAAGAAGTGCATATTTTCCTGAATCTTCTTCGATAATGGTACGGAACAATAGTCTGATTGGAGTAGATACACGAATCGCTTTAAATACAAGAAGCCGAGTGGGCGGATTAGTCCGAGTGGGAGAGAAAAAAAAAAAGGATTGAACTGAAAATCTTTTTCTGGAGATATCCATTTTCCTGGAGACAGATAAGATATCCCGACACAGTGGCATCTTGATACCCCCAGGAACAGGGAAAAACAAATTTTTTAAGAATCCAAAAAATGTGTATTGGATCTATGTCCAACGGATCACACCTAATAAGAAAGTATTTTGTTTTAGTTCGACCCGTAGTGACATATATATTGGACGGTATAAATTACAACACTCTTCCCCCCGGATCTGTTACAAGAAAGGGATACATACAACTTGAGTTGTCAATTATATTGTTTACAGAAATGGCAAACTAATTCGGGGAATTTCTGATACAAGTATTCAATTAGTTCGGACTTGTTTAATTTTGAATTGGGACCAAGACAAAAAAGTTCTTCTATCGAAGAGGCTCATACTTCCTTTGTTGAAGTAAGTACAAATGGTCTGATTCGAGATTTCTAAGAATTGACTTAGTGAAATTCCCTATTTCGTATCTCAGAAAAAGGAATGATCCCTCAGGCTCAGGATTGATCTCAGATTCAGATAATGTGTCAGATCACACCAATAGCAATCCTTTTATTCCAAGACAAAAATTCAACAATTACTTAGCCAAAATCAAGGAACCATTCGCACGTTGTTAAATAAAAATAAGGAATGTCCATCTTTGATAATTTTGTCATCATCTAATTGTTTCCGAATGGGTCCATTCAACGCTGGAAAATATCACAATGTGATAAAAGAATCAATCAAAAAGATCCTATAATTAAAATTAGGAATTGATTGGCCCTTTAGGAACAGTCCTTCAATTTGTGAATTTTTATTCATTTTACTATTTAATAACTCATAATCCTATTTTGGTAATCTAAATATTTGCAACTTGAAAATTTAAAACAGACTTTTTCAAGTAATTAACTATTATTTAATGGATGAAAATGGGAGAATTTTGAATCCCGATTCATGCAGTAACATCGTTTTGAATTCATTCAATTTGAATTGGTATTTTCTCCATCATAATTATTATCATAATTATTTTGAAGAAAGATCCACAATAATTAGTCTTGGACAGTTTATTTGTGAAAATGTATGTATATCCAAAAACGGACCCTATCTCAAAATCGGGTCAAGTTTTGATTGTTCAAGTTGACTCTGTAGTAATAAGATCCGCCGTTTTATTTGCCACCCAGGAGCAACTGTTCATGGTCATTATGGAGAAATCCTTTACGAAGGAGATACATTAGTTACATTTATATATGAAAATCGAGATCCGGTGATATAACGCAGGGTCTTCCAAAAGTGGAACAAGTGTTAGAAGCGTTCAATTGATTCAATATCGATGAACCTAGAAAAAAGAATTGAGGGTTGAAACGAGCATATAAAAAATTCTTGGAATTCCTTGGGATTCTTGATTGGGGCTGAACTAACTATAGTGCAAAGTCGTATATCTTTGGTTAATAAGATCCAAAAGGTTTATCGATCCCAGGTGCAAATCCATAATAGGCACATAGAAATTATTGTACGCCAAATAACATCAAAGGTGTTGGTTTCAGAGGATGAATGCTGAAGAAGTACCTGGAGAACTAATTGGATTAGCAGGAGCGGCGCGAACGGGGCGCGCTTTTGGAAGAATCGATCTGTTACCGCGCCATCCTATTGGGAATAAGGGCATCTTTGAATACCAAAGTTCATATCTGAAGCGAGTTTTGAAACTGCTCGGAGTTTTAGCCAAAGCTGCTCTCCGGGGCCGTATCGATTGGTTGAAAGGCCTAAAAGAGAACGTTGTTATAGGAGGGATGATACCGGTGGTACCGGATTCAAAGGATTAGTGCATCGTTCAAGGCAACATAAGAACATTCCTTTGAAAACCAAAAGAAGAATTTTTTCGAGGGGGAAATCGGAGATATTTTGTTCCACCACAGAGAATTATTTGATTCTTCCATTTCAAAGAAGTTTCATGATACATCAGAACAATCATTTCAGGATTTAATGATTCCTAAAAGTGATTCATACTTTTTTTTTTAATTAAAAAAAAACTCTTTATTTATGGTCATTTTTTGGGGTAATCGAAAAAAGATAATAACGAATAGAGGGTAGGGGTTTGGATTGTGTATCGACATCCACATGGCCAATCTCCGGTAGAAGAAAAGGTTCCATCGGAACAATTATTTAGTTCAGGCGTTCGTCGCTTTTTTTTTTTCAAAAAAAGCGGAAGTGGGGGGAGAAATGACAAGAAGGTATTGGAATATCAATTTGGAAGAGATGATGGAAGCGGGAGTTCATTTTGGTCATGGTACTAGGAAATGGAATCCTAGGATGGCACCTTATATTTCTGCCAAGCGTAAAGGTATTCATATTACAAATCTTACTAAAACTGCTCGTTTTTTATCAGAAGCTTGTGATTTAGTTTTTGATGCAGCAAGTCAGGGAAAACAGTTTTTAATTGTTGGTACCAAGAATAAAGCAGCTGATTCAGTAGCACGGGCTGCAATAAGGGCTCGATGTCATTATGTTAATAAAAAGTGGCTCGGTGGTATGTTAACGAATTGGTCCACTACAGAAACGAGACTTCATAAGTTCAGGGACTTGAGAACGGAACAAAAGGCGGGGAGACTCAATCGTCTTCCGAAAAAGAGACGCAGCTATGTTGAAGAGACAATTATCTCACTTGCAAACATATCTGGGCGGGATTAAATATATGACGGGGTTACCTGATATTGTAATTATTGTTGATCAACAAGAAGAATATACGGCTCTTCGAGAATGTATCACTTTGGGAATTCCAACAATTTGTTTAATCGATACAAATTGTGACCGGATCTTGCAGATATTTCGATTCCAGCAAATGATGACGCTATAGCTTCAATCCGATTAATTCTTAACAAATTAGTATTTGCAATTTGTGAGGGTCGTTCTAGCTATATACGAAATCCTTGATTAATAATAAGATAAATAAATTATTTTTTGAACTTCATAAATTTCTGGAATCGGTTACTACTCTTGAATCGCATAAAAGAGATCCAAATTACTGCGATATTATGTGATTAGTTCGTATCCAAAATAGAAAATTCAACTAAGCAAGTCGAAAAAGAGATGGTTGAATCAAAATAATTCCCTTTAAAGTTCTATTTCTGTCAGAGGGCAATATGAATGTTTTATCATGTTCCACCAACACACTAAAAGGGTTATACGATATATCGGGTGTGGAAGTAGGCCAACATTTCTATTGGCAAATAGGAGGTTTTCAAGTCCATGGCCAAGTCCTTATTACTTCTTGGGTTGTAATTGCTATCTTATTAGGTTCCGCCAGTATAGCTGTTCGGAATCCACAAACCATTCCGAATGACAGTCAAAATTTCTTCGAATATGTCCTTGAATTCATTCGAGACGTTAGCAAAACTCAGATTGGAGAAGAATATGGTCCATGGGTTCCTTTTGGGAACTATGTTCCTATTTATTTTTGTTTCAATTGGTCAGGGCTCTTTTACCATGGAAAATCATAGAATTAATCTCATGGGGAGTTAGCCGCACCCACGAATGATATAAATACTACCGTTGCTTTAGCTTTACTCACGTCAGTAGCATATTTCTATGCAGGTCTTACCAAAAAAGGATTAAGTTATTTCAGTAAATACATTCAACCAACTCCAATCCTTTTACCCATTAACATCTTAGAAGATTTCTACAAAACCTTTATCACTTAGTTTTCGACTTTTTCGGAAATATATTAGCCGATGAATTAGTAGTTGTTGTTCTTGTTTCTTTAGTACCTTTAGTGGTTCCTATACCTGTCATGTTCTTTGATTATTTACAAGTGGTATTCAAGCTCTTATTTTTGCAACTTTAGCCGCGGCTTATCCATGGAGGGTCATCATTGACTCGTTTTCAAAATAGTCGTTTTTTAGTTTAGCCCAAGGTAATGTATGTGTAACTCAAGATAATCTACTTAGGCAAGATAAAAAATAGACAAATAAGGTATATACGATCTACAGGAATAGGAAAAAAGATTGCGATATTTCGATTTAGGGAATTGTAAAAAAAAGCGAAAGAGATCTAAAAGATCTTTTTCCTAAAATTCCTGCTTGGCCCATTTATTTATATAATACCTACCCCAATAAATATTTTCTATTACTATATTTATTTAATAAAAAAAAAATAATTAAATAATAAAAGAAATATATAGAAATTATATTATATATAGAAAAAAAAAAAAAGAAAATAATTCTAAAAAAATATATAAATAAAAAAAATGGTATGAACTTTTCCTTTTAAATCAATGAAATACCGATATTTCTACCTATGCTATTCAATTATTCGGACCTAACGAATTCGTCCATGTAGGTTGTATACATGCAGAATAATGATAAATAAAAGGAAGAGTAGAATTGACGCGATTCATAAAAATGAATTGGTTAATATGGGTGTGTACAAATTGGGTATACGTAATGTAATGGCTAGAATCCAACTATTGGATGTTTCAGTTTCAAAAAGAAAAAGAATTCTAGAATCTGATTTAATCTAAGATACGAATAATTGGTTTACATTATGGAAGAAACCCATGTATATGTGATATTAGATATTGCTACTTATATATGAACTAAAATAGATCTGACTAATCGCCTATACTACTATGAATTATGAATTTAGATAGGGATTCCAATAGAAGTCTTTCCCCTTTCTTTCGTCCGTGACTGTGAATTGAATGAATAAAAAGATGAAATAAAGAAAAAGAATAAAAAAAGGGTATGTTATTTCAAGTATAAAAACAAACCACGGAGATGAATTTGAAAATCAAGATTTTATAAAGTTTTGTGATGAATTTGGTTTTCAGCATTCTCCTCTCCATATACTCCATAACAAAACGGAGTTGTGGAAAGAAAGAATAGGTCGCTTCAAGAAATGGTTAGAACTCTTTTAATTGAAAGCAACATCTCTTCACGTTTTTGGGCTGAAGCAGTTTCTACAGCATGTTATATTATTAATAGAGTTTTTCTAAGACCAATTCTGGAAAAAAAAACCCTATGAGTTATTCAAAGAAAAGAAGCCTATTGTTTCATATTTTCATGTGTTCGGACGTAAATGCTTTATATTGAAAAATGCAAATGATCGAGTTGGCAAGTTTGAAGAAAAATCAGACGAAGGCATCTTCCTTGGATATTCAACCACAAGCAAAGCATATAGAGTCTACAACAAGAAGACTCAATCTGTGGAGGAATCAATGAATGTCAAATTCCAAGATTCTACACAAAATGAATCTATTCAGACTCATCTTGAAGAATCTGAATCTGCTCCAAACTCTACAAAGCCTAAATCTTAGGAAGCAACTCAAACTTCGAAAGACCAGCAACAAATGATTGTTGAAGATTCAAATGAAGAAAGTGATCATCAATCTGATAAATTAACTAGTAACTGGAAGCATAAGTCCAGTCATCTCAAAGATCTCATTATTGGCGACATTAATGAAGGAATTCACAAAAAATCCAAAAGGCGCGAAGAGTTTAGTGATGTGGCTCTTAATTCTGAAATAGAACCCAAAAGTACAGAAGAAGCTTTATCTGATAAAAGTTGGATTGAAGCTATGCAAGAAGAACTCAGGCAATTTAGCATTAATGATGTCTGGGAGTTGACTCCTAAACCGAAAGGTAAATCTATTATTGGAATTAAATGGGCTTTCAGGAACAAGATGAACGAGAAAGGAAAAGTCGTAAGAAACAAAGCAAGACTCGTGGCCAAGGGATATATGCAAGAAGAAGGGATAGACTATGACGAGACTTACCAGTAGCAAGGTTAGAAGCAATTCAATTATTACTTGCTTTTGCTTGTTATAAGAATTTTAGGTTATTCCAAATGGATGTCAAAAGTGCTTTCCTGAATGGATTTATCCATGAGGAAGTCTATGTGGAACAACCACCTGGGTTTGAAGACCCAAGGAAACCAGACTCAATTATTCAGACTGAAAAAGGCCTTATATGGTTTAAAGCAAGCTCCTCGAGCCTGGTATGACAGACTGAGTAAGTTTTTTATTCAAAATGGCTTTGTAAAAGGTAAAGTAAACACTACTCTGTTTATCAAAAGAGAAAACAAAATTTTTCTGCTTGTTCAAATATATATTGATGATATTATTTTTGAATCCTCTAATGAAAGCTTGTGCAAGAAATTCTCTAAGTCTATGCAGGATGAATTTGAAATGAGCATGATGGGTGAGTTAACCTTCTTTCTTGGGCTTCAAGTGAAACAATTGAAGGAAGGAACTTTTATTCATCAAGAAAAATATGCAAATGATCTTGTCAAAAAGTTTGAACTGGAAAATTGCAAAAAGGCTGATATACCAATGTCAAGCTCTTTAAAGATAGACAAAGATGAAGGAGGAAAGAAAGTTGACCGAAGTTATACAGGAGTATCATTAGTTCACTTCTTTATCTTACTGCTTCTAGAGCTAACATTCTGTTTAGTGTTTGCATTTGTGCTAGATTTCAAGCAGGCCCAAAAGAATCTCATTTGAGTGCCGCAAAGCGTATTATCAAATACATTGCATCAACTTCAAGCATTGGTCTTTGGTATCCTAAAAAGGGAGACTTTACTCTTCTCGGATATTCAGACGCAGAGCTAGCCGGATGCAGAGTTGATAGAAAGAGCACCTCAGGTACCTATCAATTATTTGGAAGCAGGACAGTATCTTGGTTTTCAAGGAAGCAAAGTACAGTAGCTCTTTCTACAACAGAAGCGGAATATGTAGCTCTTGGAAGTTGTTGTTCACAAATTATGTGGATAAAACAACAGCTAAGAGACTTTGGAATTGGAGATTCATGCACGGAGATTAATTGTGACAACACCAGCGCAATCAATCTCACCAAAAATCCAATTCTTCACTCAAGTGCAAAGCATATAGAGATTCGACATCACTTCATTAGAGATCATGTTCAAAATGGAGAAGTTTTGATTCAGTTTGTTGACTCAAAGAACCAATTGGTGGATATATTTACAAAGCCTTTGGAGAAAAATCATTTTGAAAATCATTCATTCAAGACTCAACATCTTGAAGTTTGAAGAAGTTAAAGTCTAGAGACACCTAGACTCAAATGATCAAGGTAATCTTTTGTAAGTTATTTTCTTATGTCTTGATTCTCATCTCAAAAAGGTACGATTATTAACCATGGTTGATTATTGCTATCTTTAATTGATGTGATTATTGCAACGTTTCCTTTTCGAAAATGGAGTTATTTTTTAAATGAAAATTATCTAATTTTTCGAAAAAAGGCAGTTATTTTTTAAAAGACATCTTTTTACTTTCTTTTATGACGTTCCGTATGCCTCTCTTCGACTGTTATATATACTGTTGATTTCTCTTGTTTCACTCACAAAAACCCTAAGAGAGTACCGATCTTCCATTTCTGTCTTCTTCTCTTGTTTAATCTTCGAAAAGTTGTCATCTTTCTTGGGAAAACAAGCTTGGAATCTCTCAAAGACTGTGAAAAATGTCTTCCCAAAGAAAGTCTTCGAGGATCGCGAACAGGGGACTACAACAAATGTGTGAGGGACCTACGCACTTCGATCTCACCAAAGAAGAAGAGTTTCCTAGTCAGCAACAGAGCCCACAACATTCTCAATAGCATATGTCTTCTCCATCTAGACAACAGGAGGTTGCTCGACAAGAAAAGGAAGAAATATTTGAAGATGCAGAACCTGTAAGAGTCTATAAGCCTTCTTTTACCTACAAGCTTTATTGTGCTTTAAAAAGGGGAGGAACTCCTTTGAACTACATTGACGAATTTTTGAAAGAAAAATGGTACAGAAATGAAACATTCTTTCTACATACAATGGAGCGTTTGGGAATTGCTCCTGCTGGGTCAGCGGAGGAGGCATTCGCAAATATCCCAATCGATCCTCGTGTTGGAGGGCTGAATCAAATAGATGGGAATGATGATGACAAGTTGTACAGTTAGTTTCAACTGAGAATGGGTGTTGCGACAAAAATTCGGGGAAAAAGGACAAATTTGTTTCGATCGGAGGAACAAAAGCATCTATACTCTAAGTTGTTGAAGCGTGGAGTAATAAACCCCTAGAAGTGTAGACTTTGATTTCCTTGATGCTATGAATGTTAAATTAAGGGAAAAATTCAGTCTTCTTCAACTTGAACAGTTCTATTCTGACTCTACAGAAGCCTATGCTGAACTCACTGCTTATTTCTATTCGAATCTTAGTTTCTTAGATGCGAATAGATTCTCTTTTAGTGTCCAAGATCGAGACTATGTGGTGGATGTAGATATGTTGGCTGATGTGATTGGGGTTGAAAGAGGGAGATATCAACCCATTAGTGTGTTTATTGCTCCTATTACGTTGGAACTTGTTAAGGATAGAAGGACAGAGGGAAAGGTTTTCTACTCAAGGATGAGTGCATTCAACATTCTGCTTCACAAGATTGTGATTAATTGCCTCAGACCAAAATCTACTTCAAAGACTGATGTTTCAAACTCAGAGGCAAAGCTGATGTATACCATCAATGCTGGGAAAAAGTTTTCTCTTCCACATACTATTGTTCCACATGTACAGGGCAGTGGTGAAGGACAAGGGTCAACTTCCTTATCTTGTGACAAAGTTATGCAGACATTTAAATATTCAGCCTCCACGAATTCTCTATGTTCGATCGTGCGATCAAATGGTGGTGGGACTGAAAATGGTCTCTAAAATGCATCTGAATGAACTCAACAAGGAGTTGGAGAAATTCAAGGAGAAAACCCCGTTAAGTCTCATCAAGTCTCTTTGGCTGCAAAGAGAAAAGGCAAGGAGCCCATGGTAGCTCCATGCAAGAAAAGAAAAGCTCTCATCGTTGAGGATGAAGATGATGAGGAAGACATCACCATTTCTGCTATGGCATTGAAGAACTTGAGTCGTTCTGTTCCATAATCAATGGAGAGAAAAGAAAAGGACACATATGAGATAGAACAGAGGACTGAAGAAAGAGAAAATTTGGAAGCAGAGGAGAAAGAAGCAGAGGAAAGACAATCAGAGGAGAGAGAAGTAGAAGAAGGAGATGAAGAGGAGGAAAGAATTGAAGAAGAAGAAGAGAGAGGAGATCAAGCAGAAACAAAACATGAGGAACACTCTTCTCCACCTGAAGGCATGGAAACAGGGGGAGACCGTGAGAAAAGAGGATTGTCCTCATATCCTACTACCAGTGAGGGAGTCAGTCGCTTTCCAGTAGATCCAGAAGATATCTATGCCTCTCAATTTCCTGAAGAGGGACATGATGTTTCATCGCCCATTCTGCGTGAACATGCTGATTTGCCATCGTCTGTCTTTACTCCATCAGATTGAGCAGAAGCCAGTATGCAGACTGAAAATTCAGCAGACTTTCGCAGAATTCTTGATGTTCTCTTGGAAATGCGGGGTCAGATATATGCTCTGGGATGCGAAGTTCAGAATCTGCAGAATGCGGGTCAAGCTTCTTCAGTCTCTTTGAATGATCAGATTCAAGCCATTTCTCTTCAGATTCAGGCAAATGCTAAGGGTGAAGATGTGGCATAACTGAATGAGGACTTGAAAAAGCTGGAAGGCATTGTCCAGTCAATGGGAGATTTCCAGCTTGTTCGTGTTCCCAAGCATTCTTGAATCCATTCTCTTTTCATCTCAACCTTTTTTTTTTATTATGACAAAAAGGGGGAGAGATGCAATATTTGAAACTTTGAACTTAAATTTTGTTGAACTTTGGTTTGTTTTGATTATGACTTGACTTGAACGTCTGGATGTTGATTGAATTTAGGATTTGGATTTGATTGCTTATATTAAGTACTATTGATATCTTATGAATGGCTTTATTCACATACAAGACTAACCTATTTTCTGTGGATGCAGATTCTAATGTTTTTATTAAGCCATTTATCTTTATAATATATCTATATTTGCTTGAGTAATATTTTGCAGGTCAAAGTTATTCAAATCTGCAGGAAAGTTTTGTCACCATCAAAAAGGGGGAGATTGTTGGAGAAATCTTCCTGGAATATTTTGAAGCTGACAAAACGTTTCCATCAGTCTAGTATGAAGATTTGCAGACTCTTCTATTCAAAGTCTGAAGACCTTTGGACTACCAACTCAAGACTCAAAGTCTATTTTCATTGACAGTTTCTAGACCGTCGAAGAAGGGTTATCCATAAATTGGTGTTTCATTAAGGATTTGACCTTATCAACTGGAGAAGATCTCTTGGCTGGATATGTTATAACAGAATCTTTTATTTGATTATGATTAAGGATCCGATGATTGGCGAAGTATACTTGGAAGGTTCTACTTATGGAAACCAAGATCCTGATTGTATGTGTGAGCATGATTGATGGGCTATCGACATGTTCCTTTAATAGTTCGAATGATCTTCCAAATTGATTCCGTCCAATGTGTAGATTGGAGGAATTCCTTTGGTAAGTGCCAACGGGTATGATGGCAAAATGAGTATAAAAGGAAGACGTTCCAGTTATTCGAGTGTGTGCGGATAGAAGAATTCCAAAGTCTGAAGCTCTTTGTTCTTTGTCAATTCATTTATTGAGCGAAATCTTGTACGCAAAAGAGAGTTTATATTCTGATAAACCTTGAGGAAGTGTGGTAGACTATCTACACTTTGGAATCAAGGGAAAGACTTGCTGTAACATCTCTTTTGTTCATAGTGAAATCCAGCCGGTGGGTTGTTAGTGCGGAAGAGTGGACGTAGGCTTGAAATAAGCCGAACCACTATAAACCTTGTGTTCAATTTTCTCTTCCCTACTCTCTGCTTTACTTTCATCATAGTTCGTCTTGTTAAAGAAGAACTTCCTTTCTATTGTCTGCTTAGTATTGTTCTTATATCGCGAAGAATTATTTGCACCTATTCACCCCCCTCTAGGTGCTTGTACTAGCTATCTCACCAGCCACCAATGCCCATGCTCCGGCTTCCTCAGCTGCATACACAGGTGTTTCCATGAGATTAGCCTCTTCCTTGATTAGCCTCTTCTCATCTCTTTATCTTTTGGCCACCCCTTGCTTTGTTCTAATAGCTTTTTCATGAAGGGCTTTCATTGGTTCTTTTTTAACTTCTCACATATAATAGCCTTTGCATACCCGACTACTGGTGACATTGTTATTTCGGGATAAGGGCAGAGGGTTGAGTTGTAACTGTACATGACGTATACCCTGCCACACTAGTTGTTGGATGAGGTAATAAGGGGTCGTGCTGGAGCTAGAGCAATGCAGGTGAAGTTTCAGGTACGACTTCTTCTGATTGAACTGCGTTATCTTTTGGCGTATAAAAAGTATGCCAATATGGACTCTGCTCTCTTACCTCGGCCCTTAGCCATTGACCATAGGCCATTTTTCCTTTACCTTCTAGTTTTGTGTCATCAAAAGGTATGTCCTTATAGTACATCGCATAATGTCCCAACTTTCCACACGAATAGCAGAAGTGCGAGAGTCTTTCGTTGCGGAAATCTAGCCAAAGAAGCTTTCCCTCGATTCGGATGAGTTTGCATGTCTTTAGAGGTTCTTGTAAGAGCAATTCCACCCGAGCCTGCCTAGGTCTGGATGAGGTTTCGTCCTTCGTATCAAGTCAGACTTCCACAACCTGCCCCAAACGTTGTACTGCCCTGGTGATCATTGATTATGTACTCCATTCTAGAGGTAGTTTGTATACTTGAACCCAAAAGGCACACACAGAAAAATCATAGCAGTGAAAGGGAGTGTTTGGGATCCATGGCTTAAGAATAACCAAATGACCAGAGAATGACCAAGGTCCCCCATCCAGCACTTTCTGTTTGTCAGCTTGAGACTTGAACTAGATCATGTATATACCCGCCTGTCGCTGTGAGATATCGACTTGGTCAATGCGCCATACACGCTTTAGTGTGCTTTGGAGAGCTGGGAAGTTAATGGACGGATTTGATAAAATGTATCCTATTAATGTAATTCGACATTCAGCCAACTTTTTAGGTGGAGGTTCTTCATCCCAGTCTTCTATGAGCTGCTCGGTAGTAAGGTGGCCTAGCCTATTGCAGAGGGCGGATAGACGCGAAGAGTCGGCATGTGTATCCAACACCACAAATATGCCCAGAACACAAGTGGAACCATAAACCAGCACTACAAGCCGTAAACCAGGAGAACACTACTATCAGTAGATAAGGTAATGCCCGCCAATTCAAGCCAATTGTCCATAATCCGTGTCTAATATTCAGTCTTGCCCTAAGCTGATGACTCTTAAACTAAATGATACTCAAAATTGAATACCTGGTATCTTCTGTCTTGCAAAAATCGATAAAGCACCAGTCCAATTACAGAGGGGGAACTTCCAGAACATGCAGGTAGCTAAGCGCAACATCGAGGAGTGCAGCAGTGAAACCAACAGAAATCCAAGGCTAGATGAGTTGATTCTGAGTAATTCGGTAAACCTGAGAATAACCAAGGTCCCTCAGTAATCTGAAGATGATACCTGTTACGGAAGGACTCGCTCAATTACAGGAAGAAATGGAGTGGTATGCGAAGTAACCCTTCACTTCGGACAGGGATGTGGTAATCGTCATGGGAAAGAGAAAGGAATCATCGAGAGAATTTCGGGGATGAAATAGAATGGGGATTAGAAGAAATTAGGGTTTGTAAAAACTACCATAAAGGTAGAGGAGAGACTCTGCATTTCGAGAGGGTTTTACGTATACATCCACATGTTTGATACGCAATCAAATGGGCCCAATTTGATTTTGGATAAATGAGACATTAAGATTAGATCGTCTTCACAAGAATAGTGCATGTGCACTCTCGGTTGCCAAGGTCATACTTAACAAGATCGAGTTTATGCAATTTGTTGATCTTCCACGATAAGCTTTGGCGAAAAAGACGCCAGTGAGAAGAACCTTTCGAAATTTACATGCACGCCTGAATCGAAGCTCTTGCTCGGGATTAGCATTTCCCATTAAAAGGTCAACTGGAAAGCTCTTCGTAGAATTGTTCAAGTACCAAATGTTTTTAAACTCCATAATTGCTTCTCATTTTAACGTCCACGGTGAGGCTTTTACATTGCACGTGACCATGCCTTTTGACTTATCAGCATCACCTGGTGATCCCACGCATTCCACTTGACCGGATAAATGATGACAAAGGTGGCGGCCAATGTGACACAAGGCGAAATTTAGAGTAGGTGGAATTTTTTTCTTAATCTCTCTTTATCAGAATTTTTTTCATTTGACTAATCTCTATAATTAAATATGGAAATATACATAAGTATTATCCGCGAACAAGGAACCATTTCACACCATTTGGAATCATCCTGAAATAATATCACGTATTTTCTCGATGAGAGACTTCGGCACTTAATAAGAATACATCATACACGTCAAGTCTTGATATTTATGAGGAAATGCTTTTAAGGAAAATTCGCACACTGGTCAAGCTAGCAAATATGGAGGATTTAGGTCGTCTAATTGGAAAACACCCATGCTATTTTGACCACGTCTTTGTGATGACAACAGCATTTCAATTCGGAAAAATAAAGTCGATACGCCCTCTATCAAGTCCATCGTGTATAAGAAATCGCTTGTAGAGAATTCTATAATTGCCCTTTTGCTTGTTGTCATGTTCATTCTTGGTGAAATCTTTAATTGCCCCCGATTTTGCTCGGTACTCGGTGTCATTTACACTAAAACGAGACAAATAGAGAGGCCGTAATTTTCTTTGCATTGCAACCCATTGAAACGAAGTTGAAGGTTCCCACATCTCGCATCTACATCTACCCTCATCTTTGATAAAGCTAGTATGAACACCTAGAGGGGGTGAATAAGTGTTTAAAAAAAATATTGACAAATAATCACAAAATAAAATAAGTTGCTAACAAAGTCTGAATAAAGATTTAAGTAAAAATGCTTATACACGTGTTTCTGAAGCATTTTTGTGCATTTCAGTAAAAGCACACCGAAGAGATAAATGGGCTAATTATATTAACCTTGTACCATGTTCCAAATTTGATTTAGACGTTTTTCGAGTTTTAATCATTAGATACTAGACTTCTGTAGTCATATCGTAGACTCTTGTCAAAGTCTATTTACTTCAGAAGTCTTTCCCACTATGATGAGATCCAGACTGAAACCAAATCTAGAACAAAGATATTATCAGACTTAGCTTTATTGATCTTACGACAAGGATTCGGTACAAGCATTATAGAGATTTATCTTTAATATCTAACTTTATGGCAAAGAATCTCACTTACCTTTTATAAATATATTGATGGAATCAATCACGAATTGATGAAATCAATCTTGAAGATAAATTCCTTTTTGTGAAGCATCTACTTATGGAAACCTAAATTCTAATTGAATCTGAATTTACTTCAGAAGTCTAGCGTCACTTTAGTCAGACTTTGCTTGCAAAATAACTTATTATGCATTTATTTGCTTAATTTTTTTAACACCTATTTATCCCCCTCTAGGTGGTAATACTAGCATTTTCAATCAGTATCAGAGCGTTGGTGCTCGTTTTATTGAAGTATTTAAATTTCTAAGCTAAAGATCTTCTATGGCTAGTATCTTAGCACTAGGGTTAGTTGAAGGACAGAGCAATACCAGGCCACCATATTTTGATGGAAAAGAATGCAATGTGTGGAATAATAAAATGAAGGCGTTCTTAGAATCCAAAGATCCTCTGAAATAGGATGTTGTGGAAAGTGGAATCAACCCAAAGGTAGTATCAGCATCAAACAAGGGAAAAAAGTCTTAGATAAAGATGTTAAAGATTCCAACCAAGAAAAAATTATCAAGAGACAAGCTCTTGATGCAAAAACTATTTATTATTTATACTGCACATTGTCTCCTACTAAATACAACAAAATTTCTTCATTATAAATAGCTAAAGAAGTCTGGGATAGGCTTCATGTCACTTATGAAACAACTGACCGTGTAAAGGAGACGAAAATAAACATTCTACTTGGCTAATATGAATCCTTCATAATGAAGCCTGGAAAGTCTATTGGAGATATGTTCAACTGTTTTACGGAAATTGTAAATAGATTGGCATATCAAGGTCAACCAATTTCTGCTCCAATGAAGGTCAACAAATTGCTGTGAGGACTTTCAAATGACTGGAACCATGTGAAGACATCAATTCGAGAGACACAAAGGATCATGCCTCTCTCTATTGATAAGCTGATATGCACTCTTCAATCATATGAAGTGGAACATATCAATGATAAAGAGGACCCAAAAGGTAAGAAGTCAATTGCACTTAAGTTTAATGCTGATTTTGATGATATAGAAACAGACAATGACATGGATGACAAGGAGTTGGCCCTTATGATAAAGAAATTCAGCAAGCTGAATAGGAAAGGAAGAAAATCGAACTAGAAAAAGCAAAGTAAGCAAATTCTTAGAAAAGATCGATGGATGATGTTGAAACAAGCAATGATGTAATATGCTTTGACTGCAAAAAAAAAAAAAAAAGGAAGGGGGGGGGGGGGGGGGGGGACACATCAAGCCTAACTGTTCCTTGCTGAAAAACAAGAAATGGAAGTATAAAAATATAAGAAAGCTCTTAAAGCAAAAAACTCAAGTGACATAGAATGTGAGGAAAGTGAAAATGGGTTTGCAAATATCTAACAAATCACTTAAAATCAAACTCGAATATAGACTCAAAAATTCCTATTAAAGGATTTCCTAACTAAAGAAGGAAAATTCAAAGCACAAGTAATAGGATAATTCTTGGAGAGAAAAGTTTGAGAGTTTGAAAAATGATTTTCATGGTTTGAAAGAAAATGATGATTCTCTTTCAAAGGAAAATAAATGTTTGAAAAATGAGATTTCAGATATTTCTACAAAGTTTTCCAAAGGGTAAAAAACTTTAGAGAAAATCCTTTCAACTCAAATACCCTATTTTAACAAACCTGGTTTGGGTCTGAATAATGAAAGCACTCCTTCTATCGATTTTCCTAAAGTTAAAGAAAGACTTAGATAAAGACCTCCACAATCTTCTCAAAAAAAAAATTATTTTCAAAAAGTTTTTGTGAAACCTGTTGGCCGAAATGCTCTTAAATGTTCTTAGTGTAACAACATAGAACATTTTGAGAATGAATGTCCTAAAGTTTGGATACTTGTTAAGAAGGATTGGGCAAAAGCCGTCTTTAAAACTAACTCATCAGGACCGAAGAAAATTTGAGTACCAAAGAAAGTTTGAGATTTCTTTTTTACTATAGGTTATTGTTAAAATGAAAAGCAAATAGTTGGACAGTGGATATTCTAGACATATGATTGAATATTCAAGTAGTTTAATAAAACTAGAAAAATAAAAAGGAGGAAATGTTTCTTTTGGTGGGAATAGCAAATGAAAAATTATTGGACATGGAATAGTGAGGATTAGAAGTTTAATCATCAACAATTTTTCACTGGTAAAAGGTCTAAATTACAATCTCCTGAGCATAAGTTAGCTATACAATACTAGATTTAGAATCAATTTTCAAGAAGATGTCTATTTTGGAGTTAGTCGAGACTTATCTCAATCCATCATTGGACGAAGACATGGCAATATTTATCTTCTGGACATAAGTTCAGAGAGCTTTCAATGTCTTATTTCAATTCAAGATGAAGCATATCTCTGGCATCGCAAGCTTGGACATGTGAGTATGAAACAAATTGCTAAACTTTCATCTAAGAAGCTGGTACAAGGTCTTCCCAAAATGGTATACCAGAAGTTTGAGTTGTGTACTTCATGTATCTTGAAAAAAAAAGGTCAGAAGCTCATTTAAACCTGTAAATCAAGTTTTTACTAATCGTGTCTTGCAACTTCTTCATATAGATCTCTTTGAACCAATTAGAACACAAAGCATTAGTGGTAAGAAATATTGTTTGGTAGTTATGGATGATTATTCAAGATTCTCTTGGGTTTTCTTCTTGACAAATAAAACCAAAACCTTCTCATATTTTTCAAAGTTTGCTAGGAAAGTTTAGAACAAGAAATGTTATGTCATCTCAAACATAAGGACTGATCATGGGGGATAATTTGAAAATCAAGATTTTGCAAATTTCTGTGACAAGAATGGTCATCAACATGTTTTCTCCTCTCCATATACTCCATAACAAAATGGAGTTTGTGGAAATGAAAAATAGATCATTACAGGAAATGGCCAAAACTCTACTGATAGAAAGTAAAGTCTCTTCTCGTTTATTGGGTAAAAGCAATCTCTACTACCCATTGTATAATTAACAAGGTATTTTTAAGGCCCATCCTAGAGAAGACCCTCTGAAGTGTATAATGGGAAGAAGCCAATATCTCTTATTTTCATGTGTTTGGTTACAGGTGCTTTATATTGAAGAATGGAAATGATTGGCCTAAAAAATCCGAAGAAAGATTGAATGAAGGAATATTTCTTGGTTACTCTATTTCAAGCAAAGCTTACAGGATCCTTAACAAGAATACACAAATTGTCAAAGAATCCATGAATGTCAGATTTTAGGAAAGTATTCAAAACCAACAAGATCAAACTCAACTTGGAGAGTCTAAATTAGTTTCAGACTTAATAAAGTTTGATTCCCCCAAGGAACTTCAATTTTCTGGTGATCAAAGTCAAGCAGAACAAAAGTTAGAAGAATCAAAGAAAATTTACGATCGGTAAATCCTTACAAGAATCAACAAACCCAACAGCAACTGAAAGCACAAATCAAGTCATCCTAAAGAATTTATCATTGGCAACATCGAAGAAGGAATCCATAGCAAATCCAAAGCAAAAGGAGACTCAAGTGCACTAGCATTTATTTCTCAAATAGAACCTAAAGGAGTAGAAGAAGCATTATTTGACGAAAGCTGGATAGAAGCAATGCAGGAAGAACTCAGACAATTCATTATCAATGATATCTGGGAGCTAGTTCAAAACCGAAAGGAAAATCTGTGATTGGAACAAAATGGGTGTTCGGAAACAAGATGGATGAAAAGGGCAAAGTAACTAGGAACAAAGCAAGGCTTGTTACAAAATTTTATACACAAGAGGAATGAATGGATTATGATGAGACATATACACCTATAGTGAGGTTAGAAGCCATTAGATTATTGCTTGCATATGCGTGTTTTTATAATTTCAAGTTATTTCAGATGGATGTCAAGAGTACTTTCCTAAATGGATTTATACAAGAAGAAGTCTTTGTAGAACAACCACTAGAATTTGAAGATCCTAAAAAACCAGACTTTGTCTATAGACTGAGGAAAGCGTTATATGGTCCGAAACATGCACCTCGAGCTTGATATGAGAGACTAAGTAAGTTCTTGGTAAGCAATGGTTTTAAGAAAGAAATGGTTGACACAACTTTGTTTATCAAAAAGGAAGAAAAATATTTTCTACTTGTTCAAATATATGTAGATGATATAATATGTGGGTCTTCTAATGAAAATCTATGCAAGAAATTTCTCAAAGTCATTGTAGGAAGAATTCAAATTGAGTATGATGGGTGAATTAACCTTCTTTTTGGGTTTGCAAGTTAGACAATCAAAGAAATGAACATTCATCTATCAAGAGAAATATGCTAGAGATGTTATCAAGAAGTTTAGGATGGAAAACTGCAAGAAGACTGAGACTCCCATGTCAAGTTCTTCCAAACTTGACAAGGATGAAGATAGAAAGAAAGTTGACCAAAAGACATACAAAAGCATGATTAGTTCTCTTCTCTATCTCACTGCCTGTCAACTTGATGCTATATTAAGTGTGTGCATGTGTGCTAGATTCCAAGCTAACCCAAAAGAGTCTCATCTTAATGTTGTCAAACGTATTATCAAATATATTGCAACTTATCTAAAGTTAGGTTTGTGGTATCTAAAAGAATGAGACTTTACATTACTTGGTTATTCTAATGTTGATCTAGCTGGTTATAAAGTTGACAGGAAAAGTACTTCAGGAACATGTCAACTATTAGGACAAATGTTAGTGTCGTAGTTCTCTAAGAAGTAGAACACTGTGGCACTTTCAATAGCAGAAGCAGATATGTTGTTTTTGGAAGCTACTGCTCACAGATTCTTTAGATTAGGCAACAGCTAAGCGATTTTAGAATAGAAGAACCTTGCACCGAAATTAGTTGTGACAACACCAGTGCGATTAATCTTACCAAAGCATATTGAAATTCGCCATCACTTCATAAGAGATCATGTGCAAAACAGTGAAATCAATGTTCAATTCATTGATTCGAAGAATCAACTGGCAAATATCTTCACCAAGCCATTGGAGAAAGGTTTGTTCGAGTCCATCCATGAAAAGATGAATATTACTCTTGCATCTGGCTAAACTCATTAGTTCAATATATGGAAGATACATCCTTCTTAAAGCCTTCCATACTCATGTAGTTTTATTTCAAATTTTGGCACATAAGTTTCTTTCCTTCTTGAACAGGTACAATTATTCTCAAATTATTACTTGCCTTTTATATTTTTGAAATTGTCATATCTCTACTGATTTTTCGGAATTAATTATTCAAAAATTATTGACTGTTATATTTTTGATTTTTTGAAAACGGAAGTTTCTTTTATGCCGGTTTGGTTGCCTTGCTTCATTTTCTTTAAATAAAATCCTCAACCCTTTTCTCCTGATAACCAGACTATCTTCAAACCCTAATCTTATTCTCAAACCCTCACTTCTCTTGTTCTTCTCTTTCTCTACAAAATTTCTCACCCGATCACACACGAACGTGTCATCAAAGTCTTCCAAGTCTGCTTCGATGTCCTATCAAGGAAATCTTCTCGCATTGCTAGTTACGAGCCTCAATTTGTCCTTGAAGGTCCAATGCATTTTGATCTCACCAAGGATGATTCACCTCAAAGCTCGCCTTACTATTGACACCTAAATTTTTACATAAAAATGGGTTAATTTTTATCCCCAAAAAAATAAAATAAAATTGCATAGCATATAATCTTAGGTGCATTTGATATATTTAGTAAATCTTTTATATATTCAAACGATATATACGGAGAGATAGATTTCATTGAAAATTTGAAGGTTTCAATGTAATATTTCAGATGTGATATATATTTGGCGTTAATCTTTAGGTAATATGCATTTTCGACAAAATAAAAGAAACATTAGATCTTTCAATTGTTGATGGGCGTGAACAAAGGAAAGAAAACAAAATAAAATCATGAAGATTATGCCTTGGTCGCGTGAGATGCAATTGAAAATAAAAATGAAATTATGCTTCTTCCATATATGGGCTCAATTTCGTTGCATATAAAAATGAGGGCTTTTCTCATACGATGGGAGGGGGGAGGCCTACTGCTCGCTCGCCTCAGTTGTGCCCGACGCTTACTGCTGCGCTTCCTTCCGGCGAACCCACAGCAGCACCCCATCGCCCCAAAGAACCCACGACCTAGCACCTAAAGCCAGCAGCCCGCGTTCGACGACCGTGTTCTTGCCTCCGCCGATGCCATGCCATCGCCCCAACCCTCACCGGAGCTCCGACGCCGGCCACCCTCTGCCCGGTACCACCCACCGCTGCTACTCGCCCTTTCCAAGCCTCCCTTTAGGTGGTTTTTGTTATTTTTATTTTTCTTCTATTTTATGCTATTTTATTTTTTTTTTTTAATTCTGTTATTATTGTATAAATTGGAACATTGGAAGTTGATTTTTGAATATTGTAGGCATTAACCGCAGGGGTTTTGTCCAAAATTATTGTAATTATTAATTTGATCCGTAAGATGTCGGATCATTTTTTTAATTATATTAATTTTTGGGCATTTTGATAGTATTTTAATTGTTAAATCATTATAATTATTAATTTGATCCATAAGATTTTGGATTAGATTTTTAATTATTTTAAAATTTTCTATATGTCATGATGTTTAAGGTTAGAGTAATCGTTAATTTAACCCGTGAGACAACACGTTATTTTTTTACTATTTTAATCATTTATTTATTGAATATCTTGATTGTTTAGATGTAATGTTTATCTGATAATTGCTTGTCTTAGAAAAACACTAAAAAAATGTAAATAAAAAATCAAATCTTGCATCGGAGTGTGTTAGTTTAGTAAATTAGGATTGCATTTCTAGGGTTGCAATTCTAGGTAATTTATTGGAATAGATTAGGGTTGATTTCTTTTATATAGATAGACTCTTAAATAATCTTTGTAAATTTTGATTATCTCATTTTTCTTTAAAAAAAATAGTTTTCTAAGATAGGATAGGGTTTAAGTCAAATTAACCCTTAAAATAAATTAGAAAATTATTCTTTTTTTAGATAGTTTAATTAGGGTTTTATTAATTCTGAATTTCAATAAAAAAAATACAAAAATATTATGTGCATGTCAATTAGTTTGCATGTTAGGTTCATCTAATTAGAATTTTCTTGTTAATAAAGTTAGGTCATGAAGTTAAAATGCACGTTTCAATTTCAAGATAAAAGAAAACCCAAAAAATGTTTTGTGTGTTTATTTCTTTTAATGGAAGTCTTTTGATTGTTTAATAGTGACTGAGCATCCGTGTGATCACCCTTTTGCATTTTAGAGATTTAGGTTAAAATAAATCCAAGTCGCCTGCAAAAATATTTTTGAAATTAAAAAAAAAATGGTACCAAAAGGGCATTAGAGAAATCTAGTGTAACCAAATCCCTACACCCATTTTTGGTTGAAAATTGAAAACCCTTTCATCATCGTCTTCCTTTTTGCTCTCAGTCTGACCCTCTGTGCCAAAGCGAGGATCAGCAGGAAATTTGAGAATTCATTTTCCACTCTTCCAGCCTCTACCGGCCTTAGGTTCTCTCAAAAAGTTTTCTCTCAGATGTTGGGGAGTCATCAAAGGACCATAAGAAAGTTTTTGCAAAAATTGTTAGAGAAAAAGAGAAGCTGTTTCGTTCAAAGGACCATAAGAAAGTTTTCTCTCGGATGTTGGGGAGTCATCAACCTTCGTATCGTGGATTTTTACCTTCTGAATTTCATCAAGGCAAACTTGAGAGAAAAGTTTGCAAAGCTTCAGATGGAGAAATTCTGTGTGGAGACATTAGATGCTTACCGGAATTGACAGCGTATTTTTATTCCAACTTGTCTATCTTGGATCCTACTCACATTCAATTTACTGTGAGTGATAGAGTGTTTGATGTTGATGTTAATTTGTTAGCTAACATTTTAGGGGTAGAAAGGAGTGGATTCTTGCCCATTAATGTGTTTAACAAGCAGGTCACCAAGTTTCTGGTAAGGGACAGGATTGCTTCTAATATTTTGCTACACAAGATCGTCATCAATTGCATCAAACTCAAGGCTGCTTCAAAAATGATGTTTCCATATTCGAAGCAAAAATGATGTGGGCCTTTTGCAATGGTGTTGCTTTTTCACTCCCTCACACAATCTTACTGCACATGTACAGAACTAATATGAAGGGGAAGGGACAACTACCATACATGGCATTGGTGACCAAACTCTTCAAACACTTTCAAATTCAACTGCCATCCAAGTTTTGCTCCAAAACCATTGTCCCCATGCAAATTGGATTGAAAATGATCTCAAAAATGAGATTAAATGATCGCTCGGGAGCCTTGACACTTCTAAAGAAGGAATATGTTAGCAAAGTCAAGCTTGGATATGCTGCTAAGAAGAAATGGAAAGGGAAAAGAATTGCCTCAAAAACACCAAAAAGAAAATGTCCTATTCTTCTCCAAGATGAAGAAGAGGAAGATGATGATGATGAGGCCATCTTTGCTATTGCCTTGCGTGATCTTGGAGGTATAGCTAATTCTGAAGAAGAGGATGAAAATGAGAAAGAACAAGAAGAAGAGAGTGATGGTGAAGAAACTAAAGTGAAAGAGAGTGAGGATGATGACTCACATCATGAAGAAGGAGATGCCAATGTAAACAAGGAACATCAGGAAACTGACAAGGAATGCGAAGATACAAGGGAGTTTGATGCCCAAGATATTAGGGAGACGAGAACTGGCTAATAAACCCGTGCTGGCAGAAAAGGGGTTTAGGAAGGAGAAGTTACTTCTCAGACAAGGGGAGTAGGTGAGAAAACTCCTCTTACTGAACCAACTGTTAGTGATGGCATTAGTCGATCTCCTCCAGATGCCAAAAATATTTATGCATCTTATTTCTCAAAAATCTCACCTAAGGGTCAGGATAAATAAGCTAATGTTTAGGGGGAGCAACGAATTTCACACGATCGAGTCAATGTTCCTTCACCTCTGGATACTTCACCGGTATAATTTGCAGAAGTTAGTGCCCAAAGAGAACTAGAATCCAACTATCCTCGGATAGTAGAATTCCTTTTAGAGATTAAGGCACAGCAATATACGATGGAATTTGAAATCCAGAAATTGCATGCTACTCTCGATACAACCTCAAAGTCTCTAACAAGAGAGGTACAATCTCTTGATGATGAAATATAGATTTTGAATCAACGGGCATCATAGAATTTGGCTAAAGTTAAGACTCTTTATCATTAGTGCTTGACTAAGGTGAGGAGACCGTGCAGACCTTGTAGGATTTTTGACTTGTTCATATTCCTAGACAACCCTGATTTTTTTTTTTTTTGACCCAACTTCCTTTTATGCTTAACTGATTTTTCTTTTTGCCGTTGACAAAAAGGGGGAGAGTTTATGCAAATTGAAGCTTTCACTTATGTTTGACTTTACTAGTGTGGTTTGTAGTTTATGTAGACTTTTGATTAATGTGTTTGGTGCATGCAGACTATGTGCAGTTTGTGCAAGACTTTATTGTGTTTACTGTCAATTATCTCAATCAATTATCATGTGCTACTAAAGTGTTGTTTTGCAGGATAACCATCATATAATGCTTAAATCTACATAAAATTTTTGTCATCATAAAAAATGGGGAGATTGTTGAGAAAACACCTATCATATTTTGAAGTTGACAAAACTTTCTTATTCTTATTATGAAGAATACTAGACTTGTGACATCTTGATTTTCCAATTCTATTTTTCAATTGAATGAGTCGGACTTTTCATCGACGCGCCTATAGCTCTATTCTCTGAGATGATCACTCGCGAGATAACTAGTCTATCTAGTGAAGCCGTTAAAGAATTTTAATGCAATAGACTTGAGAATTCGACCAGAAAACGACTGCTCGACCGTGCTAATTTGCAAGGGTCATTACGGCACCGTCAAAATCGATAAGAGACCAAAAATAGTTTGATTCAATGGAGGTATGTGATTAGTGTGTGAGTGATTCCACATAATTGCAAAATTCTAGTCAAACGGCACTAGATCGATTTTTCTGTCTTTTTTGTACCATATGTCCGTATTTGAAACATCGAGATTTTCATGACAATCGAGAGTCGCCAATGAGTCGAAAATGTACATTATGGTTCGAAAATAACCGACCACGAGTCAATTGCACTAAAAATTCCCGAAACCTACTCGATAGGTTAGGAAGCGTTAAAGTCGCGTTAGATTGAAATTAACCATGAATTTCAACCCCATTTTAGAAATTTAAAGTTCTGTCATGTCGATTCATTTCAGGACCTTCAATTCATCCTCCGAAGATTTTTCTGCAAATCGAGATTTTTGGCAAAAATTCAATATAGAGTTGTTTTCGACCGAAAAATCAAATGACCGTTTTTTGCCGCGATGGCATCTTAGTTGGATTTATGGACTTCAAATTGAGTTAATTTGAAGGAGAATTGGTGAGGAATTGAATCCAAATTGAGTGGACAATACACAAATTTGTAGCCCCCCATGGTGTGCAACTTTTGGACCCTTCGGAGCCTTGCCAAGGAAGCTTTGGCAGCTGCAAATGGCTAAGGAAGACAGCCAAGTTTGGTAAGGTCATGAACTTGAGTATTTAGATATTTTGGTGGCCCCCCTTTGACCAGCAGCCACCTTCTCCATCCCTTGCTCTGTCTTTCACCATTAGAGAGCATTTCGAGAGCTTAGAATTGCAGAGAAACCAAGCTAGTAGTCCCCTCCTCCATCACACGCCCATCCGAGCTTGCTGTCGGCCGTCCAGCGCCATCGTGCGCCTGCTCACCTAGCCCGCTCGCGCGCCTATCCGTGAGTCCCCTGCTCGCATTCACACCCAACTTGTCGTCATCCAGCATCATCTAGCTGTCGTGGTCGCCTGAGCCGCTGTCCACCTCCACCTAGCCTCGCAACAGCCTTGTCGTTTAGCCGTGTCCCTTTCCTCGTCGTTTCAGCCGTTGGTTCCTCTCCTTCGGTCCAAGGACAGAACCGAAATACAGCAAGGGCTTTGGAGCTTCATGGTCCGTTTCCAAGTTCTTCCGAGCCTTGGTTGGTGCTGCCGCTTCAGAGTTTGTTGCCCGTCTCCGCGTTGCCATCACAGTGAACTCATCGGATTTCAAAACTTGTGAGTTTACTTGCTAAACCTTGCTTAAAATGTTAATTATGCTTAAGGGTTGTTTAGATTAGGCTAATTAAGGTTTAGGTGGTTAGTTAGAACGGATTAGAGATTTAATTATTCGTTTAAGCATGTTAGGTGGTTAGAACAGCTTAATTAGGGACTAGATAGGTTGTATTATTTATCTAGATAGATTTGGAAATTTTCTGAGCCCGTTTCGGTATTTAATTAGTCATTTCCGGCCTAAGTTTCTATTTTTGGCATTTAATTGTATTTAATTAATTAATTTTGGAAATTATTTAATTATTTAATATTTTCCGAAAATTAGACCGGGATAGCGAGTGATCGGAATTTCGTACTGATTGCAATGGTGTGCTTAGTTTTTGCAATTAGGGTGTTAATTCGTGCAAATTGAGTGCGACGCATGCGCTAGAGGTCTTCTTTGTGGGCTTTCTTCTTCCACCGCCTCTAGCTCTGTTCCACCGCCTGGTTCTCCTCCCAAAGACCATGTTCGACCAAATTGATTGATGGGTTTTGACGAGAACGTCGGGACGAATAATTTTAAGAACTAGCAAAAATGACCAACATATTGACCGGAATTAAGCCTAAAACGATCTACCTTAAAAAACCCTAACCACCAAAATTTCACAGCTCGATTAACCTCTGACGATAAGTAATATACTTAAAATTTTAAGGGTTTTTCTTCCTAATGGCAATGTGACCATATAGATCCAT
The DNA here is from genome assembly GCA_016097595.1 of Eucalyptus pumila. NCBI lineage: Eukaryota > Viridiplantae > Streptophyta > Magnoliopsida > Myrtales > Myrtaceae > Eucalyptus > Eucalyptus pumila. The sequence continues at coordinate 9,321,139 of CM027846.1, forward strand.
TATCGCGTGGTGGGTCACCCGAATTTGGTCGGAATTTTAAATTCCGTTCCAAGCAATAAAAATCCAAATTTACCCATACATAATTCAATGAAAATAAATAAAAATTCCAAAAATTTCACCAAGGCAAAAATTATAAACATGCTCTGATACCAACTATTAGATTAAATATAAACTAAAACTCGATGATCCCGATTTATCAATCACGGATAAATTCGCACAAAAGTCGAGATCAATTTGCAGAAACATAAAGATCAACATACCTCCAGCCATTGATGAAATTTGCAAAGCAGAAAACTCCAAAATTTTGGATGGATCCACATAGCACGATCGATTTGTAATATAGGGAACACCAGATCTGTACGTCTTGTTTTACTAGCCAATACCCCTCAAACCTGATGGTGTGTTTTCTATAGTAATCGGGTTTGAACTAGACGACCTGATGTTTTATTCCATTTCTTATGTTACCGACATCTTCCATCAAGACCGTTATGGTAACATATTAACGGACAAATATCACGTAATAGATGTGGGTGATAAATTATGCAATAAAACAGAACTAATTGGGAATACAATATTGTGATCATATTTAGAATAATAAATATATTATAACAGTTCGTTCACAAAAGTAGCGCATGTGCACACTCGAAAGGTTGCCAAATTTCATAATTAACAAGATTGAGTCTTTGCAATTTGGTTGATCTCCTAAGATAAGCTTTGATGAAAAGATGTTTTTTTTTTTTTTTTTTGGCTGGAGGAACCGCCTTGGCCGACAGCTGCCACTTAAATCCCCAGGTGTCGCTAGCGGGGAAACCACCTCGGTGCCACGCATCAATCACCTAATAGCCCGTCAACCTCCCTGCAACTTATGTCACAGGGGCTTCGAACTCCCGACCCTCCCTCAAAGGCCTGAAGCCTACCCAGCGGAGCCACCACGGCCGGTGGTTGATGAAAAGATGTTAATGAGAAGAACCTTCCGAAATTTACACGCACACCTGAATCAAAGCTCTTGCTAGCAATAAATGATCACAAAAGTGGTGGCCAATGTGACACAAGGCGACTTAGAGTAATCTTTCTTTATCTGAATTTTGTCATTTGACTAATCTTGATAATAAAATATGGAAATATACATAAGTACTTTCAGCGAACAAGGAACAATTTCACACCATTTAAAATCATCCCGAAAACATCACGTATTTTATTGATGAGAAGACCTGACACTTTTTAAGCAAGCATCATGCACTTAATGCTTGTGAGGAAAATTCGCACGCTGGTCAAACTAGCAACTATTGAGTTAGGCCGTCTAATTGGAAAAAACCCATGAGTTTTAGTTGATTGATATTTTTTACCCCGTTTTAGTGATGAAAGCATAATTTCATTTCGGGAAGAATAGAATAAATACGCCCTCTTTCAAATCAATTGTGTATAAAAATCACCTCGCAATTTTGTTCAATATTCAGTTTCGTTTAAGCAGAAACGAGACGAAAAGAGAGCCTATAATTTTCTTGGCATTGCTATCCATTAAAATGAAGTCGAAGGTTCCGATGTCTTGCGTACGCATCTACCCTCATCCTAATGCTCAAGCCCTTGTCGGACTTGCTTTATGGAAGGAAAAAAGAAGAAGACGAAACAAGGGTCGAAGTGATGACAATAGATATGGAAGAGAAATCTGATAACAATAGTATATATCCAAAGAACAAAGGTATCAAGGTGACAATAACGAGTCAGATTTATGTCAGCAGCGACAAAGAGAATGCTAAACACAAGGAGCAACGAATGGAACGGGAAGGCGATTCTTTCCGGGGAATTCCTAGAAGCAGGCATCCAGGACGCAGCAGCAGCACAGCGCAGCACAGCTGGCGAAGAAAAGAAGAAGAGAAATTAGGACAAGCGAATATGTAAAAACAAAAGAAGAAAAAGCTGACTTAAAGATAAAAAGAGGGCCGCATTGCTTGATAATTACTTACCAGCCCTTCCAGAAGCCATCACCCCTAGTCTTGGTCTCGATAGGGACGGCGTTCTGCGCAGGCTGTCGGCCATCCCTCATGGGATAGCCGGGTGGTGGAGGCGCCACGTACGCCATTGTTGATGCCGGTGGTGGGTACGCCACTGCACAAAATATCGCGTACCGTCATCACAAGTCATCGATACATGAATACCCAAGATTATATAATTCAAGCTGAATAGTTCGAAAATTTTGGTTTGAACTTCGATGGTGGGGCTAGCGGCCACAGCCACCTCCTCCATCAGCCGCCGGAAGATCGCTGGTGACTCCTCCCAAGAAGTCAAACAAGAGTTTTCAACCAGAAAGAACAAGTGCTGATTGATTTCTTTGTCGAGTTTAAGAAAATCCAAAAACAAGAAAGACGGACAGACAAACAAACGACTGCCGAACGGTTGTTACAATCGCCAATCATAATGAAAATGAGATTGTGGGATATTCTTGCATGAAAAGGAGAGGCAAAAGGAATTTGCCGAGATAAAGTCGGCGAAATTCAAGGGAGAACAAGGATGGGTTCGAATGTTAGCTGGGATTTGGTTCTGGTGGTTGTTCTGGCTCATCTTCGGTCGGAAACGTTGACTGAGATCTCTAGCTCGCGTAAAAGTACGTGCTTGGAGAGAAAGAGAGAGAGAGATGGTAGAGATGATAATATGATGAGAGCGAAGGAACGGTGCGAGATTTATAGATGAATGAATGAGAAGGAAGATACGGAGAAAGAGGGAGCTGATGGTTGACGGTACCTCCGAAGGCGCGTCAGACCGCGTGAATCTGAACACGGGAAGCAAAGGCGAAGCAAAAGAGGTGACGTGTATCCCAAGGTGAGTTTGGACGTTGTTAGCCTAGGCTAGCTAATTTTGTCAATAGTCATGCGACATGCATTTGAATAAGGTTCCATTTCTCATTAGCCTTTGTTTTACGCAAAATTTTCCGTCAAAAAACATTTTCCTTATCTTCTGACGTTTGATTCATTTAAGAAAATGAGTCGTCGTAATACCTTTCCATAATCAATGAAAAGGCAGTGTTTAAATTTAGATAAATGATTTTCTATTTGAAAAATACACAAATCATTTTTCAAAATATAACTAGACAACGGTGCTTGGACCAAATATCTCGGCACTTATGCACGGAAACTGCAATGCCTGTGTGCAAGTCCATAGTGGTGAAGTCTAGGTCTCTTGAGGATGGGTTGAGACTCGATATACATGCCCGAGTCCCAAGTAACCATGCATAGGCATGGGTACCCAGCTCCCATGCCTATGTCATCAATGCTTGTGCCCGCCTCCACAGAGGCCTAGCAAGGGACCTCAATGCTCATGCCCAATTCCCCAACGGCTGTGCCTTGTTACTAGACTCCCACGCCCAAATCTCTTGTGCTTGAGCTCAAGTTAATTGAGGCATGGGCTGAGTTTCTCATTAGTTGAGCCCAAGTCCATGAAGTATGGGCCCACGCTCCTCGAGGTCAAACCTAAGACCCCAGTGCCCAATTCAAGTCCCCGATGGTTGTGTCCAAGTACTTCAAGAAATCAATTTCTAGCAAAAATGATTATCATTCACGTCCTTAAGCACCCGATAGTTTCCATAAGAAAGAAAAAATTGTTTACGATCTATAAAATTATTTATGTTATGAAAATTTAGTTAATAGATCTTTATTTAAATTTGATGATATAGTATGTATAACTCTTAATAGCGTAATTATTTTTATTTACATCACATGCATATTCATTTACTTTCTAATAAACAGCCATAGTACTCTTCTTATTATTTGTTATGATGCTATAATTCTCAAACAATCCATAATTCACCCAATAGCATATAAGGTATATTAAAATATCCGACTTAAAAAGTTAACCTTTTATAAATGGGGGAGACCATCTCAAAGTATGGTACGAAAGCACATGCATATAAGGAGAGAATCTTAATCATACAAATAAGTCTCTTTAATATAGCACAGGATATTTCTCTCTGGGATATTCATTTAGTCCGAAAAAAGTATGTTCCAACCAGCTAATGCTCAGCTTTGTTTGTGGCTGGCAGAGAAGTCAAACTCTCTACGCAAGTAACCGATCGTGTTTTATATTAAAGTACATGAAATAAAGGTCGAATCTTAATCATTCATGAACTTGAAACAATATATAGAAGCTATGCTGTGATAGCACTTGAAAAGGAAGAGAGAATCTTAATCAGAAGAATAGAAGCCTCTTTAACATAGTACAATAGATTTCTGTCTCAGGATTCTTTTAGTTTTAAAAAAAAAAAAAAAAAAATCCCAACCACATCCGCTTGGGAATATTGTTCAAAAAGTCCTAAATCTATTGGATTTTTATCAATTCAGATTTAAACATTTTAATTTTGTTAATTCAATCTTAAATATTTTTTATATTTTGTCAATTGAATCCATTCAATCAATTTTGGCCAAAAATCGCTGATGTCGACGCCAAACATCCTACATAACACTGCTGGCGCTAATACAGACAATTTTTAATAATATTTTCATATTTTTCCCTTTTTTTTCCCTTTTTTTTCCCTTCACTCTCAATTTCCTTCCTTATTGTTTCCTTTTCGCTTCTTTCCTCCGTCAACCTCAAGCAAGGGACACTTGGGCCATGGTTGACGAGGGCAGCTCCTCACAAGATCGGGTGAGAGTCGCCTTTGCCTAGCCTAGTGAAGGTTTCCCTCACCCAATCCAGCAAGGTCCTCCCCCTCACCATCCCAGGCCCATGTTGCCTTCACCCAAGACCAACGACTTCCGTTGGCCATCGATGAGGCTCAATGATGACCAATGAAGGGAAGGAGGGAAAAAGAAAAAATAAAGTGAAAGGAAAAAAGGAATATAGGATAAAAGAAAAGAAAATGAATAAATAAATAAATAATTCAAAAAAATATCATTAAAAATTGTCCACGTTAGTACCAGCCATACTACATTGAACAAATGATGCCCACCTCAGCGATTTTCAATCAAAATTAATTGAATTGTCTCAATTGACAAAACTTAATAAGCTTTAGGAGTCAATTAGCAAAATTAAATGGTACAAGACTGAACTAGTAAAAGTACAATAATTTCAAGGCTTTTTGGATAATTTTCCTGTTCACTTGGGAGGTAAAGTTGGGGTGTTCATTGATATAAATATTTATGTTGACTACTTTAAAATCATCGAGATGGCAACTTAAGGGATTGAATCCAAACCCAACCACGTTTGACACATCAAAATCCGGTTGAGGAAGGACAACGTTTTGACTAGTTGATGGGTTTCACGGAAAGATCTGTTAGTGATGAGAGTTTTTTTTTTTGGTAAAGGTAAGTAATAAATAGATTTTGCAAGAAAGAAAACAAGAGGGAGGCCTGGCACCAACAAAAACAGACACTCAAGAAGACAAAAGTCTAGAGCGAGTGTAAGGGTGCCATGGTTCCCGAAAAAAGGAGCAACAACAACAAAAGGAAACAAAAGACAACAAAAACTAGAAAACCTCCATCAATCAAAAATAGAAGGATGGATGTTCCAGCTTCGTTGAAGTCTTCTATTCATGGGCACATCGGGAACATGCTTAAAGGTCATAGCCTTATCTTTGATAGCCTTCAAGATGCATTTTCATCGCTGGAAGAAAGAGAGTCTCGATTCCAAAAAGCACATTGTTCCGCTCTTTCCAAATGATATAACACATTGCACCAAAACTAAACCGAGCCAGGATCGATAAAAACTCTTCCCCATAAACCGCTCGGAAGCCCGGCCAAATTATCCACCCAACGCTTGTTTCGCCACACTAGGTTGAATCTTGCCGCCCAAAATGAAATAAGACTATCCGAAGCACGGCACGCAAAGAACAAATGATCTATAGAATCAGTCCGCATGAACAAAGGGGGCAATTTGTAGGGGATCCTACCATAAGAGATGAGCAAAACCCGAGTCGGCAGCCGATTGCGCGAAATAAGCCAAAGATGCGTTTGATATCTTGGAGGCAAGGCAGTATTCCAAACAAAAGAAGCCCACGAGATGACATTATGCTTCGGACGGATCAAATCCCAGGCAGAAGCAATGGAGAAGCGACCGGATGGGTGCGGAAGCCACTGAAACCGATCCTCCTCTTGGTTGAATACTGGAAGTGGATTCCACCAATTAGCCATGATGTTAATGATATACCAGCCCATAGGAGTAGCAAAACCATCAGCAACCGAAGCGGGCGGGATATACCCGAGCGATAAATATCCTGATTAGAAAAGATCTTGTATAAAGGACCATTTGGGTGCCAAGGGTCGAACCAAAAGGAGACCGACCTCCCATTTCCAATGTTCCATCTGAAATATTGTTGAAATTGATCACGAAGATCTAATAACTTCCTCCAGGCCCAAGAGCAATGAGTAGGGCAAGGAACCACCCAAAAATTTTTCCGCTTCAGGAAATTGGAATGAATCCACTTACACCACATGGATTCTTTATCCGAGAAAAGAATCCAAATATGTTTGAGCATGGACGCAATGTTGTTCTCCCTTAGAGTACGAATACCTAAGCCCCCTTCATTTTTGGGAAGGCAAACATCACACCACGAGACTTTAGCACCACTTGCACCCATCTCAGGGCCTCTCCACAAGAATTGGCGGAAAATTTGCTCAATTCGATTTAGAACTGAACATGGCAGAAAGAACACATTAGCCCAAAAGACTTGTATAGAATGAAGCACCGACCTTATAAGTTGAAGACGCCCCGCAAAGGAGAGGAATCTATTGGTCCAAGATTGAACACGAGCCGTGATTGAATTAACCAAGGAGACACGTCGCTTTCCTTAATCTAGCTGAAATAACCGGTACTCCTAGATAGCGGAAAGGAAAGGTGCCCAACGATAGCCCAGCTTATTGAGGATATCCTCATGAAGGTCGAGGAGCCTCCGAGAAAGGAAAACTTCACTCTTCCGAAGATTCGGAATCAGCCCACTCCAGCTAGAAAATTTCTCGATACCATTCTTGAGAAGATCAATAGACGATAAGTTAGCTTCAGCGAAGAGTAGTACATCATCGGCAAAGAAAAGATGAGAAAGTCGGGTGGGCTTGCAACGCCGAAAAACCAAAGTCCGGATGTGAAGTTTGAATGTCCGAATACCCGTAAAGACTTCCATCACAAGAGTAAAAATATACGGCGACATGGGATCACCCTGACGAATACCCCTCCCACTTGAAAAGAACCCATGGAGTTCCCCATTAATTGCAACCGAGAACTTGGGGGTACGAATGCAAATCATAACCCGGGCAATGAACTCCTGGGGGAAACCAAAAGCCTGCAGACACAATTCAATAAACCTCCAATCCACCGTATCGTAGGCCTTCCTAAAATCAACTTTAATAACACATTTAGGCCGGTAAGGATCATTGTGAAAACCACAAAACAGCTCCTGAGCAAGTAAAATATTGTCACTGATGTGTCTACCTTTTACAAAGGCATTTTGAGGCAGACTAATGATAGAAGGTAGCACCTGAGAGAGCCGATTAGCAATAAGATTGGTAATACACTTGTATAATGTGTTACAGCAAGCAATTGGCCGAAAGTCATTCACATTGGAAGCATTCGGGACTTTGGGGACCAGGGCCAAAATAGTTGTGTTAATTTCCCGCAACAATATGCCCGTCTCAAAGAAATCTTTCACCGCGGAATAACGAAGGTCCAACAATCTCCCAAGAATGTTTAAAAATTCCACATTGTATCCATCGGGGCCAGGGGCCTTACCCACCGCAAGAGAGAATAGAGTATCTTTAATTTCAGTCTCCGAGATGGGGCTAGAAATAAAGCGAACCTGATCCGCATCAAGGGTGTGCTTCAACACCGCACGCATTTCCTCCACCGAAGGCCTCGTAGCAGGGGGAGAGAAGGCCAATAACTCCCGGAAGTGGTCAACAAACAGGTTTTGAACTTCAGAGGGATTTGAGGTAGAAACAATCCCATCGGAGAGCGAGATAATTCTATTGTGAAGTTGTCTCTTGTTTACCGAGTTATGGAAAAATTTAGTATTAAGATCACCTTCTTTCAACCACCGCACCCGAGACTTTTGTCTATAAAATGATTCCTCTTGAAGGCGCAAATTCGAGTAGGATTGGAGCTGTTGTTTTTCCAATTCAGCAAGTTGAATATTCAAATAGTCATTCTGAAGAGCATCTTGGGTTTGGAGCAATGCACATCTTGCTTCAGCCGTTCTAGAGGACAAGTCCGAGAAGGACTCCTTGTTGATCTGTTTCAACTTACATTTGAGAAGCCGAAGCCTGGAGCAAAGAATAAACATTAGAGAACCCACAAAGGGAGAACTCCAAGCTTGCAAAACCACATCAGTAAAATCCGGATGAGAAAACCATAAATTGAAGAACTTGAAAGGCTTGCGAGACTTAGGGGCAGGCATAATCTTAATAATCATTGGAGAATGATCTGAAATGCCAGAGGCCAAGAAAGAGGCCTCAGAAAAGGAAAATTCAGCAGTCCAACAAGAATTAACGAGAACACGATCAATCTTTCTTTGCTTACGGTTGGCACCCATGGAAGTAGCCCAAGTAAATCTATTCCCGGTATACCTGAGATCGTCAAGACCAGCTTGTATGAGGCACTCACGCAGCTCATCAAAAGCTGGGATCCAACCATTAGAACCACCCAATCTATCCGAAGGGTCACGAATTGCATTAAAGTCTCCTGCTAGTATCCAAGGGAAACCCGAAAGGAGAGAGCTAGTCTGAATAATGTCAGCCCAAAGAGGACGTCTAGCCACAAAACTATGCTTAGCATAGACCACCGTAAGGAAGAGAACCTTACCAGATGAACCTTATCGTGATTTTGGATAAATGAAATATATAGATTGATGTCTTGACGTGAAAAGCGTATTTGCACTCTCGAAAAGTGGTCGAAGTCATACTTAACAAGATCGAGCTTTGCAATTTGGTCGATCTCTCAAGACAAGCTTTGCCGGAAAAGATGCTAGGGAGAAGAACCTTCCGAGATATGCATACAGACCTGAACCAAAAGCTCTCGCTAGGGATTAGCATCTTCATTAGAAGGTCAACCGGAAATCTCTCTGTAAAATTGTTCAAGTAGCAAAGGTTTTTAAACTCCATAATTGCTTCTTATTTCAACCTAAATGATGATGCTTTTACATTGGACGTGACCATGCCTTTTGACTAATCTAGAAGACATCTTTTTGGTCCTATTGAATTTTTATATCTTATAAAAGGTCTTTTGTCAATTAAATTTTTTTTTATTAACAAAAGAGTGGACATGATATCAGCACTAACGGTCCCCTCGAAGCATTGTCAAAAGGGTCTCACTCGGCACGGAATGTTCGGCTTTAAGATATTACGATTTCACACCACCCAAGATTCGACGGTCCAATTTGACGATCAATTCATGGTTCCAAAAGAAAATTAACAAATAATACACATGTAGTGCTTTGTCATGAGCTAGTCAATGCAAGCCACGTAATGTGCAGAAAGATCCATAAAGACAAGAAGAAGAGGAATATTTTCATTTACACTTTGGTTAGCTAAATTCTTGTCTTTAGTCATGAACCATACACATGAATGAGTTGGAATTTCTCATTAAATCCTTGGATCGAATATACTTTTGCCCTTGATTAAAAAAAGAAAATTAAAATACAGCAAAAGGTAAAAACGTTAAAGGTTAAAGAGATTTGAAATAGTTGCAAAAGGGATGAGCGCGATATAATAAATAAGATAATGGCAAATTATTCGAAGGTGGAAAGGCTTTTACAAAACCCTTGATAAGATGCACATAAACAGTGTTCAAAAGCGAGTATAACCTCGTTGGACCATAATGGGTCAAACATGTTTTTAGTGGGTCGATCTTTTCAATTCGTTTATGACCCGGTTAGTTTTCGATAACAAAATTTGTCGCATCACATCTTACCTGAGAGTTGGGAAAGAAAGGATGATTGCCCAATCATATTACATGGAGGTGCCCTATTAACCGGTCAAACATTTTATTTGACTGACATTACATGCTGACATAATTGTATTCTGGGTCATCGTTCGGAAAAAAATATATCAGGTGATCCGAGGATTCCACTTGATGAGACAGGTGGCGGCCAATGTGACGTGAGAGGACATTTAGAGCAAGCGCAATTTTTTCTAACGCTTTATTTATTTCACAAAAAATAAGTATTTAAAAAAAATGATCATATGTTTTATTTTAAAAAATGAATGAATGTAAAATATTTTTATCATCTACGTAAATATTTAAATTATTTTCGACAATGAAAATAGTTTTCATTGACTTATTATTTCAAACAACTTAAGTATCATTTAAAAAAATATTTTCCAAATTACTCATTTTTCGTGAAATAAGTAAAGTCTTAATTTTGAATTTTTTTATTGTCTAGTCTCTGTGATAACTATAATGTAAGCATTCTCAGTGAACATGGAACAATTACACATAACTTGGAATGATCCTACGATATCACAAATTTTATTGAGTAAACACTTATTAAGCACTATCATACGCATAAGTCTCGATATTTGTGATGAAATACTTTAAGCGTCTAGTTCCGTCAAAAAATATTCAATCTTAGGTTTTAATCTCAATTTTATCATGAACATTTTTTTATCTTAAAAAATCATCAACTTTCACTCTAATCCCAAATTTGCTCATGTGTCAAAAAATCGATATTGATTGTCTTAAGATTATCAATATCGGAGGCTGTTGTTATTCCATATGAAAATGAGAATGTTGATGAAGATGCATATTCTAATAATGGACCTCTCACTAGCCTTAATGTTGATAATTTCGAAAATAGGAAGAACAATTCTTCATCCGTGGGTGAATTTGAGATTAGATTGAAAGTTTAAGTTAGAATTTAGATTGGATCTAAAATTGAGGAGTTTTCAGGGTTTATGCCATTGTTTAAGGAAGATTGGCACGCCGGTCAAGCAACCAATCACCGAGGAGTTAGGCCATCTAATTTGGAAAAACCCATGAGCTTTACTTGGTTGTTATTTTGACCACGTTTTAGTGATGGTAACAACATTTTGCTTTGGAAAAATGAGGCAAAAGAACAGCCCAAATGCCATAACTTGGCACGGGAGGACACTTAAGCCATAACTTTAAAATGGTACACTTGAGTACCAGTTTTGAAGTTAAATGGGACACTTAAGTGCCATTCCAGCGAAAATCCGGCCAAATGGCTTACGTGGCGACTTTCCGGAGAGTTTGGTCCAAAACGTAGTCGTTTTGCACACTGACATGCCGGAGAAAATGCAAAAACGACGCCGTTTCGTGTCTACGTATAAATAATAATATAGAAATTAACTAAATTAGATTTAAAATTAATTAGATTTAAAATATTCAAAAAATTCAAAAAATTAAGAAAAATTTTAAAAATTAAGAAAAATTTTAAAAATTTTAAAAAATTAAGAAAAAAAAAGGGTGGGGAGGTCGAACGGGGCAGCTGAGGGCTGAGCCCTCGCTGCCGCCGCCTCCCCGCCGTCGTCGAGAAGGGCCGGCGACGGAGGGGGGAGGGTCGGCCGGGGTTGCCGGCCCCCGGCCGACCGACAGCGAGGGCCGCGAGCCCTCGCCCAAATCTTGGGGGGGCTTTGTGTTGATAGGTCGAATAGTTGCTTTTCACTAAAAGATAAAGTGAAATTATTGTTAATCAAACAAATTGGAATTCATGTATCCCCAAACTTCAAATATTAATTGCCACCTATAAAGATTTTGAACCAAATACTGCTGTTCCAGCCATAAATTCCCAACAAAACGCGCAACTACAATAATAACTCGCATGTCGAAGGTACGAGTCTTCTCTTCCAAATTTCGATACTTGGTCAATCTCATCGGCAACCATCGCGTCTTCACAAAGTTTGAATATGATTAATGTCGAAGTAAGCTGATTTTAATTTCGCTCGAGGTCGCATTTAACTCGTTCCGTTTTGGGTTCCAATGATGGAGCGATAGTTGTGTATCTTCCTTCTTCAAGGGTAATCGCTTGTTCCATTTTCCAGGCCCCATTGTGTAATATTATCCGTTTTGGACACTGAGTTATCACGTTTTAAAACACATCACACGAATTAAAATGACCTAAGCCTTATAAATTAGCCCAAAAACTCCCCCTCAGTGATGTGGGACATGAGATGTGCCCCGCGCTTGGGCCGTCACGGATACCTTTTTAACATCCTCTTCAAATGTTTTTATTGCTCTGAAAGCCTTCTATAGTCAATCCATGGCATTTCCAGTTCACACAGATGCAGTCATATCATATCATATGAACACGAGATTTCCCTTTTCTTAGGCTGAACATTCTCTCGTAGTAGTGCGGAAATGGAACCCCGCCAATCACTTATGTACCATTTTACCAAATCAAATGAAGTACTCCAGTTTTCGATACGCGCATTCATCACCATCGAAAGGAAACCACACCTGTTAAGGTTCTATCACCACACAAGATAAAGAAGAATGAGATTTCGAAATGAATTGGTTAATTTACAAAAGGTACAGGCATTGAAATAGATCATGCCCCTCTCAATGCTACTCGACAGAATGAAGAACACACCAACCCGCTTTTATTGCAGCAGATACCAATATGAATTGTCCTATCTCCCAAATCGAGAATGATATCTACCCCCCATTTATCGCAGCTGATTTTAATTTCCCTTTTCTATATGGTGACTACAACATGTCCCATTTATTGCAAGAATGACAAAAGAAGATCTGTAGAATCGAATGCTAAACAAAAAGATCAACGAATCAAGCGGAAGGCGATCCTCTCCTGGGAATTCCTAGAAGCAGGCATCCAGGACGCAGCAACAGCAGATCGCAGCGCAGCTGGTGAAGACAAGAAGGAGCGCAATTAGGACAAGCGAATGTGTATAAATATGTAGAAGCAAAGGAGGGGCTGCATTGCGAGATAATCACTTACCAGCCCTTCCAGAAACCGTCGCCCCTAGTCTTGGTCTCGATGGGGATGGTGTTCTGCACTGGCTGTTGGGCGTCCCTCGTGGGATAGCCGGGTGGTGGAGGCGCCACGTACGCCATTGTTGATGCCGGTGGTGGGTACGCCACTGCACAAAATATCGCGTACCGTCATCACAAGTCATCGATACATGAATACCCAAGATTATATAATTCAAGCTGAATAGTTCGAAAATTTTGGTTTGAACTTCGGTGGTGGGGCTAGCGGCCACAGCCACCTCCTCCACCAGCCGCCGGAAGACCGCCGGTGACTCCTCCCAAGAAGTCAAACATGAGTTTTCAACCAGAAAGAACAAGTGCTGATTGATTTCTTTGTCGAGTTTAAGAAAATCCAAAAACAAGAAAGACGGACAGACAAACAAACGACTGCTGAACTGTTGTTACAATCGCCAATCATAATCAAAATGAGATTGTGGGATATTCTTGCATGGAAAGGAGGGGCAAAGGAAGCGATTTTGCCGAGATAAAGTCGGCGAAATTCGAGAGAGAACGAGGATGGGTTCGAATGTTACCTGGGATTTGGTTCTGGTGGTTGTTCTGGCTCATCTTCGGTCGGAAACGTTGACTGAGATCTCTAGCTCGCGGAAAAGTACGTGCTTGGAGAGAGAGAGAGAGATGGTAGAGATGATAATATGATGAGAGCGAAGGAACGGTGCGAGATTTATAGATGAATGAATGAGAAGGAAGATACGGAGAAAGAGGGAGCTGATGGTTGACGGTACCTCCGAAGGCGCGTCAGACCGCGTGAATCTGAACACGGGAAGCAAAGGCGAAGCAAAAGAGGTGACGTGTAACCCAAGGTGAGTTTGAACGTTGTTAGCCTAGGCTAGCTAATTTTGTCATTAGTCATGCGACATGCATTTGAATAAGGTTCTATTTCTCATTAGGCTTTGTTTTACGCAAAATTTTCCGTATAAAAAACATTTCCTTATTTTCTGACATTTGAATCATTTAAGAAAATGAGTCATTGGAATACCTTTTTATAATCAATGAAAAAGCAGTATTTAAATTTAGATAAATGCTTTCTATTTGAAAAAATCACAAATCATTTTTCAAAATATAACTAGACAACGGTGCTTGGACCAAATATCTCGGCACTTACACATGGAAACTGCAATGCCTGTGTGCCCATAGTGGTGAAGTCTAGGTCTCTTGAGGATGGGGTTGAGACTCAATATACATGCCCAACCCCAAGTAATCATGCATAGGCATGGGTACCCAGCTCCCATGTCTAAGTCATCAATGCTTCTGCCCAACTCCATAGAGGCCTAGCAAGGGACCTCAATGCCTGTGCCCAATTCCCGGTTGTGCCTTGTTACTCGACTCCCATGCCAAATAACTAGTGCTTGGGCTCAAGTTAATTGAGGCATGGCCCGATTACTCAATAGTTGAGCCCAAGTCCATGAAGTATGGGCCCACACTCCTCGAGGTCAAACCCAAGACCCTAGTGCCCAATTCGAGTCCTTGATGGTTGTGCCCAAGTACTCAACTCTAGTACCCATGTTATCGAGGCTTGGGCCTGCATCCATCAAGGTGAGGCCCTAGAAACTCTGGTTCCAATGACTGGGACTTTGGTGGTTGAGCCTAAGCCCCCCAAGGCTGAGGCCTAGTTCTGATGCTCAAGCTAAGGCCTTAGGTACTCAAGTCCAAGACCCTGGCAAACAGGCCAAGGACCCCCGAGGTTAGGCCCATTGTCCTCAACATTAGGGGTGTAAATGGTTTGGTTTGGTTTGATTTTTCTGAAAAACCAAACTGAACCGAACCGATAAAAAATTTATTGAATCGAATCGAAACCTAATCCAAACCGAAATGGAACCAAACCGAAATCCAGGTTGGGTTCGGTTCAGTTCGGTTTTTTGGTTTTTACTTTTGTGTTTGTATTTCTCCCTACATACACCCCTTTCTATAAATTTTTTTATTTTTTAAAATCGACTTTGTAATTATTTTTTATTCTTTTTATTTTCTTTTCTTTTCTTTTCTTTCTTTTTTCTTTTTTATTTTTTCTTTCTTTTTCTTCTTCTTCTTCTTCATTGGCTGAAGAAAAAGAAAAAAAAATTAAAATGATTTTTAAAAAATAAAAATAAAAGGATAAATTTTAGATTTTATCGGTTCGGTTAACTGAACCAAACCGATAAAAACCGAATCAATTAAAAAATTTCAGTTTTTAATGAGAACCGAACCAAATAAGAACCAAACTGAAAAAAAAAACGAATTTTTCGGCTTGGTTTGGTTTTTGACACCCCTACTCAACATTAGTGCCTAAGTCTTCGGCGGTTGTACCCAAGTACCTCGATGGTCAAGCACTCTCTTACCCCAAATGGTTGGGTCCAAGACCTCTACGTTAGGGTCCAAGAACCCAAGGCTATGCCAGGGACAGCACTCGATGGTTTCCATAAGAAAGAAAAAATTGTTTACAATCTATAAATTTATTTATGTTATGAAAATTTAATTAATAGAACTTTATTTAAATTTGATGATATAGTATGTATAACTCTTAATAGTGTAATTATTTTTATTTACATCACATGCATATTCATTTACTTTCTAATAAATACCCATGGTACTCTTCTTATTATTTGCAATGATGCTATAATTCTCAAACAATCCATAATTCACCAAATAACATAGAAATATTAGAATATCCGACTTAAAAAGTTAAATTTTTATAAATGGGGTAGACCATCTCAAAGCTATGGTATGAAAGCACGTGCATATGAAGAGAGAATCTTAATCATACAAAAATGTCTCTTTAATATAGTACTGGATATTTCTCTCTGGGGTATTCATTTAGTCCCAAAAAAACAATGTTCCAACCAGCTAATGCCCAGCTTTGTTTGTGGCTGGCAGAGAAGTCAAACTCTCTAAGCAAGTAACCGATCGTGTTTTATATGAAAGCACATGAAATAAAGGTCGAATCTTAATCATTCATGAATTTGAAACAATATATAGAAGCTATGGTGTGATAGCACTTGAAAAGGAAGAGAGAATCTTAATCAGACAAATAGAAGCCTCTTTAACACAGTACAATACATTTCTGTCTCAGCATTCTTTTAGTTAAAAAAAAAAAAATCCCAACCACATCCACTAGGGAATATTGTCTAAAAAGTCCTAAATCTATTGAATTTTTACCAATTCAGATTTAAACATTTTAATTTTACTAATTTAATCTTAAAATTTTTTTATATTTTGTCAATTGAGTCCATTCAAATCAATTTTGACCAAAAATCACTAATGTAGACGCCTTGAGACATCCTACATAAAGATCGCTTGGCGCTAATATAGATAATTTTTAATATTATATTTTCGTATTTTCAATTTTTTTCCTTTTTTTTTTCCTTTCACTTTCAATTTCCTTCTTTATTTTTTTCCTTTTCGCATTTTTCTTTTGTTTTCTTTTTTCTTTTCCGTTTCTTCAATCTGTCAACCTCAAGCAAGGGACACTTGGGCCATGGTTGACAAGGGCAGCTCCTCACCAGATTGGGTGAGAGTTGCCTTTGCCTAGCCTAATGAAGGTTTCCCTCACCCAATTCAGCAAGGTCCTCCCCCTCACCATCCCAGGCCCATGTGGCCTTCACCCAAGACCAATGACTTCCGTTGGCCATCGACGAGGCTCAGTGATGGTCAATGAAGGGGAGGGAAATATAAAAAATAAAGTGAAAGGAAAAAATGAATATATGAGAAAAGAAAATAAAATGAATGAATAAATAATTCAAACAAATATTATTAAAACTTGTCCACGTTAATACTAGCCATACCACATTGGACAGATGATGCCAATCTCAGCAATTTTCAATCAAAATTGATCGAATTAACTCAATTGTCAAAACTTAATAAGATTTAGGAATCAATTAGCAAAGTTAAATGGTATAGGACTGAACTAGTAAAAGTACAATAATTTCAAGGCTTTTTGCATAATTTTCCCTATTCACTTGGGAGGTACGGTTGGGGTGTTCTTTGATATAAATATTTATGTTGACTACTTTAAAATCATCGAGATGGCAACTTAAGGGATTGAATCCAAACCCAACCACGTTTGACACATCAAAATCCGGTTGAGGAAGGACTACGTTTTGACTAGTTGATGGGTTTCATGGAAAGATCTGTAAGTGATGAGAGTTCTTGTCATCATAAGCGGATAAACATACAGTTCCATTGCATGAACCAACTAGATGAACCTTATCGTGATTTTGGATAAATGAAATATATAGATTGATGTCTTGACGTGAAAGGCGTATTTGCACTCTCGAAAAGTTGTCGAAGTCATACTTAACAAGATCGAGCTTTGCAATTTGGTCGATCTCTCAAGACAAGCTTTGCCGGCAAAGATGCTAGGGAGAAGAACCTTCCGAGATATGCATACAGAACTGAACCAAAAGCTCTCGCTAGGGATTAGCATCTTCATTAGAAGGTCAACCGGAAATCTCTCTGTAAAATTGTTCAAGTAGCAAATGTTATTAAACTCCATAATTGCTTCTTATTTCAACCTAAATGATGATGCTTTTACATTGGACGTGACCATGCCTTTTGACTAATCTAGAAGACATCTTTTTGGTCCTATTGAATTTTTATATCTTATAAAAGGTCATTTGTCAATTAAATTTTTTTATTAACAAAAGAGTGGACATGATATCAGCACTAACGGTTCCCTCTGAGCATTGTCAAAAGGGTCTCGCTCGGCACGGAATGTTCGGCTTAAGATATATCTATTTCACACCACCCAAGATCCGATGGTCCAATTTGACGATCAATTCATGGTTCTGAAAGAAAATTAACAAATGATATACATGTAGTGCTTTGTCATGAGCTAGTCAAGGCAAGCCACGTGATGTGCAAAAAGATCCATAAAGACAAGAAGAAGAGGAATATTTTCATTTACACTTTGGTTAGCTAAATTCTTGTCATTAGTCATGAACCATACACATGACTGAGTTGGAATTAAAATACAGCAAAAGGCAAAAATGTTAAACATTAAAGAGATTTGAAATAGTTGCAAAAGGGATGAGCGCAATATAATAAATAAGATAATGGCAAATTAATCGAAGGTTGAAAGGCTTTTACGAAACCCTTGACAAGATGCACATAAACAATGTTCAAAAGCGACCACCGGCCGTGGTGGTTCCACTAGATAAGGCTCTGCTGATTCTCAACGAAGAGGTGAAGGGTTCAAAACCCAGGGAAGGCACTAGGTGTATTAAGTGTGACTCAGGGGTGGTGGGTCCTCCTGCTTAAGTGTCACCTGGGGGTTTACGGCGCGGCTGTCGGCTGCAAGCTAGTTCCTCCAGTACCAAAAAAAAAAAAACAATGTTCAAAAGCGAGTATAACCTCGTTGGACCATAATGGGTCAATCCCTTTGAGTGATAAACATGTTTTCAGTGGGTCGATCTTTTCAATTTGTTTATGACCCAGTTAGTTATCAATAGCAAAATTTGTCACATGACATTTTACCTGAGAGTTGGGAAAGAAAGGATGATTGCCCAATCATATTACATGGAGATGCCCTATTAACCGGTCAAACATTTTATTTGACTGATATTACATGCTGACATAATTGTATTCTGGGTCATCGCTCGGAAAATATATATATGAATTGGGACGCTGATGTCTCTCCAAAGAAATTAACCCGTCCACCGATCAATATTATCAGGTGATCCATGGATTCCACTTGATGAGACAGGTGGAGGCCAATGTGACGTGAGAGGACATTTAGAGCAAGCGCAATTTTTTCTAAGGCTTTGTTTATTTCACAAAAAATAAATATTTAAAAAAATGATCATATATTTTATTTTAAAAAATGAATGAATGAAAAATATTTTTATCATTTACGTAAATATATAAATATAAATTCATTTCAAAGATGAATATATTTTTCATTGACTTACTATTTCAAACGACTTAAGTATCATTTAAAAAATATTTTCCAAATTACTCATTTTTCGCGAAATAAATAAAGTCTTAATTTTGAATTTTTTTATTGTCTAGTCTCCATGATAGCTATAATGTAAGCATTCTCAGTGAACATGGAACAATTACACATAACTTGGAATGATCCTACGATATCACATATTTTATTGAGGAGTAAACACTTATTAAGCAATATCATACGCATAAGTCTCGATATTTGTGATGAAATACTTTAAGCATCTAGCTCCCTTAAAAAATATTCAATTTTAGGTTTAATCTCAATTTTATCATGAAAATTTCTTTATCTTAAAAAATCGTAAACTTTCACTCTAATCCCAAATTTGCTCATGTGTCAAAAAATTGATACTGATTTTCTTAAGATTATCAATATCGGAGGCTGTTGTTATTCCATATGAAAATGAGGACATTGATGAAGATGCATATTCTAATAATGGACCTCTCACTGGCCTTAATGTTGATAATTTCGAAAATATGAATAGCAATTCTTCATCCGTGGGTGAATTTGAGAGTAGATTGAAAGTTTAGGTGAGAATTTAGATTGGATCTAAAATTGAGGAGTTTTCAGGAATTATGCCATTGTTTAAGGAAGATTGGCACGCTGATCAAGCAACCAATCACCGAGGAGTTAGGCCATCTAATTTGGAAACACCCATGAGTTTTACTTGGTTGTTATTTTGACCACGTTTTAGTGATGGTAACAACATTTTGCTTTGGATAAATGAAATACACATTGTCTCGCGCGGACAGTTTTATAGGTTGGTTAAGGATCATAACTCTCTCTCTCTCTCCAAAATTAATAGGGCATACAATCGCCAACCGCTAGAGGAGGCTACAAGTACCCTTTTACTATTAACTATGTTCATTCTTCGTACAATCTCTAATTCTCAGCCCCGTCCCTCATTTTGTTCAACGTCCGCTGTCATTAACGCTAAAATTGAGATGAAAAATAGAGGTTGTAGCTTTCTTTGTATCATGTCTCGTTAATAAGAATAGGTACGTCCACTTTCACGTGTACCTTGGATCTCAATCTTAAATTCATCTTGGACTCGCTTCGTGGAGGAAAAAGAGAAAGGAAACTCGGGGTCGAGGTGTGACATAAAAGATGCAAGAAAAACCCAAGGACGCTAGTATATATCACAGCAATAATAAAGGTATATGGTGACTACAACATGTCCCATTTATCGCAAGAATGACAAAAGATCTGTAGAATCGAATGCTAAACAAAAAGATCAACGAATCAAGCGGAAGGCGATCCTCTCCTGGGAATTCCTAGAAGCAGGCATCCAGGACGCAGCAACAGCAGATCGCAGCGCAGCTGGTGAAGACAAGAAGGAGCGCAATTAGGACAAGCGAATGTGTATAAATATGTAGAAGCAAAGGAGGGGCTGCATCGCGAGATAATCACTTACCAGCCCTTCCAGAAGCCGTCGCCCCTAGTCTTGGTCTCGATGGGGATGGCGTTCTGCACTGGCTGTTGGGCGTCCCTCGTGGGATAGCCTGGCGGTGGTGGCGCCACGTACGCAGGTGCTGATGCCGGTGGTGGGTACGCCACTGCACAGAATATTGCATACTGTCATCACAAGTCAACGATATATGAATATCCAAGAGCATATAATTCAAGGTCAATAGTGGTTGGGCAAGCAACCACAGTCGCCTCCACCAGGCCCCCAAGAAGACCGCCGGCGGCTCCTCCCAAGAATTCAAACACAAATTCTAACCGAAAAGAAGGAGAGCTAGATCGATTCCTTTGTCAAGTCTAAAAACAAGAACAGATGAACAAACGGATTCCTGAACTACTACTGTTACAATCGTCCACCGACCACTATCCGACTTTGGAGCTCTTGCTCGACCCTAATTACGACCAATGTGCGAATTCTGCAAATCCTAAGTCCATATAAACCCGCTCAATTTGCAGAACACCACTGCATTGAGAAGAGGAGCAGGAGAAACGATTTTGACCAAGATCAGATCGGCAAAAACTAGAGAGAGAGATAGAGAGAATCGACATCAAAAGGGCGGGACAGTCAAAACAGATCGAGGGTGGGTTTGATCATTACCTGGGATTTGGCTCTGGGTCTTGTGCTGGCTCATCTTCGATCGGAAAACGTTGACTGAGATCTCTCCTAGCTCACGAGGAAGTTCTGTGCTTGGAGAGATACGATGGAGAGAGAGATGACGTAGATGATGGAGATGATGGAGAGAGGAAGCAAGAGAGATGATAGGAGATGATGAGAATGCAGATATGGTGCGGAGATTTATAGAAAGAATGGAGGAGTAAGAAGATGCTGGGAAGGAGGAGGGGGAGCAGGCGGTAGTTGACGATGCTTCCGAAGGCGCGTCGCGACGCAGGAGCTCGTACACACTAAGCAAAAGGCCAAGCCAAAGCGTTCTCCCGTCCTTCCCGAACTTTAGCTGACGAACCGGTTCTCGTTTTTACTTCCTCTTTTTTCCAGGTCAAAATTTAGTATGTCAAAAATCAAAAACGAAAGTTACTAATTTTCGGGAGTTTCGGATTTAAAAACAAGAAAAAAGTGATTATGCAAATTGCAAGACTTAGATTGAGGAAGAAAATTAAGAAGCAAAAGTCATTCCAAACAAACTCTTATAAGATGTGATTATCTCCAAGATAGTGTCGAAAAGACCTAGCAAGCAGGTGTCAAAAACATTGAAAATTTCCTTGATAATTATTGAAAGATCAATCGTCCATTGTTATTAATTTGCAGCAAATCTTAAAACAGTGCAATTGGGGTGATTTTCTCATACCTATAATTTCCGATTTTATTAGACACACATGGGGTAATCTCGATGTCACCTAACATAATGAGTGAGTTCCTCACTTGATCGGATTCTATACACCGATGCCAATTAGAGTTATTGAACAAGTTTAGGGTTTATTTGTTTAAAGGAAAATTATTTTCGAGAAAAAGTTTTTTTGACTTTCCGATTTTTTTATAACGGAAAGCTAATTGATCTAAAGAAAATGATTTTTGTTAAATGTAAAAACATTAAAGAGAGAAGATGAGAATTCTCAATATATTTCGATATATTATAATGAAGAGCACATCGGTATATTTATAGACTTTGTAAGAGACTATCAAAGATAAAATATATCAATCAAGATATGCACAATCAAAGTAGATATCACACAATTTTGAGAGTCAGAAAGCCAACATAGTATTCTAATTATATATAATATAGGATAATATCTTAGAGTACTATCCTAATTATCTCTAACATTTTCCATGGACAACAAGCTTAGATATGGGAAAATGATTTCTCGGCAAAAAGAAAGTCACTTTTCCTAATCGCCAAACAAATGAAAACTAATTTTCACATATGACTAAGTTTTCAATGAAGCAAATGCACTCTAATTTTTCTATAACGTGCCGGATTAGTTATTTTCATTACTTAATTGGATTATAGAATCGTGAATAATCTCAAAAGGTTGACGAATAATACAGATTGGAATTGAATGAGGACTTTTGAGAACCTTCTTAATTCGTGACAGGTGGCGCTTTTCGGCGGCGTCAGCCAGCCAACGCGGGGATTAATTAAACAAAGCCGAGGAGGAGGACGCCCTGTCTTTGTTTGATGCGGCCCACGAAGGGAGAAAAAACGCGGTGTCGTCTCAAGGCCGGTCTCCTTAGCCCTCGTCGAAACAGTTTCTATTTTATTCATCTATTTATTTATTTGCAAAAAATAATGATGTCGTATTGCGTAATGCGTAGTCTCTGCCGTTTTTTCCTTTTCCTTCTCCGCGTCGCCTAATGCGAATGCTCTTTGGTGGGGCCGCTCGGCCGGTCGGTCGTTCGTTCGGTCCAAACCTTCGAAACCTGCTAACATTCTTCTGTAAGCAATCTGTTTCGTCGTTTATTTATGTAATTTATGTTAGATTTGTTGCTTTTGAAGAATCGAGATGTGGATTAGTTGAATTGCTAACCTTACAAGAAAACCCACGAATAAAAATAAAAAAATTAGTTTTCCACGTTAAAAAAAAAAAAAGGAAAAGAAAGAGACTTTCCCTTTCCCGGTAAGCGTTTCCGGTAATGTGACCAGAAAATTTATTTTTCCCGAGAAATGGTACTTTAAAATGTGTAAGTAGGTAGGAAAACATGAAGAGGTTTTTTCTTCTTCTTTTTCTAATGAAAAGGGGGCTAAAGCCAATTACGACATATTGACGTCTAGAATCGATTATCACCATTTTATTCCCTGAACAAAACATGAAATCACTCTTAACGATACAATAAAAAGAACCTTAGCATTAGAAGATATCACCTAAGTGTTTGAACGTTTGTCGATTCTAAGATTAGCAAGCTAATCGGTTAGATGATTGTTTTTCCAAAAGTTATGTTGGCCTTTTTGAATAATAAAACAAGAATTTTTTGTTGGTGATAAAATATCAGGCCATCGGTTGGACTAAACTCACATGCTCGACAGAGGAGACGGACATGAGAAGGTCCAAAAGAAACAAAAAAAATTGAAAGGTGACCAAAAACTCCGGAAATGGACAAAAAACATATGGACAGATCCACGGATCAATCTTAACTGCACACCCAATGTCATCTCTCAATTCGATAAATGGCTGATGGAAAGCTTCGAAGGCAACAGGGACTCACCCGAGGAGGAGTTGGTAGCGGCAGTGCTCTAGTTCGTATGGAAAGCCTGAAACCACGCCATTTTCAGAGCCAAGCCACCGGATCCGAACACCATAATTGATCTAGCGCAAGCACATCTCCAAAACTTCAGCAGATGGCAAAACAAAAATGAGGCCAAGAAAACCATAGATCTGCACTTACTGCGAAGATGGAGATCGCCGGAGAGAGGGTTGCTGAAACTAAACGTCGACGGATCTTGGGTACAAGGAGAACATGTCGAATCAGTCGTCGGAATCCTGCGGGATCAAGCTGGCCAAGTAATCAACGGCTTCGTGCGAGAAGTCCGAGCTTCTTCCCCTATTCAAATCGAAACCCTAGCGATCTTGCACGGGCTAGAGTTTCTGCGGTTCAGAAAGGAATCGCATGTGGGTGAAGAAGGAACTAGGAAAAGTACAAAAATGAAAAGTGGAGTGTGAGACCAATTGTTTAACTGCAGAGCAAAGTATCATGGGCTGGGCCGAATCTCCTTGGAATGTGAAGATCATTATTGAGCAATGCAAAGGCATTTTATCCCATTCCAATTCGATGAAGTTGGTTCACTGCTCGCGGGAAGCCAATAAAGCTGCAGATTGGCTTGCGAAGGCGCACAGAACAAAATCTCTACCTCAAAATTAGAGGTCCTTTCCTCCACCAGCTCTTTTGGAAAGTTTATGTTTGGAATATTATCTATCGTCTTCTTTTAAGTCTCGTATGTTATGAATGAAAGAAACTTTTATTTTCGACCCAAATAAAAAAAAAAAAAAAAAAAAAAACTCTATAACGAGATGGCAAAAGGCTTGTAGTCCTGCTAATAAAGGGATTAAAGGGGTGAGGCTGAAGAGTATTGGATCTGGTATTTGATCCTTGTGAGCATTGCACATATATGTACATAAAAAAAAGGAGTGAGATTTATTTTTGAAAAAAAAACTCCATATCAAAAAAATGAGGTGCCATGAAAAGCAAACTTTGCAAAATGATACATCTGACTCATGTTCCTTAGTCGAGAGAAATAAGGTTGATGATTGTGTCTTTGGAAGATACAACCATTGCACCATAATAGCAACCCTTACATATTTTTTTTTTCTGGAATATACTTTCTTTCAAGAAAATTGTTCAACAGATTATAAATCTATCGTATGGTAGTCAATTCAATTCTAAACATTTTAATTGTATCAATTTAATTTAAAATTTTTAGATAACTTACCAATTCAATCAAAAACTTTTTAATGATCTGTCAATTTAGTCTTGAACATTTTAACGATTTATCATTTTAGTCCTTTCACCCAATTTCGAATATTCAAAATTCAATAAAAGATTAGAATTTTGGTGATGAAATTCAATAAGCTATAGTATGTCGTAGCTGATTGTCACAGGCCGATCGATTGGGATCGTGACCGCGCGGCAACTCGGGCACTTTGGATCACCCAAGCCAAACCTTGCTCGATCAATCACACAACTCGCTCACGCACACTGGATCGTAGAGAAAGAAAGCTTCTAGAGAGAGGAGTTCTGGAAAGAAAGGAGCTTTGTATTACTGAAATGTTGGATGATACAAATGAGGGGGGAGGGCACCCTTACTTATACTCGAGACCCTCTTATTACATCTGTTGATCTAGAATTTATCCGATGGACGAGATCACAGCGTCTCAACTACCGACATTAATGGCAACTACCATCTAACGACATTAATAGGGCTAGAAACTTCTAGAATCAGGCGTAATGACGATGTCACCCGCCCTTGGAAACTTCAGGAAGAAGACTTGATGGGAATCCCAGCTAGCGCAGGAGGTCCTCCACGTCACAGCCCGATCCTTCATCTTCAGAAACCTCTTGGCTGTGACATTCTACCCCATTCAATCGAGCGACGCCCTCGTCGCTCATAGCTTGATGGGCGGCCTTCTTCACACAAACACGGGCTTTGGCACGGGTTTTCTTGTTTCGATTTCGTTTGGTGCGGACGCTCACAAACGACGGACCACACCCTTCGATTATCAGCTCGAGCGTGGCACACAGCTCCATCTTCGGCTTGGACGGATCATGTGGCGCGTACTCAACCTCGGGGAAGAGTGCTTGAATTGGCAAGGCATGAGTTGGAGTAGGATCCAGCTCTACCTTCAGCTTCTCCTTAACCAGCTTGTTCATGCACTTCACAGCCTTCAAGCTCTTGTCAAGGTGTCGGATGGTTGCAATGGTCTTGGTGTCGATTACTCCTTTGATCATGGGAATCATCGACGTGTATTTTAGGTCGAGGATCATAATACACTTTGTCCTCATGTTGATCATGGCTCTCACACTATCGAAGAATTGCATTCCCAAAATGAGATCATAATCATCGAGAGGGATTACCTCGAATGCCATCTTGCCCTTCCATTCGCCGATTTTGACATCCACATCCGAAGTCGATCCTACACCATGCAAGCCCTCTCAGTTGATAGGCTTGAAGGAATTCCCGGTTGGCTCCACGTGAAGTTTCAAGACCTTCGCCACTTCAGTCGACATGAACATGTTCGACGCACCCATGTCAACCAAGGCATATAGCGTTCAGCCGCACACGTTGACTTCCACGAAGAACATGTCCGAGTTCAACGTAACTTGTTTTTCTTTGGACAGTGATTGAGCTTGGACGGAGTTGATCATCTTCATAGCTCCAAGCCGAATCTGCCGCTTGTCTTCTTTACGCTCCTCCTCTTCTTCGATGGCAAGGAGGGCATTGATTCGACCCTTTTTCAGTCACTTTTGGGTCTAATGCGAACCTTTGCAGATAAAACAAGGAGAAGGCGGGGGTTGATCGAACTTACTTGTCGTGCAGTCCGTTGGTCAACCCTTTTGGAAGGCCGGCTTAGAAGTGCCTTCACTCCAAGTTTTGACTCAGCTGCTTTGTTCATGCAAGCCTTGGGGAGTGTTCCTTCATTCATCCTCGGATCGATCCGACCTCCAATCCCTTGCTCTATTCCTCAGTTCAGCTTTGGTTAGGTCGACGAGCGACTCGGCCACGCTTAGCGCTCTTGCGAGACTCGACACATCATCGCTTGAGCTCGGGTAGTGCCCACGACTTCAATCCATCCATGAACGCTCCGAGAGCCTCCTCCTCACTCAGGTTGCGGATTTGGAGTTTGAGCTCCAGTGAACTCCTTCACGTACTCTCGAATCGCACCTCTTTGTTCAAGGCTATGGAGTTTGCTACGGGCTTCTTGTTGAGCAAACTCGGGGAAGAAATAGTCTCGAAATTCCCTTACGAAGTCATCCCATGTCTCCACGGGATTGGCACCGTGCCTAGTCTCATTGCACCAATTTCGCCACCAAAGCATCACGGTATTAGAAAGGAACATCGAAGCGGTTCGTACCTTGATCGACTCATCTTGGATGTTGACGGCGCCAAAGTATTGCTCCATGCTCCAAACAAAGTTGTCCACCTCTTTAACAGATTGTTCGCCTTTGAACTCTTTTGGCTTCGGCACCTTGAGCTTAGGCACCGCTTGTGTTGGCATTCCTCCATTGGCATTGCTTAGCTTGCATAGGGTGAGCTCGATCTTGAGCTCTTGGATCTCTGCCTTCATGGCTTCGACCTCGTTCCTACGCGAACTTTCCTCCTCGATCACTTGGACACGCTCTTTCAATACATCGATCGATGCTTCAAGGGCTTTGTCCTTATTATGCAATAGGGCTGTAGCTTCGTTGAGGCCGGTCGTGAAGTCTTCACGAAGTGAGGTCTCAACCTCCATGATCCGGTCTCTCACATCGTCAATACCTTCCATGAGCTCAAGCACGGCACTCCAGACCTTCCCGATCTTCTCACCAAACGCAGCTATGGCATCCATCGAGGCATCTCTTTTCTTTGCTTGGCCGTGGGTCTCCTTGACTTGCATGGCCTCTCCATCCATAGTAGCTTCTTGGCTCGACATTCTCTCGATCAAATGGTGCTCCTCGATCTCTCGAAAGAGAACACTCATTTGCTCTGATACCACTTGTCACAAGCTAATTGATTGGGATCGTGACCGCGCAGCAACTCGAGTACTTTGGATCACCCAAGCCAAGCCTTGCTTGATCAATTACACAACTTGCTTGCACACCCGAATCGTAGAGAGAGAAAGCTTCTAGAGAGATGAGCCTTGGAAAGAAAGGAGCTTTGTATTATGATAACTCTATAAAAATAGAGTTATTTTACCTATTTTAGGCAGTAATTAATGTATTATTTGTGAGAAAATATTTGGATTTCCTTCTGATTATTTGAATTTTCCTTGTTTATGCAGAATAATGAGATATGGAGAAGATAAGGAAAAGAATGTCAACTATCAGGAATTTAAATAAAAGCAGCAGTGGAAGATAGATATCAAATCAGGAAATTCTTGATTTTGTTCTCTAATGTTATCTGCAAGCGTTGGGAGATAAATATTTTAGATTTCCTATAAATAGGAAGAGAGAGCAGCTAGGGTGAGAGTTAGATCGTTTTTTTTATTCTTCTGAGAGTTTTTCAAGTATTTTGAAGAGAAGACAAAAGTGGTGACAGAATTCTTGTCCTTTAATTCAAGATGCTGGGTTTGATTTATATTTTTATTTTTTCTTCTACTATGTTCTAATTTTCTTTTGTTAGGGCTACGATGTAGCCTAACCATGATGATGTGAATTTCATGATTTTTATGTTTTACAATTGATTTCATTTATGTGAGTTATATATTATTGCGTTTAATGCTTTTGAGTGATTGGCCACCACTTGAATGATCTGATGTGCATGTTTGAGACTAAGAGGTGATAACATGCAATTGCTCATTATAATATATAACCATGAATTAAACGTGAATAGAAATATACCGCGTTATTTGTGTAGCTTTCGGTGATAAGGTGATCCAAAAGACTCATTGTAAACCGGGAATATTCATAGTTTTTAATGCACTCACGTTTATTTTAATTCACATAGAGATATAGTGGATTAATAAGCTGAGTAGGTTTGTTATACCTAGAGATAGGTATTGAACAAGTTTAGGAAATTCCACTATCACATGTTTGATATCGTTCTTGTATTCACAACAATATGAAATTCATATCTAGTGGTTATGGTGAAATCGGATGCTCTAACATATTTATCTGATTGATTTTACTACATTTAGTCTTCAAGGTCTTCAAGTTTCGTTTTTAATTTACTCTTAATTATATTTTGATCTGTTAGATAAATTTTAGAATTAATCTATTTTAGTATTTAATTAGTTTATTAATCATCGATCTCTGTGGGTCGATACTTTATCTCATCATTATATTACTTGTTCTATACCTATCTCTAGGTATGGCAAACCTACTCAGCTTATTAATCCACTATATCTCTATGTGAATTAAAATAAACACGAATGCATTAAAAACTATGAATATTCCCGGTTTACAATGAGTCTTTTGGATCACCTTATCACCGAAAGTTACACAAATAACGCGGTATATTTCTATCAACGTTTCATTCATGGTTATATAATGAGCAATTGCATATTATCACCTCTCGCCTCAAACATGCACATCAGATCATTCAAGTGGTGGCCACTCAAAAGCATTAAACGCAATAATATATAACTCACATGAATGAAATCAATTGTAAAACATAAAAATCATGAAATTCACATTATCATGGTTAGGCTACATCGTAGCCCTAACAAAAGAAAATTAGAACATAGTAGAAGAAAAAATAAAAATATAAATCAAACCCAGCATCTTGAATTAAAGGACAAGAATTCTGTCACCACTTTTGTCTTCTCTTCAAAATACTTGAAAAACTCTCAAAAGAACAAAAAAAAAAACGATCTAACTCTCACCCTAGCTGCTCTCTCTTCCTATTTATAGGAAATCTAAAATATTTATCTCCCAACGCTTGCAGATAACATTAGGGAACAAAATCAAGAATTTCCTGATTTGATATCTATCTTCCACTGCTGCTTTTATTTGAATTCTTGATAGTTGACATTATTTTCCTTATCCTCTCCATATCTCATTATTCTGCATAAACAAGGAAAATTGAAATAATCAGAAGGAAATCCAAATATTTTATCACAGATAATGCATTAATTACTGCCTAAAATAGGTAAAATAACTCTATTTTTATAGAGTTATCAAACCCCCAAACTTAACATTTTGCTAGTCCTCGAGCAAAAGTAAGACATAACACATACTCAACCTAACAACCTTCTCTATGACATCTTTCCATAATTGCTCAAATTCACAATTCAAAGAAAAACACAAATTTCATCCAAACATTGAAATCGATTTATAAGTTAAGACCAATTCTAACTATATGATCCAAGTGTGTGTGTGAGAGTCCTCATCTTTTTCGAATTATATGCAATCCAAATAAATTCACATTAACATGCAACCTTTCAAAAATTCTCAATAATTATGACCAAATCTCATAGGTTTGATTTTCATTCCTCTCTCCACTAATGTAAGCTAATCATCCAACCAAAAATCAATAGGACTTTTCTTGGGTTGTAATGTAAGGCTGGGCTAAAGGTGAGATAACGGGAATTTTAAGCTCAAATCACCCATCAACACGTTGATTTCTAGGATCTAATTAGAGCCAATGTCACTGTCCAATTTCACCTCTTCAAGATAATTTTTCTGACACCATATATCACCATTCCTTTTTTTTTCTTTCACCTTTTTTTTTTTTTTTTTGAATTGCTTTATGGTGGAGTTTCTCCCAAAGTCCCTCCTAATATAACATGAAAATTTCCAATCCATTGAGTATCCAAAAGTCTCACTCAATTGAAAGTTGGATAGGGAACCATAAAAGCAATTTTTTATTTGACAATACACCTCAAACAACCATAGCAATCACTTCCTTTTTTTTTTTTTATACTCCATCATTCCTCCCAAATTTCTATCAAGCTCAAATAATTTTTTTTTTCCAAAATAAAATCAACGTGTTCATAGGGCATGAGATAAGGATATAAATTGATCACGACTAAGCTAAACATATATGGGTGCCAATGAAAAATTGGGTAATAATTAAGGCTCAACGGGGTGACTAGGGATAAATAAACAGGGTTGGCTTGAAAGGCTCAATCGATCCAAAAACTGCCTATATCATTGTCTCAGTTAAATTTAGCTTAGGATTTCGCCTCAAGAAAAAATCAAACAAATTCTAAGATTTGGATGAAATCTAAGAAAATCACATATTTCACATGAATGTTCTCTAGATTTACACATAATTCAAAAAGGACTTTTAGTGCTCAGTAAATGGATCAACATAATCAGAATTAAGATTAACTCACACATCAATTGCAAGTTTAAATAAAATTTAAATTTTCCTAAGAATCATAAAAATTCACAACCAGGAAAGCAATAATGATAAAAAATTATCCAAAAATTTGTCTTCCCCCCAAACTTGAATGAAGCAGTGTCCTCAATGCGAAAAATAGAATAGGAAGAAGAAAACTTCCCTGGTTGTAGGATAAGTCCATAGATGATCTTGATGATTAAACTCTTGAAAGATGCTCCCTAAAAATTAACCTGGATAAAACATAGAAAAGTTAATCTTTTTTTTTTTTTTTGCAAAACATAAAATTAAAAATAAATAAAAACATAATTAAAATGCTTGGGTTGCCTCCCAAGAAGCGCTTGCTTTATAGTTTTCAGCCAAACTATCTCAGATGTCGCTATTCTGGAGGATGAAGTTCAATGGTGGTCTTCTGCTTGTTGTAACCACCTTCAAAGTAGGGCTTCAAACATTGACCGTTCACTTTGAATGTGCTCTCAGTGTCATGCACAACTTCAACTGTTCCATATGAGAACACCTGTGTAACTGTAAAAGGACCAGACCATCTAGATCGCAACTTTCCTGGAAAAAGTTTAAGACGAGAGTTATAAAGTAAGACTTTTTAACCAATTTTAAACTCTCTTCTGAATATGTGCTTGTCATGCCATCTTTTTGTACACTCCTTGTACAACTTAGAATTTTCATAGGTCTCATTGCAAAATTCCTCCAATTCATTCAGTTGCAATAATCTTTCTTCACCTGCAGACTGCATATCAAAATTCAGAAATTTCAATGCCCAATATGCTTTATGCTCTAATTCCACTGGTAAGTGACAAGCCTTTCCAAACACTAGCCTAAAAGGAGACATCCCAATTGGAGTTTTGAACGCTGTCCTATAGGCCCAAAGTGCATCATCAAGTTTTATTGACCAATCTTTCCTAGAGGCATTCACTGTTTTTTCTAAAATTCTCTTGATTTCCCTATTTGAAATCTCTACTTGACCACTAGTCTGAGGATGATAAGGGGTTGCAACCTTATGTGTGACTCCATACTTACTCATAAGTGCTTCAAATTGTTTGTTGTAAAAATGTGTCCCCCTATCACTTATGATTACCTTAGGAGTGCTGAATCGGGTAAAAATATTTTTCTTCAAAAATTTCACCACAACCTTAGCATTATTTGTTGGCAATGCTACAGCTTCTACCCACTTAGACACATACTCCACGGCCATTAAAATATATAAATTTCCATAAGAAGGTGTAAAGGGTCCCATGAAATCAATACCCCAAACATCAAATAATTCACACGCAATAATGTTGTTTAAAGGCATCTCATTTTTTCTTGAAATATTTACAGTTTTTTGACACCTATCACATGAAGCTACATAGGAGTATGCATCTTTAAAAAGTGTAGGCCAATAAAATCCAGATTGTAAAATCTTAGCTGCAATTTTTGTGGCACCAAAATGGCCACCTGCCTCTCCATCATGACAATGATGTAGAATGTTTGCCTTCTCTTCATCTGGAACACATCTCCTTATGACTTGATCTGCACATACTTTAAACAAGAAAGGTTCTTCCCAAAAATAATTTTTAACATCAGAAAAGAATTTTTTCTTCTGTTGATATGATAATCAAGAGGAAGAACATTACTTACCAAATAGTTTACAAAATCAACATACCAAGGAATTGACTTGATGGAAAAAAATTTCTCATCAGGGAACTCTTCCAAAATTGGTCTTACTTCTTCCTTTGAATTTGGAATTCTTGATAAGTGACCTGCAATTAGATTTTCAGTCCCCTTCTTATCTTTGATTTCCAAATCAAATTCTTGCAGCAATAGAATCCACCTGATCAACCTGGGTTTTGATTCTTTCTTTTCAAGCAGATACTTAAGAGCAGAATGGTCAGAATAAACTATAACTTTTGAGCCAATTAAATAAGAACGAAATTTATCAAAAGCAAATACTACCACCAAAAGTTCCTTTTCTATTATTGAATAATTCAATTGTGCACCTGACAAGGTTCGACTGGCATAGTATATGCTTCGAAAAATTTTATTCTTCCTTTGTCCCAAAACAGCTCCTACTGCAAAATCGCTAGCATCACACATCAGCTCAAAAAGTAAATCCCAATTTGGTGCTGCCATAATTGGTGCTGATATTAACTTCTCCTTTAAAGTGTTTAAAACCTACATGCATTCAATGGAAAAATTAAAAGGAGCATCTTTTTCCAAAAGATTAGAAAGAGGTTTAGCAATTTTTGAAAAATCTTTTATAAATCACCTGTAAAATCCTGCATGCCCCAAAAATCCTCTGACAAGTTTCACAGATGTTGGCGGAGGTAATTTTGCAATGACCTCCACTTTGGCTCGATCGACTTCTATTCCGTTTCGAGAAATTTTATGCCCGAGCACTATTCCTTCCTGCACCATAAAGTGACACTTCTCCCAATTCAAAATAAGGTTAGTCTCCTCACATCTTTGTAAGACCAAGGCCAAATTATTTAAACAAGAATCAAATGATAGGCCAAAGACGGAAAAATCATCCATGAAAATCTCAATATATTTTTCAACCATATCAGAGAAAATAGCCATCATGCATCTTTGAAAAGTAGCTGGTGCATTACAAAGACCAAAGGGCATTCTTCTAAAAGCAAAAGTACCATAGGGACAAGTAAAAGTAGTTTTCTCTTGATCTTCTGGTGCAATAGAAATTTGATTATACCCTGAATATCCATCCAAAAAGCAATAAAATTCATGCCCTGCAAGTCTTTCTAACATTTTATCAATAAATGGTAAAGGAAAGTGATCTTTTCTAGTGGCATCATTCAATTTTCTGTAATCCATACACACACGCCACCCAATAACTGTTCTAGTTGGAATCAATTCACTGTTGTCGTTTTTCTGAATAGTCATACCACCTTTCTTTGGCACAACTTGTACAGGACTTACCCAAGAACTATCAGAGATAGGATAGATGATACCTGCATCAAGTAGCTTAATTACCTCAGCTTTCACTACTTCTTGCATCTTCGGGTTCAAACGCCTCTGAGGTTGGATAGTGGGTTTATATTGCTCCTCTATCAAAATTTTGTGCATGCAAATTGAAGGACTAATTCCCTTGATATCAGCTATTTTCCATCCAATTGCACCTTTATGCTCTCTTAATACTCTGAGCAATTTCTCCTCCATCAAATCTATCAAAGAAGAAGATATAATTACCGGTAAAGAAGAAACTCCATCTAAATAAGCATATTTCAAATGAGAATGTAAGGGTTTGAGTTCAAGAATTGGAGGCTCTTCAATTGATGGTTTAGGCTTTGTAATGTATTGTCTTAACTCCTCAAATTTAATTGTCTTTTGCCTTGAATATGGTGGAATTGCCTTCATGAAATTTGCGTACTCATTTATCTCCTCATTCTGAATATCTTTGTCCCTTAGTTGAATCAGACATGCTTCAAGTGGATCTTCAAAAATATTTTCCTGAAAAACCTTATTCACCAACTTGTCAACTGTTTCAACTCTAAAACAAGAATTATCATCAGATGGATATTTCATTGCTTTAAAAACATTAAATGAAACAATATCATCTTGAACTCTAAGGATCAACTTCCCCTGTTGTACATCAATAAGAGCTCTTCCTGTTGCTAGAAAAGGTCGACCTAAGATAAGTGGTACCTCAAAATCTTCCTACATGTCAAGAACTATGAAATCTGCAGGAAAGATAAATTTGTCAACTTTTACCAAAACATCTTCCACAATACCTCTTGGATATTTAATTGATCGATCAGCCAGTTGAAGTGACACTGTGGTTGCTTTTACCTCACCCAATCCTAATTTCTTGAAAACTGAATAAAATATCAGATTAATACTTGCACCTAAATCACATAATGCTTTTTCAAAGTAAGAATCCCCAATAGTGCAATGAATAGTAAAACTCCCTGGATCTTTTAATTTCGGAGGCAATTTGTTTTGTAGGATGGTTGAACACTCCTCATTTAACTTCATAGTTTCATAATCCTCCAGTTTCCTTTTGTTTGCCAAAATCTCCTTCAAAAATTTTGCATAACTAGGCATTTGTGCTAAAGCATCTGCAAAAGGAATGTTAATGTGCAATTTTTTAAATACATCAAGAAATTTAGAAAATTGCTTATCTATTTTGTGCTGCTGGAGTCGCTGAGAGAATGGAATTGGCGGTACATATTGCTTGGGATTATCTGGAAAAAGTTTACTCTTGCTTGTCTCCTTTGATTGTTTATTGACCACCTCTTCCTTGTCTCTGACAATCTCTTCTTCTCCCACTTGTTTACCACTTCTCAGGGTAATAGCCTTTTATGTATTCAATTGGATTTTTCTCTGTGTTGCTCGGCAAAGAACCCTGTTGCCTTCCTGACATCACGCTTGCTAACTGAACCACTTGCATCTCCAGATTTCTGATTGAAGCCTCTTGGTTTTGAAATCTCACATCTGTGCTTTTGATGAAGTCATGAGTTGTGTTAGCAAGTTTGGTGACTATGTCTTCCAAATTTCACTTTGTCTCTTCTGATTGTTTGAATCCAGGTGGTCTCGTCACATTCTAATTATTCCATGAAAAATTTGGATGATTGCGCCATCTCGGATTGTATGTGTTGGAGTAGGGATTATTCTGTGACCTGTTAAAATTCCCAAGTTAGAATTTTCACTAGGTTGTTTGAAAGTATTACCTACCTGACACTCAGTGCTAACATGTCCTCCACCACAAAAATCACATGTCAAATTGTGAATTTTCATGGCTGAAACACTCATATTATCAAGTTTTTTATTGAGTGTTTCAAATTGTGCAGCAATTGCAGCAAAAGCATCAACTTCATGAACTCCGCTAACTTTTCGCATTGGTAATCTCTTAGTAGGCCATTGATAACTATTGGACGTCATATCCTCTAATAGATTGTAGGCTTTTTTTGGTGTTTTATTATTTAAAGTCCCCCCTGCAGCTGCATTAATCATAGAACGAAAATTTGCACTAGAGCCATTATAAAAATTTTGTACCTGCATCCATACGGGTAGTCCGTGATGTGGGCATCTCCTAAGAAATTCTTTGAATCTTTCCCATGCTTCATATAATGATTCATTATCCATCTGCATAAAATTAGTAATATCGTTACGCATCTTCGTAGACTTTGCAGGTGGAAAGAACTTACCAAGAAATTTCTGAGCCATATCATTCCATGTAGTAATTGATCCTGCAGGAAAAGAAGAAAGCCAACTCTTAGCTTTGTCTCTAAGAGAGAATGGAAATAATCTCAATCTAATAGCATCATCTGTAACTCCATTATATTTAATGGTGTCACAGATTTCAAGAAAAGCATCGATGTGAGCATTTGGATCATCGCTTGGTAGCCCACTGAATTGCATTGATTGTTGAAGCATCTGAATAAGTGACGGCTTAATCTCAAAGTTGTTTGCTTGAATTGCAGGTCTTCTGATACTTGATGTGGTGCCTTGAACTGTTGGCGCAACATAATCTCTTAAGAGTCTACGTGGATTTTCATTCTCACCGGACGTCTCTGCCATCTTAGCGTGATTTCTCTCCGATGCGGCGGTGGCGAACTCTTAGTCGCCTTTTGAATGTACGCTCGATTTCTGGATCAAGCTCAACAAGTTTCCCTTGTTGGCTACGTGTCATAAACCGATGTACACCCTGAAAAATAAAACAAAACGAAAGCTAGATTAAACTTAGAATTATCTGGTATCAATATTAATTAGTATTAAACAAACCTTGTTGGCTACGTGTCATAAACCGATCCCCTGAAAAATAAAACAAAACGCAGATTAAACTTAGAATTATCTGGTATCAATATTAATTAGTATTAAACAAACCAAAAACTTGTTCGTGAAATTCTAAACGCAAGTACACATATTGAACAAGTAATATAATGATGAGAAAAAGTATCGTCCCACAAAGATCGATGATTAATAAACCAATTAAATATTAAAATAGAGTAATTCTAAAGTTTATCTAACAGATCAAAATATAATTAAGAATAAATTAAAAACGAAATTTGTAGACTAAATGCAGTAAATCGATAAGATAAATATGTTAGAGCATCCAATTTCACCATAATCACTAGATATGAATTTCAGATTGTTGTGAATACAAGAACGATACCAAACATGTGATAGCGGAATTTCCTAATCTATTTACTATCCTATCTCTAGGCTATCCTATCTCTAGGCTATACCTAGAGATAGGATAGTAAATAGATTAGGAATTCCCGCTATCACATGTTTGATACCGTTCTTGTATTCACAACAATCTGAAATTCATATCTAGTGATTATGGTGAAATCAGATGCTCTAACATATTTATCTTATCGATTTACTACATTTAGTCTACAAATTTCGTTTTTAATTTATTCTTAATTATATTTTGATCTGTTAGATAAACTTTAAAATTACTCTATTTTAATATTTAATTGGTTTATTAATCATCAATCTCTGTGGGACGATACTTTTTCTCATTATTATATTACTTGTTCAATACGTGTACTTGTGTTTAGAATTTCACGAACATATTACTAAAATGTTGGATGATACAAATGAGGGGGGAGGGCACCCCTTCTTATACTCGAGATCCTCTGATTATATCTGTTGATCTAGAATTTATCTGGCGGACAAGATCTCACCACCTCAACTACCGACATTAATGGCAACTACCATCTACCGACATTAATGCAGCTACTATCTACCGACATTAATAAGGCTAGAAACTTCTAGAATCAGGAGTAATGATAGTGTCGTCCGTCCTTGGAAACTTCAAGAAGAAGACTTGATGGGAATCCCAACGAGCACAGGAGGTCTTCCGCGTCACAGCCCGGTCCTTCATCTTTGGAAACCTCTTGGCCGTGACATGATGCTATTGCCCGGGGACCGGGGCGGGGTTGGTTACATACCTCATTATGCTTGTGATCCCAAACGGGGTCAAAATACTGCCACGTAGCGCCTTGTCGTCGCCAGATGGTGTGAAACTATTGGGCCTCTTTCTAATCCAATCTAAGTCGTTTGGTCAACTTTGGTTGTCGAAGAAAGAGCCGAGGCGAGTCCCGTGCAATCTTCTGACCTCAAAACGCACACGCAACGGGAGTTTCGTGCTCGATCGACAGAAACTTAGGAAACGCATTGTGACTTAACGACCGAAATGAAATGTCAAGTCTCCATCGAGCAACGAACGAGCCACGTGTTCAGAGCCAAATGTTCAGGAGTAACATGTGCATAAAAATGAACACGTAGCATAGAAATCCTTTTTTTCTTGGTTGAATGATAAGTTATTCAATTTTGCTAAGACAAGACGTCAAGGCCCACCAAGTCGGTTCAATAGGACTCCAAAGGGAGGGGAAATGAGATTCAATTTTGTGACAAGGATTTTCTTGTTTAGGCTTTTACGCCCAATCTATAATTATGTTCAGAATAGGTACGTCCACTTTCGCATGTAGCTTGGATCTCAATCTTAAATTCATCTTGGACTCGCTTCGTGGATGAGAAAGAGAAGGGAAACTGGGGGTTGAAGTGTGACATAAAAGATGCAAGAAAAACCCAAGAACGCTAGTATATATCACAGCAATAATAAAGGTATATGGTGACTAGAACATGTTCATTTATTGCAAGAATGACAAAAGATCTGTAGAATCGAATGCTACACACAAAGATCAACGAATCAAGCGGAAGGCGATCCTCCCCTGGGAATTCCTAGAAGCAGGCATCCAGGACGCAGCAACAGCAGATCGCAGCGCAGCTGGTGAAAACAAGAAGGAGCGCAATCAGGACAAGCGAATGTGTATAAATATGTAGAAGCAAAGGAGGGGCTGCATTGCGAGATAATCACTTACCAGCCCTTCCAGAAGCCGTCGCCCTTAGTCTTGGTCTCGATGGGGATGGTGTTCTGCACTGGCTGTTGGGCGTCCCTCGTGGGATAGCCGGGTGGTGGAGGCGCCACGTACGCCATTGTTGATGCCGGTGGTGGGTACGCCACTGCACAAAATATCGCGTACCGTCATCACAAGTCATCGATACGTGAATACCCAAGATTATATAATTCAAGCTGAATAGTTCGAAAATTTTGGTTTGAACTTCGGTGGTGGGGCTAGCGGCCACAGCCACCTCCTCCACCAGCCGCCGGAAGACCGCCGGTGACTCCTCCCAAGAAGTCAAACAAGAGTTTTCAACCAGAAAGAACAAGTGCTGATTGATTTCTTTGTCGAGTTTAAGAAAATCCAAAAACAAGAAAGACGGACAGACAAACAAACGACTGCTGAACTGTTGTTACAATCGCCGATCATAATGAAAATGAGATTGTGGGATATTCTTGCATGAAAAGGAGGGGCAAAAGGAAGCGATTTTGCCAAGATAAAGTCGGCGAAATTCGAGAGAGAACAAGGATGGGTTCGAATGTTACCTGGGATTTGGTTCTGGTGGTTGTTCTGGCTCATCTTCGGTCGGAAACGTTGACTGAGATCTCTAGCTCGCGTAAAAGTACGTGCTTGGAGAGAAAGAGAG
Source organism: Eucalyptus pumila (assembly GCA_016097595.1). Lineage (NCBI taxonomy): Eukaryota > Viridiplantae > Streptophyta > Magnoliopsida > Myrtales > Myrtaceae > Eucalyptus > Eucalyptus pumila. The sequence goes on from CM027846.1 coordinate 9,360,400, forward strand.
AGAGAGAGAGAGATGGTAGAGATGATAATATGATGAGAGCGAAGGAACGGGGCGAGATTTATAGATGAATGAATGAGAAGGAAGATACGGAGAAAGAGGGAGCCGATGGTTGACGGTACCTCCGAAGGCGCGTCAGACCGCGTGAATCTGAACACGGGAAGCAAAGGCGAAGCAAAAAAGGTGACGTGTATCCCAAGTTGAGTTTGGACGTTGTTAGCCTAGGCTAAGCTAATTTTTTGTCATTAGTCATGCAACGTGCATTTGAATAAGGTTCCATTTCTCATTAGGCTTTGTTTTACGCAAAATTTTCCGTCAAAAAAACATTTTCCTTATTTTCTAACATTTGAATCATTTAAGAAAATGAGTCATCGGAATACCTTTCCATAATCAATGAAAAGGCAGTGTTTAAATTTAGATAAATGATTTTCTATTTTAAAAAATCACAAATCAATTTTAAAAATATAACTAGACAACGGTGCTTGGACCAAATATCTCGGCACTTATGCACGGAAACCACAATGCCCGTGTGCAAGTCCATAGTGGTGAAGTCTAGGTCTCTTGAGGATGGGTTGAGACTCGATATACATGCCCAAGTCCCAAGTAACCATGCATAGGCATGGGTACCCAGCTCCCATGCCTAAGTCATCAATGCTTGTGCCCAACTCTACAAAGGCCTAGCAAGGGACCTCAATGCACGTGCCCAATTCCCCAACTGTTGTGCCTTGTTACTAGACTCCCATGCCCAAATCACTAGTGCTTAGGCTCAAGTTAATTGAGGCATGGCCCGGTTTCTCAATAGTTGAGCCCAAGTCCATGAAATATGGGCCCACACTCCTCGAGGTCAAACCCAAGACCCTAGTGCCCAATTCAAGTCCCTAATGGTTGTGCCCAAGTACTTGACTCTAGTACCCATGTTATCGAGGCCCGGGCCTGCATCCATCAAGGCGAGGCCCTAGAAATTCTAGTTCTAATGACTGGGACTTTGGTGGTCGAGCCTAAGCCCCCAAGGCTGAGGCCTAGTTTTGATGCTCAAGCTAAGGTCCTAGGTACTCAAGTCCAAAACCCTGGCAAACGGGCCAAGGACCCTCAAGGTTAGGCCCATTGTCCTCAACAGTAGGGGTGTAAATGGTTTGGTTTGGCTTGGTTTTTTTGAAAAACCGAACTAAACAAAACCGATAAAAATTTCATTGAACCGAACAAATCCGATCCGAATCGAATCGAACCAAACCGAAATCCAAGTTGGATTTCGGTTCGGTTTAGTTTTTCGGTTTTTTACTTTTATGTTTGTATTTCTCCCTACATACACCCCTTTCTATAAATTTTTTATTTTTTAAAATCGATTTTGTAATTATTTTTTATTTATTTTCCTTTTTCCTTTTTCTTTCTTTTTCTTTTTTATTTTTTCTTTCCTTTTCTTCTTCTTCTTCATTGGTCGATCGCCGACCCAATGGCCAACGACCAGCAACCAGCGACCGGCCAATGAAGAAGAAGAAGAAAAATAAAAATTAAATTAAATTAAATTAAAAATGATATTTAAAAAAAAAAAAAAGTGAAACTTTAGATTTTATCGGTTTGGTTTGGTTAACCGAACCGATAAAAACCGAACCAGTTAAAAAGCTCTGGTTCTTAATGAGAACCGAACCAAATAAGAACCGAACCGAAAAAATCGAATTTTTCAGTTCGGTTCGGTTTTTGACACCCCTACTCAACATTAGTGCCTGGGTCTCCAATGGTCGTACCCAAGTACCTCGATGGTCAAGCACTCTCATCCCCCAAATGGTTGGGTCCAAGACCTCAACGTTAGGGTCCAAGAACCCAAGGCTATGCCAGGGACAGCACCCATTGGTTTCCATAAGAAAAAAAAAAATTGTTTATAATCTATAAAATTATTTATGTTATGAAAATTTAATTAATAGAACTTTATTTAAATTTGATGATATAATATGTATAACTCTTAATAGAGTAATTATTTTTATTTACATCACATGCATATTCATTTACTTTCTAATAAATACCCATGGTACTCTTCTTATTATTCGCAATGATGCTATAATTCTCAAACAATCCATAATTCACCAAATAACATAGAAATATTAGAATATCCAACTTAAAAATTTAAACTGTTATAAATGGGGTAGACCATCTCAAAGCTATGGTATGAAAGCACATGCATATAAAGAGAGAATCTTAATCATACAAAAAAGTCTCTTTAATATAGTACCGGATATTTCTCTCTGGGGTATTTAGTACCAAAAAACAATGTTCCAACCAGCTAATGCTCAGCTTTGTTTGTGGCTGGCAGAGAAGTCAAACTCTCTAAGCAAGTAACCGATCGTGTTTTATATGAAAGCACATGAAATAAAGGTCGAATCTTAATCATTCATGAATTTGAAACAATATATAGAAGCTATGGTGTGATAGCACTTGAAAAGGAAGAGAGAATCTTAATCAGACAAATAGAAGCCTCTTTAACACAGTACAATACATTTCTGTCTCAGCATTCTTTTAGTTTAAAAAAAAAAAATTCCCAACCACATCCACTTGGAAATATTATCCAAAAAGTCCTAAATCTATTGGATTTTTACCAATTCATATTTAAACATTTTAATTTTACTAATTTAATCTTAAATTTTATTTTTCATTTTATCAACTAAGTCGATTCAGTCAATTTTGACCAAAAATCACTAATATAGACGCCAAACATCCTACATAGCACTGCTGGCACTAATATAGATAATTTTTAATATTATATTTTTCATATTTTTCAATTTTTTTTTCCTTTTTACCTTTTTTTTTTCCTTTCACTTTCAATTTCCTTCTTTACTTTTTTTCCTTTTCTCCTTTTTCCTTTTGTTTTCTTTTTGCTTTTATCTTTTTCGTTTCTTTAGTCCGTCAACCTCAAGCAAGGGACACTTAGGCCATGGTTGATGAGGGCAACTCCTCACCAAATTGGGTGAGAGTCGCCTTTGCCTAGCCTAGTGAAGGTTTCCCTCACCCGATCCAGCAAGGTCCTCCCCCTCACCATCCCAGGCCCATGTGGCCTTCACCCAAGACCAATGACTTCCGTTGGCCATCGATGAGGCTCAGTGATGGTCAATGAAGGGAAGGAGGGAAATATAAAAAATAAAGTGAAAGCAAAAAAGGAATATATGAGAAAAGAATTACTAAAAATTGTCCACGTTAGTACCAGCTATACCACATTGGACAGATGATGCCAATCTCGGCAATTTTCAATCAAAATTGATCGAATTAACTCAATTGTCAAAACTTAATAAGATTTAGGAATCAATTAGCAAAATTAAATTGTATAGGACTGAACTAGTAAAAGTACAGTAATTTCAAGGCTTTTTTGATAATTTTCCCTATTCACTTGAGAGGTACAGTTGGGGTGTTCTTTGATATAAATATTTATGTTGACTACTTTAAAATCATCGAGATAGCAACTTAGGGGATTGAATCCAAACCCAACCAAGTTTGACACATCAAAATCCGGTTGAGGAAGGACTACGTTTTGACTAGTTGATGGGTTTCACGGAAAGATCTGTAAGTGATGAGAGTTCTTGTCATCATAAGTGGATAAACATATAGTTCCATTGCATTAACCAACTAAATGAACCTTATCGTGAATTTGGATAAACGAAATATTTAGATTGATGTCTTGACGTGAAAAGCGCATTTGCACTCTTGGAAAGTTGTCGAAGTCATACTTAACAAGATCAAGCTTTGCAATTTGGTCGATCTCTCAAGACAAGCTTTGCCGGCAAAGATGCTAGGGAGAAGAACCTTCCGAGATATGCATACAGACCTGAACCAAAAGCTCTCGCTAGGGATTAGCATCTTCATTAGAAGGTCAACTGGAAATCTCTCTGTAAAAGTGTTCAAAGTAGCAGATGTTTTTAAACTCCATAATTGCTTCTTAGTTCAACCTAAATGATGATGCTTTTACATTGGACGTGACCATGCCTTTTGACTAATCTAGAAGACATCTTTTTGGTCCTATTGAATTTTTATATCTTATAAAAGGTCTTTTGTCAATTAATTTTTTTTTTTATTAACAAAAGAGTGGACATGATATCAGCACTAACGGTGCCCTCAAAGCATTGTCAAAAGGTCTCACTCGGCACGGAATGTACGGCTTAAGATATTATGATTTCACACCACCCAAGATTCGACGGTCCAATTTGACAATCAATTCATGGTTCCGAAAGAAAATTAATAAATGATATACATGTGGTGCTTTGTCATAAGCTAGTCAATTGAAGCCACGTGACGTGCGGAAAGATCCATAAAGACAAGAAGAAGAGGAATATTTTCATTTACACTATGGTTAGCTAAATTCTTGTCATTAGTCATGAACCATACACATGAATGAGTTGTAATTTCTCATTAAATCCTTGGATCGAGTATCATTTTGCGTTTGATTAAAAAAAGAACATTAAAATACGGCAAAAGGCAAAAATGTTAAACGTTAAAGAGATCTGAAATAGTTGCAAAAGGGATAAGCGCGATATAATAAATAAGATAATGACAAATTAATCGAAGGTTGAAAGGCTTTTACAAAACCCTTGACAAGACGCACATAAACAGTGTACAAAAGCGAGTATAACCTCGTTGGACCATAATGGGTCAATCCCTTTGAGTGATAAACATGTTTTTAGTGAATTGATCTTTTCAATTCGCTTATGACCCGGTTAGTTATCGATTGCAAAATTTATCACATCACATTTTACCTGAGAGTTGGGAAAGAAAGGATGATTGCCCAATCATATTACAGGGAGATGTCCTATTAACCGGTCAAACATTTTATTTGACTGACATTACATGCTGACATAATTGTATTCTGGGTCATCGCTCGGAATATATATATGAATTGGGACGCTGATGTCTCCCCAAAGAGATTAGCCCGTCCACCGATCAATATTATCAAGTGATCCATGGATTCCACTTGATGAGACAGGTGGCGGCCAATGTGACGTGAGAGGACATTTAGAGCAAGCGCAATTTTTTCTAAGGCTTTATTTATTTCACAAAAAATAAGTATTTAAAAAATAATCATATATTATATTTTAAAAAATGAATGAATGAAAAATATTTTATCATTTACGTAAATATATAAATATAAATTAATTTCATCGATGAAAATATTTTTCATCTACTTACTATTTCAAACGACTTAAGTATCATTTAAAAAATATTTTTCAAATTACTCATTTTTTGTGAGATAAGTAAAGTCTTAATTTTGAATTTTTTTATTTTCTAGTCTCCACGATAGTTATAATATAAGCATTCTCAGTGAACATGGAACAATTACACATAACTTGGAATGATCCTACCATATCACAAATTTTATTGAGAAGTAAACACTTATTAAGCAATATCATATGCATAAGTCTCGATATTTGTGATGAAATACTTTAAGCATCTAGTTCCCTTAAAAAGTATTCAATTTTATCATGAACATTTTTTTATCTTAAAAAATCGCTAACTTTCACTCTAATCCCAAATTTGCTCATGTGTCAAAAAATTGATACTGATTTTCTTAAGATTATCAAAATCGGAGGCTGTTGTTATTCCATATGAAAATGAGGATGTTGATGAAGATGCATATTCTAATAATGGACCTCTCACTGGCCTTAATGTTGATAATTTAAAAAATATGAATAACAATTCTTCATCCGTGGGTGAATTTGAGATTAGATTGAAAGTTTAGGTGAGAATTTAGATTGGATCTAAAATTGAGGAGTTTTCAGGAATTATGCCATTGTTTAAGGAAGATTGGCACGCCGGTCAAGCAACCAATAAGCGAGGAGTTAGGCCATCTAATTTGGAAACACCCATGAGTTTTACTTGGTTGATATTTTGACCACGTTTAAGTGATGGTAACAACATTTTGCTTTGGAAAAATGAAATAAACATTGTCTCGCGCGGACAGTTTTATAGGTTGGTTAAGGATTATAACTCTCTCTCTCTCTCTCTCTCTCTCTCTCTCTCCAAAATTAATAGGGCATACAATCGCCAACCGCTACAGGAGGCTATAAGTACCCTTTTACTATTAACTATGTTCATTCTTCGTACAATCTCTAATTCTCACCCCCGCCCCTCATTTTGTTCAACGTCCGCTGTCATTAACACTAAAATTGAGACGAAAAATAGAGGTTGTAGCTTTCTTTGTATTGCGTCTCGTTAATAAGAATAGGTATGTCCACTTTCGCGTGTACCTTGGATCTCAATTTTAAATTCATCTTGGACTCGCTTCGTAGAGGAGAAAGAGAAAGGAAACTCGGGGTCGAAGTGTGACATAAAAGATGCAAGAAAAATCCAAGAACGCTAGTATATATCACAGCAATAATAAAGATATATGGTGACTACAACATGTCCCATTTATCGCAAGAATGACAAAAGAAGATCTGTAGAATCGAATGCTAAACACAAAGATCAACGAATCAAGCGGAAGGCGATCCTCTTCTGGGAATTCCTAGAAGCAGGCATCCAGGACGCAGCAACAGCAGATCGCAGCGCAGCTGGTGAAGACAAGAAGGAGCGCAATTAGGACAAGCGAATGTGTATAAATATGTAGAAGCGAAGGAGGGGCTGCATTGCGAGATAATCACTTACCAGCCCTTCCAGAAGCCGTCGCCCCTAGTCTTGGTCTCGATGGGGATGGTGTTCTGCACTGGCTGTTGGGCGTCCCTCGTGGGATAGCCGGGCGGTGGTGGCGCCACGTACGCAGGTGCTGATTCCGGTGGTGGGTACGCCACTGCACAGAATATTGCATATTGTCATCACAAGTCATCGATATATGAATACCCAAGAGCATATAATTCAAGGTCAATAGTTTGAAAAGGTTGTTTGAACTTCGGTGGTTGGGCCAGCAACCACAGCCGCCTCCACCAGGCCCCCCGGAAGACCGCCGGTGGCTCCTCCCAAGAATTCAAACACAAATTCTAACCAAAAGAAGGAGAGCTAGATCGATTTCTTTGTCAAGTCTAAAAAAAAAAGAACAGATGAACAAACGGATTCCTGAACCAGTACTGTTACAATCGTCCACCGACCACTATCCGACTTTGGAGCTCTTGCTCAACCCTAATTACGACCAACGTGCGAATTCTGCAAATCCTAAGTCCATATAAACCCGCTCGATTTGCAGAACACCAATGCATTGAGAAGAGGAGCAGGAGAAACGATTTTGACCAAGATCAGATCGGCAAAAACTAAAGAGAGAGATAGAGAGAGAATCGACATCAAAAGGGTGGGAGGGTCGAAACAGATCGAGGGTGGATTTGATCATTACCTGGGATTTGGCTCTGGGTGTTGTACTGGCTCATCTTCGATCGGAAAACGTTGACTGAGATCTCTCCTAGCTCACGAGGAAGTTCTGTGCTTGGAGAGATACGATAGAGAGAGAGAGAGATGACAGAGATGACGGAGATGACGGAGATGATGGAGAGAGGAAGCAAGAGAGATGATAGGAGATGATGAGAATGCAGATATGGTACGGAGATTTATAGAAAGATAGGAGGAGGAAGAAGATGCTGGGAAGGAGGAGGGGGAGCAGGCGGGAGTTGATAATGCTTCCGAAGGCGCGTCGCGACGCAGGAGCACAACGCACTAATTATATCTAATATAGGAAAATCTCTTAGAGAATTATATTAATTATCTCTAAAATTCTCTATGGATTGAAAACAAGAAACTTAGATCGGGAAAAATGATTTCTCCATCTGGCAAAAAGTAAATCACCTTCCCTAACCACCTAATAAATAAAAACTAACTATTTTCCTAATATTTTCATGTATTACGAAGTTTTCAAAGAAATAAAGACGTCTTTAATATCTCAATAATGTGTCGAATTGCTTATTTTCATTACTCAATTGGATTATTGAATCGAGAATAATTGTGGTGGGTTGGTCATCTGGATGGGTACCATGAAGGAATCTCGAAGGGTTGAAGAATAATGCAGATTGGAATTGAACAACTTTGGAATAATTTCCTTATCCGCGACACGTAGCGGCTTGTCGGCGGCGTCAGTCAGCCGATGTGGGGATTAAACAAAGCCGAGGACGTGGCCGCGCTGTCTTCGTTTAATGCGTCCTGCGAAGGGAGGAAAAAAACGCGGTGTCGTCTCGGGCCCCTCTCCTCATCGAAACAGTTTTCTATTTTATTCACGTATTTATTTCTTTGCAAAAAATAATGATGTCGTATTGCGTACGTCTCTGCCGTTTTGCCTTTTCCTTCTCCGCGTCGCCGAATGTGAATGGTCTTCGACTCTTCGTGGGGACGGCGCGGCCGGTCGGTCGTTCGTTCGGTCCAAACCTTCGGAACCTGCGAAAATTCTTCTGTAAGCAATCTGTTTTGTCGTTTACTTATGTAATTTATGTTAGATATGTTGCTTTTTGAAGAATCGAGATGTGGATTAGTTGAACTGCTAACCTTACAAGAAAACCCCCGAATAAATAAATAAATAATTAGCTGTCCACGTTAAAGAAACGGAAAAGAAAGAGACTTTCCCTTTCTCGGTAAGCGTTTCCGGTAATGTGACCGGAAAATTTATTTTGCTCGAGAAAGGCTACTTTAAAACGTACAAGTAAGTAGCAAAACATGAAGAGGTTTTATCTTCCTTCTTTAATGAAAAGGGGGCTAAAGTTGGTTACGACAAATTAATGTCTAGAATCGATTATCACCATTTTATTCCCTGAACAAAACATGAAATGACTCTCAAGGAGACGATAAAAAGAACCTTAGTACTAGAAGATATCATCTAAGTGTTTGAACGTTTGTCGATTCTGAGATTAGCAAGCTAATTGGCTAGATGATTGCTTTTCCAAAAGTTATGTTGGCATTTTGAATAATAAAACAAGAATTTTTTGTTGGTGATAAAATATTAGGCCATCGGTTGGACTAAACTCACATGCTTGACAGAGGAGACGGACATGTGAAGGTCCAAAAGAAACAAAATAAATAGATAAATAAATAAAATTAAAAATTAAAAAAAATGAAAGGTGACCAAAAACCCCTCTTCCAACTCTATAACGAGATGGCAAAAGGCATGCAATCCTGCTAATAAAGGGATTAAATGGGTGAGGCTGAACAGTATCGGATCTAGTATTTGATCCTTGTGAGCATCACACGAATAGGTACATAAAAGAGAGGAGTGAGATTTATTTTAAAAAAAAAATAACTTTGTATCAAGATTGCAATGCTGTTTTTCTTTTTCTAATAAAAAGAATGAGGTGCCATGAAAAGCAAAGTTTGCAAAATGATACATCTAACTCATGTTCCTTAGTCGATAGAAATAAGGATGATGATTGTGTCTTTAGAAGATACAACCATTGCATCCTAATAGCAACCCTTATATTTCTTTTTTTGGGAATATACCTTTTTTCGAGAAAATTATCCACCAAATTATAATTTTATTGTATGGTGACCAATTTAAATCTAAACAGGTAATTGTATCAATCTAGTTTAAAATTTTTGAACAACTTGCAATTCAATCATAAATTTTTTTATAATTTATCAATTTAATCTTAAACATTTTAACGATTTACCAATTTAGTCTCTTGAGCCAATTTCGAATATTCAAAATTCAATCAAAGATGAGAATTTTGGTGATGAAATTCAATAAGCTAAAGTATGTCCTAGCTGATGCTAAGGGGGATTAAATTAAAGTTCCGTACCTCATAATACTCGTGATGCCAAACGGGGTCAAGATACTGCCACGTGGCCCCCTGTCATCGCCAGATGGTGTGAAATTATTGGGCCTCTTTTCTTATCCAATCTAAGTGATGTGGTCAACTTTGGTTGTCGAAGATAAAGAGCCGAGGCGAGTCACGTGCAATCTTCTGACCTCCAAACGAACACGCAACGCGAGTTTTGTGCCACGTGTCCAGAGACAAATATTCAGGAGTAACATGTCAATAAAAACGAACACGTGATATAGGAATCCTTTTCTTCTTGGTTGAATGATAAGTTATTAAATTTTGCTAAGATAAGAGGGCAGGGCCCACCAAATCGGTTTCGATAGGACTCCAAAGGGAGGGGAAATGAGATTCAATTTCGTGACAAGGATTTGCTCAATATATAATTATGTTCACCTATCTAAAGCGATGAGCTACCCAAATGCATCGAATTAGAGTAATAAATGCCAACCTTTGATGATGAGCAGGCGTGCTTCCCACGAGAACGCGGGATTTGCAGAGGGCAAATCCCTTGTCAGTTCAAGACCGCCTTATTCGAGTAAGATAGACTCGTGCTTTTTTAGAGATGGAGTACTATAGGTTTTGAAGGAATGCTAGAATTTATGCTCGTGTGGTTGAGGAAACTGGTACTGTCTTGCAAATCCATAGAGTAGGCTCCATGAGGAATTACGATAGATCTACGAGATAGCATCCTTCGTCAATCTAGGTTCCAACGAGCCATGTTTGTTGATTTTGAGAGCTCCTTTCTTATGTGGACAGCTGGATAATGTTCAAATCTTTCATTCATTAACCCACCAAGTGCAAGTAGCCTAATTTGGGCCATCAGCTAAGATCGTTAGTGTCTTACCCTGATTCATGAGGATGATGGGTGTTATAAGTTTCTCGGATATTCTTTCATTAGCTTGGACTTCCACATTAATTTTTAAGTTGCCTACAAGATAACATAGTGGTCATTTATCCAAAGAGTCCAACATGGTCAAGTGCCCAAGATTAGTAACAAAGTATGACAGCTTATATGAAAATGTAGCAACTCAAATGTTGATAATAACAAAAATTGAATTCTCCATATTATTACAAGAACCTTAATGTTACAACCAAGCATAGGAATTAGTCTTGATCATGGGTCTGATGGCTCATAGCCCGCCCAGGCCCTGCCAAGTTATAGGCATCTTTGGGCAAGCTTGGGCAAGAGCCTATATTTTCCCATAATCAAGATATCAATAAGCTGTAAAATTTCGCAACTAGTAATTTTTATAAGAACTAGTAACATTCTACAAATAAGTATCACTAAGCTTTTTATGTATGGTTTGTAACTTTTCGTATGACAAAATGACTATGAACACATACAAGAATAGCCAGTGACCTTTTGGTGTTGGTAACACTACTTGATCGGATCATACTTATTGAACCATCAATGATCGCCTAATGGGGCTACGCGAGTGATCCACTAATTGGGCCCTGAAGTTGTGGGGGTTGTTGACATTTGCGGCCTTCGATGAACAAGTCGATTTTCCCATTAGGGGCCTAGCCAGCTAGGGCAAGTGATAAAAAAAAAGGGTTGTTTTCTCCAAAGTTACCGTCAACCGATATTGTCAGCCCGGCCCAATTCCCATAAGCAAGGAAGTTCGACGTTTTGTATTCATTTGGCCCAAGCAGGATCTTGGACTCGGTCATTTTACGCTCCGGTTTGTTGAAGGTTGAGTAGGCTGGTCTATTGTATCGATTATTTATTTTCACAGAATCACAGATTAAATTATTTTAGATATGGAAGAGACGAGAAGAAAGCATGGTAGTTGTGATCTTAGCTGAAATATTTATGACGAAAGCAAAAGGTAGTTCTTGAAGTGTTTATGACTTTAACACTGAATCTTTTCTTTTTTGGCTCAACCCAAAAATTGCATCTGAAATAATTGTGACATGTATGCATTGATTTTTGCTTTTTACAATAGTATGAATAACACAGGCAAAAGCCTCCTAGCTTTTATATTAATTCAATTTTAGGGTTTGTTTATTTCATTGAAAACTTTTTGTCTCTGAAAACTGTTTCAAGAAATTTATCTTTAGAGCGAGTAAACCATTTTCCAGTATTTGTTTGCATTGAAAAGAAGTTAGAAAAATTGGTTTTATGGTACTTGATTAGAAGTAAATTCACTAAATGCAGGTTGTATTGTTAAAAATGACATGTAATGACTAGCAAACTAGAATAAAACATGTTTGTTTATTCTATAATCCATTGAAATAATATGAATTACAAATAAAATAGGAAAAAGAGGAATTACGTTGGGAAAAATTAGATATGATGGTGTCTTTTGAGAAGGTAGAAGAGCATGAGCATTATTGAAGTACATCGACATGAATGAAACAGATGAGACTTGTCAGAAGAAAAGAAGAAAAAGTTGATGAGAGATAAGAAATAGACATAAAAGGAGCTATTCTTCTCATTTGGATGCCTAATAAGAAATCGAGGAATATTATTTCCTATTGCCAGAAGGAGAAGTCATCTTCCTCACTAAATTTCTTGTTTCTAGCTCATGGAAAATGCTTCCGTTGATCAAGGAGTTTTCGATCTCCAAACCTTGGAAAATCTTAAAACAGTTTTGGGAAAAAGGCTTTTCATTAGTGTATTTTTTTTTTTTTTATGACCCAAGGAACCCCGTAAGCCGATAGCCGGCAGGCAAACCCTGGGGCGACGCTAGCGGAGGACCCACCACCCCCACGTCGCACTTAAGATCCCGTGCAGCCAGCGGGATTCGAACTCATTTCCTCCTCGCAAAGGATCATGGGAGCCTTATTCAACTGGGTCACTGCAGGCGATGGTTTCATTAGGGTGTATTTGTTTCATAGAAAATGAAAGAAAATGTAATTAGTCAAAACCATTTTCGAGGAAAATGACATTTTTAGTCGTTTGGAAATGTACTTGATAGTGAGACGGGAAAAAGTTTATCGATAATTATTCTTTTTGATATTATTTTATTTGTTCCTATTGTACGATATTATAAATGATATCGGAATTTTTGTCTATGATATTACTAACCTATTGTTGACACCTCAATTTTAATTAGGTTAATTTTATTAAGTTTTTATTTTATTTTGTCATTTCGGATAAATAAGATAATTAATAAACAAATAACAAAGCAAAAACAAAAAAAGCAAAGCAAAAGCCCAGCCCATCTTTTTTTCTCCTTTTCTTCTCCCTCCGCGTGGCCCCTACGGCCCATTTTCCTTCACCCCCGGCACGGCCCCTTTCTCTCTTCTTCTTCCTCCTTCCCTTTCCTTCGCCACTGCAACTCATGCACGCGAGGGAGGCCGACGCGCGAAGGACGGCCTACGGCCGAGGAGTGTAGGGTAACGTCAGCCGGAGGGGATAAGATCGCAGGCGCCATTAATGTTGAGCGAGCTTTGCTGGAAAGCTCGATGGGACACCAGTTCAGCCGAGCGAAACCGGTGGGCAAGCCGGAGGCCGGCGACCGAGCCCTTTCATCGACCGGATTTCCTTCGCCTATAAATAGGTGGTCGCAAGCATCGTCGAAGGGCGTGGCAAGCTCGGAGATCTTTCACTGAGAGACATTGGGAAAGATCGAAGGGCGAGCGCAGGAGAGAACTCAAAGTTGCGAGCTCAATCCGCCCTCCACTGAGAGACTTCGGGGAAGGCCGGCGACGAGCGACTTCGAGAAGGTCAGATCTGGCCGGTGGAGGCTCGGATCTGGCCTGAGTGAGAGAGAATCGAGGCTAAGGAAGCTCCGGCCGCCACAGATCTGGAGTTCTTGCTGCTATTGTTCCCCCCGAAGCGGTTGCCGTGACCGATCCGCTGATGCCACACCAAATCTGAGAGTAGAGAAGCTGCCACCACTGCCCTGTCGTCGTCACCACCACCATTCACCGCCACTAGGTATCCGCCACCTCCGGTGCGTAGCCGTTGTTGCCCCCCCCCCTCTCGAAACCCCTCCATCTCCAGATCTCAACCTCAGTGAATCAAGGTCTTCGTCGCGTCTCCTACTACCGTGCCACGACCCCGTCGCCGGTCCAGTTGAGTGGCCAGCCGCTCTCTTCGCCTTCGCCGTAGTCGCCGTAGCCGTCGTTGCCACCGTCATCGCCGTCGCCGCCGCGTACCTCAGCCTTTCCCCCTTGGCGCCGCGGATTCACAAACCCTAGGGTTTGCGATTTTCCGGGTCGTCGAGTCGAATCCGGGTCTCGGAACCGGGTAGGGTTTTCGCGAGATTCGGGGGCGGTGGGAGTCGGGTCGCGATTCGGGTCGGATCCGGGTAGGGTTCGCGAGGATTCGGGTTGCGGAGTGGGCTGCCCAGCCGGGTTGTCGGGTTGGGCCGGGTGTCCCCGAACACCCGGCCACGGCGTCGTTTTTAAAATAAAAAAAGTCGGGCCCGCGTAGCGGGCCCGTCTGCGTTTTAAGGCTAACCCGGGTCGGACCCAACCCGCGGATCGACCCAGGTTGGCTTTTTATATTATTTTATGTAATATTTTAATTTTAAAAAAAGAAAAATAAAAACTAATTTATTTTTGAAAAAATATTTAAAAAATATTTTAATTTCCAGAAAACCAAAAAATGTTTTAAAATGTTAAAAAATGTATTATTTTCCAAATAAATATCTAAAATATCCAAAAAATATTTTATTTTCCGAAAAATAAAAAATATTCCAAAAAAATGCCAAAAATAAAAAAGAAAGCCAAAAATTCATGAAAAAGCCAAAAAAATCCGGAAAAGCCAAAAAGACTTTTATTTTTCCAAAAATACCAAAAAAATCCCAAAAAAATCCCTTTTGTATCCAAAAAATGAGAAAAATACCCAAAAAATGTTTTTCCTCTACAAAATGCATGGAAAATCCCTCAAAAATCCAAAAAGCCTTAGGGTTTAAACAAGATTAGGTACCAAAAGGGCATTAGTGATTAACTAGTGTAATCAAGTCCCCGATCCTAATTTCTCTGGTTGTGCAGGAGTGAGTATTTTTCCCGATACTTCACTTGGGTTTCTAATCAACCTACCCCAAATCGATTAGTGGCGGCTCCATTTTAAAAATTGATTTACAGGTTAAAAACTCAGACTATTAAAGTCGTGAATTGGTGGACTTGGGAGAGTCCGGGCATAATTAATTTCAGCCGATCCATTAGCCTCCTTAGACGCTCGTACCCGATCGCGGGCGCCGAAAAAAAAGAGGTCGCGACAGCTTGGCGACTCCGCTGGGGACATTTGAGGACTTAGGCCATTCTATCTTGTTTAAACACTTTACTGACTTATTTTTGTTTTTTTTATGCAGGTCAGTAGCTTAGAAGTTTATTTAAATTTTGCTTAAAATAAATTATCTTGTGATTATAAACTGTTGTGCGTGCTTTACTGTTTTAAACACTACACATGGCACACACAACCCGGCCGCCGGACCTGGGCCGCCATAGGATTTCTAGGATGGTGTTAAGAAAGATACCACCTCGAACGCGAGACTGCGATGTAGAGGTTGCCTTTCTTTTCTCCGAATTTCTTAGCCGAGGTTAAGGGGGTATGCTGCTAACGCGAGACTGCGACGGGCGGATACCTTTTTAATTTCATCAAGCCTTCTGAGTTAGAAATTGAGCCGCACATCCCACGCGCATGTCTTTGTGCTTGCCATTTTCTTTAAAAAAGCAAAAGTAATTTCTTTACTTTTACTCAGTCTTTTTATTTGGCCCATGGCAATTTAGGATAAGTTTTTCAAGTCCCAGTTTATATGCGATGGGGAAAGACGATATCCAGTTCATTCATACTCCTAAGGCGGAGCTCTTCAGATGGTGGGGTCAATTAGATCAGTTTGCCCAAGAGCGTGTGAAGGCCAAAGTCGGTCATCTCCTATCGTTGATCCGAATCACTGTTCGCCCTGAAGTCATACAAGCCATGGCACATTTCTAGTGCCCGAAGACGGTTACTTTTATGTTTGGTAGGTTTGAGCTAACCCCAACCTTGGAAGAATACAGCATCATCACTGGAATGCCTCTTGAGTAAAAGTTCGTCAAACCATCGACTGGCGCCCTCCCGTGGCGCGGGTTGGTGCGACTTTTAGGAACTGAAATCCATGTCATGAGGCAAAATCTTGAAAACAACCATAATGTATGCCCTTTAGAATTCGTGAATGCATGTTTTCAAAACCAGCCTATGACCCAAAAAAGTGAGATTTTCCTCCTGGCTTTTTTCGGGCTCATCGTTTTCCCCCATCAAAGAAATGCCATAAGTCCTAAGATGGCATGGATAGTTGATCAAATCTTGAGAGGGGGGAATTATGTCAACATGATTTTAACTGAAACATTCTTGTCATTTAATCGTTTTAAAGACAACTCGGAGAAAATCATGCGAGCCTCTCCTGAAATTTTACAAGTCTGGTTCTTTTCTCACCTAAGCAAATTTCGAGACTTCATGCAATCGTCTGAAACAAATGCTTTCAAAAATCCGTTACAAAAATTTATGGTTTTAGGACCATACATTCCCAACCAAAGCTGTTTAAATTGGGTTGACCTCCTAAGAAACCCAGCTCCTGAGACATTCCAATGGTGTGCTGGTTGGTTCCATGAAAAGAGAGCTCGCTTTGCTTTCATACGCACCTGCCCAATTCCATTGCTAGGCCTCACCGGCACCATTCCCTATTACCCGTATCGAGTAGCACGACAATATGGAGCCCTTCAGGAGATCCCACCGCCTTTCAAGAGGATGATCTCTCCAGTTCTTTTCAACACAAGCCATGACTATGCATTCGAAATTTCTATCGCTGAGGAAACCTGGGACAAGTGCCATTGCAAAAGGATTGTGATACCTAAAGGGCTTGAGGGAGAAGAAAAGGCCCACCATGCCTCCATATTTTACATCCACAACCATCATATCCTGACAAAATGGAAGCCATCGGTCCCTCACTCAACCAGCGAGAGCAGCTAGCACGAGCAAGCAGAGCTTATGGAGAGGGATTTGGGAATAGACTGGATACGCATCTCAGGGCCAGTTTAGGGAAGCACGCATCTTTGCAAGAGCAAGGCTCCCCGTCGCATATAAATTAGCAATCTTGTGTCCCTTATTATTAATATTGTAAAAGTTTTATCCCATTGTTTAGGGACTTTCGTTTCATCCTGTCTTTTCAATTTCAAGTTCTAGATGTTAGGAGTTGGCAATCTATAAATCCTCTTTTGATAAATAAAAAAGCAGTTAGACCATTGCCATGGGTCAATCTTTGTTTACTTTCGTGCTCATTCATTGTTTTCACAACAAACAGGTAATTATGAATCGCAGGGCACCAATCACCCGTGATTGGCCTCATGCAACAGGACCCGATCAGGATGATGTAAAAAATCGTCTCATTAACATTGAAGACGGCGTAGGACAGATGTCCATTGTCCTTCAACAACTCTCGAGACAAATGAAATCCACTCAAGTCGAACCCAACTCTGTAGTTGCCTTAAACACCGTCATGACACCCGTAAATTTGCCGTAAAAATAGCCGCACCATAGACAAATTTGAAAGGATAATGAAAAAGTTAAACCAGCTACAGGAGCAGAATCCCATGGACCTGTCCAATTACGCCGGCATTGAGATCCCTGAAAAGCTCAAAGCACCTGAATGCGAAAGGTATGCTAATACCTCCCGCTCAGAAACCTACTTGCAGGCCTACTTGGTCCGAAGGATGATTCAATCGTACCAATCAAGCTTGACTAGCCCTGCCTTGCGATGGTACATTGTTAGGAAGATTAGTCCCCTTAAAACCTGGAGGGAACTAATTCATGTTTTTCACCAAGAGTATGATATTGACATCACCCCTGACATCACCTTGCCCTACGAAGAGCCGGTGATCGCGAAGCATGAGGAGCCATTAGTTGTTGAGATAGGAGAAGAGCATGTCAATAAAGCCTTGCATGATAAATAGGCAGCTGAGCAACATCCTGTTACTAGAAAATTTCCCACCAGGAAAGGCAAGGAGCCTTTGTACGAAATCATAAACTCAGAGCCTGTTCAAGAGCGGGGCACGACTAGACAACTCCCCAAGCTTACTCCAAGAGCTAGGGTCCAAAGAATACCAACCCCAATCAATTTGGAGAGTGAATCAGACAATGAAACTCTAATGTCTCTCACTTCCCTTGACAGAATCGAGCTGGCAAAACGAAGGGCCTTACTCAAAAGATCTGGACCATAAGCCAAGAAAATAAAGCCTAAGCAAATCAATGCAGCATCTGCCGACGAGTCACCGCACCAAAGCTTCGAGCATTCCCAAGAATACAACTTTGAAGGCTACCATCCCCTAGAGTACAACTCTGAAGACTTCCCGGCCCTAGAGTACAATCCCGAGGACTTCCAGCGTTATTTCGACAATGAAACTGACGATTCATCATATAACTGTTTCCTACTCTCATCCAGGGATGAAGGCCTGTCAGAAGAGGAAGCTTACGTCTTTATCCGCTACGATCCTAACGAAGTACTAAGCTCGTCCTCTGACCATGAGGATAGCTTCAATACTTCATCCTCATTTGGAAATTTTGACCAAGAAGAAAGCAATGGGGTAATCTCGGTAGAATCCAACTTCTCTGAAACAGAAAAATTCACCACTACAACAGATATGCAGTGGGAAAACTAGTGGCCTAACCAAGATACATCAAGCCCGTCTTATGCTCATAGGATCGTGACCCCTGGAGAGATGTGGATACCTAATCTCCGCAAATATAATGGCACAACTTGCCCCGTGGCCCACTTGCAGTACCTCCATGCTGAAATGAGTTGGTACTATGGCCCGATGTCATTCACAACTCATGCCTTCCAAGAGTCTTATGGGATCTGCATTACAATGGTTCATCACAGCAGATATCTACCTCATGAAAGATTGGAATGAGCTGTCTTTTACATTCCTGCTTCAGTATCAAAGCCAGATTGGAACTGAAGTGCCTTGTCAGAACTTAGTTCACTTCAGAAGAAGACCAATGGAGGATTTCTGAGCATATGCAAAGAGGTGGGAGGCTTTTATGATGCAAACTTACCCTCAGCTAGCCAAAGAAGAAATGATAAAGCTATTCATAGGGGCTTTACCTCGCAAGCATCGTTGTTGGTTGCATGGGTTGCATTTCCATAGCTTCAATGAAGTGGTCCTCTCATGTGAATACTTCAAGTCTACTGGAGGCGAGGAACTCAAAGGCGCGTGATTTCAAAACCGACACTATCAAAGCACTCCTTTACACAGGAGTTTTCATGGGTTTTACTTGTTTTTATAATTTCATGTTTCTTATCTTATCTAGTGTGCTATGGTTGTATTTTCCATTGCAAGTACTCTATTGTACAGTTATAATATTTTGTTTTAAGAGTATGAGGCGGTACTTCAAACCAACCCGGTGATGCTATCCAACCATGAAAAAAAATATATCATTCGAGGAGAATATTGAGAGCTGGGCTTCCTCATGCTTTTTCTCCCCCAAAGACGTATTTTGAAAATAAAAAAATATTTCATCACCCAAAAGCTTTTGTTAAAACAAGATGATAAATTTAATCATGTTTGTCTTTCTGACTCACTCACTTCATGTCTCAGAAGATCATTCCCGTCCCCTTTGACTTAGTGTGAAAGGGGGCATTTGAAGCAAGCGGATCAGGTGAACTTGCCAAATTCAAAGACACCATGCCAAGAAAACAGGGGCAAATAGAAAGAATCATCCTACACCAAAAGAGGGTAAGTTTTATTCTCTGAATATAATTTAGAAATGATGTCATTTCTCTTCTATTTACAGGAAACGAAAAATAGAACATAATAGGTACAGGCATACGGTTGGAATCAAGCCGTTCCCAAGAGCTCTGTACACTCCACCTTGCTCCTGCCCAACTCCTTCACAAGCCAGAGCAATATCCTTTCCCCACAATGTGCCTGAGCAACCAAATGTTGTGGTTTCATCAACGGGACTTCCAGCTTCGACAAGCCCAGAAACACAAGGAGGGGATCTTTTCTCTTTCTTTGAATTGGCTACTGTCAACAAGGAAGAAATCCAGACAGTTGAAGCGGTCTCTAGCCCCTATTCAAAATGAGGACCTAGAAACCTGACTTCCTATTCAGACGCATGCTCTCGCAAGAAGTAATTGCCATCAGAGAATTGGAGGTTTTGATTGTCCATCTTAGATTCCATAGAAGCTTGAGGTACATGACTTTTGCCCAATGATGCTATAGTTAAAGACAGAAGGAGAAATTCCACAGAAGGAAGGCGTTGAAGATGAATCAACAACCAGCAATCATATGCATACATGGTCACAAGTGAGGAAGGCCAATCAAAAGAAATGTCAAACTATGCCAAGACGAAAAGGCTGTCATCGACATTCAAACATCATCAGGAGTCAGCAAATACAATCTTTGGAGAAGAGTAATTTGGTATCGTTTCCAATACTTCCCCCTCTTTGAATTCACTTTTGACATATTCCCCCTATTGGCAGGAAGCACCAGGATTCAAGAGCCAAATTTGATGGTTAGACAAATCAATATTGGCCAAGCTAGTACATAAAAATGACCTACATCAAATTTACCTGGTTTCGTGTAAAAAGACATGTCATCCATGAGCCAATTCAGAGAATAATTGACCTAACGAAACAAGGGACATAGGACTTCGTGTCCCCCTTCTCACTTCAGGTTCACCCAATCATCTGCAAACCAGTGAAGGGTAAAGTTGTATCGATCCTAGTTATTCGACTCTTGAAAGAGTTCATGACTAACACATTCCCTCTTGTTTGTTGCAGGATCACCCGACTCAAAAAGCAAGGATAACAAATCAACGAGAAGCATGTCTTGTTGCAGGATCACTTGACAAGGATAATAATCAATGAAAGGCATGACAAACTCTCCTAAATGAAATGGCGTCTTGAATAATCACCAAAGCAAATGACAGAAAATCTTCAGGCCTCAACTCACATTTGATTTTGGCCAGACTAATTGATCTACTTGTACATCTTCTCTTCTACAGGGACAAAAGCAAAGATGCCCTATCAGATCCCCAACCTCGGCTGATCCTTCGTGTGTCATATCCCTAACCAATAGGGACAACTATCGACACCCATTTGTGAATAACTCTTTTGATGTGCAAAATTTAACATATTTGGAAACACCATTATGTTAACTCCTAAAGTTGTCAATAGGGTCTTTTTCGAGTCAAAACCATTCACTTGTTTTGAAGAGTTCAAACTCCATCATATTTAAAATGTTGCATGTCATTTCCAAATGAATTCTGCGTGATGATTTTGTCTGTTTAAGTCACTGATTCCACTAAAGATTATCATAATAGACAGCTAAGTGAAGAATACAAGATTAATTGAGCATGCTGGATGAGACGTGTCAGAATGATGACAGGCAAGCCATATCCTACACACAGTCCCCCATCTAAACACTTGTGAAATGAGTGCAGAAGATTCCATGGCTGCGGGGTAAAGAGTTCTCTCGCGAATGGTACAATAACCAAAATAGTGAGAGGCATTCCATCGCTCACCCCATTGAGCCCCATACATTTGTGAAGCTTCTCTCATACCCCCGTCAAGAACCACCCCACACTGGGGCAGATCGAAGACAAAGCAGCATCACAAGGTGAAAAGAGAGATAGAAATTTTCTTGCTCGCACTTGCATCAATTTTCGGGTGTCCTTATTGCATATGAACGCTCACGTTAATTTAAGTGCCCTAGAATGACGAAGAGCAATTCTTTCTCTATGCACTTGTATTCATTGTACAACCCAATTGAGTCTGTAATTTCACCCTCACATGGAGGCAAAACAGAAGTTACTGCCATTTAGGCAGCATAGCCCAAAGCGCCTACTGAAGATGAAGACTCAATAGTCTAATAAAGGTGCTTCGATTAAACTTGCCTAGGCCAGTTGCTCCAACGACAAGAATGAAAAAACATGGGCATAAAAAAGTAGTGTACCTGGTAAAAGCAAGGTCAATGCCCATAAATGAAGAACTGGAATAAAAATAGGGGCATGAAAAAGTAGTGTACCTGGTAAAAGCAAGGTCAATGCCCATAAATGAAGAACTGGAATAAAAATAGGGGCATGAAAAAGCAGTATGCCTGGTAAAAGCAAGGCCAATGCCCCTCGTCAAAAATGCAGCCAAGAAAATGTTGCTGTTGTGGTCCATAGAACCTCCATTTGACAGTGAGAAGAAAGACTGGTGACAAAATGCCAAGGCAATCACCAGCTCTACCTTTTTACACATGAATCAAGCCTACGTTGCATCCCATTGTAAAAGTCTCTTCAGACTAGGGGCACTTCAACTAACGTAGGATTTCATATGTCTATAAGCATCACTTGAAGAAGTACGAGCAAGATTACTCTATCTCTTTTCGTAGGGTTCTTGACTTGTAAACCCGGAGATGATCGTGCAACATTTTCATCCATCAGCTTCAACCTTGATGGTCCCCTTTGATGAGCCGCTGACCAAGACTTCATCACAATTTCAACAAAGACCTCTCACATTGGTAAAGTCGTACTACTTGCGAGAATACTCAGACCCCTGTTGACATGATGACAGTGAGATAGTGTGGTCCTTATAAATCCTGCATCAATGGTCAGGATAGCCTTCTCCATGAGAGTGAGTGAAAAGTCCTTTCAGACTGAAAGTCCCTCATCTAACATGCTCGAAGCATCTATATTCCGAATAAATGTTGTCTTTCAAAATCTTCCCTAGTAGAATTCGAATGATACAAAACTGACAAAATTATCATGCATGAATCTCATTTGAACTCATGAATTTATAGCATATACAATCATGTGTGCATATTGTGCAAATAGCAGACATACTCTCAGAGAGCAGAGATATTGCCAAGTAAGCATATCCCTTTCCACATTTGTCTTAAGGTACCTACCACTGTCTAGGTACTCTCTTCTTGACACTCAACCTATTCAAGTTGTCCCTTGAGTTTCGATGCTTACTGCTATCTTAGCATCCCATTGTCTTTGAGTACCGGCCACCGTCCGGATACTCCATTTTCCTGACACTCGACCTATTCGAGTTGTCCCAAGAATATTGATACTTGTGACTGACCAAGTATCCCTTTATCGTTGAATACCTACTGCTGTCTAGGTATCCATATTGTCTTTGAGTACTAGTCACCATTCGGATACTCCCTTTTCCTAACACTCGACCTGTTCGAGTTGTCCCAAGAGTATTGATACTTGTGACTGACCAAGTATCTCTTGGAATACCTACTGATGTCTAGGTATCCTTATATCATCAAGTACCCACCATTGTCCAGGTACTTCCTTTTCATGACACTCAACTTGCTCGAGTTGTCCCCAAATAATAGCAGTTGTTCAAGCATTCCACTGCTTTGTGTGCCTGCGCCTACCCAGGTATGCTTTCTTACACTTGGACCAACTGAGCGGTCCCAGGTTGTATCATTAAATACTTGTGTTCATCCAAGTATTCCAGTACTTTGTACACCTGTGGCTATCCAGGTGTTCCACCCCTTTTAAGTACCTACGGCCATCCAGGTAAGCCTCATGCTACATTCAAGTTTATGTTACCAGGAGGTGAGAGACCTTCACGAATATCTCAGGTACGCCCTCGATATTCCCCTTTACCAAGAGGTGAGAAACCTTCATGAATATCCAAGGTACATCCTCGATATTCCCAATTACCAGGAGGTGAGAAACCTTCATGAATATCTAAGACCCATCCTCGATATTCCAACTACCAACAGGTGAGAGACCTTCACATATATGCAAGACTCATCCTCGATATTTCCACACGAATATCTCAGGTACGTCCTCGATATTCCATGTACCAAGAGTTTGTACCTGTGATCGTCCAGGTACCCCTTCGATACTTGTGATCATCCAGGTATCCCCCAAGAGTTTGTACTTGTGATCATCCAAGTACCCCTTCGATACTTGTGATCATCCAGGTATCCCCAAAGAGTTTGTACCTGTGATCGTTCAGGTACCCCTTCGATACTTGTAATCATCCAAGTATCCTCAAAGAGTTTGTACCTGTGATCGTCCAGGTACCCCTCTGATGCTTGTGATCGTCCAGGTATCTTCCAAATCGATGCCCTGAGAAAGGTCGGCGCATCCTCCCGAGAAAGGTCGGGTTCCAACTGGTGTCTTCAACAGAAGTCAGACACCCCACAAATCGATGCCCTGAGAAAGGTCAGCGCATCCTCTCGAGAAAGGTCGAGTTCCAACTGGTGTCTTCGATAGAAGTCAGACACCTCACAAAACAGATGCTCTGAGAAAGGTCGGCGCATCTCCCGAGAAAGGTCGGGTACCAACTGGTGTCCTCAATACAAATCAAGCACCCACAAATGAGATGCCCTGAGAAAGGTCAGTGCATCTCCCGTCAAGGTGACCGAAGAAAGGTTCGAGTCCTAGACAAATCATGGATTGTTTTAACAGGCGACTGAAGAATGGTTTGGGTCCTGAAGGAGCAATCTCTTGTCAAGGCGACCGAAGAAAGGTTCGGGTCCTAGACAAATCATGGATTGTTTTAACAGGCGACCAAAGAATGGTTCGGGTACTGGAGAAGCAACTTCCCGTCACGGCGACCGAAGAATGGTTCGGGTCCGAGACAAACCACTGATTACTCCAACAGGCGACCGAAGAATGGTTCGGGTCCTGGAAGAGCAGTCTCCCGTCACGGCAACCAAAGAATGGTTCAAGTCCGACACAAACCACTGATTACTCCAACAGGCGACCAAAGAATGGTTCGGGTCCTGGAAGAGTAGTCTCCCATCAAGGCGACCGAAGAAAGGTTCGGGTCCTAGACAAATTATTGATTGTTTTAACAGGCGACCGAAGAATGGTTTGAGTCTTGGAAAAGCAACCTCCTCATATCACCAGGTAAGATGACGCCTTGATACTTGCCAAACTCGGGGTTCACACCCTATCTCACTCACTCTCGGTAAGTAACTATAGGTATCTTCTTATTTGTCTTAGTATATGTAAAGTTATATTGCTCTTTTTCTACATAGAATAATAGGTCCCAAATAAAATATAATCTACTACGCATGCATGGGTAAAATTGAAGTATCAGTCTGTCTTTGAATGCAATCTCTGCAAGCTCACCTTCAAAGAGGGGCAGCTGTTGACACCTCAATTTTAATTAGGTTAATTTTATTAATTTTTTTATTTTATTTTGTCATTTCGGATAAATAAGATAATTAATAAACAAATAACAAAGCAAAAACAAAAAAAGCAAGGCAAACGCCCAGCCCATCTTTTTTTCTCCTTTTCTTCTCCCTCCGCGTGGCCCCTACGGCCCATTTTCCTTCACCCCGGCCCGGCCCCTTTCTCTCTACTTCTTCCTCCTTCCCTTTCCTTCGCCGCTGCAACTCACGTGCGCGAGGGAGGCCGACGCGCGAAGGACGGCCTACAGCTGAGGAGTGTAGGGCGACGTCGGCCGGAGGGGATAAGATCGCAAGCGCCATTAATGTTGAGCGAGCTTCGCTGGAAAGCTCAATGGGACACCGGTTCAACCGAGCGGAACCGGTGGGTAAGCCGGAGGCCGGCGACCGAGCCCCTCCGTCGATCGGATTTCCTTCGCCTATAAATAGGTGGCCGCAAGCATCGTCGGAGGGCGTGGCAAGCTCGGAGATCTTTCACTGAGAGACATCGGGAAAGATTGAAGGCGAGCGCAAGAGAGAACTCGAAGTTGCGAGCTCAGCCCGCCCTCCACCGAGAGACTTCGGGGAAGGCCGGCGGCGAGCGACTTCGAGAAGGTCAAATCTGGCCGGTGGAGGCTCAGATCTGGCCTGAGTGAGAGAGAATCGAGGCTAAGGAAGCTCCGGCCGCCACAGATCTGGAGTTCTTGCTGCTGTTGTTCCCCCCGAAGCGGTTGCCGTGACCAATCCGCCGACGCCACAACGGATCTGAGAGTCGAGAAGCTGCCGCCACTGCCCTGTCGTCGTCACCACCACCATTCACCGCCATCAGGTATCCGCCACCTCCGGTGCGTAGCCGTTGTTGCCCCCCCTCTCTCGAAACCCCTCCATCTCCAGATCTCGACCTCAGTGAATCAAGGTCTTCGTCGCGTCTCCTACTGCCGTGCCACGAGCCCCGTCGCCGGTCCAGTTGAGTGGCCAGCCGCTGTCTTCGCCGTCGCCGTAGTCGCTGTAGCCGTTGTTGCCACCGTCGTCGCCGTCGCCGCGCGCACACTCGCCTTTCCCCCTCGGCGCCGCGGATTCGCAAACCCTAGGGTTTGCGATTTTCCAGGTCGTCGAGTCGAATCCGGGTCTCGGAACCGGGTAGGGTTTCGCGAGATTCGGGGGCGGCGGGAGTCGGGTCGCGATTCAGGTCGGATCTAGGTAGGGTTCGCGGGGATTCGGGTCACGGAGCGGGCTGTCGGGCCAAGTTGTCGGGTCGGGCCGGGTGTCCCCGAACACCCGGCCACGGCGTCGTTTTTAAAATAAAAAAAGTCGGGCCCGCATAGCGGGCCCATCTGCGTTTTAGGGCTGACCCGGGTTGGACCCAACCCGCGGATCCGACCCGGGTTGACTTTTTATATTATTTTATGTAATATTTTAATTTTAAAAAAATTAAAAAATTAAAAATAATTTATTTTTGAAAAAATATTAAAAAAATGTTTTAAAATGTTAAAAAATGTTTTATTTTCCAAATAAATATAAAAATATCCAAAAAATATTTTATTTTCCGAAAAATAAAAAATATTCCAAAAATGCCAAAAATAAAAAAAAAAGCCAAAAATTCATGAAAAAGCCAAAAAATCCAGAAAAGCCAAAAAGACTTGTATTTTTCCAAAAATACCAAAAAAAATCCCAAAAAATCCTTTTTGTATCCAAAAAATGAGAAAAATACCCAAAAAATGTTTTTCCTCTACAAAATGCATGGAAAATCCCTCAAAAATCCAAAAAGCCTTAGGGTTTAAACAAGATTAGGTACCGAAAGGGCATTAGTGATTAACTAGTGTAATCAAGTCCCCGATCCTAATTTCTCTGGTTGCGCAGAGTGAGTATTTCTCCCGATACTTCACTTGGGTTTCTAATCAACCTACCCCAAATCGATTAGTGGCGACTCCATTTTAAAAATTGATTTACAGGTTAAAAACTCAGACTATTAAAGTCTTGAATTGGTGGACTTAGGAGAGTCCGGGCATAATTAATTTCAGCCGAGCCATTAGCCTCCTTAGGCGCTTGTACCCGATCGCGGGCGCCGAAAAAAAAGAGGTCGCGACAACTATGAAGTATAAATTTTACGTTATTTAATTACCAAAAAAATGAAACTTAAAAAAGGGGATGCTGAGGAAAAAAAATAGAAAATACAAATGATTTAGGGCGTGCATGGTTGTGTTCTTTTGTTCTGTTTATGAACAAAAATTTTGTTTTTTTGTTATCGGGAACAAAAAAAAACATAAACGCGTTTGTTTGCGTTTTTGTTCAAAATCCGTTTTTTTGTTCCCGGAACAAAATTGGAACGAAAATAATAAACAAAAAAAATTATTTTTTTTGTTCCGGAAACACTTTTGAAGAACAAATTTTCTCTCTCCTTTCTTTTCTTCTCTTTTTTTTCTTCTTCTTTTCTTCTTCTTTTTTCTTTGGCTGGTCGCAAGCCTCGGCCATGACCGGTGACCGGCCGTCAAGGGCCAGCGACATCGTTGAGGCCAAGCATCGTCGACCCCTGGCGAGGCTCGACCTCGCCTTGGTTGGGTGAGCTCGAGCTCGCCCATATCCAGTGAGGCCAAGCCTCGCCAGGGGCCGGCGACACTCGACCTCGCCAGATATGGGCGAGCTTGAGCTCGCTGAGGGCTGGCGAGCCTCGCCGTGGCTGGGCGAGGCTGCCCCCCTCGTCGGCCGATCACCGGCCTCGATGGCCGGCAACCGGCCAAAAGAAGAAAAAAATAAAAAAATAAAAAGAAAATAAAAATATCAAAAAATTAAAAGAAACAAAAAAAGAATATAAAATTACCAAATGTGTTTCTATTCATTTTTTATTCTCGGAACAAGTTTACCAAACGCGTCTTTCTGGTAAAAATTATTCCCTGGAACAGAATTAGTTTTTTCTATTTCTGTTCCCCAGAACAATTTTTGAACAGAAACACAAACAAACACACCCTTACTAACTTAATCTTTCGATACTCAAAGCTTCACGAGAGAACAATTCTCCATCTGTGTGAGCGTGCTCATGGAAAAAGAGCTTGAGAAAACGATTTCTCCTGTCATGATGGAGAAATTGTTCTTTTTGCTTAAGTTAACTACGATTGTTTCCATGATTGTAAAATCTACCCGTCGATTATGCACGTTTATTGTGCTAAACACATGAAAGCAAATTTCATATAAATATATACACACTAGTGTACTTTGCTTTTCTTAAATGGTACATGCACGTTTATATATTTACTAAACATGAATTAGATCCAGATCCATATTGCCAAGCAACTAGAAGATGCGAAATAAGTGCTGACCACGCATTTTTCTTCCACATAAAAAAGAAAAAAAAAAAGGGAAAAAAAAAGGTACATGTGGCTGATGCATCACATGACGCAAAATGAACATTTGTGACAGCAATTAATAAGTGTTGACCCGCCAAATTTCTCTTTTATGCCTCAGACTACATTCTCGAGCCACGTATATAATAAATACGTAGAAAAACCAAGCGTATAATAAAGAAATACTTCACGTCTGCAGGACGCCAGGGCTTTGCGACTCCTAACGCAATGGTTGCCGTACAACATACCCCAATCCATCACCAAGGGGACCCACGTAGTTTCTGATCCAGGCAAATGGTGATTTAAAGGGATAAAAAAATTTTAGAACTCCATATATAAGTGATTTAACTTATGTTCACCCGAATTTCACATCGAATGAAGATTCAACGGATGATATGGGAGGAAGTTCCCATTACTTTTTTTGAAAAGAATTACTTGGACTACCATATATGATAGGGGTGTGTAAAAAAACCGAGACCCGCCCAAACCACCTGGAACCGGACCGTAACCACCCAGAACCGGTAGTTCTTAAGACAATCGATCTGGTTCCCGATTCCAATTTATGGGAACCGGTGGATACCGATTCGGTTCCCAGTTCCATGGGTGGATCCACCCACCCACCCACCTCTACCGAACCGGTTATATTATAATAATATATTAAATTTTAATATTAAAAAAATTCGAAATTAACAAATCTAAAATTTAGGGCTCTAATCATCACCTTGTCTCAATTCACTACTCTCCTACTCCATCTCGTCTCTCTCAGTTCAAAATCTCCCCGAGCTCCCTCTTCTACCTCCCCTCTTCCTCCTCCCCCTCCTCAGGCTTCTCTCCATCATCCTTGTCTTTGGGGACGGTTGAACTCTAGGTCTAAGAACGGCTCATCGTCCCCATTGTCCTCCTCATTGTCGGTCTCAAGGGAGGAGTGGGAGACGACAGAGGCGGTGGCCAAGAAGGTAGTGGTGGTCGAGATGGAAGTGGAGCGAGGGTCGCAATCTGTTGAAGGCAAAAAGGGGAAGGCGTGGAGGTTGGACCGGTTCTATGGATCCACCTAGGGAACCGGACCGGATTGGCGGTCCTGTTCCTAGGTAAATCCATGCAACTAGCAAGCGGTTCTCGGTTTCAATTTTTTGAAACCAGTTCTTAGCGGGCGGTTAGCGGTTCTAGATCAGGAACAGCCCGCCCAAACTATGCACACCCCTAATATATGAAGGACATTTAAAATGTCGATTCACCCTCTTAAATTTGAAGCATCATGATCCTCGCTAATTTTAATGATCGAATCCGATTCAAACCGAGAACTAAACCAAATCGGCTTGACCCGATTGGTTCAAGATCGGTTCTAGGGAAGTCAATTGCATTCCTACTTTTGAACCTCAATATAAGAGCATTATGAGCCATGTCGGTAAATCAAGTAACGCTAGAGGCATGAAACTTTGCAAAGTTAATTAATTAAGTGAAGGGACAAACTGCAAAGTGTTTTTGACATCTCGCTCATTCGAATTTATCACTTCGACTTCTAATCATCTAGGAACCCATTATTTCTGTGGATCCCCAACCTAATTCAATGAGCTATCGTTCTCCAAGCCTCGGCAAAAGAAAAGAAAGAAGTATTCCCGTCCCCAGTCAGCAGTGCTCTGCTGCTTTCTTATCAAGGACTTGTGGGAAAGCACGTTCGCAACTTTCGAGCTAACTAAAGCGCATTTGCCCTGAAAAAGAGGTACATCCATTCATGTTATTGGCCTGCCGAAAGGACACCAAGATGTAGAAAATCATCTTCCCACTTGCATCAGTACATGCACCGGAGTAGTGACCATCGACCTAACATCAAATTCCAAATTACCCTCCAAAGGGGCAGTAGCTACAAGGGCCGCCGGGCATGGCTTTTTTTTTTTTTTTTAAAGCACAGTGACACGTGACTCTCTCGCTTTATAAAAGCGCCAACGTTCGCACTTTGAAGGCGTGGGGGGCTTCTCCAACGTGTTGTGTGCGTCTGAATCCATTACATCTTGGGCTTTAGATCATGCGGGCCCCTCATGAGATATACAGGCAATTAGGCACCAATGGGTTAGATGCGATGGGCTCACATGTGGTTGAATGACCTTAGAAAAGCTCGTGAAGCGCTGACTTTCATATGTAGAGAGAGCGGACAGCTTCCAATCATTTGGATTTTTTAAAATGTGTAATTTCTTGCTTAAATTACAATGTTCCCGTCCAATCTTTCTCTTCATACAAACTCGAGATTCGAGAGATGCTTTACTTAATAACTTGACTCAGAGTTACTTTTGACGGCGAAAAAGATTCTAATTGATCCTAGGACCACACTTTCAACATGATGCATCACTTTGGCTTGGAATCTATCTACATGCCTACAAGGAATTCCATGATCTGCACTAGGTGTTTCCGATTACTCTCACTCAATTGAATTATGGAAGTGAGATTGTTATCGACAGTCAAAATTTGTCGAGAGACAGAGGCTGAGAACACGGGGAAAGGTAGAGAGAAAAACCTTTCCATCGCCATACACGACCGCGAAAACGTGTCTGTAACCTCATAATCTGTACCTAATGCAAGACATGCTTTTTGGAATTCAGCATCTACGGGTTCCCTCTTCCACAGTTATATTATATAGATTACGCGTGCATGTCCCAAATTGCGAATTGTAAATGCAGCGGTATGACGTCGTGTGCGCAAATTGCTTCTCATTCTTATTGAAAAACACCTGTACAGAAAAAAGGGCAAAAGAGGAGAAAAGAGAAAAGACCCAGAAGTCCCCTTCGAAGATTGGCCGATGATGCCCTTCTCATTTCCACATGCCACGTTGACTCTCTCTAGGGGGGCATGCGCCTTTTCTCGAACTATATAGACAACTGTGCTCTGTGCTTCAAGACATACATAACATTCAAACTCCATAATTCTAGAGAGAGAGAGAGAGAGAGAGAGAGAGAGAGAGAGAGAGATGAAGCCCTGTGCAAGGAGGCCAAAGGTGATATTAGTCCCCTATCCAGCGCAAGGCCACGTCACTCCCATGCTCAGGCTAGCCTCCATCCTCAACTCCCACGGCTTCGACCCGGTGCTCGTCACGCCGGAATTCATCCACCGCAGGATCTCCCCCTCGGTCGATCCGGCGGCAGGGGTGGGGGAGGTGATCACGTTCTTGCCGATCCCCGATGGCTCGGGCGCCAGCAACAGTGTGCCCCGCGACTTCTTCTCCATCGAGAAGGCCATGGAGGATGTCATGCCCGTCCACCTCGAGCGGCTCGTAAGTGAGCTCGACGTGGCAGACAACGGGGTGGCACTGATGGTGGTCGACTTGCTGGCCTCGTTCGCGATCGAGGTGGGGAACCGTTGTGGGGTCCCGACCACAGGGTTCTGGCCCGCCATGCTCGCGACCTACAAGCTAGTGGCAGCCATCCCGGAACTGGTCCGAGAAGGTCACATTTCCGATTGCGGTGAGTCTCGATCGCTCTTCGTTTCGGTCCATGCACTCCGCTTTGTTCCAATTCATATTATTTCACTTCTTTCTATGCAATACTATGGTCTTGTATATGATTTCACGAACACATCTAACATAATTGAGTTAGGTTACTGGAGAATAATCCAGCCCCTTCTTTCTCAAATAACGGACACTCGTATTATCAAGCTAATTCCTGAATAAATTATCAGAATTTTGGTACTTTCACGAAGGTATAATAAATGAGGAAAAAATCACAGCTAACTTTATATAGAAAGCTGTAATATAATATGCTATTGCATCTATTCTTGTTATCTAGCTACAAAGACTCAAGAAGAAGATCAAATTAATCCATTTCATCTATATCACATATCTATCTGTAATACATATTCAGGTCAAACATAAATTTGTCTCACCCCCAAAATGAGGTAACATGAAAATTGTATAGTGATCTTTATTTATTTTAGAATATAATTGCCTCATGGAATTCATAAGCTTAAATGGAATGGACAGAGTTTAGAGGACTATTCATATATATATATATACACGCATGAGTTGTTGAGTTCTACTAAACTTTAAGTTAGCAAACTTGACTTTTCCAAAGAAATAATGGGCCGCACATGCCTTCCATCTCAAATGAGGATAGATTGTTTCCAGGGTCAACTTCACTAATACTTGATTAAAAAAAAAAATTAACAATGGTATTGTCGGGAAATCTATTTCGTCCGCTTACGATCCAATCACGTTGCCTAGTTTTTTATATACCGATTGACTACGAAAGCAAATAGTTATATATGGAGCATCAAAATAACAATTGCGACAGACGAATGTCACATACGTTGTGCCCACTTTACAATACGCCGTCTCCACCGTCAAATCTACATATAGCTTAGCACGAATATATTCTAGCATTTTGGACAGTCCAAAGATTATTTATCTTATCTCTATGCGTTACTAATGTGGTGCTCCACGTAGCCTCATCGATGTCCGATCGAATTCGCCTTTCTTCGAAGTGAGAATTTTGGAATAACCTGGTTTAGAAAATCAGCGAGAGATCCTAGAAAGCAACGAAACCGGGTCCTTGGACTGTCCCTTGAAGACCACGATACCACGTGCCACGACGATTTCGCAATCTTTCTTGAAGACGTAAAACGATGATGATTTACAACCCTAATCTTGGATATCGATTTTGCGAGATGTGACCACGTTGAATGAGTTCTTTGTATTTCTGGCGTTGATTCTCACGTGCAAACGTGCGAAATGATGTGCAGGGATACCCCAGAAAGAAAGCGAGATACGTCGGAACCCCTCGTTGACCACCCAAGATCTACCGTGGCTGATCGGGCCGGTCAACTCCCGGAAAGCAAGATTCCGGTTCTGGACTCGGGCTCTACACCGGTCGGCGTCCCTCCGGTGGCTCCTGGTCAACTCCTTCTCCGAGGAGGAGGACGAAGATGAGATCCAGTGCTTCCGAGACTACCCGACGATCGTCCCCATCGGCCCGTTGACCAACCCGTCCCCGTTGACAAAGAACACTAGTTTCTGGGAAGAAGACGCCACCTGCCTGACCTGGTTGAAGAATCAAGAACCGGACTCGGTGATCTACGTCTCGTTCGGCAGTTGGGTCAGTCCCATCGGACGTGACAAAGTCGCCAGCCTCGCCCTCTCGCTCGAGTCTACACGGCGGCCCTTCCTGTGGGCGCTCGGACCGTCATGGCGCGAGGGCTTGCCACATGGCTTCTTGGAGAGGGTCCGCAGCCGGGGAAGGGTCGTGTCATGGGCCCCGCAGGTGGAGGTCCTGCGCGACCGCGCGGTTGGGTGCTACTTGACGCATTGCGGGTGGAACTCGACAGTGGAGGCGGTGCAGTGTGGGCGGCGGATGCTGTGCTGGCCTGTGGCGGGGGACCAGTTTGTGAACTGCAAGTACATCGTCGAGGCTTGGCGGGTCGGGGTGAGGATGGCAGGGTTCGGGGAGAGGGAGGTCGAGGACGGAGTGAGGCGGCTCATGGAGGACGGTGAGATGGGGGAGAGGTTGGCGGAGCTGAAGGAGAGGATGATGACGGCAAAGGCGAACTCGAGAAAGGTGGCGAATATGGCAGGCTTCGTTGAAGATCTCAGGAGAATAACGGAGGATGATTCTCTGTAATAAGTTGGAAACAGTAGTCGTTTTTGTTAGAGTTGTCTTGTTAGGGTTTTGAGTTGATCATCATTGTGTAACCATGCGAAGGTCCGTAAATCTTGAGATAGTATGGGTATGTGCGGTACTTTCTATTTTGCAGTAGCAGTATTTTCTGAGGAAAATTTGGAGCAACTATATCTGTTCAGCTTACGGATAATATACCACTAATAGTCCCACAATGTCTTTTTTTTACACGTTAACGTCAGTACTTTCGACTGTACTTCTCCTATAAATGTTCATAAACTGAAATTTTCACATGAATCGAATGGACACCCTTTGACCTTATACGTTATTTACATGAGGCTATGAATTTCGTACTGATCAATTTTTCATGATTCAATGTTTGGATAATTTGGTTTTGCCCATCATTCTTCATTAGAGCCAGCAGTCCATCTGCGTTCCATCAAATTTATGCGTGGGAGGAGCATAGGAATGGCAAAGATTTATCTCATGAATCAAATTTTCTACTGTGCAACCATGTATGGTGAAGCTGCATAATAAATAAAAGATTTGGTGGGATCATCACCAACTATTCAAAAAACTTAAGCTATTAGATGATAGTGCAATTTAATATTTAATTATTCTAACACTTCCCCTCAAGCTTAATCTAGTCTTTTTGCCTAGTACTAGGCATGAAAATTCAATTAGGGAGGCAACTGAGGCCTAGAAAGATTCAAAACTCATAACTGCTAGTTTTAATATCATGAAAAAATTTTGGGACCACTGCCAATTATTTTAAAAGTTTAAACTGTTAAATGATAGCACAATTTAATATTTAATTATTCAAAAAATGAGGGTTGACCACACAATTTATCGAAGTTAAATATATGTGGTTGATGCACTGCATGACGCAAAATGATAAGAGTTGACCCTCAATATTTTGATGCTACAAAGTTCACCATCCAACCACGCATAAAGAGAGGCAGGATTGGAAAAACAATCACGCTTCACATTTTATTCGCAAGAGCTTGTGATTGCTAACGCCAAAACAGCCGTATAATACGCCCCACCCGAATCTCACAAAGATTACAAATTCATTGAATGAAATGGAAGGAAAATCATTACTTTGTTTAGTTTTTTTCTTGGCCAACGTCATGCTTTCTCAATGAAATATTTACATTTAAGGCAAAAAAAAAAAGTGAAATGTTTCCCTACTTGCCAAAGATTTGATATTCAGGTTTTGGCGTTAGTTAATGATATATATTCTCTAATTGACGTGGATACATAATTTCCATGTATTGAATTCCAAAATGCACTACGAGAAGAAAAAAAACTACTAAATGCTCGATCTTGTAATTTTTTTTTCTGGGGCAATCTCATATGGAGGACTTTTCAAATGTTGATTTACCCTCTAACATTTAGAGCATTATAGTTGTAAAATTTTGTGGGATTACTACCAATTGTTTTAAAAGCTTAAGTTGCCAAACGAAGATGTTGTTCAATTTTTAAATATTTTATCACCCTCCTCTCACACGTAAGCTCGACTTTGGCCTATGATTATATGAGGAAATATATAACACAAGAGGCAAATTAAGAGTCCGGAAAGATTTAAACTCAAAATTTCATGTTTTGATATCATGTAAAGATTTTAACATGATTTGGAATTTGAATATTCTAACAATGGTCCCTATGAATATCACGATATAATAGCATCACCTGGGTACCATTCTATAAGTAAAGCAATGCTAGGAGTATAAAACTTACAAAGTTGATTGATAAAGTGATGGACCAAGAGTTTTTGATACGTCTCACTTATTTAAATATCATCACTTTGACATCTAATTTATTCGAAACCCAATTTTATGTGTATTTTCTTAAATATCTTCATTAAGATACTCCAAGCCAGGCAAAAGGAAGAACTATCCTTCCCCAAGTCAACAGTGCACTGCTCCTAGCCAATGAACTTGTGAAAAGCATTCGACTAGAAAAAAACAAAAAAACTAGTGAAAAGCACATTTGCAACTTTGGAGCTAATAAAGTAAGACAGCTTTTCATATAATTGGCACGTCCAAAGTAAAAGTAGATTGTGACTTGCAATAAAATATCACAACGTGTGGAAAATCACTTTCCATGCGCATGCATGAATGAGATCCCACTAGTGCCGTAGTGCTCATCAACCAAACATCGATGCTACGTATCTCTTCCGAAGGGGACAGTAGCTAAAAAGGGCAGGCCTGGCTTTTCGAACGCCACCATGCTTTCTCGTAAAGCGAACATACCTTCTTGTCAGACGCGAGATGCTTTTTGGCGCACTAGGTACTTGTGAATTTAATGCATTTCGGCCTTTAAATTATGCGGGTTCTACTTAGGCCCACAAAAATGCAGCAGGTTCACATTAGAAATGATCGATTCTAAGATAGGTAGATTAATAAATTCCCAGTATTTTAAACCCTAAAACCTATCTTATTTGCCCGAAACCGGTTTTAGAACCTATATTGTTTTTCTGATCTGATTCCAAGATCTACTTGAGAAGCTGTTTTAACTTTTTCCATTTTTTTGGTTTATTTTTTATAACAAAATTATATGAAACTTTGAATAGCAAAACGATCCAAAGTAAAAAAATGAATAACAGAAATCCCTATATGCAAAAAATGCATAGTAATATACAATTATAAATGCCAAAAAAATTCAAACATGTAACATAGAACATAGATTATAGAGCTTGAAGAGGAAAAGACTATCGAGGAATTCCAACAAAAGGTAATGGACGAAGGAGTGCTGAGATTATAATTTAGGGGAAAAAGAAATTAGGATTTTGACTTTTAGCTTGTAAAACCGATTCTAAAACAGGGTAGTCCGATTAAGTTCCCGAGTGGGTATTCATTGGGAACCTATTCCCCACCGGTTCCAACAAGAACCAGTTACCGGAATTATCTTTCGGGCACTTTGGTTAGGTTTTCAAGTAGAACTGGTTTGATTGCACACCCCTAGCTCACATGCACCCGCATCATTTAAAAAGAGTTCGTGAAGTGCTAGTTCTTATAAGTATACGGAAGGCAACGAATTCACACATGTTAGAATTTCTCTCGATTTGTTTTATTTCTTAACTGAATTATAATAATTTAATTATTGAAGGGACACTTTACCTAATAGGTTTAATCAGAGTTCCTTATATCCATGGCGTGATGTTGAATACAATTCTACGTTATTATTACAATTACACCTTCAACCATCATGTCACTTTGCCCCTAATTCCA
Source organism: Eucalyptus pumila (assembly GCA_016097595.1). NCBI lineage: Eukaryota > Viridiplantae > Streptophyta > Magnoliopsida > Myrtales > Myrtaceae > Eucalyptus > Eucalyptus pumila. The sequence goes on from CM027846.1 coordinate 9,397,329, forward strand.
TCTATATGCCTGCAAGGGTTCTTATGATTCATATGTGAGATGTGGATCCTCTAATCCACACAATACTCTCTCCCAAGGTATTTAATGAATCTCAATCCTTAATCTAGAGAATATGAAATTGTTGTCGACAGTTGAATTATGTCGAGACACACAGCTCGAGAGACACGCACGGGCAAAAGATCTTTTCGTCCCTCTACAAAGTCTTTAAAATGCATTGTAATTTTACAGCCTGTACCTAGTACATGATCTATGCTCTAGAATTCAAAAGTCAAGCGGTTCCCTCTTCCATTGTTGTTATTTAGCCGTAAAGAGCTCACATCTATGCATCAACCACGTAACTAGTACATGATATATGCTCTAGAATTCAAAATCCCTCTTCCATTATTGTTAATTAGACTAAAAGAGCTCACATCCATGCATCTACCAAATAGCCTTATGACTAGTTTCCCTCTTCCATTATTGTTATTTAGACTTGAAGAGCTCACATCTATACATCTACCACATAGCCTTATGACTAGTAGATCTAGCACAATTACGACATGTCTGCAATTGTGAAAAAGTAACATTAACAGTGTCATAATTTTCATACAATAATTATTTTATTAACATAACTTTTCAATCTATCGTTTAAGAACCATAACTTCTAAAAAAACATCAACTTGAGAGACAATAATGACTTACCTTGCATGAATGTCTTATATGGTATTAATTAAATACAAAATCCTCCAACGTGGTTTGCCAAGGAGATGATATCATCGAAACATACCAAACGACGTGGTTTGAGCCTATTCCTTGCCCCAAGTTGATGATTTGGGGCTAATTAGGTTTCGATTGAAAACACTAGAACCTATTTTCATTTACAAATCAAAAAAATTGTAGATCAATGAAAAATCGCTTTTGAAATTGACAGGAGAAGCGGCTCCCAATCATCTTAACAAATCGGACACTTCCCCAAGATAAAGGTGAATATTATTGCTACTGTGGGCTCGGAACTTCAAAAAGCGCTTCTTAGACGTATTGAATCCTGGCATGCCAGTATCGATCATTCGGCTGGCGATGCGAGAGGAAAAGCCATAGAATGTAGGTGATAATCGAGACGGAATGCAAGTTCGGGGCACATTCATAAAGGAATCAGACCAGCGAAGGAAGCTGAGAAGGCGTTTGGGTCGTGCACCTTCTTGTCACGAAGCACGAATTGCACCAGATCTATGTAGGATTTATCGTCTGAAATATAATTTCGAAGTAACTCTACTCAATATTTCTTAAATACGCTACATAAATGACCAATTGATAAATGACACCAAAGTGATTCCGTAACAACAATTGTACCGAAAAAGAGGAAAGAAGAAAACACAAAAGTCCCTTTCAAGATAGCAGCTTTTGCCCATCTCATTTCCACACTCTCCTCCTCCCGGCCCATGCGCCTCTATTGAACTATATAAACAACTGTATTTCATGACATACATACATACAAAACCCCATAAAATCTAGAGAGAGAGAGATGAAGCCGTGCGCAAGGAGGCCAAAGGTAATATTAGTCCCCTATCCAGCGCAAGGCCACGTCACTCCCATGCTCAAACTAGCCTCAACCCTCCACTCCCACGGCTTCGATCCAGTGCTTGTCACCCCAGAATTCATCCACCGCAGGCTCTCTCCCCCGGTGGATAGGAAGACGGCGGAGGTGATCACGTATGTCCCAATCCCGGATGGCTCCGGCGCCAGTGATGGCACGTCCCGCGACTTCTTCTCAGTCGAGAAGGCCATGGAGGACATCATGCCGGTCCACCTCGAGCGGCTCGTGAGCGGGCTCGATGTGTCAGACGATGGCATGGCGCTAATGGTGGTCGACTTGCTGGCCTCATACGCAATCGAGGTGGGGAACCGGTGCAGGGTCCCGACTGTGGGGTTCTGGCCTGCCATGCTCGCGACCTACAAGCTGGTCACGGCCATCCCGGAACTCGTCCGAGAAGGTCACATTTCCGATTGCGGTGAGTCTCGATCGTTCGTCGTTTCAATCCATGCACTTTGCTTTATCCCAAGTCGTTTCATTTCACTTCTTCCTATGCATTACTTCTGTTTTGTATATGATTTCTAGAGAATAAGCTAGATGCTTCTTTCTCAAACAACGCACACTCTTGTTACGAGGCTAAGTCCTGAATATATATAACGAAGAACCACTGCTAACTGCTAAGTACGTACTGAAAACTTTAATGATCTAAATTGCTATTGCATCGATTGACATAAAAGTTTTGTTTTAGCTAGGAAGACACGAGGAGAAGATCAAACTAATGCATTTTGTCTATCCCATCCATCTATCCTTATTATATATTACCAAGTCAAAAAGGAAATTTGTCCCATCCCCGAATTAGATAATATAAAAATTCTGAGATGATCTTCAAATTAATAACTGCGGAGTAAAATATTACAACATACAACTCATGACAATATTATGAACTTGGTCTTCTCTTCAGTTTAAGATACTCTTTTGCCAACTGTAACAGCTGAGAATTTCTTATATTATACAACAAAGTTACATCGCGACACGTTTGTTTATTTTAGAATAATTGCCTCGTGGAATTCATGAGATTAAAATCGACCGAGTTTGGAGCATTATTCATAAATATATGCAAGAGTTGTTGCGGTTCTACTAAACTTTTAGTCAGTACAATCGTCTTTGCCGAAGGAATAGAAGGCGCACATGCTTTCCATCTCAAATTAGCAAAGGCTGTTTCCAGGCCGACCATCATTTGATACTACAAAAATCAATCGTGGGATAGCCAGGAAATCTGTTTGGTTGCATTGAAATAATAATCGCGAAAGGGACAATGTCACACGTGTCTATTGCAGACAAACATAACATTAACTTAATCGACAAAAGCCCCTCGATTTATTTATTTTTGGGTTTTTTTTTTCCTAATACCATCTTGTCGCGCCCTTCTTCTGCTGCACCGCCAATGCAACCTATAATAAAACATGAATATACTCTTGCAGTTTGGACAAGCCAGGATTATTTATCTTATCTTGATTTAGTTAATAAAGTGGAAATGATAATTTACCATGAGTGCACCTCCCTTCGAAATGATAATTTACAATAGCCAGGTTCTAGGAATCGTGGAGTGACCTATAAAGTGACAAATCTGGTCCTTTGACCATCTCTTGAAGACCACGACACCACGTGCCGTGATGTACGATCCTTATCCAAGATCTAAATGAAGATTATTCGCAACCCTCATCTCGAACATGATTGTAATTATTCTATCATGTGTCGTAACATGAGAATGAGTGCCTTGTATTTCTGGCGTTAATCGTCACATGCAAACGTGCAAATATAAATTTTCAGGATTACCACAGAAGAAGAGTGAATTACGTCAAAAGCCCACGTTGACTACCCACGACCTGCCGTGGCTGATCGGGCCGGTCAACGCCCGACAAGCAAGATTCAAGTTCTGGACTCGGACTCTTCACCGGTCGGCATCTCTCCGGTGGCTACTGGTCAACTCCTTCCCTGAGGAGGAAGATGAAGCTCTGATCCAGTGCTCCATAGACCACCCGATGATCATCCCCATCGGGCCGTTGACCAGCCCGTCCCCCGTGACCAAGATCCCTAGCCTCTGGGAAGAAGACGACACCTGCCTGACCTGGTTGAAGAATCAAGAACCGAACTCAGTGATCTACGTCTCGTTCGGCAGTTGGGTCAGTCCCATGGGACGCGACCAAATCGCCAACCTCGCCATCTCGCTCGAGTCGACGGGGCGGCCCTTCCTGTGGGTGCTCGGGCCATCCTGGTGCGAGGGCTTGCCGCATGGCTTCCTGGAGAGGGTCCGCAGCAAGGGCAGGGTCGTGTCGTGGGCCCCACAGGTGGAGGTCCTGCAGGACGGCGCGGTGGGGTGCTACTTGACGCACTGCGGATGGAACTCGACGGTGGAGGCAGTGCAGTGCGGGCGGCGGATGCTGTGCTGGCCTGTGGCGGGGGACCAGTTTGTGAACTGCAAGTACATCGTCGAGTCGTGGCGGGTTGGAGTGAGGCTGGGCGGATTCAGGGAGAGGGAGGTCGAGGACGGCGTGAGGCAGGTCATGGACGACGGCGAGATGGGGGTGAGGTTGGCAGAGCTGAAGGAGAGAATGATGACGTTGAAGGCAAGCTCAAAAGCAGCGGCTAATATGGCAGGCTTTCTCGAACATCTCAGGAGAATGGCGGAGGATGATTCTCTGTAGTTACTTAGCTGGAAGCTTGGAACAGCAATCGTTTTCGTTATAGTTGTCTTCATAGGGTTTTGAGTTGATCATCTTTGTTTAAAGGCTATGCAAAAGTCTGTAAACCTTTTGATGGTAATGGTATGTGATGCATGCGTATGTCTTTTTTCTTTTTTCCTTTTTTTTTCCTTTTTTGTATTTTCTCTTTTGCAGGATTTTCTGAGCAAAATAGGTAGAAACGATATATATTGGCTCAGCATATATAAAGGTCATATATGGCTACCGCCAGTAATCCTACCATTTTTTTTTTTTACGTGAACATCAGCACTTTTGAATGTACTTATTCTATGATGTTGAAAATTTTAAATATCCACTTACATTGAATAAGACACCCTTTAACTTTATAAGTTATTTACATAAGGCTATAAATTTCGTACTGATCGACTTTTCATGCTTCAATTCTAGGGTCGTTTGATTTTACCCATCATTCTTCATTAGAGTTAACAATCTATTTGTGTTCAATCAAATTTACGCATGGGAGAGGACAGGAATGGCAAAGATTTACCCCATGAATCAATTTTTTGGCTGTGCAACTATTGTATGGTCATAATTAAGTTTCGTTCTTTTCAATCGTGGAAAAGATTTGTATTATCATATAATTGACAGAAAAAGAGTAACGGATCAATATTACTCACTTAAAATGAAGTAGTTTCGATAACTATTCCATGAAATAAAAAATATTGATTATATGAGTCTCGCAGCAAGATCTACTTCAGAAAAATAGTCCCCATGATTTTAGTCCATGTCACGTTTAGTTTAGGGTGAATTATACTTAGTGTTATGAAGCAACTAAAGGCTGCATAATGAGGGTTGACCGCACGATTTCTCGAAGTCAAATATACGTGGTTGATGCATCACATAACGCAAAATGGTAAGTGTTGACCACTCAATATTTCTCTTTTATGCTACAAAGTTCATCATCCAACCGCGCGCAAAGAAAGACAAGATTGGAAGAACGATAATACTTCTCATTTGTAAACGCAAGAGAGTGCGAATACTAACGCAATAATTGCATATGATACGCCCCAAGCCACTCAATTTCTCTTTCATGCCAGAAGTGATTTTTTTTTTTTCATTTCACCTTTTGTCAATTTGTGATCAAATAGTTTGATCATCGAATTAAGGATGTTGGAGTATCCCATGTCACCAAATTTACGGGATTTATATATTCTTTATATACATACTTTTGGGTTGAATATTCTAACAAAAGATTTATAAAAAGAAAAAGATCAAAGTTTAAATGTCCATCTATAAGAGTGTTGATTAATTTATTCCCACCCGAATCTGACATAGAATACAGATTCAACGAATGAAATGTATGGAATCACTACTTTCTTCTTCTTTTTATTGGCCGACGTAATGCTTTCTCAATGAAATATTCAAATATAAGCAAAAATATGAAATGTCTACCTATTAGCCAAAGATTTGATATTTAAAATTTGGCGTTAGCTGATGATATATATTCTCTAATTGCTGATACTTAATTTCCATGTATTGAAATCCTAAATGCTGCACGACAAGGAAAAAAAAAGTATTAAAGGCTCGGTCATGTAATTTTTATTTTTTTTTTGAAAACCTCAAATGGTGGACATTTAAAATATCGATTTGCCCTCTAAAATTTAGAGCATCATGGTTATTAAATTTTATGAAACTACTAGCAACTGCTCGGAAAACTTAAGATGCTAAACTAAAGTGTTGTTTGATATTTAAATTTTTTAATACTCTGCCCTCATGAGTAGGCTAAATTTTGGCCTATGACTAGGCATGTAATTTTTTAATAAGAGACAAGGAGTTTGGAAAAATTTAAACTCAAAATCTCATGCTCTAATATCTTATAAAGATTTTGTGAGACTATAATCAATATTAGACAAAACAATAATTTAATATTGAAATATTCTAGTAATGGTCCTAATTTATATCACGATAAAAGAACATTAGAATCCATATCGGTACCATTTTGTGAGTAGAGTAATGCTAGAGGTACAACATTCTATAAAGCAAATTAATAAAGTGATGGGACCAATTGTTTTAATATATCACATTTATTTAAACATTATCACTTCAATGTCTAATTTATTTAAAATCCATTTTTAGGTGTAATTCTGAAAATATTCATTGAGCTATCCTCCTCCAAGTCTAGCAAAACAAAAAAAGAATTATACTTCTCGAAGTCAATGGTGCATTGCCTCCAAAAAGAGTGCAAAAAAAAGTTATAAACTATTATAATTGTGTCAATTCAATTCTAAACTATTATGTTAATACCAATTTAGTCATAAACATTTTCATAAGTCTATCTAGCCAATTTTGGGTGTAAATTATAAATGTCAATGCTGACAATCCTACCTAATAAAGTCAATGCTAACGTGAATATTTTAATAATATTTTGATCATTTCAATATATATATTTTGCTTGTTTCCTTTCATTTTGGTTGTCTCACCTAGAGTTGGTGGGCCATGAAGGCCCTCAGGGCCCTTACGCCCTAGCCCACAACCGACAAGGCTGTGATGATCCTAGGCAAGGCCATGCTAATGGCATTGCCCAAATTTGGGGAAGACCTTTGTGACCTTACTCGCGGCCAGCAGAGGCATGACCCTCAGCCGCCAAAATGAAAAGAAGGTAAATATTGTCCATGTCATTGTCAATCGTGCCACGTAGGATACTAGTGTACACCTTAGTAATTTCTTATTAAAATTGACCGGAATAATTAAATTAGCAAATCGAGAAAAGGTTTAGACTAAATTAACACACTTAAAATATTTAGTGCTAAATTAGTTTAAGTGCAATAGATTTAGGAAATTTCGGGTACTTTTTCCGTTCCTAATTCATGGGCATTTGAAGTGCACATTTGTAACTTTCGAGCTAATAAAGTAAAATTGGGGGCGCCGAAAAAGAGGCACATCAAAAAGGGAAAATAAGTTGTAGCTTGCGATAAAATATCATTCACATGTGGAAAATCCTCCTCCATGCGCGACAACGACATCAGATCCCACCATTGCGGTAGTGATTCAACCCACCATCAATTGCACCTTCCAAGGGGGACAAATCCACCTGTCAGAATCCCTCTCGAAGCGGTTTCTTTCTTAATTGAATTATAATGATCTGGTTAAATCTTTCCCATCTTTTGCTACGGACTATTATCGGTTAAACTCAAGATTCACGAGATAATTTACCGAATAGCTTGAAACGGGGTTCTTTATGTCCAAAGATTGTTGTCTAATATGATTTCATGTTGATTCTACAATCGTACCTTCGATGAATTGCGTCACTTTGGCACTGACTTTAATGATTAGTATGTGAGACGTGGAATCTCTAACCTGCGTGGTACCCTCCGTGTATTCCTCAATCTTTAGTTTTTGGAATATGAGATTGTTGTTGAACGGTTGAATTATGTCGAGATAGGAAGGGCTGAGGGCACCGCGCGGGTAGAAAATATTTTCGTCCCTTTACACAGTAACGAACATGTATTGTAATTTCACAGCCTGTACCCGATACATGATATATTTTCTTTAGAATTCAAAAAGTTAGGCGGTTTCCTCCTCTCACATCCATGCATCTGCCACAAAAACTTACAATAGTAAATCTAGTGCGATTATGACATGTGCGCAATTGTGAGAAAATGACATTAAAAATGTCATAATTTTTCAGTTTATCACTTAAGTGTTATGACTTTTAAGAATATGTTCACTTGAGTGATATCAGTGATTTCCCTTATCTAAAGATCTTACGAGTCATCAATTTCATATAAAATCCTCCAGAATGGTTTGCCCAGGAAACGATATCATTAAAAACGCATAGAACAACATCGTCTGATCCCTTTCCATGCACCAAATTATGTGCTCTCAACTAGCATAAATGTCGAGGTAGGCAATTGGGATGAAGCGGAGAAAGCAAGGATATCACCAACGGGGAGTGAAGCAGAAAAGCAAGCTGGATGCGGCTGGATTGAACTGAGAAATCAGGTTCATATACTTGTATTCAATGATCAAGCGCTGCCCAAACCACGAGATCTACATAACATCGAACTCTTTAGCTTCAAAGACTTTCGTCGCATGCATGGCAAAAAAAAACATAGTCCTTCATTCCTCGGCTCTAATAGTTTACAGGACTATAGATTATGGATCATGCTGTTGCTTATCATTATTAACAACCCTTACTTGACAAACTGTATAGTACTTTACTAGGATGTACATTTGCAAGTAATTTTTTTTTTTGATGAAATACACTTAAACTTTCACTGAAAACCCAAAAATGATCCACAAGAGGTTCCACAGTCATAACAAAGTAGTGACAAAAACAAAAAGGTTTAGAAAGTCAACTCAAACCTAGGTAGTTAGAGCAATGGGCCTTTGTCACCTAATCTGCGGTCTAGTTTGCATCCCTCGGACAATGGGCTAAAAGACCCCATATTGTTGGGCCAATAGCTTCCGACAATCTTCTATAATTTAACCACAATCCATGGGCTTTCATCTTGGCCTAGCATCCACCATACACAAGAGAGATTGTTTGACCCCACTTCAACCCTTAGATTAGATCCCAACTAACCTTGTCATTTTCCTTCCTAGTTTGACCCCAAATCTTCAACAAAGACAACAACCCCTCTTGCAAGGCTAGGGTTTCAGCTACACTTGCTAAGGGAGCTTGAATTTTCTTCACAAAACCAAAGATAAGGACTCCATTGTGATCTCGAAGCACCTCCACGGCTGTAGCCTCACAGGATTCGCTGCACCAAGCCGCATCTATGTTCAATTTGAAGCTCCCTTTCATCAGCAGAGACCACCAAGCTGTAGTGGTAGCCTCCTTTTGTACCTTGCATCTTTTGTTGATGTTCCACATCTTGCACAACTTATAATCGCTTATTGCCTAGTCTACAATGCACCATGGGTCTAGTTTATAGTTCTGAAAAATTGCTGCGTTTTTTGCCTTCCAAATCAACCATAGTATACCCGCCAAGATCGATGACAAGGAAGGGTTTTCATTGAGACGCAGTCATTACTATACACCAAGTTGTCCACTTGCCATTTATCGGTTCTTGACATGTTGGTAGGTGAGACATCAACATTCAATCGAGAGTCTAACCACACCTATTTCATCCATTAGCATAGGAGAAGGAGATCTTCAAGAGATTTCGGGACATGTTGACATAGAGGCATAGAGGATTAGGTGCCAACTTTCTCCTATATAAGTTTTCTTTTGTTGGTAGAGCATTGTTATAAACACTCCAAAAGAAAAATCAAACCTTGGGGTAGTCTTTGTATTCACCATATTTTAGTCCACAAGCTCCTAGGGGGTTGATAAGATGAAGATGCCTGATTTGTTTTTTGTTGTGAACTCAGGAAGCATGACTCGTATCCACTTTTAATTTAATAGTCTCTTATTCTATTCCCTGTCCATACCATTTTATCTTTCAAGAGATTCAAACTAAATGGGATTGTCGGTATTTCTTGCACCACATTCTCTTCATATAGTTTGGTAAGTAATTGAGACTTCCACTCATGTGTCTCCTAGTTAATAAGTCCTTCTACAAGTTTTGGTTCATTTTGGTCTGATGGACCACTAATTTTTCCAAAAGAAAGCCACTTACCCTCTCTAATCCTTATCCTTGTACCATTGCCTACTAGAGATCTAAAATCAACCTCGATCATGTCCCTACCCACTAATGAGCTTTGCCAACCCCAAGAAGGCTAGTGGCTCTTGTTGGCCTGCCAAAACTCTCCATGAGGGTAGTATAATCTTTTTATTACTTGACTTCACAGGGCATTTGGTGCTTGTATTAGTCGCCAAGCCCATTTTTCTAACATAGCCTTAATAAAGGCAATTAAGTCCCCAAAGCCTAATCCTCCCAAATCTTTCCTCATTTTCAAGAACTCCCATCTCTTCAATGGATATCTACCTTCTCTACACTTTGCTTCCACCAGAAGGATGCAATTTTCTTTTCAATCATTTTGCAAATTGATATGGGAATCTTGAATATAAACATCACATATTGTGGCAAGAGTTGGACAACAATTTTAATAAGGATTTCCTTCCCTGCTTTCATAATGAACTTTTTCTCCCACCCTTTTAACTTCGTATTAAACCTCGCTAAGATCTAGGTGAACATTTGTTTCTTGGATCACCCTTAGTAAGAGGGGACCCCTAGATATTTGCTTATTTTATCGATGATTGGAACTCTCAACGAATGCACCATATTTCTCTTCAAGGGCTCGGGGCAACCATTACTAAAGAAGATGCTTGACTTGTTCAAGTTAATAGCTTGTTCTAAGGCATAGCAATATTTGTTCAAAATACTTGTCAAATTTTGGCACTCCCACACCATTCCGTCCAAAAAGAAAATGGTATTATCAATAAATAACAAGTGCAATAATGTTGAGCACCATCTATTCAGCTTTGTACCCCTCACACTACCCTCGTTTATTGCCTTGTGTAGAAGAGAAGATAAGCATTGGCCATAATAATAAACAAGTAAGTCGATAAAGGATCTCCTTGTCCGATACCACGGGAAGGTGAAAACTATGAGAGAGACTCACCATTGACACTGAACACTAAAAGAGACCATAGATATGCATTGTTTTTTTTTAAGACAACTTGAAACTTCATTTCCCTTTTATCGATACGCAATTGATGAAAGACTTCCTGGACTACTAAAATGTTATCTTGAATTTGCCTTCCATTTACAAATGCATTTTGTTCAATGACAATAATTTTAGAAAGCCAAAGTTTCAAGCAATTAGCCATGACTTTAGATATGATCTTGTAACTAAAATTGCATAAATTAATGGGCCTATATTGAGTGATACATTATGGATTTGCCACCTTTGGGATAAGGACAATATATGTATGATTAAGAGTAGGATCAAACATACCTAACCTGAAGAACTTATAATTTAAGCAATGGACATCATGTTGTATGCTCTCCTAATGATGTTGGAATCATTGTCCATTAAGCCCATGCCGTGGGCTAGGTTGCACGGACATGTTATATGTGCCTCCATGTCATGTCCGACACGTGTCGGAGCGTGTCGGACACGTCGACACACTCGGATACGCGTTGATCGCGTGTCGGATTTGTTGACAGGGGTCAACTTTTGTCGACACGTTTCAACATGCGTGTCCGAGGGTGAGGGAGGAGAGACGAAGCCGCGAGCCGAGCGAAGGCGAGCCCGCAACGGCAATAGACGGCTAGAGAGAGAGTAGAGATTGAGGCAAGGGCCGTGAGGAGAACTTCACGAGGGAGGCACGCGTGGGGAGGGCAGCGTCGTTGAGCGGGGCGGCGGTGGCGGCAGCAAGGGGGAGGAGGAGGAGTTCGCGGCGGTGTGCAGCCTCTCGGCGCACAGGGACCGCGCATTCCATCCCTGGCAAGCAGAAATCGAGAGGAAGAGGAGAGGAAATGCATCGTGCGGTGAGGAGGAGGAGGAGAAGCGTTGCTAGGGTTTTGAGAATAAAAGAATAAAAAAAGGGATTTTGCATGTTGGAGGGAGGGGAAGTGACAAGAGGGAGGGGGAAGCAACGGTGTCAGGTGGAGGGAAAAAAAGTGAAAAAAAATTGGGGGTGGGAAAGAAACGAGGGAAAAGGGAGTTTGGGCGCGCAGGAGGGTGTGGGGGCTTTTTATTTAATCGAAGGGGTTTGGGCGCTAAGGGAGGGGGGCTTTTTATTTAATCGAAGGGCTTGGGGGATTTTTATTTAATCGAAAAAATTGTTAAATAAAATTAAAAAATAATTTTGAAAAATAAAAATACTGTATGTTGAATGATTAGTGTAAATTCATTGTAGGTTTTTTTTTATTATAAATTTGAATCAAATTAATTAAAAATAAAATATTCATTTAATATATAACGTTTCCGGAACGTGTCAAAATTTTCTATTTTGAGAAATGACGTGTTGGCGTGTCGTGTCGTATCGTGTCACGTGTTGCGTGTCCGTGTCAATGCAACCTAGGCCGCGGGAGTCTTGGTTGTGCCCATTTGAAAAACTACTTTTTTTCACCTCTTCCATAGACACTCTTTTCATTAATGCCTCTTTCATTCCCTCTTCAAGAGTATATGGGCATTGGAAGTTTCTTGATCCTATAGATGTATATAATGACTTAAAGAATGATCAATATGTAACTTGAGCTCTAATGGCTCCTTACTCCATCTGTTATCCTCCACTTTCGGAATAGATATTCTATTTATTTATCTCCTTTGAATCATTGTGGCATGGAAGTATTTAGTGTTCTTGTCTTCCCATATCGACCTATTAATACTGGATCTCATTCTCGAATACATCTCTTCTTGCTTCCATAACTTCTCGATTTTCTCCTTGATTTTTTGGATGTCATCTCTCTCTCCACCCACAACTAAACCATTAGTAAGTTCCATTAATCTCCTTGTCCAATATTCTATTTTTTTATGTGCATTTGAAAATTCCAGCCTACTCCACATTTTCAAAGCTCCCACCACCTTTCTGGCCTTACTCAAAATTCTATGAATATTAGCTTGATCATTCCAAGCCCCTTCCATAATGTCTTTACATTCAAGATCATCTAGCCAATATGCCTCAAGCTGAAACTCCTTCTTCCTTTTAACTTAGATGAGAAAATGGATAGTAAAATTGGACTATGGTATGAGCCCGTAGCCAGTAGTGCAAAGACTTCTGCCTTAAAGAATAACACTCTCCATTCCATATTACATACCATCCTATCTAATCTCTTTCTAACCAACTCCTCTCTATCTCTATAGTTAGCCCACGTATAAGCACATTCTTTACTCTCGATATCCATGAACTTACAAACGTTTAGCATCTCTTCAAATGTCACCATTCTATAATATTCAGCCTCTCGTTTGCCGATCTCTTCCGATTGGTAGAGAACGTCACCCATACAAATCCATGGAGGCCTATTTTTATTACGTATGGAACACAACTTCTGCCAAAGGCTAAGTCTTTCCTGGAAGTCAGTTGATGCATGGAGAAAAGGATATTCACATTCTTTTTCTACTAGTAAGTTCCCTATATTGTATCAATGAAGTTCTCTATGATTTCCTCTACCTCCACCGTTACCACTTTGTCCCAACATAACTACTAAGCCTCCAGCCATTCCCACAGGGTCAACTGTTACTAAGTGCTGAAATTTCAATTGATTTTTGATTATGTCCATCATGCGTCTTTTATTATTTGTTTACATTAAGAACAACACATTGGATCCTTCTCGATCCACTAAGGCTCTAAGATGCTTGAATGTCAGGGTAGAACCCAAACCCTAATAATTCCAGCCCCAACCTTAATAGGGTTAGCCACCATAACCCATTCTTTTAAGCTATCCTCGATCAAAATCGAGGTCTCATGAAGCTGAGTGTCATCTAAGGTGTAAGGATTATCCCCTTGAGAATTGTGAGGGTTGTATCATCTCAATTCCTTCAATGCTGGGGTTTTATGGTCCTTTTTCCCTTTCAGTGAACTCTCGAGTGTATTTCAAGAGATACCTCCATCCATGGGGTGGCTGAGAGCAAGAGTTGAGTGCTTTGATGCCTCTTTCCTCGAGTTTCTCTAACCACTCCTTGTTGGACCTTTCCCTTCTATTTCAGCCTATCCTTCAATTGAATTTCCAGGGGTCTCAACTCATTCGGCATTTCCATAGCAGAAGGTAGCACATTGTTGACACCTAAAATTTACTATTTTATTTAGTACTTAATCATATACACAATTAGGATTAATCACTAAAAAAGGAAATAAAAAGCAAACTAAATAATTTTCATTAAAATGCATCGTGTATGTTTTCATTAAAATCTATTACGCGTAGACATTATGAGCATTTACATAACTATCACTAATTATTAAGATTAAAAATTAAAAAAAATCGAAAATTAAAGAAAAGTAAAAAAAAAAATCATTAAAAGGTATCTTGTTTTCATTATTGCACTGCGTATTGAATGGTGAATGGTCATTTTTAATTTTTTTCCAAAAATTTGTCATCAAAATGAAAAAAAAAAGTAAAAAAAAAAATCATTAACAAGTATAAGAAAAATCGAATGGGATCGAGTAGAGGGTTTTTCTTCATGCATGGACTCACCCACCTATCTCTTTTCCTCTTCTGCCTTTTGCACTTGGGCTGGCCCATCTCCTTTTATTTCAACTCAGCCCGTGTGTAGGTCATCTTTCTCCCCTCATGCCAACCATGCTTCTGCAAAAAGGAGAAAATAGGAGAGTATGAGCAAAGGAGATAAGGGATCGCCATGGAGTAGATGACAGCATGATCTGCGGGTTGGATCAATCTAGCCGGCAAGCTAGTAGTGGTAGGGGCCATGTGCGCTTGCCGGTTGCCCTTAAAAGAGAGGGGCTTGCTCATTTGTTCAGGGGATTTTCCGTTTTGGCCATAAGGGTTCTTTTGTTGGAGCCAGAGTGCGACGGAGAAAGGGAGAGGGGGAGGGGATGAGTTTTTTTGGTTGAAGCTTCTCTAGTTTTGGTGCCAAGGAGAGCAACGTTCTGCAGAAGGTGAGAACTAGAGGGCTTGAAGATAGACACAAGGAGAGAATGGGAGAGAGCTCAATTTAGAGAGAGAGATCCGAGCGAGTGAAGAGCTGGGGGAGAGTATAGATGAGATAGAACAAAGAGGAAGAGGGAGCCTTAGCCGCGCGAGCTCCATTCAACGATCCTGTTGAAATATAATCTAGAGAAAACAAAATGTTTGTCTAATCAGAACATCAATGTAAAGAAGACGACAACAACTTTATAATATCCTTCTTTTTATGTAAACTTACAAATCTTGGAGAATAAGAAAATAAGATATCACTAGAAAAATAACATAAAATTAGAGGTGATGTACGGTTATCTGAATCTCCTTAAGGCGATTAGTTCCTGCCAATGGTGCTCCGCACATTCACGAACTATGCAAACATGACTCAGTTGAACCATTCAATTGAACCAGTACATCCAAAAAAATCAAAAATAGTATAGTATTTCAAATCTCTTTTGGAATCGTTATTTCGAATTGTTATGTCGAAAAACCTTCTAATGAAGCTCTATGCTCTTATCTATTTATAGAGCTTTAAAGTTCATGTATAGAAGAAATACATGAATTAAATAGACACATATATCCAATAAATTCATGAATTAAGAGATACGTGAATCCAAGAGATTCATGAATCCAGAGACACGTAAATTCAAGAGATTCGTGAATTTAATAACGTTGACATCTAATATTTAGAAAATAATAAATAAAATAAAACATTTGGTTTTGAAAATCTTTGTTGTTGAAAATATATCATCATTTCAAAATTAAAAAAAAAAAAATTAGTCGCTGTGTGATTTTTGGAGCCTTTTTTTTGGTTAAGTGGTTGAGTGAATATCTCACTTGCAAAAATAACTACGAGTTTTCCTTTATAAATAAAGGATGTGAGGCTTCGAAACCCCCGAGGGGGTGTCGGGGGAGAAAAGAATACAAAAGTGAAAAGAAAGAAGAAAAGTGAGGAGACATGAGGGGGGTTTCTGTGGATCGAAAAAAAAGAAGCAGTCTGGGAAGTTTCATTAAAGAAAAAAAGAAAAGTCAAAGAGAAAAGCAGAAAAAGTAGGAAAGGAGAATGTACAAAGATGGAGTGAGAGAGATAGGTGAGTGACGTGAAGGCAGAAGAAAAAAGAAAAAAAAAAAAAAAAGAAAGCGTTGTTCATCTCCTTCACGAGCTGTCTTCGCCGACCACAGCAATAGAGCCCCCTCGCCAACACCGTACTACACCAACACCTCTACCCGGTTGCTGTTGCTGCTCTGCCTGCTGACCCACAACGCGGAACTAAACGCCGAGCCGCCACACACCGTGAGACGCCACCTTTGCCGGACCATCACTATACCTCGTGAGAGCTCTCCACTAGCGCTCTGCCTCAACCCGAATCAATCCCAGTAGCCCGACGCCCCTACACACGACGTTACTGCTCCTCTGCACGCCCGAACATAGCCACTTGCTACCTCCCATGTTTTGCTGCAGGTCTGTTTACTACCCGAACCTCGTCGGAGCTCCGATGAACAACCCCTATTCCGAACGACAACCCATCACTGAACCACCATCGCAAACCACCACAATGCTGGCGCCACCCCTCGAGGAAACCGTATCTCAGATCGGACTCAGTTTTTTTATTCTAACTTGATTTGTTTTGATTTATTTTTATCATTATCTGATTATGAAATTTGTCATATTAAGTCATAATAATAAAAAATATTGAGCCGCAAGACGTCGGGTTAGATTTTTTATTATTTCGACTTTTCATGGAAAATTCATGAATTGCTTTGCATCATTAATTCCATTAAGATGATATGCCATTGATATACATTGATGTATTTTCAATAGAACATATATTTTAGTGCGTTATTGTTATTTGCTCATCACATATCATGCATATCTAGAATTTAAGTACTTAGGTCCATACACATTTCATATTTAAAGCTTTGCATTTTGATAGAATTAGGATAATTTTCCTTTAATAAAACCAAAATTAAGAAAAAGGGAACAAAAAATATTATTTATGTCATATAGATTTCATAATATGCACACCACATATTGCACTTTAGTTAATGGGTCATTGTTTAATGTTTTAATATTCTATCGTGTAGTTTTTTTAAAAAAAAAAAAAAGAACCAAAGATTAGCATTGCATCATTTTGTTGTTTTTTTTTTTTTAACAAGAATCATTAAGTCATTTTAAAAAAGAAAAAAAGAAATACAAAGGTCATTTACTTGGTTAGTTATGTTAAAGTTGCATTTCAATGCTATTTTGAGACTACAATTTACCAAACGGTGCAATATTTTGGAAAACCATTTACCTCAAAGGTATTTGCATTCTCCCAAGGGCATTCCCCAAAGCCGAACTAAACGGGTCCTTAATAGGTTAGTTCATAATTAATCCCATTTTATGTCATCAATGTTTAATGTAGGTTGCATATATGTATAAAAAATCATAAAAAGAACATGTATATAAAATTGTCATGCCATCCATCCCATATCATGTAGCACATGCATATTTAGGATTATGTAAATTAGATTGCACACATATTGTAATAATTCAAATTATGTCACATGAATTGCATCTCATATGTCATTAAAGTAAAACTCATGCATATAAAGAAAAAGAAAATTAGATGTCATGTCATTTAGAAATCATGTTTAGGGCATGCATTTTTATTAGCATTGTTGTAAGTTTTTCTTTAGAGAGTGGACCTTAATGAAGTTGTAGTTTATAATTTCTTTTAATTTATCACTTCGGTTGATTGAATGTTATTTTACTGATTGTGCACCCGTATGACCACACTTTGCGTGTTAGTAGCTTAGATTAAAATTAATCAATACTGCCTACAAAATATTTTTAAAATTAAAATAAAAATGTACCGAAAGGGTGTTAGGCTAATCTAGCGTAACCATATCCCCGGACGTATTGAATCTCTAGTTCGCAAAAGTAAAGTATTCTCCCATACTTTACTTGGGTTTTTAACCAACCAACCCTAATTGGTTAGTGACAGCTCCAAATTGAGTATAAATGCATATTTAAATAGATTAATTTCTTAACTTTGGAGGGTCCGCCAAGTTTTTGGACTTAGTAATCCATTAGCCTTCTTTGAGTAATTCATCATTGAAAACTTGGTCGCGACAAATTCATAAACAGAAAATATAGGTGAATCTAGAAAATTTATGAATTCAATAAATACGTGAATAGAAAAGACTTATCTTAATTTGTTGGTTTTCGTTAATCCATTAACCAAATTATAATAGATCCCTCTCGGTAGATGTTCTCAAACCCGAATCAGTAAGTCTTTGTTTTTTCCCTCTACTTGCTGCCCTTTTTTGTCACGCTAGGCCAGAGCTCGTGGTCATTCGGCTCACACAAACTCCGACCCTCGTAGGTCGTTAGCTAGGTCACTGCATGTTGGCGGTTGTTTGCTAAGGTTTTGTGGCTCATGCTCGAGTCATGGTTGAGTCGGAAACCACTTGTTCAGTGGCGCACACAACCCATTCGATAAAAAGCTTCGCCGAGATCTAGTCTCGTTTGGCCCTTTTTGGCCAAAACCGATTGTCTTCATGTTGATTCGTTCTGTTGAGGTGTCGTTTTTCTTTTATGCCCCAGCGTTGGTTGTTTAGTCGTTTCGCTGTCCCCGCCACTATCATCATCTATGTCGTTTGGTGTTTCTTGCTTTGCAGCCGACAATGGCCGTCCGATGACAAAAGGAAATCGGCGAATAGGTTGGCCGATGAGTGGTGGTCGAAATGGATGCCCGTTGTGGGCATCGGTGACAACGCCTTTGGAGGATGTTCTTGTTTCAGATGGTATGGGTTCGGTTGAAATCCATGGAAGAAGAAGTTCGGGGAAGAGCATGCAGGGGAGTTGTCGTGAAGAAGAAATGGGCATAAAGAAGAAATAAGAAAGAAAAAAAAAAAAAAGTTTTGAAGTGGAAAAAGACAACAAAAGGGTGAAGAAGACATTCGGAGAGGAAAGCACGTGGGGAAGAAGACTACAGGGAAGTGACAAATAAAAGGTAAAACAAAAAAAAAAAGCAAAAGTGCGGAAAAGATAAAAAAAAAAAAGAGAGAGAGAAAAAGAAAGCAAAAGTTGGCTTCGGGAGGGAGGAGGCACAGAGAAGAGGTGCAGTAGAAAAGACAAGATAGGGATAAGACAAAAATATTTTTAAAAAATAGAGAAAAAGAAAGTAAAAGTTGGTTTCGGGAAGGAGGAGGCAAAGAGAAGAGGTGCAGTAGAAAAGACAATATAGGGATAAGACAAAAACATTAATCAGAATATTAATATTAAAATAAAAATGAAAAACAAAACAAAAAAAGGTTTTACCAAATAGGTTTTGTCCATTTTAAGTTAAGTTCAGGTCATCGAATTGGGCTAGCAGGTTGGATCGGGTTATCAGTCCCAACCCATTTTCTCAAATATAATAATATTAAATATTTAAATATATTTAAAATTTTTCAAAAAATAAACATTAGAAAATTTCGAATATAAAAAATAAAAAAAAAAATTCAAAAATTAAAAATTTCAGAAAATATTAAAAATTTCGAATTTAAAAAAATGAAAAAAATTTAAAAAAATCAAGAAAATTTATAAAAAAAATCTCAGAAATTCCAAAATTCGAAGAAGTCTAAACATTTCAATAGTAATTAGAAAAATAACAAAAAATTCAAAAATATTTTAAAAAATCCAAATTTTTTTTGGAAAATTCAAAAATTCAATCTTTCTGAAAAAATCAGAAAAAAAATTCTTAAAAAAAAAATAAAGATCCTCTAAAAAGGTTAAAATTAATCTTTTAGGTTGTTTTCTCCTAAAAATTGGAAGACTTTCACTTTAGAGTTATGCTCAAGGTTGACCAAGCCCTTAGGGCTTAAAGTTTCAATTGTCCTTAGAGACAAATGTTATTGATTGCGTGAAATTGATACGTTGATTTTGGTTTCCCTTTAATCTAGTTAGGATTAGCATTTATCTTTTCCTTAATGTTAAATATATGTTCCCCCATGCAATTTATTTAAACGCTTTCCTTGGCTACTAACTGATATTTTTATAATTGCGTATTCGCATAATCACCCCGCGTGTTAGTGGATTGGTCCAAAATTAATCTAAACTGCTTAACAAATTTTCTTTCTAAAATAAACAAAATTAGGTATCAAAATGGCACTAATTAGTTAATTAGTATAATCAAGTCACCGACCCTAAATTCTCTAGTTGTGTAGGAAGTGAGATACACTCTCATGCTTTCTTGGTTTCTAGTCAACCACAATAGGTTAATGGCGACTTCTTATTACAAAATTCTTAATGCCACGAATGTATGGACTTGGGAGAGCTCGTGCTTGATCATGGGCAGTAAAGCCCACCTTTTAGGCGATGCCCTAAACCTATTCCCTTCCCTGAAAGGTAAGTCGCAACACACGTCATCCAGCAATCCATCATGTCTCAGGGTTTCTGGAATGACTTCATCCTTATCCAACTCCAAAAAACCATCTCCATTGAATAATTTCCAAAAGGGGCTAGACTCACGTGCTTTCACTTTCAATCAATATCCATAGTATCTTGCAGTAATATCTTTCTATTTGGCTTCCTTACAAGGTATTTCCTCACAACTTTGGGTAAAGTCGCCTATCTTCCTACAAGAATAGCAAAAGAGAGGAAGATGTTTTTTTCTTTTTTTCTTCTTCTTCTTTTTTTTTTTTTTGGTAAGGAAAGGTGGAGAAGAAAGAGAGAGAAAAAAAGAGGAAGATGTTCATATCTAAAATCAACCCAAAAATGGTCATCATCCAAGTTCATCACAATTCCTAACATAAGCAGTTTTGACAACTCTAAAAGTACTCAAGCTTTCCCCACTTTGCACAAGCCACCTTCTTTCGCTTCTAATTTTATCTCCAAAACTCTCCTGACTTTGGAGGATTTTAGAGGCCACCTCTTGCATCATATTCTCAATAATCCATACTAAAGGCAGGCCATGAACTTGTATCCAAAAAGCAAAATGAGTGAAAACATGGCGATGAATGAGTAGTTTGGGATTTAGTTGCTGGAGGACAAGTAAATTACTCAAAAAGGACCATGGGCTGCCCTCGAAAACTCTCTTCTTATCTCTCTCTGATCCGAACATGAATGTGAATAAATTTTATTGTAATTGGTCACCCACCAAATCC
The DNA here is from genome assembly GCA_016097595.1 of Eucalyptus pumila. Lineage (NCBI taxonomy): Eukaryota > Viridiplantae > Streptophyta > Magnoliopsida > Myrtales > Myrtaceae > Eucalyptus > Eucalyptus pumila. The sequence goes on from CM027846.1 coordinate 9,418,205, forward strand.
TCTAATTTCCAAGCCTTTTTCATCATAGATAGGAAAGCCTAAAAGTTAACTTTAGGTCTAGAGTGAAGTTTCCCCAGTAGGGTCAGATTACATGCTTTCATTTTCTCCCTAGGACTATCCTCAAACATTCTGGCTACAGAATCCTCCGACCATATTCTTCCCACATGTTTACATAGGGCAACGAGTCTACATTCTTTTCACCTTTCATTTCCTATTATGCTCACTTCTTTTCTGCAACAAGTGTTTAAAAAAATTCTAAGTATCAAAGCCAATAGCTTACCAATGGAGATGACAGCGCCGGCTACAAGGGGGCAAGTCGCTTCAATGGGTACAACTACCACTTCAACAATTTGTTCAATACATCGAAAGTCTGAAATTTGATCTTACCATGATGGAAATACAATATTGCTTCTGACATATAAAAATGGTGGATGAATGGAGCTTTGCATCAAGAGCGACATAGTGGAAATTAGGGTTTAACAAATGATGGGTTTAATGTTATAAATTAAGGTATGAAAGAGGATGATGGGTGATTTGTGCATTGGTCACAAAATCAAGGAATGATGTTGGGGTTTAAATGTAGTCATACGATTAGAGGTAACTTGTCACGCCCCGATCCTGGAGTGCGTGCCCATCCCTCGGTGGTCGATAATTTAAATGCGACTTTCTAGAACGAGTCACCGACCCTTTCATTTTATTACACATGCGGAAGCGAATAACAAATCCCCTGACAACAACCATCTCGGGATAGAAAAGCAGGACAACAGATTTACAAACAAAACATGCTTTTATAAACACACTGAGCCATGTACAAAAGTCTATAACCAAAAGACTTCAAAAGATTAGTTCTCAAAAAGAGATTGTCATATCTGACCTACACGGATCCTCTCAGCTCGGTTCCAAATCCTCCACTCTACGGCCCTGAAAAGAATTGAGCCCACGATAGGGTGAGATATAAATCTCAGCGAGTTCACGCTCTAAATCTCGATTAGGAGGATAATACGCCTAGAAGTGTCCTAACCACACAACCATACAATCATAAAGACTTACCTCGTCTCAAGTCCACCCTGTAAGTCAGCATAGTTCATATCATAGACAGTAACAAAAGCATGAGCAGTAACTAAGCTCCAACAACTGAAACGCCACACTCAATTTCAACCAAGCATAAGGGTCCTGATTATAGGGTAAAATCATTATAACACGTCCCATACCGTGCCACACAATTTTGTCTCATAATTTGACACATTCAACTCAATTAATCATGCATTCCTAGTTTTTTATCTCTGCTTATAACACGGCCTACTCTCTATTTGGCGATCTTCTAGCATTGCCAGGCGTCGTTTCACCCCATTGAGAACGGCTACGTCTCTATCAGACGACTTTTCTAAAGGAGCATAGGTCCAGAATCTACTGAGATCGGCTTCCGTTGTCTAGGGACATCCCATATAGGGATAACGTCCAGCTTAACAGCCCAGGACGGGTTCTCTTAACCAACACACGATCATTCAATTTCGGCCCAAGACACCGTGCATTGCACTCAAATACCTTAATTAAAATTGTAAACTTGGCTTATTTTCTTCATATTAGAAATACACGATAAAATACTCGTGTGTGAAAACATGGTCAAATCGAACCCGAAAAATTGATATCCTCCAATTTAAAATCTTACTTTTTTATATAGTCTTTATAACTATTTCCGGTGTCAAAACCTGACACCCGGAATTTTCTAAATAAATATTGAAGTTCACAAATTTTGTAATAAATAATTAAAATTCCAATCAGCACTCAATTTACATAAATGAACACTCAATTACAAAAACTAAACACACCATTGTAATCAATACAAAATTCCGATCACCGACTATCCCAGTCTAATTTTCGGAAAATATTAAATAATTAAATAATTACCAAAATTAATTAAATAAATCAATTAAAATACCAAAAATGCTAACTTAGGCTATAAATGTTTAATTAAATACCGAAATGGGCTTGGAAAATTTCCAAACCACTCTAGATAAATAATACAACTTATCTAGTCTCTAATTATGCTACTCTAACCACCTGACATGCATAATTAACTAATTAAATCACTAATCTAATCTAACTAACCACTTAATCTCTAATTAACTTAAACTAAACAACCCTTAAATTTCATAAGCATCCTAAGTAGAGTTTAGTGCATCATCGGTTTAGCACGAAAATCGGTTTACCGTGACGGCGGCCGAGACTCGGGCTCACGGCGGTGCCGGAGGCTTAGACCGAGCCGGAAATGCCTTGCAAGCCCGCAGCAAAACTACTAGGTTTGGCTGAGCAGCGGAGAGAAAACCGAGCTGACAGGCTAGAACTTGTGGGTTGCTAGGCTCGGCTTCATGTGGGCTGCACGTGGCTGAAGACAGACCGGTTGGCACGAAGGTTGAAGCACAGATGCTAGCAACGGGCTGGGCTCATGGAACGATGAAGCTACAAGGGGACGCTGGGCTTGCGAGTCAATTTTAGCCTCGCTGGAACGCTAAGGTTGACTCGCTGGAATAAGGCCACGAAAAAATGGGCAGCAGTCAAAGAAGAATTCGGTGGAGATGGGTGGCTGAGTCAGTGGAGGACAAACACTAATGGAGTAGCAGAATTGGCACAAGGAGGTGGGCTTCGATTCAATGGGTTAAAGTCGGCGTGGGGAGCTTCGCTGGTTGACTGAGGGGGACAAAAGATGGTGATGGAGCAGCTTCGATGGCAGAGGAGAAATGGGCGAAGGAAAAAGGAGCTGCTGCGGTCGCTGCTTGGTGAAAAAAATCACGTGAAGATGGCTATTCGAAGGGAAAGAGGAAGACAGGCAGGATAGAAGAGAAAATAAAAGAAAAAGACAGGCAGTTGGTTCGGTGAAAGAACTCACGCGAAGGAGAAGACAGTGGAAGAGGGAAGCAGCTGACCAAGAGTGCGGAGGAAGCTGTCGAAGGGGTCAAAAGTCAACAAAAAAAAATCTAACCCATTAATTCTTTTTTGCAATCAATTTCCCTCAAATAACTCAATTTTGGTGTCAATGTTGCAGCCCCATGCCTAACTCTAAATTTACTCAATTTGGACTTCAATTTCTTCATGAAATTCCCCAATTTGATGTCCAATTTTGATGAAAAAGAAGCCCACACAATTTCTATAATTTTCTTTCGCTAAGTAACTTGGTTTGGAAGGCCAAAAATCCCTTCAAATTGGCCCATCTAAATTCCCCCCTTTTTTTTTCCGAATTGTCCGAATTGATTTTCCGCAAAAATCTCGAGCTCGCCGAAAATTCTTCGAAGGATGAGGCAACGTTCCTAAAATAAATCGCGACATGACAGAACTTTCATTTTTGAAATCAAGTTCAAATTCGTGGTTAATTTCAATCTGACGCGATTTTAGCGTAACCTAACCTACTTAGTAACTTTTAAGGATTGTTAATGCAATTGACATATGGTCGATTATTTTCGAGCCACATTATGCATCTTCGACACATTGGTGACTCTCGGTTGTCGTGAAAATTTCAAGATTTCAAATACGAACATAGGGTACAAAAATGACAGAAAAATCGGTTTAGTGTCGTTCAATAGAAATTTTGCAGTTAAGTGGAATCACCCACGCACTAATCACGTACCTTTATCAAATCGACCTATCTCCGGTCTCTAATCGATTTTGATGGTGTCATAATGACTCTTGTAGATTAGCACCATCGAGCAGTTGTTTCCTAGTCAAATTCTCAAGTCTATTGCGTTAAAATCCCTTAATGGCTTCCCCAAATAATCTAGTTATCTCATAAGTGATCAGTTCAAAGAATAGCACTATAGACGCGTCGATAAAAAGCTCGATTCATTTAATAAAAAACAGAATTGGAAAATCAAGATGTCACATAACTCATTGATTATATTATATGGGTAGATGGCTGCGCAAACATGAGGGAAATGCTACCAATGGTGGAGAAGAACTTCAAATGGGGTAGGAGAAAGCAATGATTGCGTATGGGAAAGATGGAGATGAAGATGGCTGAGATGATCCCTAGAGGAGAAGTTTAAAAGACAATCTTATCGCCATGGATAGAGAACGCTCTCACAAAGGAGAGAAAAAACATGTTGCACAAAATTAGTGACTAAAAGTTGACATTTGGATTTTCTACTACCAAGAAGTGAGAAAATATTAAATGCAACTCTGATTTAAGCGTGGACTAGTCAGAGTCCATTGATCGGGCGACACATGTCACCTGATGCCACGTTGGAACCAAAGCCCATTTTGAAATAGACACGCTAAAAATATTTGTTTCTCTCTATTCATGCAGCTTGTTATCTAGTCCCTATCTCTCAGTCAATTTAAATTGACCAAACTCCCTCTATGTAAGAAAACATTTGGTGGGGCCCCACTAGCTCCTTCACACAATATTTTCTCTCCTCCCATGATAAAATTGAACAGAAATGGGAACTCTCTCTCTCTCTCTCTCTCTCTCTCTCTCTCTCTCTCTCTCTATTTTTTTCGTGCTGAAGCGGGTGAGCACGTCAAGATCCTCGGTGGAGAGAGTGTATGAGGTGGCGCCGAAGCAAGTGGCTTTGGTGAAGAAGCAAAGGTAGGAGGAGGCTATGGATGTGAAGAAATAGAAGGAAGCGGAGGGGTTGACCAGCAGCGACCTATTGAACGAGGCCTATGAGAAGATAAAACCTTGAATCTCTAGCTTTTGTACCCGACAAAGGTGCAGGTGGCGAGCGTGGTCTTAGCCATTTTGAGCTCAGTGGCAAGCCCGTCGAGATCCTCAATGCAAAAGGTGTACGAGGTGGTGCCATGTGCTTTAGTGAGGGAGCAGAGGCAAGAGGAGACTCTAGATGTGAAGAAGCCAAAGGAAGTAAAGGGGTTGACTAGCGGCGATATGTTGAACAAGGCCTACGAGAAGAGAGAACCTTGAATCTTTGGCTTTTATACTAGGCGGGGATGCGGTGGTGAGCATGGTCTTAGCCATTTCGAGCTCAGTGGTGAGCCCATCAAGATCCTCAGTGAAGAAGATGTACAAGGTGGTGCTAAAGTAGGCAGCATTGGTGAGGGAGCAAAGATGGGGGCAGGCTCTGGACGTGAAGAAGCCGGAGGAAGTAGAGGGGTTGACCAGTGGTGACCTGTTGAACAAGGCCTACAAGATGAGAGAACCTTGAATCTCTAGCTTTTGTACCTGGCAAGGATGCAAGTGGTGAGCATGATCTCAGCCATTTCAGGCTTGATGGTGAGCTCATCGAGATCCATGATTGAGAGGGTGTATGAGGCAGTGTTGAAATAGGCAGCTTTGGTGAGGGAGCAAAGGCAGAAGGAGGCTCTAAATGTGAAGAAGTCGAAGGAAGCAAACGGGTTGATTGGTGGTGACCTATTGAACAAGGCCTACGAGAGGTGTGGCAAGGTCTGTGTTGAGTACACCAAGATGTTTACTTGAGTACACTTTGCTCTCTCCTTGTGGATGCATGGTCCTATTTTTTCCTACTAAGATTTAGATAACCCGTTTATCTTTTGATCATGAATTCTAAAAGGTTGATGTTAGTTAAGCATAAAGAAGAAGAAGAATACCATTATCTTGCTTGATTGATTTTAAAAAAAGAAAAGTTCGATGAAACTACACCTTTTCCAGCTGACCTTATCTCCTGCATTGCCTATTAAGCTATTACAGTGTTTAGTCACATGAAGTGATCTTTGTGGTTTAAGTAACTTATAGTGTTGTGTGAGGCTCTCATAGATCAAGCACACTATGAATGATTTTTTGGATAGTCTTTTAGTAAATGATGCTCCTTTCTTTGTTAGGAAAAAACTCGTAGATAGGTTGCATACTTCTACCCATCTACGATTTTTTAATGGATAAAGAAAGTTTGGAGGCAAATAAAGTAAGACTCAGATACACTACACATGTTCTCTTGAATGCTATAGATATAATGCAACTCATATGACGATATCATCTTGGCAAGCATTGATATGACATGCTTCATGTGAATAGTCCTTACTTGTGCCTACTTGTTCTGAATATGCACTAGCACTCTCTAGGAATTTTGCACCATTACCATAGATACATTGGGAACATGTTCCAGCATATGATAAAGATAACACTGACAGCTCAAAATAAAATCAATGAACAGTTTTTTTAATCTACTTTATGTTGTTTACGTAATTAGGTCACATTGCTATTTTGGTCAAAACTTGTTGAACCAATGGGACTTAACTTCAAAACGTGCTGGTCAGGATTGTTTTAGTGTCATTTCACTCCCAATTTGGTACAATGTCATTGCAAATTTGCACATAATATATCGAATGGCAAAATCACAGGTAAGAAATAAAAGGAAGAATGATGGGCAAAATCAAATCATCCAAAAATTGAAGCACAAAAAGTCAATTAGTACAAAAGTTGTAACCTTATGTAAATAATTTATAAGGTTAAAGGGTGTCTTATTCGATGTAGGTGAATGTTTGAGTTTATATACACTCATAGAATAAGTATAGTCAAGAGTGCCGATGTTCACGTAAGAAATAAAAGGAAGTAGATTGCTAGTCATATATAATCTAAATTTATGTTCAATACATATGACATTTATTGAAATATCTCACATTACTAGTTTATGGGGTTTATGTGCTCTTTATGCACATGTGATCTCTCTTCACATATAAGTTTAAGCTTTTGGGTTTCTACAAATTTTTCTCTTGCACAGCAAAAAGTACTCAAAAGGGAGGAAAGAGGAGGAAGAAAAGAAATACAGATACATCGCATACATTACTAGAAAAAGATTTACAGACAATTGCATGTCCTTTAAACAATGATGATCAACTCAAAACCCTAAGAAGACAACTATAACAAAAACAATTGCTGTTTCCAACTAAGTAATTACAGGGAATCATCCTCCGTCATTCTCTTGAGGTCTTCGACGAAGCCTGCCATATTCGCCACCACTCTGGAGCTCGCCTTTGCCATCATCATCCTCTCCTTCAGCTCCGCCAACCTTACCCCAATATCGCCATCCTCCATGACCCACTTCACTCCGTCCTTGACCTCCCTCTCCCCAAACCCTCCCAGCCTCACCCCGATGCGCCACGCCTCGACAATGTACTTGCAGTTCACAAACTGATCCCCTGCCACGGGCCAGCACAGCATCCTTCTCCCAAACTGGACTGCCTCCACCACCGAGTTCCACCCGCAGTGTGTTATGAAGCACCCGATCGCCCCGTCCCGCAGGACCTCCACCTGCGGGGCCCATGACACGACCCTGCCCTGGCTGCGGACCCTCTCCAGGAAGCCATGTGGCAAGGCCTCGCGCCATGACAGTCTCAGCACCCAAAGGAAGGGCCGCCGTGTAGACTCGAGTGAGAGGGCGAGGCTGGCGACTTTGTCGCGTCCGATGGGACTGACCCAACTGCCGAACGAGACGTAGATCACTGAGTTCGCCTCTTGATCCTTCAACCAGGTCAGGCAGGTGGTGTCTTCTTCCCAGAAGCTAGGGTTCTTTGTCAACAAGGAATGGACGGTCATCGGCCCGATGGGGACGATCGTGGGGTAGCCTCGGGAGCACTGGATCGGAGCTTTCTCTTCCTCCTCGGGGCAGGAGTTGACCAGGAGCCACCGGAGAGATGTCGACCGGCGAAGAGTCCGAGTCCAGAACTTGAATCTTGCTTTCTGGGCGTTGACCGGTCCGATCAGCCACGGCAGGTCTTGGGTGGTCAACGATGGGTTTTGATGTATCTCGCTTTCTTTCTGGGGTATTCCTGCTTGTTATTTTGCACGTTTGCATGTGAGAATTAACGCGGGAATACAAGGTACTCTCACAAATAATAATAATAATAATAATAATAATAATAATAATAATAATAATAACAATAATAACAACAGCAGCAGCAGCAATCGTATTCATATTCCTCTGTCGCAATTATTATTTTTAATGGTCGACCTGGAAACAAATCTTGCTCATTTGAGGTGGAAGGCATGTGCGCCTTTTTGTCCCTACGGCAAAGCCAATCGTACTAACCGAACACTTAGTACAATGCCAGAACTCTTGTATATATTTCAATATAAATAAATGGGGTCGAGATGCAACTTATATGTATTATATAAGAAATTCTCAGCTATTTGATTTCCCATGTTGGAATATATATATATATATGCATCTGTCATTTTTAAGATCAATTAGGAATGTTAATGTTATCTAATTCATGCATGAGACTAATTCATTTTTGACACAGTAACATATATTACTAATAGATAGGTGGTACAAACAAGTGTCATATTAGTCGATGCAATAGCATTTATCCTCCGTTTATTTTGTGAAAAATGAATAATTTGAAAAATATTTTCCTAAAAATCATCGCTTATATCATTTGAAACAATTAGTTAACGAAAAATAATATCATAATCAATAACAACTTATATCTAAATATTTTCATAGACGATAAATATATTTTCAATCTAATTATTTTTGTAAGTGATACAAGTTATCATATTTATAATATGTTTTTTTTGAATATTCATTTTTTATGAAATAAATGGAGCCTTAGTTCAAGAAAGGTCTCTCTCTATATATATATATTTTGGACGGACCTCTCAATGTACTTAACAATGGTTTTTCCATGTTTATTGTACCCGAGATGGATTTAGATTATTCTCCAGTACCTAACTCAATTATAAAAGTTGGGTTATAGGATTAAGATTTAGAGGCCAAAAATAAAATCCTCTACAGGACGAAAATATTGCGTAGGCTCATTCTTTGAATAACTGTTGAAATATTTAAATAGTAATTTATGCTTTCATCTTGCATTTAGAATAGTTTGCGGTGATTTCAAAAAAAATTTACATAATGTCAAAGCAGAAAATTCTAAGTTCAAATTCTTGCAAACTCCTTATTTTTCCATTTTATTATGTATTTCCACGCTAAATTTTTTGCCAATGTCCAGCCTATGCATGAAGGGAAGTGTTCGAATATAGTGTCAAAAAAATCACACTTTCATCTAAGAATTCGGATTTTAGAATAGTTGCCATTAGTACAGAAAATTTTTCAATAATATTATGATGGTTACAATTAGTCACATATAATTCCGAGGTTTCTAGGTTCATTTGGAAAACAGAAAATCAGGAAGTCAAATGAAACAATTTGGAAGCATAAATGACGAGTGAACAAGACTCACCATTTGATCAAAAAAAAAAAAAAAAACAAAAAACAAGACTCACCACAATTTGAGATGTGACCTTGTCGGACCAATTCCGGGATTGTCGCAACCAGCTTGTAGGTCGTGAGCATGGCGACCCAGAATCCCACGGTCGGGACCCCGCACCGGATCCCCACTTCGATAGCGAACGAGGCCAGCAAGTCCACCACCATCAACGCCACGTCAAGCTGCCTCACAAGCCGCTCCAGGTGGGCTGCCATGCCGTCCTCCATGGCCTTTTCAACCGAGAAGAAGTCATGAGGCGCACCACCATCGGCGCCCAAGCCGTTCGGTATCGAAACGTACGTGATCACCTCCACCGTCGTCTGATCATCCGCGGGAGAGATCCTGCGGTGGATGAATTCCGGGGTGACGAGCACTGGGTCGAAGCCGTGGGAGTTGAGGACTAGGGCTAGTTTGAGCATGGGAGTGACGTGGCCTTGCGCTGGATAGGGGACTAGTATCGCCTTTGGCCTCCTTGCGCACGGCTTCATCTCTCTCTCTCTCTCTCTCTCTCTCAGAGTCTCAGCAGATGCGCCCTCTAATGGAACTATATCAAACACCTGTACTTCAGGACGTACGTATATATAAGCCTCGTAAAATCTAGAGAGAAAGAGAGAGACAGAGAGACAGAGAGACAGAGAGAGGAGTCAGCAAAGCATGTGGAAACAAGTATAGCCTGAAATGAATAAGACACAACGTAGTACATGTTGTAAATTGTGCTGTATTTACTATCCATAAGGCTATGAGCTAAGCTACGCGCATGCATAGTGTATGTAATAATTATTAAAGAGGAAACCGCTTAACTTTTTGAATTCTACATAACATACTATATAATACATCTGCATAACTGTGCATAGGGACAAAAACGTTTTCTACTCGGCCCAGTGCTCTCCCCCTCTGCATTTCGGCGTTCAACTGTTGATAACAACCGCGCTTCCATCAATCAATAATTGTGATTTATTGAAAACACTGAGTGGGAGTCGTGTGCGGATTGGAGGATCCTAGTCCATTGTAATCCTTGCAGGCATACAGATCGAATCAGTGCCAAAGTGGCATGGTATGCTAAAAATGCGATCGTAATGTCGGCATTGAATCTTATTCAACATCTAACTATAGATATGAGGGACTCTGATTCAAGTTGTTAGGTAGAGTATGTCTTGATTATTGAGTTTATGCATAAAAAAACCCAAATGGAAAGAATGAGAAAGATCAAATAAGATTATTATAATTCAACCAGGAAATTATAAAATTCAAGAGGGATTTCGAAAGATGTGACATTGTTGCTTCCTCTAAATACTCACAAAGATTAACCATTTTACAAATTTTCCTTCAAGTGATTCGAGTACATGAGCCCTCTGTATTTGAATTCATTGATGTTACTAGGTTACACGAGACATAATCTAAAAGTTAGGATGTATTGGATTCATACTTATTTAATGCATCGAAAATTGTCTCGTGTTTTACGAGAGGTTTATCTTCGCTCTTCTAGAGAGAAGTTTCTAATACCACGGCACTCAAAAAGGCGTGCCTGCCTTTTAGCGACTGACCCTTCAGAAGAAACCTGTACTGATGTTAGGTTTGATGGGACCAGGGGAGATCCATTTTATTGATGCGCATGGAGGGACGATATTCCACACGTGATCATATTCTATGCAAAAAATACATATAAAAATGGGTTTTCAGTTAATTAGATTTTAAGGATAGTTCATTCGTCTTTTGCCAGGCTTGGAGAAGGATAGCTCCATCAATATTTTTAGGGTTACATATGACAAATGGGTTTTAATTAATTAGACATATTCAGAAACTATATGTCCTATCACTTTAGTAATTAACTTTATAAACTTTTGTATTACTCTACTTACATCATGGTACCAAGATGGATTTTAATACTCTCACACCGTGATATCAATAGGGATAATGTTTTTTTCTTGTCATAGAGCACTTAGGAATCCAATACATGGATCTTACCTGCTCACTCCCACATGGTCTTCTACTTTAAATCGTCTGCACATTTGAGCCCACCTCTTTCTCTTCTCCAGCAATGTCACGCCCACAGTTCATAAAAATAGAGCCAAAAAGCATAGTTTAAAGGATTATTAATTAAAAAAAAAAAAATGTATACCGCATGAACATGTTTTGAATCTGGTAAATTGCCTGGTTAAAGAATGGTAAATTGTAAATTAAAAGATGGATGTTGTAATCAAAGTTAAAATGGAGCATAACTACTAGCATAACTACTGGAACAAAATCATCATTGTCGTAGTGAAGAACTCCCGATATTGGAATGAATAAATGAGTAGAAAGTAAATCGCACTGATATTGGAATGAATAAACGAGTAGAAAGTAAATCACGCAGCAGCGCGAATCTTGTTACGATCAAACTCAACACATAAATAGTTTATCGAGAAGTTATAATGACAGTGAAATTCGCTCTTGCAGATTTGCAGTATATCAGATTCACATCCCATGAGGTTAGCTTGAAGAAACCCTGACAGATTCTGGATATCGAGAGCGCGATTAATTCAGCAGTATGATCTCTCTCCTTCGCGGACGCGTTTTTGTACTTTGCCTCCAGAAGCTTTCTGAATAAACCACATGTAAATCAGTAAATTACTTCGAGCAGTCGCATAGAAGAGGGTACTACAGTTGAAATATCGGAAAAAAATAATAAATAAATATACCAATTCAAGCAAATCCGCATCATTCCTGAGGGTAGGATCTCAGGCGTTTACCTTTAAAAACTGAGATGAATATGGTCATAGGGATTTTCTACAGGAGTTGCTTATTCTTTCAACGTCTTGTATTTTCACAGTATCGGCATCACGTATAAACCAGTATGCCTGGGATCATAAGAATCAAACAGAGTTTAACTCACTGCGTAAACAAAACAAACACGTTATAGATGAAAGCAAGCAAGCACAAGAACCTTCGTACACTCCAAGGCTTCGACCCCACCGAGCCTAGATATCTTGGGGCATTGTTGTAGATGTAAGTTGGATAGGGATTGTAAACCTTCCAAGCCGGTGACTTCTGTTAGCTCAAAGCACTTGTCAAGAATCAATTCAGATAAGTGCTTCAAGTTTGACAAATTCTTCAAAGCTTTAAGTTTTCCACAACATGAAATAGAAAGCATTAATAGTCCAACGGGAAGCTTTGGGAGACATTCAAGCCAACGGCAATCAAAAAGGGTGAGTTTCTTGAGAAGGGTTAGCTTGGAAAGATGTGGCAGGGACGGACTTTGGCAGGTGATACTTAGAGCTGTTAAGCCAGAGGGCAGTTATGGTAGTTCCTGAAGCTTTTTGCAATGTCGAACACTGAGGTCTTTGAGAAAAGAGAGCTTAGAAATGCTTTCTGGCAAGGCAGAAATGCCTGTCTTTTCTAAATTAAGCTCATTTAGCAAAAGCAATTTGCCCATATTACTAGGTAGTCTTTTCAAATTTTTGCATTCTGAAGCTCCCAACTTTTGGAGTTTCGCTAACATTCCAATAGCACCTGACAATTCTGTTATGCAAGTTCCACCAATGTCTAAGGTCCTCAAATTCTGCAGATTTCCGATGGTAATTCTGCAATTGCTATATATTTTAAATCCAACTCAGTCAATGATGCTAACTTTCCAATCGAGTCGGGAATCTCTCTTAACAAGCGGCATTCCCATAATAACAAGCGCTGCAAAGATATGAGGGAGCCTATAGAATCTGGAAGTTGAGCAAGTTTACCGCACTTAGATAGGTCTAGGAGAGACAAAGGCGTTAGATGGCCTATGGAACTAGGTATACGGGCTAATGATACACAATAAGAGGCATCAAGAGTCTCAAGCTCCTTCAGATAACTAATGGATTCAGGTAATTCTTCAATTCCTTGTTAGAGCTAGGTCCAGTTGAGTTAAAGACAAAAGAGAGCCTATGGATTCTGGTAATTCTTTAATCCCAGAATAAGATAAGTCTAGCTGAGTTAGTGATACAAGAAAGCCCATGGACTCCGGAAGCTGAGCAAGTACTTCACAACACGAGGCACGTAGAGTCTCCAGCTTCATCAAACAACCTCTGGAAATAGGAATCACTTGTATAGCAGTGAGATCTAAGATAAGCTCCCTCAATTCTTCCATTCTGCCTACTCCTGCTGGTAACTCCTTTAGTCTTAGACATTTCCTAACATTCAAGGAGATGAGGGTTTTGATGTTTTCAATAGAATGATGAATCTCTTCCAGTCACAATCTTCAAGAGTCAAAATCTCCAAGCTTTCAAAATTGGACAAGTCGGGAGTTTTTATTAAGGAATGTGTGAGAGGTTCAGAACTTTGAGATCGATTGCCATCTGAAAGAAAGAGAGGATACCTCAATAAGATTAAACTGATGCAACGTGTGACTCATTGTCTTTCTTAGACTTCTTAAAATTCCTCAAAGAACTCTACTACCAGGTTTATGAATGTTTCATAGCTCGGTGCCCATGCCATTATTGCTATGATGCTCCACTACTTCATGTTTGTTTTTATTTAAATGTTTCTTAACTAGTAGTGTTTGGCTAAGTCACCAACATACAAATGTTTTTTTAGCATTATTTGCAGCAAAAAGAATGTTAGGGATATACATGAGCTAACTATACTTTCTCATTGCACTAGGCATATCTTCCAATTTAGCTAAAATGAATATTAACTCGTTAGCACTCATAAACATAACATCTAATTCACCCTCACAAAAGCTATAATAGCGCAATGCACTTATTATGAAGTATTATGGTTAGCTGTCGTTTCCAAATTCTATCTATGACCATTCAAATAGTCTTTCATGTAAAGGACGGTTAGAGTGTTTGTGCGAAGGCGACCATACGATACGTAAATGTTGTCATTTTCATTTCTCAGGAAAGAAAATTGATATAGACATATAACAAGAATCCCAAAAAAAGACATACTTTTAAATGGGGAAAATCACATAGAAGACATCAATTATTTAGATTTAAAAAAATTGAGATAGGTATAAATATTTTAACTGTATCTTTAATAGATTTTATCAAATATAGTTAAAAAAATATTTTTCCCTAGTATGTCTAGTATTAAGCATTATTGTTGTTAAGATAGTAAGAATGTATGATATTCAAGGTAGAAGCTTGTGGTATATTTAGGGCATATTTGGTAACAATTCTACTCTCCGAAACAATTTCTAATAAAAAATTATTCTTTTTTATAATGTTTCCATGAATATTTTAAAGTATTTTAAGCCATTTGGTACCTGTCTAAAATTTTTATTCCCAAAATAGGATTGCATTCGATACCATTCTGAAAATTTCTAAGTCAAATCATTTTCTTTTAATTTTTAATAATTTTATTACTTTTATTTCTTTTTTTTTTCCTTTCTTTCTCTTCTTTTTCTTCAAGGTTTGCCGGTCGCGGGCCTTGGGATGACAGGTGACTGGTCAAACGAGGGCCGGTGACCTCACCGAAGCATCGCCAGCCCTCGACAGCGGACAGCGATAGCAACGGCGGCGGCAGCAACGGCAGCGATTGAAGAAGAAGAGAGAGAGAAGAAAAACAAGAAGAAAGTAGAGAAAAGAGAAAAAAAAAAAAGGTTAGCTTAATTCTGGAATTGTTCTCAAGAACAAATAATCAACTTTTTTTTAAACTTCTTGATTCTATTCCAAATCTACTTCCGAGAACAAAAAAATAGTATTTTGTTCCCAGAAACAAAAATTTTACCAAATGGATTTCTATTCCAAATTTACTCTCGAAACAAAAGAATATAACTTTTCATTGTTTGGCCGATTGCCAAATGCGCCTTTAGGCACTAGAAATTCCTCTTATATTTAGAGGAATATCCTTCATTTGAGGAAGGATACTAAAACTTTCCAAAAGAAAGAAAGGACAACTTGGTGTTATTGGACTTTCAACACACATGATTATTCATAAGAGATGTGTCTTCTCTACATCTTACCTTGAGTGGACCCCATCCTCTCCAGTCGTCTGAAATTCCACTCCACGACAAGTCAAGCACGACTAATCTATTCGGATGAAAGTTGGCCGTTGGGAAATCTGAGGGACAATCCTGCCATTGAAGCCATCTTAATTGAGGAAGCAAGTTCTGGAAATCTCCCATAAAATTCGCACCATTCACTTGAAGGAACCTCAAGTTGATCAGTTCTTTAAATTGGTTAGATGTATAACTTCTTCTCCTACCATATTTAAATTTTTCAGCTGTGTCTTCTTTCCCTACCACATATGCCAAGTTGAAGGGCCTCAATCCTTCTAGTACCCTGTAATTTTAAAATATTATGGACTGTAAGTTTTGAATGATGAGATGAGACAAACTAATATAAAATAAAATGTATTGATTTCAATTTGCTGTCTATTATCATGATGTGGGCTTCTCACTTTCAACTTTATTGTGGTTGCATATTATTCATTTAGAATATGTAGAAATTTAAAGCCCAAGAGATTGTTCCCAAACTCTTCCTCTTTTAATTATGCCCATCCTAATTTGCAAATTTTGAATTCCCAAACACTGCATCCTTTGAAATTATTAGAAAAGTATTAAAAAGTTCATAAACATATTGTATTGATACCAATTTAGTCTCAAAAATTTTTATCATGTTAATTTTGTCCTAAACTTTTTGACATAGAACTAATTCAATCATTCTGACTAACTTTGGCTTGATATTGTTGACTTTGATGCCAATTGACCTACGTGGCACAACTGATCTGGATGTGGACTTTTTTAATATTATTTTAATAATTTTTCGTTCTTTCTTTCTTTTTTTTCCTTTCTTTTTTCTGTCTTTTTTTCACTCCTCTTTCCTATGGCCAGCACGACCATGGTTGGCTGGGCTGGCCTTGCCTGAGCAAGGTTGGCCCTCACTACCATACGAAAGTGCCGAACTCGCAAGGGAGAGTGCTGGCAAGGACCCTCAACAGATCTGGTAAGGCCAGGCATCACCTAGGAGAGGGTGGCCTAGCCAAGAATTGCCCAAAAGAGGGTTGGCCTCACCTTGGCCTACAACATAATATATGCCATTTCATTGTACATATATATCAAGTTTTATTTATATATAGTATATAGCATTCGAAACAAATTATGGATTTATTATTTATTATGTGCAATGAGCTCATATTTGTCAAATGATAACATTGAAAGCTCAATATCATATTGGACTCATATTTGACAAATAAATAATATTAAAAGATCAATAAAAAAAGATATCCATCATTGCCAAAAAAAAAAAAAAGTAATATAAACATGCTTTAGAAATAAATCAACATAATAAATATACCCATTACAAAAGATATATATGCGCATGTTAAGAGGAATGTATTAAATGATTTCGTGTATTTCAACAATAAATATATCAAAATGTATAAGCAATGACTATTATGATTGAAAGGCATGGATATCCATTATAACTGAAAATATCCATCATCACAAAAAAGTCATTTAAGATGCTATGCAAATAATGAATATAATAAACAGTCCATTATTATTTTAAAAAAGAAAAAAGAAAACGGAGAGGATCCTTATCACAATACTATGAGGGAAATATATTATATCAATCATTAATAACCGAGAAATTGCTCCTCAGTTATGGGTTAGAATTAGCCAAGAACGACAATTATTCAAAGGAGCTCTTTTGTTGATAGAACCAACAAGTTTTGAGGAGTTGGGACTGACAATAATTTTTATCTCAAGCAAGAAAGAGAAGATGGATTCACATTCCCTAACTAAGATAAGCAAAGAAAACTCTTACCTTATTACTTTCAAGCACGTCTACAGCTTCCTCATAAATCCATAATCTGCTACGCATTTGACGCTCCTTGTGATTTTCTAAACGAACAATTTCCCTTCCAAGATCCCTCAGTTGATCATGCATCATTAGCTTGCCATCTTTATCAATTTTGATTAGGGACATAAGATTCAACACTTCAATCCCCTTACCTGGGAAATAATCACACGCATCCCACATATAAGTCGCATATTGTTTAGATGATCCAATAAAAAAACATGCAACATCCAAAAATATTTGTTGCTCCTCATAATCTAATGCTTCATAACTTATCCTTAACATCTCTTGCACTTTCTTATCAGGTACCTTCTTTAATTTTTTTGACGTATCTTTCCAAACTTCTTTAGTCTTTCCACATAAAAATGAACCTGTGACTTCAAGAGTTAAGGGAAGCCCCCCAGTAGTAGATACAACATCATGAGAGATAAACTCATAGTCACTTTGAGGAGAATCTTTTCGGAATGCATGTCTACTAAATAAAATCAATGATTGGTCCAAAGATAACTCATTGAGTTGGTACACATAGCCCACCCTAGCCTCATCGAGAATGCTTTTGTTTCTAGTTGTGATGATGACTACACTTCCAACTTTGAAGCAACTACCATCTCCAGCCAGAGCATTCAAGTGAGCATTGGTATCAATATCATCAAGAAGAATGAGGACTTTTTTATGTAAAAATCGAGATTTGATGATACCGATTCCCTCGTCGATATTTGACACATCACATGAACTTCTTACTATGTCGAAAATGAGCTGCCTTTGTAAGTATTCAATACCCTTGTGCTGAGATGTTTCTCGAATATTTGCCACAAAGCTAAGATACTCAAAATTAGTAGAGAGTTTGTTGTATAGCACCTTTACAAGAGTTGTCTTACCGATACCGCCCATTCCATAAATTCCAATGATCCTTGTTCCATTGGATTTAACATCTATGAAGCTCATAATTTGTTCCACATGATCATCAATTCCCACCAACTGTTTAGGAATACTTAGCTGAAAAAGATTTTTTAGCTCGCTCATAACTTTTCTGACAACTGTTTTGACTAATACTCCTTCATGCCTGTCAGATAACAATATAGATTTTAATAGATGACAGCAGTACTTGCATTGTTTTTTGAGTAAGACACTAGTAAGAGAAACTAAAAAGTTTTTGTGGAGAATAAACGTACCCATTATCAATTATCTCAGATTCCCATCCCTTTAAAAAACTAACTTCTTTGAGCACTTCTTTCCATTCCTTCACAATCGTTTCATCCAAATTCTCTGCATGTGCATCCATAGCATCTCCCAATCTCCCCATAAGAAATCGCACCTGCACAGGTTCCACTTTATAAAATATAGGCAACA
The DNA here is from genome assembly GCA_016097595.1 of Eucalyptus pumila. Lineage (NCBI taxonomy): Eukaryota > Viridiplantae > Streptophyta > Magnoliopsida > Myrtales > Myrtaceae > Eucalyptus > Eucalyptus pumila. The sequence continues at coordinate 9,436,483 of CM027846.1, forward strand.
CTATTTGCCCTCTGCTTCTCTTGCACTTCAACATCTGAGCCAGCTCGCGAAGACACCATTTACTAGAAGTGTAGTCCTCTGAAATAATTGGGATCGAGATCTTAGACCGTGTAATACTATAGAGAAGATCCGGACCAATCTCCTCACCAACACGAAGCTCATTGTCATCTCTGAACACGTGAATTCCTGCATCAATAAGGCTAGTATAGAGATAATCAGTAAAACCTTTGCGAGTATCTTTCCCTCTAAAGCTCAAGAACACTTCGTAATCATTTCCTTTCGGCTTTTTGGTTCCACCTTCACAATCGCCTACGTGTAGAGAGCTCAATGAGGAAGACGCCCCATGTATAGGATCTTCTGAATGAGTGACTTCTTTTCTTTCCATCTCAAGAGAACTGTTGATACAAAGGCGACGAAAGAAACAAATGGAGCGAAGACTTAAAAGAAAGCAAGAACTAGAGAAGAGAATACGGGATCTCAAATCTTGGAATTGCAGAAATGTCTCAAAATTCAATCTGGACCTCATCAGAGGAAACTGGAGCAATCTGAAAACAAGAAATAGAGAAAAGAAGATAAGAGCACGGTGTCATCAATTACTTGGGGGTACTCAAACCTATAAAGCACGTACACGTTACCAGTGATTCCGTGTCGTGTCCAGCATGTGTCGATGTTAGATGTGTCTGACACGTTTGAACATGTGGTCAACACGTGTCCGATTTTTGACACGTGATCAACTTTTATTGACACATTTTGACACGCATGTCCAAGAAAGAGCATCGTTGAAGAAGACGATGAAGCGTGGAAGTGAGGGTGAGGGGGCAAAGGCAAGGCCTCAAGCGACGGCGAGGGAGGGCTAGAGGAAGAGTATAGACCGAGGCAATTCAAAGGCCGCGGCTGCGGTGCTGCGATAAAGGGTTGGCTATCAAGGAGGAAAGGCCGAAGGCGAGCGTTTGCAATGAGGCGACTGAGAGAGGAAGGAGGCTGCACTTAGGGTTTTAGCAAAAAGAAAGGGGGGGTTTGAGGGACGACTCTAATTTTTTAGAAAGGAAATGAGAGGTGATGGGGGAGAAAGAAACGAGGGAAAAAAGGGGGAAGAGAAACGAGGGAAATGACAAGTGACGGGAGAGAAACGAGAGAAAGAAACCAAGGGGGAGGGGTTGGGATGGCATGGGGTGGGGAGAGAGAGAAATGAGGGAAGTGACAAGGGGGAGAGAAACGTGGGGAAGAAATCGAGGGGCGGGGGGAGGTTCAAGTATGGGGAGAGAGAAAGGGGGAAATAATTTTTGGGAGATGTAGGTTTGGGGGAAAACGAGGGCAGAAAATAATTTTTGGCCGTTAACATTATTTTTGTCAGAAAAATAAATAAATTGATTATAAAGTGATTTCGAAATATAAAAATATTAAATATTAAAAATGATAAATTTTGATCATTATAGAAGATAATAAATTTATTTAAATAAGTTGATTTTAATCTTTTGTTAGTCATTAGTTTCATCGATAATTTTTGTTAAAGTTAAAAATATGTTCCCAAATATGGGTACATATTAATTATGAATGTCTTTCGAATTTCCTATTATTGGATTTATTAATATTATTGGTATAAATTCATTGTAAGTTCTTTTATTATTATTTATTTATTTATGAATTTGAATCAAATTAATTAAAAATAAAAATATTTATTTAGTATATAATGTGTCACAACGTATCAAAATTCTCTATTATTTAAAAATGACGTGTCGACGTGTCGCGTTATTTAAACTCAAACAACATAATCCAACCACTACTAGAATCTTCACCAAATGCGCATTCGGTAACGCTTTTATTCTTGGGAACAATTTCTAATAAGAAATTATTATTTTTTATTCTGTTCCCAAGAACAATTTATAAGCATTTTAAGTCGTTTGGTAACTGTTCAAAATTTCAATGCCAAGAATAGAATTGTAATTTGTACCGTATTCAAAATTTCTACTCCAAATCATTTTCTTTTAATTTTTAAATAATTTTATTTTACTTTTTTCCTTTGTTATTCTTTTGTCTTCTTTTCTCTTTTTCCCTTTCTTTCTCCTATTCTTCTTCTTCAAGTGGTTGGTCACTAACCGGCCTGCCAGCAACCCAAACGAGGGCCGGCAACCTCACCGAACGTCACTGGCCCTCGGCTCGACCAGCCCTCGTCGGCCAAGCCTCATCGACAGCTGCGCGAGGCTCGGCCAAGCCATGGCTAGGCGAGCGATCTCGCCTAAATCTGGCAAAGCCAAGCCCCGCCGGAGCCTCATCAAGATTGGGCAAAGCCTCGCCGATGGCCAAGCAAGCCTCGCCAAGGCTGGACAAAGCCTTGCTAGTAGCTAGGTTTGCCTCCGGCGAGCTCTTTGGACCTCACCCTAACCTAGTGAGCCTCCAGCGAGCTTGCCAAACCGGTTGCCGGTGACCGACGATGGCGGTAGATGAAAAAGAAGAAAAGGGAAGAATAACAAGAAAAAGGAAAATAAAAAGAGAAAAATATGAATTTGATTCTAGAATTATTCCTAGGAACAAGAATCGATTTTTTTTTTTATTCTATTCCAAATCTATTTTCAAGAACAAAAAAATAGAAATTTTTTCCCGGAAATAAAAATGTTACTAAATACGATTCTATTTCAAAATTATTCCTAAAAATAAAACAACGGAAATTTTCACTATTTGTCCGATTACCAATCACGGTCGAAATCTCAGCCCTGTACTTAGCGTGTTTGGACAATGTTGAATTGTTCATGCTGAGATAGGGCAGGTGGAGCCTCCGCAGGCGGTTTTGACTTGGCTAGGGTAGGTGGAACCTCCGCAGCCGGTTTTGACTTGGCTAGGGTTGGTGGAACCTCCGCAGCCGGTTTTGACTTGGCTTGCCTCTTCTATTAATAAAACAAATAGACAAGGAAACTGAGGAGCAATGCCTACGTGCTCCCGGCGCTAATATACATCAGTCAAATGACAAAAACTTATTAATAGATGGATTATACAGGAGTTTGTTAATAAACGTCTGCAGCACACTCAATATTCACATAATGAACTTTTCAATCTACAATCTGGCTTCTTCTTCTTCTTCTTCTTTTTACCGGAAGATTCCTCTAATAAAGTATCTCCTAAAATAAATCTGATTAAACAGTTTGCTCAAACTAGATTTCTCCATGCCTAAAAATAATTTAGTTATCACCCTCTCAACCAAGTCACTTTCATCTCTCTCATTAAGTTAATAATCTTTAACATTTTACATAAATCTCACTCTTTCAGTAACCCATGGAGAAATTCCGGGCCAACGATTCAGTGATACTTTTTTCCTTTTTTATTCCAATATTTTGTCGCAATTTTTATACCATGTTGACAATATTTCTTTTCTTAGCTTTTCAATCAAGATTATCACTTATTCAGTAAAGTATTTCTCATTAGTGATTGGATATTATGAACCAACTACATTACAATATCTTGACTTCAAACAATTATATTGTCATATAATATTGCATAAAAAGCAATTGTTTTTCTTTTATGTCTCCTAAGAAATCAATTTTGTTAACATGTTTAACGTCCTACCTCATATTGTAAATAGAGAAAAAAAAAAAACGAGATGTGATAATATGGCGGACGTTGCAGTTCTTCGGTATGATAGTTTATTGATTATAGGTTTTGTTGTGGAAGAAATAAACAAGCATATGCATATAATAAAGACTAAATATCAAAGATAGGAATGAATAAACTTTATGGATGAATATGAAATACAATTTCTTTTTTTTCTTTTTTCTTTTTTTATAACTGAGGATCCGCCAAGCCCGCCGGGCTTACGCCAGGCAACCCACGGCCCGTAGAGTGCGCGATGCACCCCGAACCAAGCGTTAGTACCTCGGGGGCTGGCCCAGTAACCCACCCCTAGGACCCCCACTTAAGTCGTGTTAGTTGCCGATGATTCAAACCTAGGACCTTGGCGTTGAGGTATGCAGGCGCAAACTAGCGCGGCCACCCACAGGTGGTTAATTTCTTTTAGATAGTAAAGTGCATTTTTTTTTTTTTATCTAATGGTGCTTTTGATAACTGGTGGGTGTGCTTGATGGATATATCCCACCCTGAAAAAAATTGAAATCCAGGCAAATATTGCTATGCTCTAATATGACATTACACCTCGGTCCAAAAAAAAATAATAATAATATGACATTACACCCATATACGTAGTTATTGTAAGGCATACAGTCTATGCATAAAAATCATAACAACGTTTGAATTGTGCGTGTTCAAGGTGACCTTTGTTAGGTTGTAAATTTACCTGGTTGAATAATCGAGATGGCGAGGAGCTGGTCAAAGCAAAGTTGGATCGGATGGTATGTTCGATGAACTGGCGTTTCATGTTTCCCGCAGCTGAAGTTATTGCTCTGCCGCCCGTGGGCTCTGACCATTGTCCCCTGGTGCTTGACACATCACCAATTCGCCCTAAAGTGAGTAGGTCCTTTGTTTTTGAGGCCTTCTGGACTGATGACCCTGAATGCAGCCAACTTATTTCAGAAGTATGGAAATCAGCTGACTCACAATATACTGAATTTACCCGGAATGTCGGCAATGTGACAGTCGCACTTCAAAGATGGAGCCGTCAGAAATTCTCCAATGGTCAACATCATCTACTTACCCTGCAGGATAAATTAAAACATCTCATTAATCAGACTTCTCCGATTGATAAGAAACAGGTCTTGCTTTTAAAAGACGAAATACGACAAGTCTGGCAAAGGGAGGAACAATATTGGGCCTTACGCTCTCGAATTAAATGGCTCAAATGGGGAGACAAGAATACTCGTTTCTTTCACGCATCAACTATTCAGCACCGCCAACGGAATCGTATAACCATTTTACAAGATGAAAATCAGCAGTGGATACGAGACTTACCAGGACTTTAGCTGATGACTCTCTCCTATTTTTCTAGGCTCTATACTTCAGAGGGACATCGTAACTACCTCCCGCTCCTCGACCAATGCAGGACAGTTGTAACACCGGAGATGAATCATAAGCTAACAACTGCTCTCACCTTTGAGGAGGTTCGCCAGGCTACCTTCCAAATGGCAGCCACTAAAGCTCCGGGACCAGATGGCTTAACAGGCCTATTTTATCAAGAGCATTAGGAAACAGTTAAAGACAGCCTGTTTGAATTAGTCCAGAAGTTTATGCTATTCAAAGAAATGCCTCCAGGCCTCAACCAAACTATCCTTACCCTCATTCCCAAAATTTCCCAACCTGAAACATTGGATCAATACCGTCCCATAAGTTTATGCAACTTTGCATACAAAGTTATATCCAAGGTGCTTGCTAATCGCCTCAAACCTTTATTGCCTGTTCTAATTTCTAAAGAACAATCAGCGTTCGTCCAAGACCGCCAGATCCAAGATAATATCCTAATTGTACAAGAAGTCCTTCATCATTTCCGCACGCACCACACTACCAAAACTTTTAGTGCTATTCTGAAAACAGACATGAAAAAAGCCTACGACAGAATTGAATGGGATTTCTTACGAGATTACCTCCTTAAGCTTGGTTTCCATCCAAGATGGGTAGATTGGATTATGTTATGTGTTACTACCTCCTCACTCGGTGTGAAATTCAATGGTGAAATCCTACCCTATTTCTCTCCAACTCGTGGTCTACGACAAGGTGATCCCATCTCCCCTTATCTATTTATTCTTGTGGCGGATGTTTTATCACTGTTAATTACTCAAGCTATCAGTTTTGGGCACCTTAAAGGCTTGCGGTTGAATCGATGGTGTCCTACATTATCGCACTTATTTTTTGCTGACGACGCCATATTCTTTTTAGCTGGCACAACTTCAGAATGTCACAATTTAGCAAACATTTTTAAACATTTATTGTGTGGCTACTGGTCAGTTAATTAATCGTAACAAGTCTGGCCTTATCTTTTCCAAGAACTGCCCTATTACTTTACAGCAAAATATGGCTGAAGAGCTTCGGGTTCCTATCCTACAAAGGACTGGAAAGTATCTAGGCCTACCGTTAGATTGGGGTAAGTCAAGGAAAGAAATGTTCTCATGGATTATTGCCCGAGTTAACGCTAAGCTTGAGGGATGGAAGGAGAAGTTCATTTCTAAGGGGGGGAAGGAAATCCTAATCAAATCTGTTATTCAGGCTATTCCTCAGTATGCGATGATGATTTTTCAGTTGCCTATTTCTATTTGTTCATCTATTGAGAAGTGTATCGCGAGATTCTGGTGGCGTACTAATCAGCAGAAGGGAGGGGTATATTGGAAGCGTTGGGATGTTTTAAAAACTCATAAACTTCAAGGGGGAATGGGATTCCGTGATCTACTCTCTCTGAACAAGGCACTTTTGGGAAAACAGGCCTGGCAAATGCTAACTGCTCCTGACTCACTGTGGGGATCTTTGTTCAAAGCTTTGTATTTTCGATCTGCTGATTTTTTGTCGGCTGTCCGTGGAAATAGGTCGTCCTGGGGGTGGCAGAGCATCCTACACGGAAGGGACTCTATTCTACCTAATCTACGCCGGTCTGTTGGGAATGGGGCTTCTATTCATATTCGGGGTGATCGTTGGTTACCTATGGGACCCATCTACGGACCTATAGCTCAATCAGAACTAGTTAGAGTGGCAGATATCATCGATCAGGATACCCAATCCTGGAAGATGCCACTAATTCGGGAATTTTTTGATGAACAAGTGGTTCAAGAAATTCTATCAGTACCTATCAGACCTCTATTTTCTGAAGATAGAATTATATGGTCAGCTACAACGACCGGTACATACACGGTTAAGAGCAACTATTATGCAATGGTACAATCAAACAGCCAATTACAAGCATCACAGGGTTCAACTTCTTACCGGAATAATTAGAGTCTCTGGCGGAAAATATGGTCGATGAAGACTCTTCCAAAAATCCGAAGCTTCCTCCGGTCTGTCTGCCAGAATGCCCTCGCAACCCGAGCTAATCTTTTCAATCGCCGGATTGTTCCAGACCCCTTCTGTCCAATTTGCTGCAACTCTGTTCCTGAAACAATTGAACATTTGCTTCTTCAGTGTTCATGGACGAATTCTATTTGGTCCCACTCACAGCTAGCTTTATCCTACTCTACAGCGTCCGTTCCCAATGTTGTTCAGTGGCTACTTAACAATGTACTGTTACCTGATCCCTCTCCCGGCCTTGCGGTAGTTGCCACCATCTTTTGGCAGATCTGGAAGAAAAGAAACCATTTTATCTTTCGGGATCAACGTCCGAATCCCTCCATGGTAGTGGAATCGGTTGTGGCTCAACTATCAGCATATCAGTCTTCTGGTGTAGGTATCCATCGATCGAGATCCAGATCTGGCCTTGACTCTGTTCCACCCGATCAGCTTTGGCGACCTCCAGCAAAGGGCGTCCTCAAATGTAATATCGACGAGAGTTATCAACAGAACAAGTTAGAAGGATCTATGGCCAGTATTTGTCGTGATGATCAAGGAAAAATTACTGACATTTACTCAAGATGTTTTCCAGCGACTTCACCTTTTGAATCGGAGCTTCAGGCGCTGAATTTGTCTCTCCAACATCTCTATCATCGCAGATTCCACAACATCCCCATCGATCTTCATACAGACTGCTTTCAACTAGTTGAGATCGTGAACGGTCTTCGTCTGCCGCCATGGGAGCAGAGACCAGTCATCGACGAAACCCTATTTTGGCTTTCCAAATTTCCTCTCCTCTCTTTGCGACACTGCCGTCGCTCGGCTAACCTAGTGGCTGACTGGGCCGCCAAAGCCCAGTTAGCTCATCCGGCCCAAGACTTCAATCTTTCTCTTCCGTCGGACCTGCTGGATTTATTATATTCGGATGCTTTAGCTGCAGGATGTAATTTTCATCTCTAATCAATATATAAGTGTGTTTTCTGTCAAAAAAAAAAGGTGACCTTTGTTTTCTTTGGCTCTTAGAATACCAGTATCCGAACCTTTAACTTGACTAATAGAATCGTGCAAACTGTCTTTTTCATTGTTCTTTTAACTTTACTTTAGCTTTGGGTTTTGAGATTTGGCATTTATTTAAAATGAGCACCTCGAATCTTTTAGAAGCATGCCCAAAGTGGCACTAATATCATATCGATTGTCTCGTAATTTCGCAAAAGAGTTTGAGAAAATGATTTTTGGTTAAATTTTCCTTGAAAGGGTCCTAGTCTTCACCACAAAGTGAAGTAAAATCTAATGCATAGGGTTGAACTCGAAACTGCTTAGTTCTTTAATCCCAATGCAAAGCAGTTGGATGAAGTAGGCGATGACGTTTTGATTTGTTAGGTCCGAAAACGCAACCAAGATGGGGGGTTGAAGAGGATTTTTCAAGAAAAACAAAAACTAATTGGCCCGAATAAAAATATTGCTTTAGAGCGCAAACTGTCAATATAAGCAGAGAAAAGAAACAAGTTTAAGGAGAGAGAAAGTGCAAACAATTCTTTTTTTTTTTTTTTGGTGCTGGAGGAACCGCTTTGGCCGACAGCCACCACGTAAACCCCCAGGTGACGCTAGCGGGAAAACTACTACTCCGGCGCCACGCGTCAATCACCTAATAGCCCGCCAGCCCCCTTGCAATTTGCGTTGCAAGGGCTTCGAACTCCTGACCTTCCCTCAAAAGACTAGAGCCTACCCAGTGGAGCCACCACGGCCAGTGGTGTGAAAACAATTCTTTCATAACTGATCTTTCCCCTCTTTTCTCTACCTCTTAATGAACTTTGCCAATGGTCATCTTCGTTTTAGTCGAGCTTTCGGGGTATGCAAGTTGCTAGAGGAGCTAACTTAAGAAAATAAGCATGGATACTTCTCTCCCAGGACGGTCCGAAACCCCGTTTCGTTGAGAATGTACGCGCCATGGCATTTGCAATGCCAGATGTAGTCGTGCCCTAGCGTTGGTGGAGCACGGCATTTGATCCATACCTATCCCTTCGGTGTAAATGACAGGAACGAGGACTGTAACAGCTAACCTCCAGCTCCATTTGCCAACAATATTGTCCATTTTTGGCTGCAGGGCCCACCTGCCCCATGCGTTTTGTTCCTTTGGGCTTCACCAAAAAGATATCGTTGGTAATTAAGACTAATACAACTCCTTATATAGGGTATTACCTCACCATAGACGATATAAGATTCGGTTCATTTCTACCCTTTTCACCATTTTTTAGGCGAAGCTACACTCCCATCTCTCTGTACCGGGTTGTTACAAAGACATGGTGGTTTGGAAGTACAACTGCTGGTACTGAACAAACTCAAGTGATGCCGTACTGACCGCTGACCACAAAATCTCTCTTTTATTCCTCGATTATCTGATGCTAGGAAGCACAGTGACTTGTAGCGTCTAAAAAGCTTTTTAGGTTGTAATCTTGCTGGATGCAGTGGGAGTTAATGATTGCATAACAACTGGGGTGTTCATAACTTGAGAACATGTATTCGCACGCATTTCGCGTTGCTCACGAAGCACAAGTTACTCGCAGATCGCAACTTAAAGCGAGATAAGTAACATAACTTTTGTATTAAAACTTTTATATAACGTTTACCTGAGTACAATAACTTCTCAATCAATCCCTTAAATGTTGTGATCTTTAAATAACCTTGACTTAAATACCATAACATTTCAACTTATCACTCAAAGACCTTAGCTATTAACAAACAGTCACCATAAGTGGCCTGCCAAGTTGGATTTCCGACACTTATGGTCAACGTTTTCTAAAAGTTAAAGCTCTCAAGTAAACGCCGTGTGAAAATTATAGCAGTCAATTGAGTGCCGTAAGAGTTATCAGACTTCCTTTTCCCCACACTATTAAATGGAAAAGGTTAATCAATTACCTAAAAAGGGAAAATTATGTCACCCTACCATTATATTGATACACTTATCTTAATGAAATGCTAACGAAATTTAAAAAAAAAAAAATTAATAGCCTTGCGAGAGGGCAAAACCCCGTGCAAGCTGAAAACCAATTACACCAGGATGCGGACAACATACAACAGCCGCCCTTCTGCTATTATATACAGATGCCGCCAATATAAATGGAACACGGTAAACAACAAAAACCTTCAGTTTGCGCAGTTGATCCATTCGCAGCTCGTGACATGAAGGCGTTGCTCGCTTTTCACCCTTGTTCTTCTGTTTCTTCATCTGGCTCCCCTACAGGAGGCTCATCTGCATTTTCTTCCCTCGCATCTTCACCGACACTGAAGTCTTGTTCATCGATGTAGGCCTGGGAGCTCACAACCTGGCCTGCCAAGTCTTTATGTTTCAAATTACCTGTCAAGCAGAGGGGAAGATGTGAATAGCAGCAAGAGGTCATGCATAGTGAGTTTTTTGCCATTTAAAGAAAACCATAACGGCGACTGAAAGATCAGTAGTGATTCTTCAGAATAAAACGATTAAAAAGGCCATTGCAAATGTACAAAACCTCCAGTCATTAGTGTGAACATTAGAGAATAAGAAAATATTCTAATGCAGCGAGACTAGGATGATTTTGCATACCCATCCAAAATGCGCATCCGCTTGATGAATTGTGGAGAAGAGCCTTGACACGAAATAAAAGTCGCTCTAGAGACCTTTTCGTAGCAGGAATTTTGGTGGTGACGGACATTTGTTTCAAACCCTTACAAGAACACAGAAACATTAGCATTCAAGTGTAAATGATTTTGCCTCTGACCAAAATGAGGAAGCAATGCCAACCTTTGCTTCAGAGCACAGTGTCTGCAATGTCCTTGTGGCCTTCTGGAGCTCTTTTACCTTGGTCATTAATAAAAAGCATAGTGACTGCAGCTCAGACTTTTATCCAGTTTGTATCATCAAAGTAGCCAAGTACATCTAAAGCATTGAATCTCACCAGCTGTATCACAGGTTCTTGGTGCTCTTGAAACTGCACCTCCAAAAACTCAAAAACTGGGAAGACAGTTCAGAGCTCAGTAGAAAAAGCACTTATAACAAAAATTAAAGCAGTCGAAAATCATTATTTACCTTTAAGAAAAGAATCGACAAACTTCCCACCATATTTGACAGCCATAGCATGCATAGTCACCTACCCAATTGTCTCTTTTAGTCAATTCAATGCAACAGTTAAAATCAAGTTCTTTCCCCTAAATAGGGGGAAACACGAATTATTATCTGCAGCCTGCTTACCTTGTCACATGTCCTGCACATACTAACTAGGGATACAACCACATTCACAGGGTCCAGCAATTTAATAAGAAGTCCTCTTATGACATCATGTTTGGCATCATTTCCCAGTTTACCTGCATCTGGTTTACTCCTAAGACCAACTTCTTTAACCTGAGTCACATTAGAGGACAAAAATAAAGGCATATTAAATAAATTGGCATAAATTATAAACTAGTGTTCAAATTTTTTACTTGGAACTCACCAAAGCATTGAATCGAGTAAGGTTGACTTCATGCTGCACGAGTAACACCCTCTGTAAGAAAACTTCCCAAAAATGCATGGTTAAATACCAGATGTATAACAGGAATCAGATTTCTTACCAAAACCCGGTACCACACATGAAATGTCGCAGAGCACAAGGATGCGAAGCCATGAAGCAAATCGTCTTCGGCCGTTTTGCACACCAAGGCCTAATAAAGAAGCATTCATATTGAATATCAGGGCAAAGCAGCATTTATAAACAAGTTTGTCTAGAAAGTCTATTCATAACCTGAGCCAAGTCAGATTCTCAACACTTTTGCTCTTGATGGAGACTAAATTTAGTCTCTGGAGGGCATTTTTATCAAGAACTTGAAGCTTCGGCCAAAAGAAACAACAACAAATTCAAGCACTTTAAACAGCCACTTATAAAATGCCTATCTTTCGACCAAAGGAAATGCCTATATTGGTAGCCATCCATCTTCCAACTAAATAACCATTTCAAATGTGCTGCAGAGTATTTTTATTCACCTGCGGCAACACAGAGAGGGCGAGTTCATTTAGCACTTCGGATGTAGATTCACTGTTCTCCAAGTAAACGTGCAAAACCTTCTGTACTCGGTCTCCCTGCTGATAGGAAAGGTTTATCATCAAGATATGTGACTATTTCTGAGAAAATCTGGAAGCTAAGTCACACTCCTAACAGAGCGAGGACCATATGCAATTTGTTGCCATGTTGTGGTCATCACTAAAATCTAACTTTGAAGTAAAGGGAGATGGCATAATGGGGATAGTCTTACTTTACTCTTCCAACTGTTCTCCACATTCTCAACATCCCATCTATGCTTTAGAATCTTCTCAGCAGAAGTTCCAAGTCTTCTACGCAGGTTTAGAAGTACTTCCTGATTGAATCCTGACTGTAGAAATTTACAGTTTGCCCCAGTCGACTTAATGTTAAGATTCTGGGCTGAGGTCAGAGCTGCTTCAAGCGTAAGAAGAGTTTCTGATGCTGCCATGAAGGAAAAGGAGCAGGCTGCAGGAAGGAGATATTTCTTAGCAATTTGGACTGACAAAAGTATCCAAATACAAACTGAAACAAAACAAAGGATGGACGACAAACCAATGTCCAAAATGTTCTCCAGAAATGAATAAGCACCACAATATAAGTGTTCTATGCTCCCAGGCAACGGATGGGGCTGCATGCTTGAAATATTACTTTCCTTCATTTCAATTGGCTGAAAAGCACATAGCAAATCTGAAAGGATTGTTGTGTCCCTTTGAATATCTGGAAGATTTAGTATCTGCCATTTCCATTATATGGTATTAAGACAAGCCAGGCATGCATTGATCACAAAAGATGATGAGCCAACAAGCATAAAGACCTACCTCACTAAGACAATGAAGTACTTCCTTTATAACCAAAGTTGTCGCTGAAGTCACTGTGAGCACACAATCAGGAAGATTTGGATTCCCAGCATTAATGCTCTGATTTTCCCAGTGTCCTCTGCAATTGTTATCACCTGGAAAATATTTTCTTAAAATTTTAAGAACATTGTCACAAGGAAAGATCTCAACCAACTAGAGTGGGCATACATACCTTCTCCAAGGATACTCATTGCTCTATCTAAATGTCTCTTCAGAGAAGGAAAGAGTGGTCTGATATTATTTAAGAACTCTTCCAAGGTAAAACCAGCAAATCCAGATGCAGCACTCAAGCCATTGCATTTAGTATTGAAGTAATCCAGCTTCTTATGAAGATCTCTCAGAAGGAACAGATAAAGGGGTAACTGAAAGAAGATAATCAACTCGGGACACTAGTAAGGATCATAACTTGAAAGAAAAGCAGCAAGTCTAGGTTGATAAGATACCTCAGCCATGGGATCTGAGCAACAGGTCTCCTCTTTCTGCAATTTAGAAGACATGAATAGCCATTATTAAAAGAGCCTGTCACATGTACAACCAAGTAGGCAATTACTCTAATCTTGTAAATGTGCAATTCGACAAATATACTACAAGGATCTTTGCAACATTACAACAATATAACTTCTTGTTATATATATGCCATTGAAAGTTGATATCTTAAAAATAAACTAGACAGTATCTTTGAAAAAGTCACCATCTATCTCATGATAGTATGCACCAATTTTCCACCACAGCCTCAGGATACCAAATTCATAAAAGCACATAGTGAGGACATGATTCCATTTCCAAGAGCAAATCTTAAAAAGAAAAAAAAAATCATGCGTCAGCAAGTTTGGCTACACTCATAACCTTGACAACCTAATCCAAACAATGCCTAGCATCTGTGCTTAACCTCAAAAAAAGAATAACCCTGCAACATATAATCTTATAACTGATCCAGTTTGCGTGTATGAGAGAAGAGGGGGGGAACCAGTGAAAGGATCACATCCATGTAATTTTAAAATCAATTGGCTGATCTATCACCATCTACCAAATTTCATCCAACTTTACTGTACTAAGGCTGATTTTGAGCTCTGTCAATCTGGATGGTTCCCTTCTCCAAAAGGTACAAAGGTTTCACACCTGAAAGGGAGGCCCCATGGGCTCAACAGTTGTATAAATATAAAACAATAGAACCGGCCATCCAAATTAAGGGAAAGTCATCGACATATGTCAGCTCAAGCATCATTTTTTTGATGTAACAAGGATCTTCTGAAATGCACATCTCTTGGAACTGGCCACACGTGTGCATCCAATAGGGTGGTGTTAGGCCCTATTTATTAGATGCAGCATGCTACTTTCACAAGTAAGGTCAAGTTACTCCCCTGGCCACCTCAATGTCAATCTTGCTTCCTCCTACATTTTTGGCATTTGAATTGCTCTTCAATTCTGGGACAGTTGAACACTATGCATTTTAAAACTCGTAGAGAGCATAGAAAGAGACATATTTGCCAGCCCCTTCCACCTTCTTGGTTTATCTCATGGTCATATACTCAACATCCATGCCATTGCTTTCATCTCCACCATGATAATTTTATTGTTGCTGCTCTTCCTCACATATTTGTTATGGTTGGTTCAGCTTGCTTAAGCTATCCAGAAAGAAGTAGCTTCCTTCTCTACAACTCATCTCCACCTAAATGAAGGCAAGGATCCTACCCAAGTAATTGGCACTACAACCATAGGCATTCACTAGCTAAATAGCCAGCACTTTCCATATGTGCTACTTTTAAATGGCCATCAATTTTTTGTTAAGTGATACCACTCCATAAAGTGATCCCAACTCATTTTACCAATTCTACATAATCTATCATTAGCCTTAAAACTTCCTTGGTAAGTACAGTAAACTAATTGTCACCCACGATAGAAATATGATAGGACAGAAAAAGTGGCATCTCATGCAAATTAGAACATGCAATTTATATTTGATGAATGAGAGAACATAGACAGTTAAAAAACTTTTCTGGTGACATGTAGAATTATCCGTTTGATTACCTACATAAAAGAAAGGAACAATGGGGACAAACTGCCACAACATTCCGAACAATACCAAGATTTCGTCCAAGTACTTGCAATCCAATGTCACTTCTTTAAGCCATTGCAAAATTTTCAAGAAAGTATAATGCAAAAAAGGTGTTAATGACTAAGATATAGAAATAGACGCAATAGTTTAGCTTGCAAACAGAAACATAAAGGACAAATTCCATTCATCGTACCTTTGAGAATGCCAAAATGGAGTAACACTGAAGCAGAAGTGGTCTAAACTTAGATCTCTGCAGTTCCAGAACTGTAGTAGCTGCAGAAATTTCTAGGGTTAATGTCTCATCAGAATCATGAGGCTGCTGATCTTCCAATGTAGTTCTCCCTCCATTCATGTGTGGACTTGAAGAATCATCATTTTGCACATCTTGGCTTGTCGTTACTCTTGCCTTCTTTAACACATCCACTATAGTGGGCTGATGAAGCTTTCTATCGGTGCATGAACTTGGTTCAGAGTCAGTCATTTTTTTGCACTTGTTTGGATTAGTGAGATCATGTGCTCTCTTCAGCTCATTCTTCTTTTCCAGATGTCCAACTGGATAAAGTTGGCATAAATTTGAAGACTTGGGCTGCTCTAAGTGAAGATGGAGCTCCGGCAGGCATAGTGGGTAAGACTCTAAGTGATTGTTTAACAGGCTCTCCAAAAATCTACATCACCAAAATTTCAGAATGAAACTCATTCCCTCTTAAATTAAACGCTCAACAATTTTAAGTAACACCACTCTCATGTTTAAAATCTAAGAAACAGAGAGCAAAAATTTTAATAACAACATCCGTGAGACACCATGTGCTTGTCATATAAAACTTCAGAACGAGGAGGCCAAAATCTAAATCCAAGATAGTATTAATTATCATCCCTGCATAGACAATACAGTTGTCGGAAAGGAAGACATGGCAACAAAAGCATCAATTACCAAATAGAAAACTTTACGGACTACAATCCACAATAGTCTATCTGTGCTTTATTTTACTCTCGCCCTCAGGAATTATACCCATTTGCCATTCAAAGTTCATGTATCAGGTGCTATCGCACAAGCCTCTCAGGTCTCTTTCACTGTGTTTGGATGTTCAAGAGAAAGGGAGAGAGAGAACATTCAAAGGCTACATCTTTGCTGAATGACTTGATGAAAGTACATAAGATGGCTCCATTTATAGAGCATGAAAGACACCCAAAAACCCCAATTAGCTTAATGGAGCCATTTTGTACACTCTTTCAAGTCTTCACTAAAGATGTAGCCTTTAAAAGATTAGATGATTTAAATCTAGATTCTAATAAAAGTTTAACACGGATTTAGATCGTTCAATGTGTTCAAAATGGTTAATCGTAAGCTTTAAAGATTTAAATTGAGATTTTAAAAACCATGGCTCTTACCTTCAATCAAAAAAATAAACATAAAATCACTTGGCACAGCGAGTTTGAGAACCAAAGGAGCAGCTGTACAGAGCATGAAAAGTTGTGAAAGAGGTACATACACTAGGTTCCTCAATCGCTTCAGCAATTTGTTGATTATATCCTCTTTTGTAGCTTGAGTGGTACATTCAAATTTTCCACCGACTTGTGAGGAGAAAGCATTGAGCTACATGAGACAAAACAATTAATACAGGCTATGCACCAAATTTAATGTTAAACTGTAAGGGTTGAGGGATGACATTAAACTTTATATACCAGTTCTCTAATCCAGTTAGCCGCATAATAGAGTGAGAGGCACACTATCTGCTTCTGCTTTCCTGTGAGAGACTGCCACACAGCTTTGGAGAAATACTGGCATCAAGGTAGTCAAAATGCATGTTAGACCTAAAACAATCTAGCTACGACAGCAAGCAACATAAATGGAGCAAAGTAAGTGAACATAGTAACACATTGGAAATACCACAAATTAAAGTTGATATTTAGGGTGCTTTCTCTGACATAGTAATGGATCATTGGAAAGAGCCTCCTTCCTCCGCATACATATGCAATATTTCAGAGACTAGACAATTCCTTTTCCTCTCGTCCATGGGGCAAGTAATAGAGGTTTCCTTTTCCTATCCCCCCATAGGTCAAGTAAAGGGGATTCACAAAATTAGCATCCAAGGACATGGGGAAAAAAAAATGGCTGGTTAACCTTCTTTGTTCTTGATGGTCTGGTGTTGTTACATGGTAAAGGTCATCAACGGGGATCCCCTGCTTGGTTATACCCAAAAAAACCCTTCTTTGCTAAAATAAGATTCCGAGTAACAGAGAGAGTTTCCAAACCACCCCACTCTTGTGAGGAAAATTGAAGGCGTGCATAATTCCTCCATCAATGTTTACTTTTTCATCTCAATAAAGATTGTAAGTTGATCAAACATAATTACAGGGTGGCACATTGTAGTATTACCTTAGAGGAAGGAAGGTGCAAGGGACATCCAAGGAGTGCATCAATCCCTCCAAGAGATCCTTGATTTGTTGATCTTTCAACCTGCAACAGAAACTGTATAATGCGAGAATACAAAGCTCTTCAAATTGGTTGAAAGAACAAGCACTTACTGTAGAAAGTAAGAGAATGTTGGCAGGGAGAATCTGCAGTAGAGGAGACCTGCAACAACAAGAAATGACAGTGTCAAGAAAAATTACCAAGAGACTTTCATGAAGAGGAAAGTAAGGCATCAAACTGTCATAACTGCAATGATGAGGAAGTCAAAGGCAAAATGTTCACACATATCGGAGATATATCACCATCCAAGTTCATCCATAGTTCCCCTACAAAGGGAAGTGAGAGAAGAAGCTGTGAATCTGCAACTATCTTTTCTCCAACAAGTTTACAAATTTCTGTTGTCAAGCAAATTTCTCATAGTGCAGTACTCTATTCACCTTCTAATCCGCCATAGGAATCATTCAGAGGCAACTTGCCATCTTCAAGATCCAAAAGATATGTAGATTCTAATTCTCCAGCATTTTTACCAATCCTACAACAAGTACAGGTAGGTAATGCCCCAATATATATTTTTAAGCCAAAATAAATGGCTAAATCAACTCAGAACATAATTTCACCATTCCATAATTGCTGGCTGCAGATTTCTTTGATTCAACAGGGCAGTCATTTCATCATAAAAGAGGGTCAGTGGCAAGGCCAATTGTTTGCAGGACTTTAAACATGTTTCCAAGAGCTCCAAGGCCTCCGCAACATTGGACTTCTGCAAAAATATCCCATAAAAAGTCACACATCACAGAATTACGGAGTTAAAGCATGGATCTCTCCAAGTTACACAGCAAGAACGCAGTACCGCGTACTTGCTGGTATTTACCCTATGTTGTATGTGCAAGTTTTACATATGCAGTTGTGTTTCAATTCTTAGTTTTCTTTTTCAGGTAGGTTACTCCCCCTTCTTAAGAAAGTATAATCAAGATTCTTGGTCACTTTTGAGTCTAAACAGTATCAACAAGCGATGGAGAAGTCAAGAAACAGCAGTAGGTAGCACCTGAGATGGATCTGGAGAGAGAATGTTATTTGCATCGCCAATGCATGAAACTATCTTCAAACTTCCAATCAATCCCATCTTCTTGTAATTCATATCTGGATGATTGACCTACCCAATTATAAGCCCACCAATTAATCAACCAATCGGCACAATTTCTTCTAATCATTACACCAAAATATACAGAAAGAGAACATTTGTAGTCTTCCTTTTGCATCAACAAATCCATGATACCTGCTTTCGAACGACTATCAGAAGCTCATTTGCAAACGATGATCCCAATGAATCTCCACTCGATCTGATTGATAGTGCAAGATTGCTGAAAACCTCATACACCTACAATGTGAGAAAGTCTCTAAAGGATAAGAGATAATTCAGGGCCTGACTTGAGAACATATCAGAGCAAATGCCAACCTTATACAGGTTTTCAATACTAAATCCTTCCAAATAGTCCAAGATACCTGAGAAGGACACCATGAAGTGTATCAAAGAAATTTTAAGTTTTAACTAGTCATCATCCATTGAAATAGAAGTTTTAAGTAAAATAAAAGGTGGCTTTAATACCGTTTATATAAGAAGAAAGTCGGATTAACTCCAGAGGATACTTTGCAACCAGTAAATTCATGGTCTCCAAAGCAGAACCAACTTCGGGATTTACACCACTTCCCACATGAGTAACTAATGCTCCAAGAATCTGCACAGAAACAAGAACAAGATTATGATGGTACATGCATTAGCATATATTCTTATCATCAAAAGGCAGTTATAAATCTGTTAGAAGCTTCTTACTTCCTGCCTTGAATATGGATCTGCAAGTTCTTGAAACAGACAAGTGTACATGTGAACGCCAAAGGTCCTTGCTTTTTGTTCTTTGCAAGACAAAATGTACTCGCACAGAGAGAGAAATGATGGAAAGTAGTCCTATCACATATCACCAAAAAAATCAAATACAGCTGCCAAAAACTTTAGCTGATATGCAAATCTTACAGAAAAACACACCTGTACTAGGCTTGCATGGCCATGGAGACATTGTTCTATCATCACTAACGGAATGCAATCATCAACAATCTTTCTCATGAAGATCTTTTTTATGCTTCTCTGGACAGACTCGCCATTCATGTACATGACCATAATGAGCCATATGTCAATGACTTTGTGATCTTGCGGTCTCTTAAGGCTGTTGAATTCTTTTAAAATTTCTTGGCAGAGAATCTGTGAAATACAACTGTGAAGAAATGCTCCACAGAATAACATGGTGACACTACTAAAAACTATAATAAAGGAAACTTACATTCTTAAATCTTAGGCCCAATCTCAATGTATTGAGGATGGAGGCCTCAATGCCATCCGCAACAGACTTTCCCTTTAGTTTCCTGTTTTGGCCACTATGATGATTGGATACTCCAATAAATTTCAACTGCTCACGAATGTGTGAGATGATTCTTCGAACATTTGCAGGCGTTGCTGAAAGCAATAAAAACCTAAGTAAAAAGGGCATGTGCTCTCCATCAATTGTTCTAAGGCACGATAATGCGATCGTGACAACCTTCAAATGGAAAAGAGTGTCAATTTCCATATTGGTGTGGTCTGGAAGTAAATGCATAAGATTGACTTCAAATGAGGACTACATAATTCCGCATCAACTACTTCCAATTAATGATGCCTAACATCACATGATAATTGTTTCAAGAATTGCTAAGATCCTATTTTTCTTATCCTGCTGGTTTGCTGCCAGAAAGGGTGAAATATCCATCAAACTAAATTTTTCCTCTGACAAAAAGAGATCAGATCAGAAACAATCATTCACAACACTGTTCCAGCGACTACAAATAATTATAAGATGGAAATATTTTCACTCAATAAAGAAAAGATAATCATCAACTGAGCGCTCTGAAACTGCTTGAGGCTAACACTCACTAACCAAATGGGCTTATAAACTCCAATTACGTCACTCTCTGCAAAATCTTCTTAACAGTGAGGCAGAAGAGAAAGCAAAGACTAAGCCAAAACATGTTACCTGATCTTTCAACTGATCATCCAAATGAAGATTGGAAAGAGAGTCGAGGACAGGCACTATAATTGCTGTGTCCTCTTGAAGCATTTGTTCCAGGGAATTGACCACAGTATCATAGTTCTGCTCACCAATCATCTCAGGCAATGATCCAATAATCTCTTTCTTCAAATGTAAGGGGCAAATGGACAGGACTTGCATCAACTTATCAACGAACGAATTAGAATCAACAATAAAATCAAGCCATCTAAAGTGGTTGATGATAAGCCTAGCAACATCATCCTTGAGCGACAAAGATGCCCCAGAGGGTTGGGGGATCACGTCGAAGAATTCAGGAAGCTTCTCAAGGAGTATGTTCTGAAGATCAACTTGAATTGAGGGGACCAGTAGGAGGTTCCGAGCAAGGCTGTTGCTTCTAGTGGCCAAAAGACCGCCATGATCTGAACTTGTGAGAACCCTGAAAACAGAGAGAAAAGCAGTGGAACTTCTCGGATTAGGTTTCCATTCTCATTCAAATTCAACAACGAAACACATGCCCGAGAACCAGTCGCATCCAATCGCACGCGCCAATTCGGAACAGATGATCTCTCCGCACCCATTCGCAACAGATGATCGCACAAAACTTCACGGAAACTGTAATACACGCCCTTACCTGAGGAGATTCTTAGGAGACTGAACGTGATCGGAGAATCCGGCGACGAAATCGGAGCGCAGAGCGTTGTTGGAAGGAGAAGAGAGGAGGCGCTGGAGGTGAGCGCGGAACCTGTGGACGTCGGAGGGGAGGCAGGGCGGGCCGTCGCGGTTCAGGAGCGTGCAGCCCGCATCGGCCAGCACGGACACCATTTTCTCCTCCGGCGACGCGCCCGCCGCTTCGCTCGCCGCCGCAGACGGCGGAGGCGGAGGAGTCGCCGGCGGCGGCTCGTCGCCGGCGGCGGCGGTTTTGGGGGGCTTGGGCTGGGGAAACGGGGGGTTGAAGGAGGGGTGTCTCTTCCGAGAAGGACCTTGCTGGTGCAGGAACACCATGGCGGAGGGCGGAGGAGAAGCTCGCCGGCGGCGGAGGGTTTCGGCGGCTTCGCCGCGGAAATCGACGAGGTTCAGTTCGGACTCTCGCGACGGAGGGAGAAAGGGAAGAGAAAAGGCGCCAAAATTTTTCACTCGGGAGCGGTGTGAGCTGGAAGCGAAGCAAGTACCCGAGTCACTGAGTCGGCGACTCGGCCCAGGTTGCGAGCGAATTGGGCCAGTGTGACTATGGGCCAACTGCCAAGGCCCAAGGATGACCATATGTTCGAAATTAAAAAAAAAAAAAAATTCAACTTTTGAGTGGGTAATTTCTTGAGTTACTCAAAAGTAACTTTAGTTTATTAATGAAAACAAAGAGAAATACCTTAAATATTTTCCAAAAAGCTACAATTAAAATAAAATCGCCGAGCCTTTGTGGCTTGGGCTGAACCCTTGGGCTCATGAGATGCCAAGCACGTAATCACGTCTAATTTTACACCTTGTAGTATTTATTTAAAAAAAAAGAAAAAAAATCTTGTGAAGAATTGCTAAGTGGCATGATGCACAAGACAAATTTAAACACTCGAAAAAAAATGTTTATGAAAATTGTTGAATTATTTCAAAATTAAAGTTTACTATTTTAGTTAAATTAATTCCTTTCTCAAACCTCATTGATCCAAGGACTGGAGTTATAAATGACAACTTTTGATTGGCAATTTGAATTTCGGATTCAATGCGAGAAAAAGAAATCTTAATTGACCTCCCAAATGGTGAGAAAATAGAAAATGCAAAATTAAGGAAAGTATAAAAGGTGAGAAAATTTCATCCATTTTCTTTAATAATTACAAACTCTTTCCACTCACTTCATCCACTCCCGAAATTAATTTTTTTATTTAAAAAAAAGTCAAACGAACTGACCGGTGACGACTCACGTGCCACCTACTCGGCAGCGGACTCCATTACCATTTCGCGACGGACTCCGCCGATCGGCTCGCCGAAGCGAAAGCGAGAGCGCGGAGATGTCGGCGGCGAGCACCGCCGCGCTCCGGCGAGACGAGGAGCTGAAGCTCTTCGACGACGCGCGCCTCGGCGTCAAGGGCCTCGCCGACTCCGGCGTCTCCCGGATCCCGTCCTTCTTCGTACACGCCCCCCGGGAGTCCACGGCCGACGCCGCCGACCTCGCGATCCCGACCGTCGACCTCGGGGGCCTCGTCGTCGGTAGCGGCGGCGGCGGCGGCGGGGATCTCCGGCGGAGGGCCGTGGAGGAAGTCCGGAGCGCGTGCGAGGGCTGGGGGTTGTTCCAGGCGGTGAACCACGGGATTCCGGAGGGCGTGCTGGAGGAGATGATCGGAGGGGTGCGGAGGTTCCACGAGAGCGAGGGAAGGAGGGAGTGGTACTCGCGGGAGAAGGGGAGGAAGGTGCTCTACTTCTCCAACTTCAATCTGTTGAAGGTGGCGGCGGCGGATTGGAGGGACACGCTGGTCTGCGAGATGGCCCCGAGCCCGCCGGAGCCGCATGAATTGCCGGAATCGTGCAGGTACGGCCGTCGAAAACGGTTTACTTGATTCGATCTCCGGCTTGTAGATTGCTCTCAAATAACTCACCGGCCAAATCGAGTAATCAAAAATCGTATGGATACATGATGTAGTACTTAGTCTTGCAATTTGAAGAATTTGAGGTCGAATTCGAGCTTCGTGAAGTCGACCATGCTCGAGCTCGAGAAATCCAGCTCGAGGCCAGGATATCAGCATGCCCGATCGAGCCGGAGTCGAGCTTGAGGACTGCATCGCGTTGGCCTGACCGAACCCGACTAATCCCCTGTTCTAGACTGCGCTGCCAATGCTTGAGATTGGCGAATTCTTGATTTGCCGGCGAAAACTTTCGGCATTTGCTTGCTGTGCAGGACTAAGAAGTGCTTGTTTTGGCATTGCTTGCAGGGACATTGTGATCGAATTCTCGGAACGAGTGCACAGCTTGGGGATGACATTGTTGGAGCTGCTGTCCGAGGCACTCGGCCTCGAGCCGAGCCACCTGAAGGACATGCACTGCGGCGAGGGACTAGTCCTCTTGTGCCATTGCTACCCGCCATGTCCCGAGCCGGAGCGAGCCATGGGATGCAGCACTCACAACGACGGCAACTTCCTGACAATACTCCTGCAGGATCGGCTGGGCGGCCTTCAGTTCCGGCATGAGGATCGGTGGGCAAATGTTCCTCCCCAGAAAGGAGCTTTGCTAGTGAACATGGGAGATCTTATGCAGGCAAGCAAAGCTAAAGCTGCAGGCTATAACCACGAGCCGCACTGCCGCACCCCTCGCACGCGCACATACACAGATATTCACTCCTTCGGCTCGAATTCTATCGATCAGTCTTTAAACCGATTCTTGTTTTTCGTTTGGATGGATGTTCTGCTTGCAGCTGATTTCAAATGACAAGTTCAAGAGCGTGAGCCATAGGGTGTTGGCAAAGGCCGAGGGCCCGAGGATCTCGATCGCGAGCTTCTTCAGGACGAGCTTCGGGATCGAGCAGGCCTCGAAGCGCTACGGACCCATCGAAGAGCTGGTGTCGGAAGAGCACCCGCCGCTCTACCGGGAGACCACGGTGCCGGGTTATCTGGCGTCCTACTACGCCAAAGTCCGGGAGGAGAACAGGCTCGACACCAACTCTCCGCTGGCGAGCTTCAGATTGCGAAACGACTGAGGACAGTGACGATGGACATGGGCAAGTACGAGATTCTGTGATATGGAGCTCTAGAAATGTATGATCGACATATTGCTTCGGACTTTTGAGCATTTACTGTTTCATCGAAATGGTGATTGCTGGGAAGCTATCGGTTGCGTTTAGGCGCAGCATTTGAAATGGGCTTTAAACCTCTTAAGGCCTTTTTATTAAAATTGTGGTGTTAGGCAAGAAAATTTCAAAGGCTTATGTGCCGAAATCCGCATTTCCAGAAGCCCTTAACCTAATGCGACTTCTACCTAGCTTTGATTTTGAGCATTTCCGAAATGTTAATAGATTTTTTGTCTTATAACTTTGCCATTACTAAACTATCTAAATTCCAATTTTCACTGCACCATTTTCATTGTTTAATCTCTCGTGATGTCCCCAGCGAGCTCAATCTCATCATTAGCAAGTCGATCTAGTGTCAATAAGCCACAGGTTGGGATCAGGCGATCACATACGAGGGCCGCCTAAGGTCCCATGACCTCAGTGTGGCGTCGCGAAGGTCTTGCATTCTCAGGTGAGGGCTCAGCCCTTAAGATGGTTGGCCTAAGCTGCACCCCTTAGATGCAACTCAGGAAAAGTATTAGAAAAGTTATAAACCAATTGCATTGATAGCAATTTAGTTATAAATCTTCTAATTGTGTCAATTTTATCATACACCTTTTGTGATTCCTTCTGATTAATTTTGGCCGAATATTCATAAGGTAGATGTTGGGCGACTAATAATGATGAGGATAATTTTTAATACTTTTTAATTTTTTTAATATTTTAGATTTTTTCTATTGTTTTTCTATTTTTCCATCCGTCTTCCTTTTGTCGATGGCCAGTCATGGCTAAGTGAGCTGGTCTTGTCTAGATGTGGTTAATCTCACCCAAACCAAGGCCAACTTCACCAAATTTGGCGAGGGGAGCCTTCATCGGGGCTCGCCCTCGCCCGGGCCAAATCTGGCCCGCCCTCGCTCGGCCGGGCGTCACCCACGGCAGGCCTTCGTTCTTATTGCTAAGTTTAATTCTCCCACGTACTCCATGAAATCACGATGCCACCTAAGCATCCCGTATACTTTAGCGAAGCTCAACAAACGCTCCCCATTCAACGTATCCGATGGATGTGTAGAACGTCCACGCTAATCCACATCGACACGCGCTTGCATGCTGATCAAATCGCTATAAGAAATCTTCAGCTGAAGGGACCACGATTTCCGCGTTGAAAGTGACGGTCCTTTTTTCTTCCTTTCCAATATTCCCCAATCCCTCATGGCGCAGGGGCCTTATCGGTAGTTCAATGTTCTAAAATGTGACATAAAAAAATAAAATAAAAAGGGGGGGGGGGGGGGGGGGTCCGTTCGTAGTTGACAATTTAAGAACAAGTGAAAAGGGACGGCAATTTAGAGAAAGAGTATCCGAAAAATTATAAATCTATTGTATTTATGCTAATTTAGTTTTAAAATTTTTAATAGTGTAAATTTAATTATAAACATTTTAAGTTAGTGCCATTTCAATCTTTTTTATTAATTCTAGTTGGATCTTGTTGACGTGGATGTCTTCCAGTTTACGTGATAGCGCTGACACTAACGTGAATTATTTATAATTATTTTTTTCTTTTCTTTTTCTCCTTTGTTCTTCCTTTTGCGGATGACTGACCATTGGACCATGGCAAGGGTTAGCTTGACGAGGGCTTCCCTTGCCAAATAGGGCGAGGCCGGCCACTACTTGTGCGTGGTGGTTGGTCACCGGCAAAAGGAAGAAAAAATGAGAAAAATAATAATAAAAAAAATTAAAATATTATTAAAAATTATCTCACATCAATAATATTTGACCAAAATTAGTCATAATGACTAAATTGATATTAAGTCAAAAGAATTATACCTAAATTGATACCATTAAAATGTTTAAAACTAAATTGATATAAATATAATTAATTTATAACTTTTTTGATATTTTTCCCACAATTTAGCTCAGTTTGGTTCAATTTTCCTAATAGACTTTTGGCCTCTGAAAGCCCATTGGAAAAAAGTTAAGGCATTTGGCAATATTTTTTTTTTTACTACTTTGGAAAAATGCTAATATTATCATAGGTGAAAACCCACGGCAAATGGTCCTAAGCTTTCAACATTTTCGAAAAAGCAAGTTCCGAAATAGTTAACTTGTTTTCTTCCCAAATTGCCCTCCCTAATAATTTCATATTCCGATTTTATCCTCAAGAATATTAATCTTTTCCCTAGATCCGGGAGTTCACGAAGATGAAGGAGACAGATAGACTTCGGTGAGACGTCACGTGACACCAATGTCACATAACCAGTCATGCCACCTCGGTCACTCGTGACGTTGGAGTTCAGATCTACCTCCGGACTCGTTGGAGTCTTAATGAAGCTCACCTAGGGTCATGCAACCTTATCATGGCAGTGGCAATGTAAATGTGCATTATAAGAATAGAGAATGCAAAGTGATATTGAGCTGGCAATGTAAATGTGCATTATAAGAATAGAGAATGCAAAGTGATATTGAGCGACAAACTCGGCACAATTCTTTCAAATTCACCATTTCTGAATGTGATTTATAATTTCGATGCCTATTGTTTAAATGTTCTTGCATTTTTCTATTTTAACTTCATATTTTACTAATTACATGTGCGTATCGCATGAACGAAAAGCTCGTATGGACACGTGTGGAGAGATCGTGTCCTCCGACAGCGTTAGAAACCCAAAATACTACCGACCAAAATAAAAAAAACCCAAAATACTGAAAAAAAAAAAAAAGAAGAAGAAGAAAAACAAGTGATAAAAGTTATTAAAAAATAATGATGATGAATTGATGATGATAACGCACGTCGTCGTTGTGCCTACTCAGCAGCGCACTATCCGGCAATTCGCCGCGGACTTCGCCGATCAGCTCGTCGAAGCAGGAAAGCAAAAGCGACGATGTCGGCGACGAGCACCGCCGCGCTCCGGCTAGACGAAGACCGGAAGCTCTTCGACGACACGAAGCTCGGCGTCAAGGGCCTCTACGACTCCGGCGTCTCCAAGCTCCCGTCCTTCCTCACCCACGCTCGGAAGTCATCGGCCGACGGCGTCGACCTCGCGATCCCGACTGTCGACCTCGGGGCCGTCGTCGGTGGAGGAGGCGGCGGCGGCGATCTCAGGCGGCGGGTGGTGGAAGGAGTCCGGAGAGCGTGTGAGGGCTGGGGGTTGTTCCAGGTGGTGAACCACGGGATCCCGGAGGGCGTGCTGGAGGAGATGATCGGAGGGGTCCGGAGGTTCCACGAGAGCGAGAGCAGGAGGGACTGGTACTCGCGCGACAAGCGGAGGAAGGTGATGTACTTCTCGAATTTCACCCTGTTCAACATCGCGGCGGCGGACTGGAGGGATACTCTGATCTGCGAGATGGCGCCAGCCCGCCGGAGCCTCAGGAATTGCCTGAATTGTGTAGGTACGAGCAATCGAAAACCGTATGGATGCGTTTATAGATGCAGCAAATAGCAAGATAGTATAGTATCTTCTAGTCTTTGTACTTTCAAGAATCTGAGGTCGAATTCGAGCTCGAGCCAGGACATCAGCAAGGCCGACCTAGTCGAGTCGAGCTCCGAGTGTCGAACCTTGTTGGCCTGACTGAACTCAACCAGACCCTGTTCTAAAACAGCAGTATCGATGCTCAAGAACGGTGAATTCGCGACTTCCCGTGGCGATGAATCCTAAGGATAGACCCGAATTCAATACTTTGATTCTGGTTAGACTTAAAGGACTTTTGAAGTGCTTGTTTTTGGCATTGCTTGCAGGGACATTGCGATCGAATTCTCCAAACGAGTGCACGACTTGGGGATTGCTGGAGCTGCTATCAGAGGCACTTGATCTGAAGCCGAACCACCTGAAGGACAAGCATTGCGGCGAGGGACTAGTCCTCTTGTGCCAGTACTATCCACCATGTCCCGAGCCGGAGCAAGCCATGGGATGTAACACCCACAACGACGGCGACTTCCTGACCATACTCCTGTAGGATCAGCTGGGCGGCCTTCAGTTCCGGCATGAGGATCAGTGGGTCAATGTCCTTCCCCAGAAGGGAGCTTTGCTGGTGAACACTGGAGACATTATGCAGGCAAGCAAAGCTAAAGCTATAGCCTCTAATTATGAGTTGATCTTTTCCTCTACTGTAATCGCCTCATCTTTGCTAATTAAGAAGAGCAGATCAATCGTGCGCACGCTCACACACAATTTTCACACATTCGATGCGAATTTGGCTTTTTATAGGACGTGAAATGATGGAAGTTTCATGGTTTTCTCATATTGGTTAGAGTTGTCTTGCAGATCTCTGAAATTGCAACTGGTATGATCTCGTATGCTGTAAACAACACTAGGGACATAGCATAATCGTAAGTGAAAATCGTATACAAAAGAAACCCGAAAATACTGGCCGAAAGAAGGTTTGGAATAAGACATAGCCAAAGAAGAAGAAAACACATAGAGCAGGTCCCGTGGAATTGCATTAGAATGATATCTGCCATTCAATTTCTGAAACTGATTCCTGTTCTTGTTCGGGTCGATGCTCTGCGTGCACAGCTGATTTCGAATGACAAGTTCAAGAGCGTGAGCCACCGGGTGCTGGCTAAAGCCGCAGGCCCGAGGGTCTCGATCGCGAGCTTCTTCAGGACGAATTTCGGAATCGAGCAGGCCACGAAGCTCTACGGACCCATCGAAGAGCTGGTGTCCGAAGAGAACCCGCCGCTCTACCGGGAGACGACGGCGCCAGGTTATCTCTCGTCCTACCACGCCAAGGTCTGCCAGGAAAACAGGCTCGACACCATCTCTCCGCTAGCAAGCTTCCGGTTGTGAATTTGCATTTGGCATTTCCCCGACAAACATCTTGTATTGGGTTGACGTCACGTGTCTTCGTATAAGCATCTTTTCGTAATCTTTGACAGGTCGAGTTTAGATCACTGAAAGAGTTATTAATCATGTGACATATGAATTCTTATATATAAATGTGAAATAATGCAGTTCAGATGTATCTAAATTGGCCGGCGTTTGACCTTCCTGCGTGGCAGCGCGCTAACACAAAATCACTCACCTTTCAATTTGGCCACTTCAGCCAACGAGGGTCGGCAATGAGTGGCAAGGGTTGTCTTGCCCTCGCCGGCTGACGTTAGTGTGACGCCAAGGCTCGTCATGTGCTCCATGTATCATTACCAATTATATTTTTCCTTTAATTAATAACATGCGGAAGCACCACAAAATATATAACAACACTAACTAATAATTAGACATATGTCTCATTGTGCCAACTTCATATTTATAAACCTAGAATATTATTCCGTATATCACATAAAACACAAAAGACGTAGGAGGGGTTAGGGTCCCCTATCTCCATTACTTCTCTTGCTCAAAAACATGCCTGTACAAAAAACAAACTACCTATTACTGGTCAGCAACTTCACCCAACCATTCGTTGCCTTCACCGTCAAAGCCTCTTAATGGTTTTGATCAAATCACCCTTGAGATTCAAGTGCCAAGCAACAAAATGGTGAGGATCCACTATGGGAATCCATCGTCTGACCCATATGGTGGATGTACACTTAGTATAATAGGCATCCAACTCAAGTATAGACATAGTCTCATGATCATACTGGTGATGCATAGACACCCAAAAAGCATAGGCGGTGAGCTCTCCATCTTACATTTCTAAAAAAATAAAGGAGTGAGCCGAAGCCCAATAGATAAAATCTTTAGGTTTAGATTAGTAAATCATCTTACCACTCAACCTGACATGACAATCACAAGTATTCAAAACAACATAATTAATGTATTAGCACATACCTCACCTTCGATTCCAAATGCCTCACATGAATGCATGGCATGTAATTTCTTGATGCATTAGCATCATTTGGTGCCCCATCAATATGCAAGTACATATGGTCATGAGCATGTATCATACTTATGATCACTCTTTCTCCTAAAACACTCCTTGGGACATCCCGATCACACAGTGGGGCATCTCGACTCTCAAAGCATCATGAAAACTCCTTGGAGCATCGTCACATACTACTATATGGACAATCACATTACACTTCATATTTAGTCATATGATGTCATGTACGCGTTATTAATACCGCATGATTTCACTTGCAATTAAGAATAGAACTAACAATCATTTCAATAATCGGCATTCATTTCATAACATATTTCACATGCTTACCTCTTTTTCATTTCTCTTGCAAACATATATAATACTCAACAACCAACATGTTCGGCACATAATTTTGAATAGTAAATGATGATTATGGACATGAGTCTAAAGCATAAGGAAGTGTTTATGAATGAAAAGTCCGAAACATACGCAAATGATTTTAATGGAAAGTCTGATAAATAAAGGAGTAATTATGAATGGGAAAGTCCGAAACATAAGCAAATGATTCTGAACACAAGGTTTGAACGTATGAATAGACACGGAAAGTAAGTTTGGATGTACGTCAGACAAATGGACAGATTCAACAAATGAAGGGACTCAGACTCAATAAAATATGATAGAACGAATGACTAGATTCTGATTTAGCATTTCCACTTACCAATTGTATCACATTTTTTAGAAAACCGACCATACACCCTCAAACATGTACAAGATCAACAAGACTAATCTAACAATCACCATATCCATACATTATTGCACATCAAAATCACACATTTTAATGAACCAACCAAGTCCAAATTGCTAATTAGATTAGGCTAATGTAACACCTAGAGCTTTCACTTACCTCAAAAGCAACTTTGGATTAAGAATATAAGTCACCTTCGAACAAAACAAACACAACCAAAATTAACAAAGTTTGATTTTCAAAAACAATGAAATCTATTGGTAGAAAATAGGGGAAATCCATGATTGACCTTATCTGAACCAAAAAATCAAGATAGAATCTTAATATCTTAAGAGTGGGACATTTGATTTTATTCACGGGATTCGAAAATGAAAGATCGAAGAAGAAAGTTAGTAGATGGAAGTTAATGAAGTGGTGATTCTCACTTTGAAACTTGAAGACTCACTCATTTGGCCAAGGTAATACTCAAGAGCTATTAAGGAGGAAAAAATATCATTGCTTTAAAATCATTAGACCTACAAGTAAGAGGGTTTGTGTGATCCAATAAAAATGCTTCAAGTGGTCCTCAGTAAATAGCTAGGGTGCAAATGGTTTAATAGAATTGGCTACAAGAAGATATCTTAGGAGAACTCCTTTTTAGCCAAGTAATAGGATAAGTCATTAGGGCATTAAATGACTAAGAATAAAATTAGTGATGTAAGGTAGGATCTCAAAGCTAAACTAGGCTCAATGTCACAAGGAAAATGTGGTTAAAGATGATTGGTGGAAAAATGAAGAGAGGGGAGCTAGTTCTTGGGCAAGTAAAATGACTGGATAAGAATTAGGCTTATCAAGAGCATCAATTGGATAATATTAAAAGATATCATATACTAAATGATATCAATACTAAGCTAGATTTAATGTCTCTAAGAACATGTGGGTTAATATTATTGGCAAGGAGAGAGTTGTGCAGTTTAGAGAATGGACAACGGCTCAATTATGGGCTTCTAAATATATAAATATATATCTAGTTAAGTTACCAAAATGTTTATCAGTACATAAACAGGAACCGAATGTCTATTCAAAACATTGATAAATTTGAAAATATTTTGAATCCGCTAAAATTATTAGTAAACAATACTAAAGGTTAGGAAAATTTCAATTTAATAAACTTAAACGTGAAAATTCTCAAATATGAAATTTGAAGTTAATCCATCCATGTCTTCAACTAAATAGCAGTAAATCAATCTCCATCTCATTTTACTATCAACACACACATCAACCTTTTATTGATTTAATTTTAACACATTAGATTTCGGCCGATTGTGTCATGGAAAGTCGTCCTAAAAATTATCACCAAATATGGAAAAAATTTGAATGTCATAGGTAGAGGCCACGATGGCCTCGACTAGATACGAGCAATGCCCCAACGGCCCTTAATCGCCATGGTGGAAAAATATATAGTTTATACCATGAAAAATTCTAAACTTTATATTCTAGGAGCCCAAACTATGTGATTGAATAAGTCATCCTCTATTTGTTGCGGGTCGATGACTTTTTCTTGTACATTTGTGATAAAATTACTCAAAATTAATTTTTTGATTATCAAAAATCCAAAATCAATACATTTGTAATAATTTTATCATCGATTAGCTTTCATCAAATTTTATTGTTACATTTGCTAACATAGATGACTTATGGTGATGTGCTAGGAATTCATAGGATAAATATTACGAAAAGTTTCAAATCGGTATACTTGTGACTTATGATGCGTTAATATTAAATCGATAAAATCTGAGGCTTTTTTCTGAAAGAAGAAATAATTCAGGATGTAATTGAAATTAGACCTAAAGTTGAAGGACTTTTTAGGAATTTAGGCCTCATGTGGGAGCACACCATTTCTTACGAAATTATCTATCGATGTCAACGTGAGAGACGCGAGCGCATCGTCGAGGTCACCTATTCTCGCCATCTCCTTGTCGCTTTCCACCCGCGATTCCCACGCAGCAACGGAGGAGAAACGCCAGTCAATGGTTGAAGCTTCCCTCTCTCTCTCTCTCTCTCTCTCTCTCAACGCATCATGCAATAAATTTCAAGGAAGGAGAAAAATGGGGAGTTGAAGGATCCACCATCTAGCGCTTGGCTCAGTTCTGCCGCCCGAATCCCCCCTCGTCCCCACGCCCATTTCTTTAATCATCTCCCCCTCCAGACCTTGGCGTGATCTTGCCCTTCTTGAAATCATTTCTTAATTCTTGAAATTGGGTGTCTTTTTCTGGTCGACTCTTGCCTCTATCTCTGCCTCGCTCCCTCCCACTCTTTTTTTTTAACCATCTCTTTCCGCCTCCCGCATAAAAGGACGAGGTGGGTACTTGCCCAATCAAGAATCGCTTCGACCCCAGTTGGCCTCTGGACTCTGATTGGCCGTTTCGGGTTTGTGGGTCGTGGGGGGATAGCCGTGAGGCGATGAAGAGGTACAGGAACGGCGAGATTTGGGACTTCGAGCACGAAATGCCGGTGGTGGGTGGCAACGACGAGGTGGTTCTTGGACTGGACGGTGGGACGACGTCGACGGTGTGTATCTGCATGCCCCTGCTCCGGGTCGCCGACCCTTTCCCCGACCCTTTGCCCGTTCTGGCCAGAGCCGTCGCGGGTTGCTCCAATCACAACAGTGTCGGGGGTAAAAATTCTCTTTCGCTGTTCGGTTGTTGCTTGAGAGTTTTCTTTTTCTTTCTGCTCGTAGATGTATTTGATTTTTTCTGCTCGTTTCGCGTGCTTCGTGTATTCTTGATGTTGTGTGGTTTGGTGGGTTTGATGATACAGAAGTTTGCGAAGTTGTGTATTGTGTCGGATTGGTTTTTTGTGTTCAAGCTGCATTGCGCACGACCTGGGTTGTGTTTTCGTATGGCATTTTTCCATGAGTTGGTGGAATTGGGGTGAATTGGGTTCATTTTGTCTGAGCTCTGACCTCAGAAGGTTTACCAACTTTTTGATGCTGGTTCAATACGTCCGAATGTGGTGTCAAATAACAGAATATGACAATTGAACAATAGGCTGTTTGCAGTGAGGAGGTGTGTGGATCGTACATGTATGTCCCTCAATTCACACGTTCTTGTCAATCATGCTTGTTTCCATTAGAAAAGGCTGTTTGAAATGCAAGGTCCTTGTTACTTTTTTGGATCAGTGGCTTCTGTTTTGTGTATTCCTCTTTCCACTATATTTATTGGGATAGGTATTCCAATTACGATGCTCGCGGAGAAAGAAATGTACTCTGGGTTGCATATTTGCTTGTTTGATCATGTTGCTGTTGGCCTGGTGTTTTTGGTCAGGGAATTGTTTCGCATGTGTCTTCAACATTGAATTCAAGTTTTTAGCTTTCAACTGCTGCTTGAGATGAACCATATTAGAAGTATGGCCTTCAGAGAAAAAAGGGAAGTCGATATAAAGTAGACCATTGTTTGCGCCATGTAAAATTAACGATCAGAATATCTGTTGTTATGAATAGAAAATTATGCTTGATCTGAGTATGGGTTTCCCAAAATTCAAATAATTATTTGAAACTAGTTGAACCCGAATAGATTGCAAATAGAAAACTGAAGCCATTGGCTACTTTAAAATTTGAGTTGACTATGTGAGTTATATGGGCAGTTAACTCTGTGCATGAGTGCATTTTCCATATCTTTTTCCACTATAGGAGTAAATTGTCCCAATGGCTGAGATGTTTCAAGTAATGGAGCAATGATAAGCTAATACACTGAGTTAAATGATGGCAATGGCACTCTATGATAAAAGTGTTAATGGCAGCCATACTACTGAAAACTTTCTATATTCCATGCTTCAAATTTTCAGGCACCATGGACATAATTTTACTCATACTTCTCATAAAAGAAGTAAAGAAACTTAATAGATGATGACACCAACAGAGAGGGAGGGAGGCAGAGGGAGGGAGGGACCGGTGATATTTAGAACTGGAGAGAGAGAAAGAAGGATACACCTTACAGTGTTTTGCACAAGTTCGCTGTATTTGTCTTGTATATATGTTCATTACCATTTCTAGCTGCTCTTTTTCTGCATGACTTCTGATTAAGTACAAATCTGGAAAATTTGTGACGTCGACCATTTACATGAGATGATTTAGTGATTTTTGTCAATCTTTCCATTTTAAAGAAGCTGCTGCAAGGGAGACACTGGAGCAAGTTATGGCAGATGCTCTTGCTAAATCTGGTTCTAATCGATCAGCTGTCCGGGCAGTTTGTCTAGCCGTGTCTGGTGTTAACCATCCAACTGATCAGCAGAGAATAGTAAATTGGCTCAGGTCTGCTCTAGCAGTACATTATTTGATTACTAATTTATAAACTGTTCAGGAGTAGGTTTATTTTGTTGCAGTAATTTCATTTAACTACACTTTGATGGATATTAAAACAATGCCCGACATTATAAGATTCCTCATATTATTTTGTGATGAATATAGATGCACTTGACTGAGAATGAAGGAATTGTAGTGCATGATTTCTGTCCTGACTAGGTATTCGTTCTTAAATTTATTAATACGGGGAAGCTATTTTCCATTTTATTGACTTCCTAATTTGTTCTATTCTACTCTTTAGTTAATGTTTTAGAAGTTGTTGCATGCAAAATGTTGTTTTTTCTAATTGTATATAATACTTTCAAGATCAGCATTTCTGTTTTCAATAACTATAGCAGAAATTTCCTATCGTATCTTTTCAATTCCTGAACTTCATTCCCTGGGCAGCCATATAAAGTTGTCTGATTTCTGTAGAAAGAAATATTATACAGGAAACAAGAATGCAAATGTTCCTACGAATTTCATTTTGTCAACACTTCAATTTATCATGCATGTGTCTTGCGCTTTGAAACCATTAAGAAAGAGAGGAGTTTCTTAAGACCTGAATAAAGAAACAAAAGTGAGGAAAAAAAAAAAACAGACATGAAAAGAAATAGAGGAATGAAAGAGTTTCAATGCAGATTGCGATTTGTGAATGCTCCGATACAGTAGAGAGACCATGCGACTCTGTTAGCTCTCTTAAGAATCCGTATTTCTTCTGTCCAAAAATGAGACATATTGTATAAATTAGGTGGTTCTCATTCAGTGGATTTAAGTGCACAACTTCTTTCACTGAGTGGTGTACTTACATACGGCTACTTAAAGTTTCATGATGCTTTTAACATTGTCTTACACTTGTTAATAGGATTGAAATATTTGCAGGGAGATGTTCCCGAGCTATGTTAGGCTCTATGTTCAAAATGATGCTGTCGCAGCTCTGGCGAGTGGAACCCTGGGAAAGCTTCATGGATGTGTTTTAATTGCTGGTACTGGCACCATCGCTTATGGATTTACAGAAGATGGAAGAGAAGCTCGGGCTGCTGGTGCGGGCCCCACCTTAGGTGACTGGGGAAGGTATATGCATCATTTTCTATAATTCCAATTCCATGGGGCTAGAAGTTTGCTCTACATTTCCAATGTATTTCCTGCATGCATGTTATGTGTGTTCTTTTTTAGGCAAGAGATTATGGCCTTTGACTAAATTTTAGAGTTAAAACATATCATGGTCCTTTATCACCCTTAGGATGTGCCTCATTGTTAGAGTTTAATAGTTTGATTTTCTAAGGGGTAACGACGTGGGTGATCATCAAACTTCTCTTTGATGTTCAATGTGGTCTTCGTGCTTTTTTTCAATTTGTTCACTAAATTTTTTTAAAAGTTATCTCGATGTAGTCCTTCCGCTAAGTGTATTGTCATATTATGTGCGTTTTTCTATGTGTATTGCCATGTTAGCGTTTGCCCAGCCAAAGTAATAATGTGGACTACCACTTCGTAGTCCCAAGTCAACAAATCTTTTTTGTTCTTTTTTTGGGTCAAAATAAGGAGAGATAAATGACATGGAAGACCTATGTAAGCCACATGGATGCCAGTATGGCAAATCTAACATCAAGTTAACAAAAATTATGTTTACGTAAACTAATGGTTTTATAATTTTCAACCGTAGGAATACATCAAGTGGATTCAAGAACTAGATTGAACAAAAGAAATGGTTCAATAAACCTCATTGAATGTTGAAGACAAGTTCATGAACCACCCATGTCATTATTCCATTTTGATATGACTTGAAGCATTTTAGTACCTTTAATAAGCTTAATTGGTAATTGCTTATGAATACTAGAGCATTCAAATGGTATGATTCTAGTCAGCCATGTGTGGCTTTTTTATGTAAGTTGACAGATGTTGAGTATGAGCATCAATTCATGTTATCATGGTGAGAATTTATTGGAAACGTGTTGTGTGGAAAGGCAATGAAGGAAAGTTTAAGCTCTCTCATCTCTTATGCCTGCTATAAGCATGTCAACTTCCCGAATTCCTGTTTATGTAATTGCTGTTGCGTCAGAAGTTCAACAACATTAATTCATGCATCATGATGGCACATGATTTCTAGTGATGCTGCTTGGGGGCTTGAGATCACTGTTATCTCCCTTCTGTTTGCCTCTGGATTTCTGTAACTTAGCTCCAATCAAATTTGCCTCTTTTATGTGCTTTGATGCATTCTATCATGTAGTTGTTAAATGAAGGTTGGGGGTTTAATTTTCATATCATTGTATTGTGTGTTTAGGAACATTCATCATAGTTTTACCTTTTTTTATTGCAGTGGTTATGGAATAGCTGCACAGGCATTAACGGCAGTAATTAGGGCTTATGATGGTCGTGGGCCAGAAACGAATCTGACTTCCAGCATATTAGAGAAGATTGGCCTTTCTTCCCCAGATGAATTAATTGGGTATGCTATTAACTAGTGGATGTCATGTTTTTCTTGAGGTTCAAAAGTCTGGAAATTTTTCGGAAGTTTACTGAGTAGAATGCAGTGAGCATGTCTGTGACACTACTTATGAATCTCTGTGACCTAACAACAGCCTTGTTCCTTTTTTTTGGCAAAAACATGAACAAATCCATTCTTTTCACAAAAATAAAAAAGAACCGAAAATTTGTACTTTGATTGCACAGTTTCCTCATTGGTGCATCTTTTTCTTCTTTTGTTTTTTTGTGTCGCCAAACGTGGTACTAGTTTTTCAAGAAATGATTTATTTTGAGGGATATTCAGAAACACTATTGTTTCTAGTGGACTATTCAATCCAATTTAGACTGAGATAACTCTCTGAAAATTGGTTAGTCAGTCTCTGTCTAATAGCAATTCTATTGATTGCTTGTTGTAAATCAGCATTCTTTGCATAATGAATAGTTAGTGTTGCATTGAGATTCTTTCTCTCTCAATAAATCAGGTGGACCTATGCAGATCCATCTTGGGCTCGCATTGCAGCCCTTGTCCCAGTTGTGGTGTCTTGTGCAGAGGCAGGGGATGAAGTCGCTAACAGGATTTTATTTGAATCTGTCCAAGAGTTGGCTTTAAGTGTGAAAGCTGTTGTTGAAAGACTTCGTCTGTGTGGTGAAGGTGAGATACTTCACCATAGGGATGTACTTGTGGATTCATTTAACCCATTGTTATTTTCTCTTTTTCATGTGTTGCCCAAATTTGACATCGGAAGGTACGATTTAAGTGCTCTTAAACCATGATTATCCTTGAAAGGGAAGTAAAAGAGTGGAAGATAGTGGAGAGGGAATATTTGTCAGCACTAGCACCAATCTAGTAATTATTACTGAATCTTTTACCTCCTAGGTTGGGTTGGATGAGCGGATCCTTCTACTCCATACCATCTTACCTACTACCAAATTGCTGAAAGATTCTTATTCTCAGAGTCTTTTGTCAGAATCTATGTTCTTTGGGTCTCCCTCTGCCGATTTTGAAGTAAGTTTGACCATTTAATTGAAAACATCTGTAGAATCTACCTAATAGATATGCCCAAACACCTCAGACATGTTACCTAGTCTTAATTTTTTCTCTATTTGGAAACAGTCATTTCCCTGCCATCTGTTGTGTCTGCAAATATACCTGATCAACCACATCTTGGATTAATCCATCATCTATGCACGCTGATATCAAAATGTCCCTTTTTTTTTTTTTCCGGGGGGGGGGGGAATGTTTAATAGAATAACCGGATATCGACTATATAGAGTTTAATTTATGGTGCTTTAATGGAGTTCTCTTACTTCAGTGGCATTTTTCTAGTCAACTTAGAGTGCTGGTTCGACCCTCTATAATCTTCATGCAATTTCTTGATAGCCTTAAATTATCAAAATGTCTCATCTTTCTGTTATTCATTGTTCCTTATTTCCCAATGGCTTTATCCATAGATTTGGTTTACGAAATTTTATTGATATGCTGCAGAGATGAAATTACTCAAATAACAACTCTTAGTTTCAACAATTTTCTTCAATTATAATTAAAGCTTTCCCAAGAACTCTGCACTCTGCACTCTGCACTCTGATCATGCTCCGGTTAGCAAAAACTTCAAACCAGGGTAACTTTGGTACAGTGTACCTCATGGATAACAAATATATTCCTTTCAGCAGTTGGCAGAGACTTGCAGGTATTTTTCCACTGTAATATGATTCTTGATGAGTGGCCATGAGGGAATGCGAGAAATTTTCAGCCATCGTTTCGGAAGATGGCAGATGTGCCTTGGTTATTCTCTCTTGGATATTTCTATTGTGTCGTCGTAATTGTTTATGATGGCGATTTGATTCTAACCTTCTGAATCATCTATTGCCATGGAAATTAAAATTAAAATTTTGTTGGAATTGTATTATGCCTACTACTATGTGCCTGTTAGACACAGTTGATGAATTACATTAGTTGAAGCATAAATTGCTATGTGGAATTTGTATTACAATCTCATGAAAATGCCATCACAGATGGAAAAGATTCTTTCCCCCTTGTCATGGTGGGTGGTGTTCTTGAAGCGAAGAAGAGGTGGGATATTGGCAAAGAAGTCATAAACTGCATCTCCAAGGAGTTCCCTGGAGTATTTCCTATCAGGCCAAAGGTAAGCATGTCAGTTACTGTTCAAGCGATAAGGATGAAAATTTCTTTAGGAACATATGGATAATGCGTGTCCACTGGGTAGCATTTAATGATTCTCTCATTCTCTGTGACCAGAAATTCATGGGAACATAGAGAGCTTGAGTGAATTATATTGTATTGTCGACCTTAGATTTGCAATCAATGAAGTTTCAGATATATAGATAAATGGAAATATACATGTGATATGTGTCTATATATGTATCTAAACAGACCGTTCGCATTTATCTTTCTGTAGGCCTGGCCATGTGCGTTTTGGTATGTGTGCCATGTAGACGCATTAAAAGAAATACACGAATACAGATATCTTGTGGCTTTTTTTTTTTTTTTTTTTAATAAATAGTTGTGGCTATGATGTTGGCTTCTAGCACGCAATGTCTAACACGTTTTGTATGTTCGAAAAAGTTCTGATGGTTGCTTTTTTCCTGTGACGTCTGCACATTTTGTATTTACTTGTTTACCAAGATTCTTTCTAGTGAGTATTTGGTACTGGTGCTCATGCTGTGCAATTTAACTAAGTCTACACTTGGGATGCAGGTGGAGCCTGCGGTTGGGGCAGCATTGCTGGCTCGTAATTTTTACATGAAAGAATTCTGCAAGGAGCTATAGAAGTCCCCATTCTTGAAGATTCGCTAGAGTCGACCCAATTGTACAGTAGGATAACAAGGAGGTTTTCTAGCGTTGCCAAAACACGAACACGTCGGACAGAGGAAACGACAGTTTGAGACGAAAACCGGTCCGAGTCTGGTGAAAGGGTTCATAGGTTCCCTCTCCATTCTTCTCTCTCTCTCTCTGAGGTCATTCTTTTCAGCAGATAGTTTTTCACTTCCTGGGTGAAACATGCTGCTACGCTACCGTGAGTCCATGATTGGTGAAATTAGTCCGTGTGCTTGTATTTCTTTTGCTGTCGATGATTAGTTTTGATGCATTTAAGCATCCCTCTTGTCGCCATGGCAGAGCATTCTTGCTGAGAATTTCGTTTACCTTGGGAATTGCACTTGGCCACCGTTGGCTTTTCCGCTTTGTGTTTTGTTGTTGACAAATAAGCAGTCACCTACTATCCCTTGCCCTCAACAGGACTCAGCAATGAATCTACAAACACCCTAAGTTTGTGACTTCATGATTCTTACTGGTGGCGTCGAAACAATTCGAACCCGAGGTCGGTACTTTCAGACCCGGACAATTCATCATGGTTTCATTCCCGCGGTCGCTATTCTGAAGTCACTGTCCAATTTAGCTTTTGGAGAGAAGCAATAAGTGTTGAGAGCACTGTTTTTGGCATCACAATAAATCCCTCTGCCAAACCCTAATCCACTAGCTCAACAAAATGTTCATTGGTCCTAAAAGGGATCAATCGTGCATTGAATGCACCTCTTTTGGGATTCACTAGCTTGGTGGTAAAAATTTGTTCCCGAGTC
This sequence comes from Eucalyptus pumila, assembly GCA_016097595.1. NCBI lineage: Eukaryota > Viridiplantae > Streptophyta > Magnoliopsida > Myrtales > Myrtaceae > Eucalyptus > Eucalyptus pumila. Next base: position 9,477,483 of record CM027846.1, read on the forward strand.
CTGGTGGATGAGAGCACTAGTCTGGCATTATAGTCATTAACGGAGTATCTAAAAGAAATGCTATTTGGATGAACAATACCAAATTAAGTAGTTTGTCTTAGAGAGGATCAATTGAATGCACGACTTCCAGATTGATTTACTTGCTGGTAGGCTCGCTCATACTAGAGCACCTAAGTTTCCTTTACCTCTTCCTCGCCTAGTTGGGCCTTGCCAGTGGCGGCTGAGGCCGGCCAGCCCAGCCATGGCCAGTGGCTGGCCACAGCCGAAAGGGTGAAGAAATTAAAAAAAAAAAAAAAAAAGGAAGAAGAAAAAATCAGAACAAAGTAAAAAAAAAAAAAAAAAAAAAAACTTTAAAAAACTAAAAGATTATTTTAAATGATTCATGTTAGACCCGATTTTCCTGCATGGTATTGTTGGTCTCCACATGAACAATTTCTAGCCAAAATTAGTCAGATGTACTCATTTGGCAAAAAGTAAAGATATTAAGGACTCAATTAGTAAAATTGAAAGTTTGCATTAAAAAATTTTTGAACAATTTTCCCATCAAATTACATGGAATTGAAAAGACATGAAAATTGACAATATAATGAACTTGTCAACTTATAAACCGGTTTGAAGCTGTCATGGTAGGAATGGATTCAATCTGCGTAGATTGATTGCACATAGAAAACCCTCCACTAGCATCCAATTGTTTTCTTTTTTTGGATAGAATTTCTCCTCATACATTGAAACATCAATTGATTTTTTTTACGTGTCTTTACTTGTCTGCTTAAAACTCATCGTTGTTCTGAAGTTACCGTCCAATTTAGCTTTTGGAGAGAAGCAGTACGTGTTGAGAGCACTGTTTTTGATATCATAATAAATGCTTTGCCAAACGCTAATCACTAGCTCAACGAAATGTTCTTTGGCAGAAGGTGAACACCAAATTAAGGAAATGGGTCTTAAAAGGGATGGATCTTGCATGTTATGCACCTCTTTGGGATCCACTTGCTTGGTGGTAAAAATCTGCTCCTAAATCCTATTAAATGAGAGCACTATTCTGGCGTTATAGTCATTAATGTAGATCCAACCACCAAACCCTACCTACTATTCTGGCACTCTAATCATGCTCCGATTAGCAAAAACTTCAAACTAGGGTAACTTTGGTACAATGTACCTCACGGATAACAAATATATTCCTTTCTGCAGTTGGCAGAGACTTGTAAGTATTTTTCCACTGTAATATGATTCTTGATGAGTGGCTATGAGGGAATGCGAGAAATTTTTAGCCATCGTTTCGGAAGATGGCATATGTGCCTTGGTTATTCTCTCTTGGATATTTCTATTGTGTCGTCGTAATTTTTATGATGGCGATTTGATTCTAACCTTCTGAATCATCTATTGCCATGGAAATTAAAATTAAAATTTTGTTGGAATTGTATTATGCCTACTACTATGTGCTGGTTAGACACAGTTGATGAATTACATTAGTTGAAGCATAAATTGCAATGTGGAATTTGTATTACAATATCATGAAAATGCCTTCACAAATGGAAAAGATTCTTTCCTCCTTGTCATGGTGGGCGGTGTTCTTGAAGCGAAGAAGAGGTGGGATATAGGCAAAGAAGTCATAAACTGTTGGAGGTTATAGGTTTGAGAGAGAAAAAGCGGTTGCTTGAAGTATTACAGCAAGAGACATCGAGTTTGGAATGCTCGATAGTGTTACCTCCAGCGTAAGAAAACCCTAGAGTTTTTATATGCTTGTTATTGGGCTCCGGCCCATATGGACTCAAATAACTATGCTTTTCCCTATTGGGCTTGTATGTGAACATATTATTTTGGATTATATTAATAATATATCCAACAATCTCCTCCTATGTTCATCATACAACACAATCCAATAAGGTGGTCAGTGTAATGTTCATACAAACATGAATCATCCACATTCAGTCCAAGACAATCAACTCAGATCGGTCAAAGAGTATTTAAGCAGTAAAGTCTTAAACTAAATCATCATTTACTCATCATTCTTATCATGAATCTATTTTGAGATTAACAAAATCCAAATCTAAAAATAAATCTCAGACTCAGTTCACAACCAATATATGCATAATAGTCAAGTATAAATAGGCCAGTCAAATTAATCCAATGCCTTACAAATATAAGAAACAAGCATAATAATGTCCACAAAATAGAAATAGTAAAATGCAAGTCTCAAGTAAATGGATTTCATCAAAATAGGCAATAGTAGGTAAACTGTCAAGTCCCTACACGCTTTAAAATGATATATATTCATTTATTAAGTAGGTTATCCTGGTCAAGATTCCGCTCATTAAGCTCTCCTCCATCTTTGCCATCCCTGTAGAATGTCAAATATGAATTTTATATTATCATGAATTCAATAATTTGAATAAAAACTTAGCAACATTCTATCGGGCAAAGAAGAACATATATTGATGTCATAAAGCATAATAATATCATGTTCATAAGCATCAATCAAGTTTCATATATTATGAACAAGACCTAAATAATGTGATTTACAAAGAACCATCAACTTAAGTTTATTTGTAGGAGAATAATTATTGTCTAGTTTTAAAGAACATGACCAATAGTCAAGTCATCTACAATAACCTAGTCATGTAATATCAAGTTTTTAAGAACAAGACCAGCAGGCTTCTTATGTAAACAATTGTTTCTATGTTTCAATTTGGAATGTCATGGTTACTGATTCCTTAAAGTCAAATAATCTAGCATCAAGTTTGGAATAACAAAATTTTCCCCGATAGAACATTTGAATTAGGTTAAAGTCATCTTCATCAAATTTGGAATGAGATAAGTCACAATTTTCAAATTAGTCAGCAACTATGAACATCAATGAAACATATAAACTGTGCTTATCATTGTAGCCAATAAAGAAATATTCGATAATTCAAAACACACCATTAGAAGGTAAGTAAATGGTAGTTAAGACTTACCTATATAGTCTTTACTTCAAGATTGTTGGAGGTTATAAGTTTGAGAGAGAAGAAGCGGTTGCTTGAAGTATTACTTTGGAACGCTCAACAGTGTTACTTCCAGCGTAAAGAAAAACTCTAGAGTTTTTATATGCATGTTATTGGGCTTTGGCCTATATGGACCAAAATAACCATGCTTTCTCCCATTGAGTTTGTATATGAACATATTAGTTTGGACTATATTAATAATATATCCAACATAAACTGCATCTCCAATCAGACCAAAAAAAAAAAAAAAAAAAAACTGCATCTCCAAGGAGCTCCCTGGAGCATTTCCTATCAGACCAAAGGTAAGCATGTCAGTTACTATTCAAGCGATAAGGATGAAAGTTTCTTTAGGAACATATGGATAATGCGTGTCCACTGGGTAGCATTTAATGATTCTCTCATTCTCTGTGACCAGAAATTCATGGGAACATAGAGAGCTTGAGTGAATTATATTATATTGTCGACCATAAATTTGCAATCGATGAAGTTTCAGATATATAGATAAATGGATATATACATGTGATATGTGTCTATATATGTATCTAAACAGACCGTTGGGATTTATCTTTCTGTAGGCCTGGCCATGTGCGTTTTGGTATGTGTGCCATGTAGACGCATTAAAAGAAATACACGAATATAGATATCTTGTGGCTTTTTTTTTTTTTTTTAAATAAATAGTCGTGGCTATAATGTTGGCTTCTAGCACGCAATGTCTAACACGTTTTGTATGTTCGAAAAAGTTCTGATGGTTGTTCCTGTGACGTCTGCACATTTTGTATTTACTTGTCCACCAAGATTCTTTCTAGCGAGTATTTGATACTGGTGCTCATGCTGTGCAATTTAACTAAGTCTACACTTGGGATGCAGGTGGAGCCTGCGGTTGGGGCAGCATTGCTGGCTCGTAATTTTTACATGAAAGAATTCTGCAAGGAGCTATAGAAGTCCCATTCTTGAAGATTCGCTAGAGTCGACCCAATTGTACAGTAGGACAACATTGAGGTTTTCTAGCGTTGCCAAAACATGAACACATCGGACAGAGGAAACGACAGTTTGAGACGAAAACCGGTCCGAGTCTGGTGAAAGGGTTCATAGGTTCCCTCTCCATTCTTCTCTCGCTTTCTCTCTGAGGTCATTCTTTTCAGCAGATAGTTTTTCACTTCCTGGGTGAAACATGCTGCAACGCTACCGTGAGTCCATGATTGGTGAAATTGGTCCGTGTGCTTGTATTTCTTTTGCTGTCGATGATTTAGTTTTGATGCATTTAAGCATCCCTCTTGTCGCCATGGCAGAGCATTCTTGCTGAGAATTTCGTTTACCTTGGGAATTGCACTTGGCCACCGTTGGCTTTTCCGCTTTGTGTTTTGTTGTTGACAAATAAGCAGTCACCTACTATCTCTTGCCCTCAACAGGACTCAGCAATGAATCTGGAAACACCCTAAGTTTGTGAATTCATGATTCTAACTGATGGCGTTGAAACGACCCAAACAATTCATCATGGTTTCGTTTCCACGGTTTCATTCCCGCGGTTGCTATTCTGAAGTCACTGTCCAATTTAGCTTTTGGAGAGAAGCAATGAGTGTTGAGAACGCTGTTTTTGGCATCACAATAAATCCTCTGCCAAACCCTAGTCCACTAGCTCAACAAAATTTTCATTTGGTGAAGGTGGACACCAAATTAAGGAAATGGGTCCTAAAAGGGATCAATTATGCATTGAATGCACCTCTTTTGGGATTCGCTTGCTTGGTGCTAAAAAATTGCTCCCAAGTCCTAGTAGATGAGAGCACTAAAGAATTATAGTCTTTAATGTAGATCCAACCACCAAGCCCTACTTGCTATCTCAAATAAATGCTATTTGGGTGAGCAATACCAAATTAAGTAGTTTGTCCTAGAGAGGATCAATTGAATGCCCAACTTCTGGATCGATTTCCTTGGCGGTAGGCTTGCTCATACTAGATCACCTTGTTGAGGAGATGAATTTTGTTTGATGTGGGAAACAAGACTATGGTACCTATGGAGCGATACACGGAAACTTTTCATGCCTTTTCGTTGAGCTACGGCTTATTAATCATTTGTATTAATTTGATCTTGTGACCAAGCAAAGATTTTATAGAAATGCACAAAGGCAATCCGGATGAAGTCTATTAGAAAGTGATTGAGCGAGTGCCACGGTTCCACGGTTGAGCACAAACGCATGAATGAGACTTGAATGGAGCGACGAAACCATGCGAATCTCAATGCAAGGAAACATAAATTGCATCGTAATTGAACTTTACTTGGAATCAAATTAGGGAAAATTATCCAAAAAAACCTAAATCTATTGCACTTTTGCTGATTTAAATCTAAACCTTTCAATCTTGTCAATTAGTTATAAACATTTTTCTTTTCGCTAATTGAGTTTGTCTAGCCAATTTTGGACGAAAATTGCTGATGTGGATATTGACAATGTCATGTGGGATAACCAAGGATGCCCTTGCGTCTGACGTTGATAATTTTTAATAATTTTTAAAATTTTAAAAACTGTTTAAAAAGTATTGAATCCTAACCTTTCAATTTTTCCAATGAAGTCCTAAACCTTTTCACTTTTAGATAATTGAATCCATTTGATCAATTTTGGAAGAAAATTGCTAATATAGATGTTAGTAGTGCCATGCTCAAGTAAGGTCAATCTTTGCCTAGGCTTGCCTGCCAAGGGCCCCTTGCTAGATCTAGCGAGGCTAACCTTCGCCCAACATCACTTGGCAAGGCCGCCTTGACTTGGGCGAGTTGAGCTCCCTTCGCTGGGACTCGCCCTTACTTTGCTAGTGGCAGCCGAGGCTAGCCAGCCCAACCATTGGCTAGTGGCTGGCCATAGGCAAAAGGGCGAAGAAATAAATAAAGAAATAAATAAAAAGAAAATCAAGACAAAATAAAAATATAAAAAACTAAGATATTATTAAAGATTTGCTATGTCAGAGCTAATTATCTTGTGTTTTTGCTAGAATCCACTTTAGCAATTTTTAGTCAAAATTGACTGGATGTACTCAATTGACAAAATTAAAAGATTTAAATTCAAGACTTCTTCAATAATTTTCCCATCAAATTACTTGGAATTGAAAAGACATGATAATTGAATTTGAAGTTGTGACATTAGGGGCATATTTAGTTTGCATAGATTGATTGTGGATAGAAAGCCTTCCATTGGCATGCGATCCTTTTTTTTTTTTTTTGATAGAATTTCTTGTTACTCATGGAAACATCGATTGATTTTTCATGTGTCTTTACTTGTCTACTTATGAACTCGTTGCTGTTCTTAGACCTGTCCAATGGGTGGGTCGGGTTGGGTTTGGATCGGGTCGAAAATGGGTCGACCCATATTTGACCCATTTAACCCGTTTTAACCCAAATTTATATAGTGTAAATCAAGTGACCCATACTCGACCCGATCCGTATTGTTAAAACCTATTAATATTCTAGGAAAACCCACTTAAATTACTATATGCTAATTGGATTAAAACTTCAAATTAAATTAAAAATAGTAAATAAAATAAAAAAGTGAAAAAAGCCTATAAATTGAAATATTTATAAAAAATTAGACTATGCACATGTTTCTCTTATTTGAAGTGAACATACCATTGAATAACTAAAAATCGTAACATGAAATTTTTTTAACTAAATCTAAAAAAGCTCATTTTTATGATTTATTTATTTATTTATAAAAAGTAGATGTTGTTAAAACATTTTTATGCAATACAAATTTAATGGAAAATTTTTATAATTATTTTAAAAATATTTTTTAAAAATCTAATTTTTAATTTTTTAATAATTTTAATTTTTTTATTATTATTTTTTCTTCTTCTTCAAAGCGGCCGCCAACCAAGACAACGACCAGCAACCAGCCATAAGCGAGACCAAGCTCGCTAGTGTTGGGTGAGGCTCGATCTCGCCGATCTAGCGATGAGACTCGAGCTCGCCGGCGTCGGGCGGGGCCTCAACCTCGTTGAATTGGCGAGAGCGAGCCTCGCCCAATGCCCTCGCTAGATCTGGTGAGACTCGAGCTCGCCGGTGTCGAGTGAGGCTCGATCTCACTGATCTGGTGAGGCCGAGGCCCCGCCCGATGCCAGCAAGCTCAAGCCTCGCAAGTCATCGGAGAGCTCAAGCTTCGCCAAATCTGGTGAGACTCGAGCTCACCGGCGTTGGGTGAGACTCGATTTCACCGATCCGGCAAGGCCGAGGCCCCACCCGATGCCGGCGAGACTCGAGCCTCGCCAATCGTCGGCGACCTCGAGCTTGCGTGCCGTTGAGCTCGAGCCTCGCCTGGCTTGTCGCCGGTCGGCGGTCGATCGTTGCCTTGCCGGCCGCCGGCTAAGGAAGGAAGAAAAAGAAAGAAAGAAGAAAAAGAAAAAAGAAATAGAAAAAAAGAAAAGAAAATTGAAATATGAAAAATAATTATAATTTTATTTTTTATAAAAAAACATTTTTATAAAGTTAAAGAGTGAAGGCCATGGGTTCAAAGTGGGTTTCCTAATAACCCATTTAGACTTTTTTTTTTTTTTGTGCTTTATTTTCTCAAACTCATATTTAACTTTCACTTGACCTATTTATGACTCATATTTAACTTTCACTTGACCAATTTCTGACCCATATTTAACTTTCACTTGACTCATATATTACCCATTTTAAAAATAGACCATAATATGGGTTTATAACCCATTTTGCCAACTCTAGTTGTTTTGAAGTCACTGTCCCATTTAGCTTTTGGAGATAAGCAATAGGTGTTGAGAGCACTATTTTTGGCATCATAATAAGTCCTTTGCCAAACCCTAATCACTAGCTCAACGAAATGCTCTTTGGCTGAAGGTGAACACCAAATTAAGGAAATGGGTCTTAAAAGGGATGGATTTTGCATGTTATGCACCTCTTTGGGATCCACTTTTTTGGTGGTAAAAATTTTCTCCTAAATCCTATTAATTGAGAGCACTATTCTGGCATTATAGTGATTAATGTAGATCCAACCACCAAACCCTACTTACTATCTCAAAAAATGCTATTTGGGTGAGCGATAACAAATTAAGTATTTGTCCTAGAGAGGACTGATTGAATGCACAACTTCCAAATCAATTCACTTGGAGGTAGGCTTGCTCATTATAGATCACCTATAATCCCTTTACTCTTCCTTGTCCTTCTGATTACTTGGGATTGAGTTCTTGCACCTCGAGAAGCTTGAGATTTCATATCCGATCTTCATTTAAGATAACCTCTTGCAGTTAGATTATAACCGACTTGTTGAGGAGATAAATTTAGTTTGATGTGGGGAACAAGACAATGGTACCTATAGAGAGATCCGCGGAAACTTTTCTTGGCTTTTTATTGAGCTATGGTTTATTAATCATGTGTATTAATTTGATTTTGTAACAAAGCAAAGATCAGCAATATATAGAAGGGGAAAAGTGTTAAAAAAGTTCTAAACATTTTGCATTTGTGTCAATTTAGTCATAAACATTTTTACCTGATATAATTTAGTCATTTCTAACTAATTTTGGTTGGATTTTGTTGACTAGGTGTTTGGTCGGGCCGACGTGAACAATTTTTAATAATATTTTAATATATTTGATTATTTTATTTTATTTTTATTTTATTTTTTCCTTTTCCTCTTCCTTCCTCTAGCAAGTCGCCGAACCTTGGTGACCGACTAGAGGCAACAATTGGTAAGGTCGAGCCTCACCCATGGCCGATGAGGCTTGACCCTTGCCAGATTCGATGAGGGCGAGCCTCACCAGCCCGGCGTGAGGCCACCATCGCGGCTAGGGTGGCCTTAAGCTGGCCTCTCGTCGACCATGGGCGAGGCTCGACCCTCGCCAAAGGCTCACCCTTGTGGCCACTAGTGAAGGGTCGAGTCTCGCCAATGGCCGGCGAGCCTTGCCGCTCATTGCAAGGCCGCCCTCGTTGGCCATTGCCTTTGGCTAGTCATTGAGGTTCAACGACCAGCTTGGAGGAAGGAAGGAGGAGGAGAAGGAAAAAGGAAAAAAGAACAAGAAAAAGAAAATAAAAAATTAAAAATTATAAAATATTATTAAAAGTTATTCATGTTAGTGTCGATCGTGCCACGTCAATCGCGTTCAGTTAGTAAAATCTGGCCAAAATTAGTTGAAAAAGATTGAATTGACACTAAATAAAAAGGTTTATGACTAAATTGACACCTAAAAAATGTTTATGACTTTTTTAACACCTTTCCCTGTAGAAAATGCACAAGGGCAATCCGGAGTCCATTAGAAAGCAATTGAGCTCGCGCCATGGTTCCATGATTGACCACAAAGTGCGTGAACGAGACTTGAATGGAGTGACAAAACCATGCAAATCTCAATGCAAAAGAAGAACTTAATTTGCATTGTAATTGAACTTACTTGGAATCAAATTACATGAAACTAAGTAGACATGATAATTGAAAATATATTGAACTTGTCAACTTATGAATTGGTCGAAGTTATGACCTTAGGGACCGATTCACTCTGCGTAATTAGATTACACACAGAAAGCCTTCCATTAGTGCACGATCATGTTTTTCATTGGATTTCTCCTAGCTCATTAAAATTGATTGATTTTCTCATGTGTCTTTACTTATCAACTTATGAACTCATCTCCTTTTCATTTTTTGCTTCTCCATACCGATTTCTACTCCATTCAAGTCAAATTCCTCTTATCAATGGCCACAAAATTCAAAGTGAAGCACCCCTGGTTTGCACTTTTATTAAAAGCATATGGTAAAAATAGCTAGCAACGCACAATAATAATTCAGGAGAATCTTGGAACATCGTTGGGAGAAAATGAGAAAGTATAGTTGCTAATTAGCGATGGGGAATCGACAACGACTTATCTGACTTGAATGGAGTCTTCCACGAGCTAGGTGTTCCCATTAGCGACAACTTTGATAACAATTAATATTCAGCTCAAAATCATGAGAAGGCAAAAAGGGTTTTTTTTTTTTTTTTTATACCTAGGAATGTCGTATAGTCGGTAGCCGGCGGGTAAACCCTGGAGTGATGCTAACGGATGACTCACCACCCCGACGTCAGAAAGAAAAAAAAATCCATTTTTTTATTATTTTCTTTTAAGCAAATTATTATAGATGACAATTTTGTAATTCACAATAGGTCCATTGGATGAGCAACGTGATATGTCAAGATGACATTATATGCAAGCATTTAAAATGCATTCAATGTGAAAAAGGGAGATATAATAGTCAAAAGATCTCGTTGCTAATCATTTTGAATCGGTTGCGAATTGAGGACATTATATTAAGTTCTAATAATTGCGTGTGAACAAGGAATTATTCAAATGGTCAGAACATGGTGTGTTCTCCCGCATGGCCCAAGGGACCACCACTTCCTAAATACATTGCAAAGATACAACGTGACAAACTTACTATAATTAACCTTGCTTTTGTATTTTGTGGCAAAAAAGAAGTTAAAAACAAAGAATTTGCTTTGTTATTTATAGGTTATCCCATTTAGATGTGGATGAGAATAATTGTGTCTTAAATAAATCGCCATTGGACTAGCCGCCACGAATTATATGAAATGTGTGAAAGCGAGTGAGAGAAAATTGTCCGGACCAACATAGATAAATTAAGAAGACTACCAAATTTCAAGAAAATAGCGGAATTTTTATATGATACTCTATCAATAAGATTCAAAAGAAGATGAATATTCCGTGCTTTATACGTTTTGTGATTGACCAGATTAATCTACCATAGTAAAAAGAACAATAATTGTTTAAAAAAAGGATGAAATTGAAGGGAACGTTCTTATGCATCTAGACGGCCATCATCGGGAGATGATTTAGACAAATAACGTCATTTGGTTGTATCAAATCGGGAGAGAGTGTGAATAGAACTAAATTACAGGGATGGGATACTCAATTTAGCAATGGGCCAAGAAAACGAAAGATGGTGATGACGGCGGTTTATTTATCTTCATCTTCATATTGAGATTGTTTATGTATCATCAGTTTTTCTTTAAAAAATACAAAACAACATTGAATGGTGAACCGAATAATCACAGGGAACCCATTCAACCAAAAAAAAAAAGAAAATGACATGGAACCCTAATTCTCAGACTGACCAAAATCTTGTCCACGTCTCATTCCTGATAGGTCAAGTCAACCCTAAAAATGATGAGGATCTCATTAATTTCCCTTCAAAATGATTATATCGCCCTTTGAAAAGGAGACATTGTTGTGTAAAATTGGTGGTTCCGGGACAAGTTTTTCCTTTGAAGTACTTATTTTGAATAATTTTTTCAAATGATTGTTAAAATCAAAACAAACATTATTTTGAATATTCGACGGCCAATCTGTTTGTGAAAATTTGAAAGGTTTCGTAAGAGAAACGCAAAAAAAAAAAAAAATTATGATTATATGTTGCAAGACGAGTTCTAACTACCGAATCACAAAATGATTAAGATGTCGCATTGCAAATTTTCATATTTTCTTAATTGAATATTCGGACACGAACTAGCTAGCTAACTAATTCTCGAGAAAAGTATAATTAGAGATGCTGACCATTAACATTAATTTAAGGACTTAAAATTATTGAAACGAGGTTTCTCGAATCAAGACGACAAAATTGAATGATTCGTAGTATCGGTTCCTTCACGCGTGGGTTTACAATTTGCATGATGACGTTTAAGCCCAAATTAAAAAGAAAAAAAAAAAGTGTAAAAAAAAAAGCAAAAAAAGAAAAAGAAAAAGGAAGGTAGCTGCTCATCTCAAGGATGCCACGCGCCTTCACCTGCTCCCATTTAATTGACCCCAAGCTTTTTTAAATGCACGTACTTCGGTCTTTTTCTCTAAATCCGCCGCGTCATCTGTACGAGCCGAAACAATGGAAGATTCAAATTTCGATATAAGACAAAGAAATAGAAAGAGGGTCGATGTGACCTTTTTGCATCATTCATTCAGTCTTCTTTTGTTCGTTAGATTAGTACGATAATAAGTTCAAATTAATGCCATTTTGAGGTAAAGCTCTCTCGTACATCATAAAATTGATCAAATTTTATCGTGCTATGTCAATATATGGTATAGGTATCGCAATGGCATGGACATTATACACATTCTCAAAAACCATAAATGGAGATGGTTGGGGATTTTAGGAGGTTAGCCAAGTGATAAAGTCATCGAAAACCATAGGTCTCTAGCGTAAGAGGTCTTGTATTCGGTTCTTATTCAACACAACATTTCAAGACCAATAAGGATGAAATTCCTCGTGGCATCGTGGACAATATATCTTTGATCAAATCAGAAAGGTAGGGAGTCGATTTGTGCGAAAATGCTTGTTTGCAGGCCATCTATTTCTACCCGAAACAAGAAAAAAGTGTTAACTAAGAGGAGCAGAAGAATATTTCAAGCAGGCCTTCGTTTACACGTTCTTCTCCCTAGGCTTTTGGGGGAGAGACAGCGTAAGGAAAATAATGCTACGGATGTTAATTGACCCTGGTGAGAACTAAATGAGATGGCTGAGAATGAGTTGTTGAATTTCTTCCTCCCACCTTTCTTGCTGACTTTGAACCACATAGTCTTTGACAGGGTATTCAACGAACCCCACTACTTCCTAAAAGGCATATTTTTTTGCTTTTAGGAAGGGCTAAACTGATAGGCCTAGCGTATCATTCTTGAACGAGCCCTTTGCTACCTGTTTTGATATTGGGTCAGAGCGACATGCATTAAGATGGTAGTGAATGGGAAGATGCAGAGTTTTCACTTTGGAGAAGGAACGACAGGTGGCGGAGACATGGCGAGCAAGAACCTCCGGTTGCTCTCGTTTCTGGTTCTCTTCTGTTCTCGGATTCATCTGACTTGCTCTACTACAAACCCAAATGACCGTAAGTGCACACGCATGTATTTGTTTATGCATGTTGCTATGGTCTGTGGATTTATTGTCGTTCATGTTCGTTCTTTCTTTCCATCTGTACTTCTTTTGGGTTCATCTTGTTCTGGCTTGGGGATGGTGTGAGTAAAAGGTAGCTAGTCATCAAAACAGCTTTTCTCTTATGGTTTTTTTCCCTTTTGAGGTTTCAGGGACTTAAGCTGTCTGCGTAGAACTTAGAATTCCTCAGGTTTTTAAGGTTGTGGCTTGTCTGGCGAGACATGAACATGTTATGTCATTGGAACCAGGAAAGGGCTACTTTCGGTCTCTCTGAGCCCGAAGGATCATCTGGATTTTGTCACGTAGATGAGAGGACATGCTTAAAAGGCTGCTTGTTTCGCAGGTCTTTCTTGTCTTAAATTGTCCCTGGAGTCTTGATCAACAAGGGGCATATACTTTTTGCTATATGCTTTGGGATTGAGTCATTCTAGCCTCGGTATAACTACTCAAAGGAAGAACTGACACAGGTGCAAGAAAGAGGTCTCCCATTATGTTGTTAACCATTAACAAGTTCATAAACTTGGATACGATTGCAAACTTTATTCCCTTAAAAAGATTTCAGCAACGTGGAACTCAAGAATAAATAGAGATTAGACACGCGAGTATAGAAATTGAAGCATCTAGTGGTTAATGCCGTGAATGTTTTCTTGGCCGTCCATGCAGTCAATTCAATTATCTGCTCTGAGGCGTGCAGAGCATGAAATATTTAGCCCTGTACGAACATGTTGGTCTTTTTCTGCCTTGTAGATGTAGAGCTAAATTCTAGAGTTCTGAAATTTCATATCTAATCATACACTCTGAGCAAACAGTAAGTTCTGGCATTGATCACGAAAGAAATGCGAGTGTTAAATTTAGTGAGAGAAAGGAAAAGGCGAACTGTCTATCTATTTCTGTCCCTGAATACTTGCTCAAGCAATAGAACAAAGATGCCTCTGCTGAAACAACGGTAAGATCAGTGGGAAGTCTGGACTCATAATAACTGTGACAAAAGTGCATGCCCGGATCTCTGTTGATGAAAATTTTAGTGGAAGTGGCTGTCGCAACAACTAGCTGTTTTACCCAACTGCTGGAGCCATGAGAGAGCTTTTAGTACAGGATGACACCGTGTCTCTTGCAATCAGAAATTTTTTCTTTCAAAGTCTTGCATCGACAATGGATCTCACGTGGCTTGAACCTGCATTTGACCTTATTGGCCTGTGGCCAAGGCAAAATCTGTTCCCTTTCCCATCTTAAAATTTCACTCTTTTTCTTTTTTGCCATATAATTGTGCAGTCACTGCTCTTTTAGCCCTGAAAGCCCAGTGGCAGGACACACCGCCCAACTGGGGCAAGTCCAATGATCCTTGTGGACTGCCTTGGGATGGACTCACCTGCAACAGTAATTCAAGAGTGACCGGATTGTGAGTGCTCTCTACTTGTTCTCAGTGGTGCTCATTCCTGTTCTCAGTTCCTAGAACTTTCAGTCCTTTTCCTTGAATATCAATAATGCCATTTTAGCGGCCATTGACTGTGATAATTTTTTTCTATTTTCACTTTGACAGGGGGTTATCTAGCATGAATATCAGAGGGCCGCTGCCAGCCGACATCGGGGGGCTCACAGAACTCACTTCTTTGTGCGTTTCTCGTCTTTCTATCTTCTGTCATGAGAAAATTTTTATTCTTAGATGTGTAATAGGAATTGCATAGATGAAGTACTTCAAAGCAAAGATGGTCGTTTTTTGTGTTCAATCATCAACTAGCGTGTGAACGAGTCTACTTATTTGTCCATTTCACCTTTGAACTGCAGGGATCTTTCCTTAAACAAGGGTCTCACCGGACCGATCCCTTCGCAGTTGGGAAGTCTACAGAAGTTGAATATCTTGTAATATCCTTTTTGACTGCATTCATTGCTAAGACAGCTTTTCTTTTTTCTTTTCTTTCCCCTTTTTTCTCATGTATGGACCTTGATCTTTCCAATTTTCAGAATCTTGGCTGGATGCAGCTTCACCGGTAGTATTCCTGATGAACTGGGCAACCTCATGGAGCTGACTTTCCTGTAAGGCTTGTCAAAATGCGAATGCCACCAACTTGATGCTATGGAAGTTTAGCTATATGATTTGCTTAGAATTTCAAATTGTCGTTCTTACCAGGGCACTAAATTCCAACAATTTTAGCAGTAATATACCTGCTTCTTTGGGTAAACTCTCCAAACTCTACTGGTTGGACGTGTCGGAAAATCAGTTGTATGGATCACTACCAGTTTCGACAAACACCACCCCAGGGTTGGACCTTTTGTTCAATTGCAATCACTTGTAAGTTCTCTACAATCCTCCCACACCTAGTGTGATGAATATAGACTAAGGATCTTATATTCCAGATTCTACTGATAAGTGATACAATCCTTGTGTTCTTTCATCATTAACTGTTTGGAATGTGCTGCATCTGTAACTTCAGCCACTTCAGCAAGAACCAACTGTCCGGCACCATACCAGCTAAACTGTTCAGTTCAAACATGTCTCTGATACACACGTAGGTTACCAATTTTCTCACTTCATACAATAGACCAAGCTTTCCGCTCTAACTTGTGCTAGCTTTTGTTGACAGATTATTTGATGATAACAAATTTAATGGTTCTATACCGTCCACATTAGGCCTTGTTCAGACGCTTGAGGCTCTGTAAGTAAACCATGTTTTGTGCTTTGGGATATTTAATTATCAACCATTGTCACCTACTACATTTAGATGGACTCACATTGCACAATATGGCACAGCCGACTCGATAGGAACTCCTTTTCTGGGAACGTCCCTTCAACTCTCAACAACATTACAAAACTCAGTGAACTGTGAGTATAGATTTTTTTCATCAATGGTACTCTAGCGGGATCACAGAAAGAACTCCGCTCATTCTGCTAAGGTTTCTTCAGGAATTTAGCATATAATGAATTGGACGGTCCTTTGCCAAATTTGACGGGTATGAATTTACTCAGTTACATGTAAGTAAGACACCCTGGCTTTGTCTCTTCCTCATGATATCACATAGTTAATCCCGCTGGGTGGTTGACCGGGCATAACTGTACATTTGCAGTGACCTCAGCAACAACTCTTTTGCGGCTTCGGCAGCTCCAGATTGGTTCTCAACTTTATCATCTCTCACCACTCTGTAAGATTTCTCAATGCAATTGGTACAATAAGAAGTATGGCTTTCTGAAACTAATGTGCAACCTCAAATTTATCTCACTATGACCAGAATCATACAATATGGACCGCTTCAAGGGACCATACCACAAAACCTCTTCAGCCTTCCCCAGCTAGAGCAAGTGTAAGGAAGAAATATTTCTAATTTGTATCTCTTCTACCATTTTGATGATTTTTCGAACTTCTACAGTGATATGAGAAATAATGCTTTCAATGGAACGCTGTACATGGGTACCAGCATCAGTCCCAATTTGGAGCTCGTTAATTTGGAAGATAACAAGATTGAATCGCTGACGACCAGTCCCTACCAGAACAGATTAATGTGAGACAGACAGTTCACAGGTGTTAGACTTCAATTCTGAGATAAGATAGACATTATGATGCTAATCAATTTTTTTTTTTTTTTTTTTGGGTCCATTTTGCATCAGGCTAAACGGCACTCCAGCATGTACGATTGCGCCTATTCTCTCAACTTCGGCGTACTGCAATGATCAGCAGCAGCAACGACCTTATTCTACCTTAGTCGACTGCCCAGGTGCATCGTGTCCCTCAGATCAGAAGCTTAACCCTAGAAGCTGCAAATGTGCAGTTCCGTACGAAGGAATAATGACATTTAAAGCTCCATCATTCAGCGATTTGTCCAATGACACTCTGTTTAAATCGTTGGAAGTAGGCCTGTGGCAGACATTGAACCTAACTAATGGTTCAGTTTCTCTTCAGAATATCTTCCTTAATCAAAGCAGTGGCTATCTTATAGTACCTGTGTCTTTCTTTCCATCTAATGGGACAGAATTCAGAAGGTCGGGCATTGTGAGAATCGGATTCGCTATGACTAACCATACCTTTCCATCGCCCCCCATTTTCGGTACCTATCTCTTCAGCGCACAACCTTATCCATTCCCAGGTAACTTAACTTCATCCTCTCATGTATCAGGTTTGACTATCATTCATATCCGTTTTGACATGAACCACTGTTCCAGCTCACGGAATAAGAATCAGTATCGGCGTCATAGCAGGGATTGCCATTGGCTGCTCAGTCCTGGCTCTTGGACTTGTGTGGTCAGCAATATACGCTATTAAACAGAAGAAAAGAGCACAGAGAGCAATGGAATTGAGCAAACCATTTGGTAATTAACGCATGAACTCTTCATCTTTTTGCTACTAAAGCACTTTGACAAGCTGATTGCTGAGATCATTGAAAAGGAGTAAACTAGATAAGTTGTTCTCTCACTCACATTGATCTATCCATTTTTAAGCATCCTGGATACCGAGGGAAAGTGATGGCGGAGGAGCACCGCAGTTGAAGGGGGCAAGGTGGTTCTATTTTGACGAAATCAAGAAGTGCACCAATAGCTTTTGTGAAAGTAATGAAATAGGCTCGGGGGGCTATGGAAGGGTAAAAATCATGCGCTGCGTCGATTGTATGTAAATCATAATATGCTTCTATCACTGCTTTGTAATTCTTTTTCATGATCTGATAGGTCTACAAAGGAATGCTTCCTGATGGCCAAGTGTTGGCAATCAAGAGAGCTCAGCAGGGGTCGATGCAGGGCGCTCACGAGTTTAAGACGGAAATCGAGCTACTTTCTCGAGTCCATCACAAGAATCTCGTTGGCCTCTTTGGCTTCTGTTATGAACAAGGAGAGCAGATGTTGGTCTATGAATATATGCCTAACGGGACACTTAGGGAGAGCTTGGCGGGTACTTTCCTTCACCTAAATAACATGGAGCTTTGTGATCTTTGGATTCCATATAAAACTTTCCATATCATTCTTTGTCCTCATCTCGTTATTTCTAGCATAAGTGCGAGCAAGACTTTTCTGGTGAATGAAACTGTCCATCGTATGTAGCAATGGACACTGAAAATTAATGTTGCAGGGAAAACTAGCATACATCTTGATTGGAAGAGAAGGCTGCAGATCGCTCTCGGCTCTGCAAAAGGACTGGCATATCTGCATGAACTCGCGAATCCCCCGATTATTCACAGAGATGTCAAGTCCACGAATATTTTGCTGGATGAAAACTTGGTGGCTAAAGTTGCAGACTTCGGCTTGTCTAAAATGGTGGCGGACAGCGAGAAAGGACATGTGTCAACCCAAGTCAAGGGCACACTGGTATAGTATACTCCTATTTGAATGTCCAGTTTAGGTGACAGAGGCGGGTTACTAGATTTTAACCGAATCATAACCTCTAGTTTTCCATCGAACTCCAACTGACAATAAGTTCCCCCCTGTCTTCCCGAAACTTCAGCAGATGATACGTTAATGCCAGATTTACTAGAACTAGGGAAAACACCGGAGACTCCAGATAGGTAAACTGAAAGTAAAAATAATTATATAGAGTACCATTACGAAGTCTGAGTAGGTTTGACTAAGTTGCAATGAGTTATAGATATTCCTGAGAAGGTGAAGTGTATGCTTTCCTGATTTTGGGTTTTGATTGTTCGTAACTTACGATCTTGCAGGGCTATTTGGATCCAGAGTACTACATGACCCAGTTACTGACGGACAAGAGCGACGTCTACAGTTTCGGGGTCGTGATGCTTGAACTGATAACTGCAAAGCCACCGCTCAACAAGGGCAAGTACATTGTCCGCGAAGTTCGCATGGCAATGGACAAAAACGACCAAGACTACTACGGACTAAGGCAAGTCATGGATCCATCCCTTCTCAACGTGGGGCGTCTCGCAGGGTTCACAGGGTTCGTGGAGTTAGCAATGCGGTGTTTAGAGGAATTATCCATGAACCGTCCCAGGATGAATGAAGTCGTGAAGGAAATCGAGGTGATCCTGCAAGCTGAAGGGATAGCCACAAGCACGACGTCTGCGGCCACAGACGTCAGAGCATCGCATTATGGTGCTCCTACACATCCTTTGTACACTGATGTTTCGCTCAGTAGTCAGAATGCTAGTTACAGCAATTCGTTCGATCACAGCAGTGGGTACGCGCTTTCGATGAAGATCGAACCGAAGTAAATGTAGATTGCGTGAATCGCTTATTTGAATCATCAAATAAGTATGGTAGTTAGCACGAATCTGTTCCATTTTGAGGTGCAGTTCCTCGTTCCTCGTATATAAGGATGAGAATTGAATAGTAATTTTGTACAGCTTATCGATACACAAGATTTCACTAATATTGGGGTATTTTATGTCCCTTGATCAAATTGATGATGCTACGTCAACGAACTGTTAGGTACGATATACATTCTCAAGGATCATAGATAAAAATGGTCGGTGATTGAACAGGTTACTCGAGTGATAAAGTCGTTGAAAACCCTTGATCTCCTGTAGAGGGAGAGGACTTGTTCGGTTCTTACTCAAACCAACATTTCAAGGCCAACAAAAATAGAATTCCTCTTGACTTCCTGGACTATATGTCTTTACCAAATCTGGGAAGAACGGCGATCCATTTATCTATTTATCTACTTTTTAAAATAAAATAAATTAAAATTGGCAGGTTACCAAATTGATCCGAATAATCACTTAAAACCCTAATTCTCGGACTGACCAAAATCTTGTCCATGTGTCGTTTATGAAAGGTCAACTCAATCCTGAATGGTGAGGATCTCATTAATTACCTTTTTAAAAGATTCATTTCGTAACCTTGTTATAGGGGGTCTCCCATGAATCATTAGCGAAAGCTTATCCATTTGATGTACAAGGACAATTGGCTCCACAAATGCATTCTTTATTTTTTCAATAGTCTTAAACCTTTTTACTTCTGACCAATTTTGATGAAAAATTACTGATGTAAATGTCGGCAGTGCCATGCTTAGGTTAAAATCGAACTTCGCCTGCGCTTGCTTGGGCAAGAGCCCCTTGTCGGATCTAACGAGGTTGACCTTTGCCAAGCGTCGCTTGGCAAGGCCACCTTAACTTGGGTGAGTCGGGCTCCTGTTGTTGTGACTTGCCCTTGCTTTGCCGGTGGCAACTGAGGCTAGCCAACCCAACCATGGCTAGTGGCTGGCCACAGGCAAAAGGGTGAAGAAAATAAATAAAAAAGAAGAAAAAATCAGGAAAAAATAAAAAAAAAGTAAAATAATAAAGATATTATTAAGCATTTCTATGTCAGAGATAATTATCATGCATTGCATTGTTAGAATCCACTTCAGCAATTTCTAGTCAAAATTGACTAGGATATACTCAATTGACAAAAATTAAAGATTCAAATTCAAGACTTTTTAAATAATTTTCCCATCAAATTACATGGAATTGAAATTAGGAATAGATTTAGTTTGCGTAGATTAATTGTGCATAGAAAGCCTTCCACAGGCATGCAATCCTTTTTTTTTTTTTTTTTTTTTTGGATAGAATTTCTTGTTACTCATCGAAACATCGATTGATTTTTCACGTGTCTTTACTTGTCTACTTATGAACTTGTTGTTCTGAAGTCACTGTCCCATTTAGCTTTTGGAGAGAAGCGATAGTTGTTGAGAGCATTGTTTTTGGCATCAAAATAAATCCTTTGTCAAACCCTAATCACTAGCTCAAGAAAATGTTCTTTGGATGAAGTTGAACACCAAATTAAGGAAATGGGTCCTAAATGAATCTTGCGTTGTATGCACCTCTTTGGGATTCACTTGCTTGGTGGTAAAAAATTGCTCCTAAGTCCTATTAAATAAGAGAACCATTCTGGCATTGTAGTCATTAATGTAGATCCAACCACCAAACCCTACTTACTGTCTCAAAGAAATGCTATTTGGGTGAGCGATACCAAATTAAGTATTTGTCCTAGGGAGGACCAATTGAATGCACAACTTCCGAATCGATTCACTTGGTGGTAGGCTTGCTCATTATAGATCACCTATAATCCATTTACTCTTCCTTGGGACTGATTTCTTGCGCCTCGAGAAGCTTGAGATTTCACATCCCTTCTTCATTTAAGATAACCTCTTAGATTATAACCGACTTGCTGAGATGAATTTATTTTGATGTGGGGAACCAGACAATGGTACCTATAGAGCGATACGCGGAAACTTCTCTTGGCTTTTCATTGAGCCATGGCTTATTAATCATGTATATTAATTTGATCTTGTAACAAAGCAAAGATCAGCAATATATAGATGCACAAAGGCAATCCGCATAAAGTCAATTAGAAAGCGACTGAGCTCGCGCCATGGTTCCATGCTTGAGCACAAAACGCGTGAACGAGACTTGAATGGAGCAACAAAACCATGCCAATCTCAATGCAAAAAAATTTTAAAATTAAAATTTTAAAATTAAATTGCTTTGTAATTGAACTTTCTTGGAATCAAATTACATGCAACTAAATAGTCATGATAATTGAAAATATAATGAACTTGTCAACTTAAGAATTGGTTTGAAGTTATGACCCCAGGGACCGATTCATTCTGCTAAATAGATTGCACACGGAAAGTCTTCCATTGGCACGCTATTGGGAAACGGATTCCGAAAATAATGATCCGACACTCAATCGAACACAAAAAACGAATGCGGAAAACATCATTAGAAAACACGTTACACCAATCATTAGGTACATTACGTAGTCGAACATATCTTGTCTTTCACAGATTAAACACTCTTGTCGCAGTTTGATGAGGAATACTAATACTGTTCTTCAAGAGGAGTGTACTATTTTTGGGGAAAAACTAAGAGAGCACAGAAAATAGAGAGAATATATTTTCTCTTATTTTCAAATTAAGTAGCAACCGCTCAAATTTCTCTTTTATTTAAAAATCCCCATTTTTTTTTTTTATCTACTGTAACTGCACTCTTCTTCTATGGGCACTTCACTTATAGGCCGGGTTTTTGGCCCAACATGGGTAGACGGGCTTAAGTAGCCCCATCAAACATAAAAAAACTTGTCACGCCCCGATCCTCAGGCACGAGCACATTCCTTATCTTGGTCGATTAATAGCGACGTCCCAGAATGCATCGCTGGCCCTTTTATTTTAATACGCATGCGGAAGCATATAATAATCCCCAGACAATAAAGCAATGTGATAGAAAAGCAGGGCCATATTTTTCACTACTGAAAAGTCATAACCACATTTTTATACAAACACACCTCATAGTATTTTATAATACTATTAACATAGGTTTGATCTAACACCTAACCACAAGTATACAAGGTTCACAAAATGGGATGGGATCTCAATCCTCATCCAGGTCATACTTCGGCTCATCCTTGGGATCCTCCTCGGACTTCTCCTCCGGTTTTTCCTCAGGGTCCTCCTCTTCAGGTTCTTTCTCCTCAGGTTCCTCATTAGGGTCTTGAAATATTGTCTCACAATTGGGATGAGACTATGTCTCAGCAAGTTCTACCCCCTAAGACTCGATTAGGAAGCCAATATACCTTAGGGTTGTCTAAACACAATACGGATCAGAGAACTTATCTTAGCCTCAGTTCTTATATACAAGTCAGTATATATATACCTTTTTTTTGGCCAACTTAGTCCCAAACTTTTTATAATTTTGCCAATTCAGTCCTTCCGGCCAAAATTGGCCGGCCGGAGTTGACGTGGACGCACGGTCGGAGACAGCTGGCCGGCGAACAATTTTTCAATAATATTTTTAATTTTTCCGAATTTTTTTAAATTTTTTTAAAATTTTTTGATTTTTGTTCTTCTTCCTCCGGCATCGGCCAGAGGCGAGGGCCGGCGAGGCTGACCTCGCCGGCCACTGGCGAGGCTCGCCCCCGTCGGCCACTGGCGAAGGCGAGCCTCGCCTAGCGACGGCGAGGCCGCCGTTGCCTAGCCAAGGCGAGGCTCGGCCTCGCCCAACCATGGTGAGGTCGAGCCTCGCCGGATCCGGTTACGACCTCACTTGTGGCCGGCGAGGCCACCGTCGCTAGATCTGGCGAGGCTCGACCTCGCCATGGCTGGGTGAGGCTGAGCGTCGCCTTGGCTGGGCGATGGCAGCCTCGTCGTCGCTGGGCAAGGCTTGCCCTCACTTGCCACTGCCGAAGGCGAGCCTCGCCCAGCCATGGCGAGGCCGCCGTCGCCAAATTTGGCAAGGCTCGACCTCGCTATGGCTGGGCGAGGTCGAGCCTCGCCTTGGCTAGGCGAGGCTCGCCTTCACCAGTGGCCGGTGGAGGCGAGCCTCACAACCCTCACCTCGGCGGGCCGGAGGAAGAAGAAGAAGGTAAAAAAAAAATTTAAAAAATTATTAAAAAATTGTTCGCTGGTCAGCTGTCTCCGACCGGCATCCATGTTAGCGTCGGCCGGCCAATTTTGGCCAGAAGGACTGAATTAGCACAATTATAAAAGGTTTAGGACTAAATTGGCAAAAAAAAAAGAGTTTAGGACTGAATTGGCACAATTGCAATAGGTTTAGGACTTTTTTGGTAATTCTCCCCTAATTAAATGGATGTCCCCTAAAGCCCACAAGTTTATCATCTTTGTCTCTAATACTTTCCAACTTATAAATTCTCTAAATTAACCAATTTTAAAACCCAAAATTGCTGGCCCTTGTAAAGCTCCAAATTTCCATTTTTAGTCTTCAATTTCCTCACTAAATTTCTCAAATTGAGGTCCAATTTCGATGAAAAAATCCTGAACAATTTTCTATAAATCCCTGACACTCAAAGACTTGGCTTGAAAGTCCAAAATTGCTTAAATTCGGTCTGTACGAATTTCTGTTAATTTTCTGAATCGTTCGAAACGATTTTCCATAAAAACCTCATAATCTCTGAAAATTCTTCGGAGGGTGAGTCGACGTTCTTAAAATAGATTATGACATGACAGAAATTTCAATTTCTGAAATCGGGTTCAAATTCGTGGTTAGTTTTCATTCGGCGTGTTTTTAGCATGACCTAGGCTATCGATTAGTTTATAGGAATTTTCAATGCAAATGACTCATGATTGATTTTCTTCAAACCGCTATGAATCCACTCCACACATTGGTGACTCTCGATTGTCATGGAAATCTCGAGAATTCAAATACGGAACAAGGTATCGAAATAATAGAAAAATCAGTCTAGTGCCGGCCAACAAGAATTTTCCAATTTAGTGGTGTCACCCACGATTAGCCACTCGTCTTAGTCGAACCGACCTATCTCTGACCTTTAATCGATTTATATCTGTGCCGTAATGATCTCAGCAGATGAGCACGGTCGAGTAATCGATCCCTAGTCGAATTCTCAAGTCTATTACATTAAAATTCCTTAATGGCTTTCCCAGGTAGTCTAATTTTCTCAAGAATGATCAGCTCTGAGAACAGCCCTATAGGTGTGTCAATGAAATGCCCAATTTATTCAGAAAACCGGATTGAAAATCTGGGATGTCACAAAACCCATCATTTCCCACTCGCACATGGTGGGCTAAACAAAATTCTCTTTACCTCTCTGCAACATTCATACCAGTGAATAATTCGTGCAACCAACATACTTTGAGAGCTTGTTGCCATATATTTGTTAGGAATATATAGCATCTTATAATGAACATCTTATAATGAGCATCACAATTTTGAGTAAGTATAGTATGCAGTACCTTACATCAATCGATCACATTTATATCATTCTTGATCTCTTTTTAACAATGATATATTATATTTACAATTATGATTATCCCAAAAACAATCATAATTGGTCGACTAGTGAATACAAAACTAAAATGTAATTCTTCAAATTCGATCTTCCTCTTTTCTTAAAACTCTCAATTTTAGTTTAACTTGCTTTTCTAGAAATGTCCAATTAGATCGAGTTAATTCATGATCACTAGCAACATTTTAAGATATCAAACATTGAATAAAAATCTTGAGAATAAGTAAGAGTCATGAGGGCACTTAATTGATGAACTCTTTTCTTCAAGAGTCTCACATGGCATGAAAGTTGAAATAAAAACTTTTGCCACTCTTGTTGGTCGTTTCATGCATACTTAGTATGAAATACGTATTACAGTATTTAACTCATTTCTCATGGAGCGTATATTTACACCTTCAATACCGTACAAATGATAGTTCAGACATACCTAGGTGATATTTGATAACCATCCCAACAGTGACTGATTCTGATTTTTTGTTCCTAGGAGAAGTTTAGGAACAGAATTACGTTTGATAAAATTTTTGTTCCTGGGAACAGATTTGGAGTAGAATCAAGAATAAAAAAAAAATTGATTTTTATTCCAGGAACAAATTTGAGAATCAAGTCTTCTTCTATTTTCTTTTCTTCTTCTTCTTCTCTTTTCTTCTTTTTATTTACTACCATCCTGCAATTGCCCTTTGCCGCCGTCCACCGTTCACCGTCCACCATTCACCGACTGCCATTGTCGGCAACCGGTTCGGTGAGCTCGCTGGAGGCTCGCTCGGCCAAGGCTAGGTTAGCGAGCCTCCCGCGAGCTCACTGTAGGCAAGCCCAACCACTGATGAGGCTAGGCGAATCTTGCCGGTGGCTAGGCAGGTCTCGGCTGGCAAGGCCTCGTCTAGCTCCGTCGAGGCCGGCCTAGCCACCGGCAAGGTTGGGAGAGGGCTAGGTGAGCCTCGCCCAACTGCTGGTGAGGCTTGATCGATGAGGGCCAGCCTTGCCGAGGGTTGGTGACGCTTCGGTGAGATCACCGGCCCTCGTCTGGCCGGTCGCTGGTTCGGCGATTGGCTTGAAGAAGAAGAAGAAGAATAGGAGAAAAAAGAAAAAAAAAAGAAAAAAAGGGAAAAAAAGAAAAGAAAAAAAAGGAAAAAAATATAAAAATTATTTAAAAATTAAAAGAAATTGATTTGGAACATAATCAATGAGCACGGTACCAAACACATTTTTAATCTAGAATCAGAAATTTTGGACAGTTACCAAACAGCTTAAAATGCTTAGAATTTGTTCCCCAGAACATAATAAAAAAGAATAATTTCTTATTAAAATTTACTCTCGGGAACAAAATTATTGCGAAACGTGCCCCTAATATCTAACTTGAATTTACGTATCTACTCTTTCACGGAATTTATCAGAACTCATGTCTGACATTATAGATAGATAAAGTAAAATACATGGGTTATTTTACTTTTAGACATCGTAAAATATTATGTCTTCATCTTAACACTTAGTTAAGTGGACATATATAATTTAAGCTTGAGCTCTTGATTATCACTTAGATAATAAGCTTAAAAACCGTCGCATCCTTATTTATCACAAAATAAATAAGAGGTGATTATCCATGTGAGTGGGCTAATCTTTTATCTGTCTGACATACCTTTTCAACTTTATATAATGCACTAAGCATTAAGATGCATAAACGTCAACCAAAGATTCATAGGCATTACTAATGAATACACAAATTCATTAAATGTGAACACTTAAGAGAAATTATAATATTCAGTACATCAGCCTCTACGTAGTCCTAGATATTTCACATGGCCACCGAACACATCTCTAGGTATTAGTTTCATCATAGGATCTACTACCATTCTATGTGTAAATGTGTACTATAAGTTTACATTTTTTCATGCAACTATATCTTTGACAAAATTATACTTGGTACTTATATGTTTGGTATTGCCATGATATTTTGAATTTTTGGTGTACGCTATTACTGCTTGGCTATCACAGTTAACCAATAATGAGTTTGTAGCATTCTCAATAATACCTAAATGATCTAAAAATCTCTTGAGCCAAACACTTTTTTGTATTGCTGCTGACAATACCACGAACTTAGCTTCCATCGTGGACAATGATATACATGTTTGTTTCTTACTACTCCAAGATATGATGCCATTATTCAGTAAGAAAAAAAATCCAGAGGTAGATTTTCTTTCATCTAAATCTCCTCCTCAATCAACATTTGAATAGCCTTCAAGTTGTAAATCATTTCCTTGATAACTCAGCGTATAATCAGCAATTCCCTTTAGATACCTTAGTATTCTTTTAACAGTTTTTCAATGTGCTTGACTTGGATTGGATTAATATT
Source organism: Eucalyptus pumila (assembly GCA_016097595.1). NCBI lineage: Eukaryota > Viridiplantae > Streptophyta > Magnoliopsida > Myrtales > Myrtaceae > Eucalyptus > Eucalyptus pumila. The sequence continues at coordinate 9,504,383 of CM027846.1, forward strand.
TACTTACCATTTCAACTGCAAAACATATGTTAGGTCTTGTACACATCATTAAGCTTCCAACAGCATTAGCATAAGGAACATGTTGCATTTGTTCATTTTCTTGTGGAGTCTTTGCGCACATTTTATGACTCAATCATTTACCTTTTATAATAGGAGTATCTATGAGTTTACAATCTTGCATACAAAATTGTTCAAGAATCTTATTGATGTATGTTTTTTGCAAAAGAGATAATGATATCTTTGAAAAATTTCTTGAAATCTTAACTCCAATAATGTATACAGTCACACCCATGTCTTTCATCTCAAAGTTGGAAGATAACTAACTCTTGACAGTATTAACAAATTCTATATTGCTTCCAGCAATCAGTATATCATCAACATATAATGATATGATCACAAATTGATCTTTAGATATTTTAATATATATAATGATCCTCATCGATCATTGAAAAATCACATGTTATTATGGCATTATGAAAACGTATATATCATTGTCTTGACGACTGCTTAAGGCCATATATCGATTTCAAAAGTCGACATACCTTTTGTTCATGACCTTTCATAATAAAACCAACAGGTTATTCCATATATATTTCTTCATTTAATTCTCCATTGAGAAAAACAATGTTTACATCCATTTGATGTAACTCAAGATCCATATTAGCTACTATTGCTAGAATAATGTGAATCGAGATAAATCTCACTACATGAGAAAATGTTTCATCATAATCAATTTATTCCTGCTGATTATACCCATTTGCCACAAGACAAGCTTTATGTCTTTCTATTGAGCCATTAGCTTTACGCTTTATTTTGAAAATCCACTTGTTCCCAATGGCTTTGCGTCTTTTTGGAAGATCAATTAGTCCCAAACATGGTTTGACTTTATTGACTCAATTTCCTCTTCCATTGCCTACATCCATTTTTCCTTATTAGGGTAATTTAGAGCTTCATTTACATTTCTTGACTCATCTTCATCTTGTGAAACAACCATGAAAATTTCATATTCAATGTCAAAACGTTGACGGAGAATACTTTTGTGACTTATTCGCTGTATGGGAGATTGTACTTTACACATCATTCCTCATTATACTTACACTCGGATGAGATAATGATAATATCGTCTCATCATGTGGTTGTAATTGAGAGTGAGTTGAATTCAATTCATCACTTCTCATGTTACTTCCTCTTGGATGAACTCTACTAATTTCATTATCATGATCTAAGGTTTCACATAGGGAGTAATCCTTACCAATTTCGTCATTCTTAGGAAATTTATTATTTAAGAATGTGACATCCCGTGATTCGAATATAGTTTTACTCCTACTTTTCTACTCACCTATAAACACATACCCTTTCGAGTATTCTAAGTATTTTATAAAAATGCTCCTTGCCTCTGGGACCCAATTTCCCAACTTGTGAGATGGCTCATAAGTATAGGCAGCACAACCTCACAGTTTAAGAAAACTTAAGTCTTAGTTTTTATCTGTCCATAACTCATATGGAGTGGAATTAATTGATTTGAAATGCACACGGTTAAATATATAAGCAGTAGTTAATAAAACATCACTTCAAAAAGTGATAAGTAAGTTAGTTTGCGCTATTATGGACATAACCATTTTCAGTAGGGTTCTGTTTCTTCTTTCCGCAACACCATTTTGTTGAGGAGTGTAGAGAATAGACAACTGTCTTTCTATTCTTTATCATCACATAAATTTCTGAACTCATCAAATAAATATTCTCGACCACAATCGGATCTCAATACTTTTATTTTATTATCTAATTAATTTTCTGCCAAGCTGAAACAACTCAATGCTTCAGATTTATGATAAATTAAATAGACATGTCCGAATTGAGTATAATCATCTATAAATGTGATGAAATAAACAGTCTCACGCATTTCTCTCACATTTATTGGACCATAGATGTCAAAATGGATTAATTGCAAAGAAAATTCAGCTCTTTTACATTTTCCAAATAGTTTCCTTATTGTTTTCTCTACTAGGCAATGCTCACATATTGACAAATTGACTTTTTCAACGTTGCCAAATAAGCCCTCTTTGGTTAGTCTATTAATATGTTGTTGACTAATAGACCAAGTCTAGCATGCTCCATGTTCACATAATTATCATATGAATTTGAAGGCGTGAAAAGGGAATAAAAAATATTGACATTACCACAGTGAACATTCAATATAATAAAATCATCTAGAAAATAACCACAATTATAGTAGTTTGTATTCAAATACAAATTCACACCATTATTATGGAAGTTTAAACTAAAACCAAGCTTTACTAACACTAAAATAGACACTAAATTCCAACGAATCTCCAAAGCATATAATACATCATGTAGGAACAAAGTGCGTCCGCCATGCATGTTCAATTGGCATATGCCAATCCCTTTTACTTCAGCTCTGGAGTTATTTCCTACATAGATCCACTTAGTTCCAGTCAGTATATGTCAAAATTTCACAAATGATTCTCTATCATTCGCTACATGATCTGTTGCTCCCAAATTTACAGTCCATAAATGATTAGATTCAGTTAAAAACACAAAACTTGACACATAAACAAAGTTTTTAAGAGTACGAGGGGTCACTACCTTGTTTGACTCACAACAATTGCGAGCATAGTAACCCTTATGATCAAAATTATAACATTTCATCCTTGAAATTCTTTTCACTCGATAACGTTTTCCTCTCTTATATTGGTTAACTTTTAGTTTCTTACTGGCAGAAGTACAGCCCAAATGCCAAAACTTGGTACGAGGGGACACTTAAGTGTCACTTTCTTTGAAAAGTGGGACACTTTTTTTTTTTGAACAGGGAAAAGTGGGACACTTAAGTACCACCTCTGGTGAATCTTACCAAAAATCCTACGTGGCAATATTTAATTATTTTTGCTTGCCTACGTGGCTCACCAGAGAACTAACTCGGCTCTAACTCACCCGAAACAATGCCATTTCCATAGTTGGCCAAAATAAAAGGTCTGAATCTGCAAAAACGACGTTGTCTCCCAAATTGCCCCAAATCTAAAATCCGAAATCGGCCAAAATCCTTATTGAAGTGCTCAAATCCAAGTCTCGAACTTTAATTTTGATTTGCCTAAAATTCCATCATCGAATATTGGAAATGGAGAGCATTACTCGCAACAACACCTCAAATTCCTCTCATCAAAGCGAAGGAGAAGGCCAGAGTTTTTGTTTTTGTGGGTTAAAGAGTCCTAGAAGAACATTGTGGACTCAAATCAATCCTAGGAGAAGATTTTATGAATGCGCTTGATATAAAGAAGGGTCGAAGTGTAAATACTTCAAATGGGTTGATGCAAAATTCTCTGACCGAGCCACAGATGTGATATTGGATCTACTTTATAAAAGACATCAATTTCCATTTATGTTCGTGGACGACTTGGACGATGTTGACTCAATGTAAGCTCAAGCATCTTCAGCTAAACATTTCAAGAATGAAGTCTCAGTTCAAGCATCTTCAGCTAAATCTTTCAAGAATAAAGTTTCAAGGATGAAAATTGAACGGAAATATTACTAAGCGTTTATTATGGTGTTGTTTTGTTGTCTATCATACTTTATGATGAAATGTAAAGAAATTGAAGATGAGAAAAAGTTTTTTTGACTGCCATAGTTAAAAACGAGTGGATAAATGTAATTGTTTTGGATTAAATGTAGGCTTTTTTCTTTTTGAAAAATGAGAAGAAGTTTGTGTTGTTCTACAAGATCGTTGTGGCTTTGTTGTTGTTTGTGCTGTCAAATATATTGTGGATTAGTTCTTGTGTTTGTGGGGACGTTAAGGAAATTGAATGAGTGAATTAGATGCTGCTTGTACTATGCTTTTACTTGTTATTGAATATAAACCAATAATGATAAATGTGTATTGGGTCAATGTATTGTGGTGGCTTTTGTACTTGAACCAAATATAAACATAAACCAGTAGCAAATATTGGAATTGAATGGAGTTGCCATAAGTTAAATTACCATCACCTTCTCTGTTTTGCTGAAGACCAGTATATACACAAGACAAACATGAGTTATTACCCTAGTGCTATAAGTTATATTTAGTAATCACTTAAGTGCTACTCGCAATGAAAAAAAAGATTACTTAAATGTCAAGTTATTATTAAAGTGATCACTTAAGTGTCACTTATAATTAAAAGTGAACACTTAAGTACCAAGTTTTTTAGAATGTGATCAGTTAAGTGCCAATTTTTTGTAGGTTTTATCTAAAAATTGTGCTAGCCACCACCACCACCGGCTGTGCCACCAACCATCACCGCTAGCCACATTAGGCGCTCTAGCCACCACTGTTACTGCACAAGATAGTGATGTAAGTTGAGCCTTGCACTAGCTTGCACCAGTATACATGGTGTAAGATATGCAAACTGCACATTTGCACTAGGTGCAGCATAAGCCCATAATTCCCACCACAAACCCATAATCACCAGACATCACCAGTCACCACCACCAGCCACACCAACACTCCAGCCACCACATTAGTACCCGAACAACAAACTCACTACCACCAAGCATCACCATCCACCACCACCAGTCACACCAGCGCTCCAGCTACCACCACAGATCCAATACCAACAGCAGCATGTAAAAGCATAATCCATATCTTATACAAAACAGAAGAATTTGACAAGCAGTAAGATCATTCCATTGATATTGATATTAAGCGACAAACTAAAGAAAAAAAGAAGATAACCATCCATAGCAAGTTATTATAAACGTTTACAAAATTGACTCCTAAGCTCCACAAATCTTATCACGCCCCATCTCATCAATCAATATACATAACACCCCATATTCATGCTTTTTTGATGGTCATTTCACTTGATTCATAACTCTTACACTCTTTCTAACTGGATGTACAACTTCATTTTCAACATTCTCAATATCCACTCACTCAAATTGAGCTGCAAATGTCTCAGGCTCAATTGATTCAAAAGGAGCTGCAACTGTCCCAGGCTGAATTAAATTAGATGGACTTGGAACTGAGTTTTTGCTCTTCTTTCTTGTTGGCGCAACTGATGTTTTCTTTTTTGTTGGTGCAGCCGTTGATTTTTGAGTTGGGCCTGAGATAAGAACCTCTGAACTTCTCCCAAGCTACAAAAAGACAATAAATTGTCAACAAAAGTCTGCATCATAAATTAAATTAAATGCAGTCAATAAAACTTACATTCATAATGACTGTTCCAATACGCTCATCTGTATAAATGCCATAACTATATTGTCTTAACCTCTTCCCAAGTGCCCCTCTTGTTTGAAGAGGGGCGTCGTTTTCAAGAACTTGTGATTTGTTGGCTCTTTTTCTTGCCAATGATTTCTTGGGCCCTTCAACTACAGCTAGGGCTTCTTCGACCAATTCTTCAGCTGGGCGTCTTCTAGATGATCTTTGTGTAGTTGCCCCTTCACCTGGCCTTCTTCTAGTTGTCATTCTGTGTAGCCCTTCAACTTTAGTGACACCTTCTGTTAAGCCTTCTAGTGGTACTTGTGGTGACCCTTGTAGTGATTCTTCTGGTGGCCCCTGTGGTGACCCTTGTGGTGGCTCTTGTGATGGCCTTTCAGTTGGTAGTTGAACTCCAACTTGCATTCTTCAAACTTGAGAAAGAGGCAAAAGACACCATAAATATAATATCGGACCATATAATAACGTAAAGAAAAACTGAATACAAATTGTTGAATTTACTGGGTATTTCTTTCTCTGCTAAAGAATAGTTGACTGAATTGGCCGTTTAGCTGCTTGGGTCAATCATTCAGCTAGCCGTCTTTTACCTTGTTTTCTTCGAACGGGCTGTTCAGTTTCATGATTTATCGGGGTTCTTCTCGTGACCTAATAAAGACATTACATACAAGGTCAAATAAGATATTATGTACAATGATAAACCACAAAGCAACATAAACATAAATTTTATTTCATGACTTACTGGGGTTCTAGTTATCGACTAAAGAACAGTTGACTCACTTGGCCCTTCCGTTTGCCTTTTCTCCAACTGTCTCTTCACTAGGTCCTTTAGCTGGCCTCAACTATTCTTGTTGCTTCCTTAATTGACAACCTTTAATATTGTGCCTTGCTATGCGGCAATAAGAGCCCGTCATCTTTGCACATGTCCTGCTCAGTTTTTGCTGACCCAAGCCCTCTCCCTCCGCCACTCTTCGTCTTCGTTTTGACCTTCCAATTTTCTTCTTCAATGGCAAATGTTGAGATGCTTCATAATTCGTGGGCTCCCAAAACTTGCTACTTCTAATTGATTGCATCATAAACTGGTACAAAGTAATGTATTTTGATTTTTTGTACCAATCATCGATGTAATCCTCTATAGTGTGGCCCTTCAATTGGATGTCACATATGACATGTGCACAAGGAATTCCACTTAGTTGTCATACTCTACATGAACACTTCCTTGTACTTAGATGGACAACATACTTATCAGAACCCTTCATTATTTCACATCCATCATCTCCATTCCAAATGGGATGACAATGCCTACTTGCAGCCAAGTTCTTATCCAATTTCTTGGCAATCCTAGAACCACATTGTTTAGTTTACTTTGCAGCCTCATCTCTTTGTTTCTGCAGCTGAGTCAGGACCGCAATTTGTATATCTTCAAGCATTGAGATGGTTGGTTTGCATCTGACATTTAATGTAGTGCAACATTCCTTTGTCAACTAAAGCAGTCCTTCTTTGGCTATCCTAAAGTCAGTCATGTTTGTACTCTTTGCTAATTGCCAAAATTGCAATTGCAACCTATCCCCTTTGTAGGTCTTTGCTCAATTTCTGTATATGTGCCACACACACATTTGATGTTCAGCATGGGGCAACAACTCAGTTACTGCCAGAACCAATCCCTGCAATAATTTAAAGTAAGAAATGTAAGCAAATAACATCTTAATATTACAAAGCAAACTATTGACTAAATTTTTCAAAAAGCAAGCATTACTTTTTGTTGGTCGCTCATAAACGTCCACCCTTCCCTGTTTGTTATCTCTAAGTCAGCCATCAAATTTTTCAAGAACCAGGACAAATTGTCCTTTTTCTCAATTTTTACAACAGCCCAAGCTAATGGGAACATCTGATTATTCGCATATCTTCCAATCGCTGCCAACAATTCTCTCTTGCACAAGCCCTTCGAGAAACAGCCGTCCAAACCTATAATCTGTCTACAATCAGCTAAAAATCCTCGTTTGCATGCATCAAAGCACACATAAAACTTATTAAACTTGGTCCCACTATCAAGAAGTGGCCTTTCCATCACCTCTACATACACTTTACTTGAAGGGTTTTACAACCTACACTCATAAGCATACTCCCACACCTACCCATATTCCTTGCCATATTGACTAATAAGTATCTTTATCACCTTTTGCTTTGTTCCTTTGCACTGACTCCTAGATATATTTATGCTTACATACTCCTTCACCAGCATCCTAAAGTTAGTAATTTTCATCTCGGGCATCAGCTTAATCAGATCGAAGAAGTGCTTGGACAACCATACACTTGTTACCCTTTTGTTTTGAAAATTAATGGAACAAGTGTGTTTCTCTTGGTAGGCCCTAATCTAGAAAGACCTACTCCTCTTAACAAACGTGCCGTAAATCTTCCATGGACAATTTTGTTGCGAACATCTAGCTCTTATAAAGTTCTTAGTGTTTATAATGAAATCAATATTTCTTTGTGCAACAATGGAGTTCTTTAGTATAGCTTCCCTAAATTGTATCACATCTTGGAATTTCATACCTACTGAAAAAGTAGGAGAGGCAACGGAAGGATCATAGGAATGAAACTTACTTTTTCTTTTATGCACAGCTCCTTGATCTTCTTCAAGCTCGTCCTTGGAAGTAGCAATGTTGATGCTTTCTTCATAATCCGTCTCCTGGCCAACAACACCAGCATCTGCAGGGCCTTCGTCTCTATTGGGAACTTCATCAATTACCTGCAAAGTTGCAAATCTATCTGACAAAAAGTCCCTTAGTTTTTTCCTTGATTGTGTAAGCTTCTCATCGTCGTCATCACTTAAGATTAAGAAATTTTCAACAGCCAACCCTTCATCGTCATCATCACCATCACTGAATTCAGTTACTTCTCAATCTAATTCAGTGATTGTGACATCACCTATGTCACCATCACTCTAGTAAACAACATCTATGCCCTTCTCCTCCCCGTCTTGTCCATCATGCCCTCCTTCATCCCTAACTTCATTACTAGCTTAAATATCATCTTCTCCTTCTACTACTTGGGTGCTATCTTTGTCATCATCTTCGTCCTCATTATCACTATTGTATTCAACATATACTTTCGCCTCTTCGCCATGAAAATAATGATATAAGACATCCCTAAAACCATTATAATCTTCTAAATATCTTAAACCATCTCTTAAGCCTTTCCTAGGAACACGGTACAACAACTTTTGTACTTTATAAGGTAAATATGTTACCATATCCCTAACAAATCCAATATAAGATGCCTTCTTTATATCTAAAAAGATAGTACCCTCATTCCCCCCTCATACTCCCACTCATCCTCCCCAATCGCAAAATACCCACCAAAGCAAACAATGACAGCAACATAGTTCTTATCATAAGCCATTTCCGCAACAAAAGAGGAAACAAATACAATTAATTTTTAGGACCACATTCATGAAAGACAACAGACAATTGTATGTGGAGGTCCTTACATTTTTTATTAAAGAAAAGAAGAAAGAATGAAAGATGCACAGATCAAACGACAGCTACTTTGATTATGTCACATTCCCTTAAAATATGGAGAGGTCCCCCGGATAAGCATGGGTCCTCATGACACCAATTTCAACATTGTAATTTAAAAAAAAAAAATGCCCAGAAGTCCCCATGACAATTACACTAAACCCTAACAATCACCATCGCACATCACATTTCACATTTGACCCATACAAATTACTTTCGCACGTCACAATTCCACATCCGAGCCCTACGTCACACATCACAGTACTTAGCACCACATTTGAGCCTTAATTTTCCCCTCGCCGAGCCCTACACCAAGCTCTACTTTTTGAGGTTGATCATAAACTGTCAATTCGAACCCTTAATAGGGTTCTAGCACCACTTCTAAGCCCTAAATCTTACATCAATACCATCAAAGCCTAAGATTTCCTAGCCGACTCCCAAATCTTACATCAAGTTGGAGTCTTAATAAACGAGTTGAAGCCCTAATTTCACCACAGAGGAGAGGAAGAAGAGAAGATACCTGAGTGAGCAATGACAGTGAGCTACGATGGCAAGTGACAACAATGAGCGACGATGATGAGCGATGACCTGTGAATGGCGACTTGTGAACGGTGATGGAGAGGACGTCAGATCTGGTGTGAATGCAAGCGACGGCCAGTTAAACCCTAAATAAGCTAAACAATGTCGTTTAGCACTATGGAAAAACGACGTCGTTTAGCTTGGCCAAGGCAGAGTGGATGGGGCGACATTGTTTTCCTCCTCCATTTGTGCCTTTTGTTTTAAAATAAAAATTGCCACATCGATTAAGCATGTTGTCGGAAAATACCACATCTATATTTTGGCTAGATTAGTACTTAAGATATCAATTTTGTTCCGATTTTGGCACTTAAGTATATATTTTCAAACTTTTGGCACTTAAGTATCCATTCGTGCCAAGTTTTGACACTTCAAGTGTCCGTACCTCGTTTCTTGCTAGTAGGACTTGATCCCTTACATTTCCACCTTGCGCTTGCATTTAGAGCTCGAAGCTCCTTCTGAGCTAGAACCAGCACATCAAATATATGTTTCCTGCTCAAATGCCTTTAAGCAGTCCTTTGCTAGCTCAAGGTGGCGCACATCATTCTCGAGTTCTTCCATAACATGGTTAAAAACTTTTAGTGCTTCTTACTATTCAAGTACATATTGAATTTTCATATTCAATATTTCACAATTCTCGCTGTTCAATTTCTCTTCTTTGTTCAACTTAGCAATTATACTTTTAGTTGCTGAAGCCATTGATATGAACATATCAGACACATGCACGAAATATTAATGTTTATCATTTATGCATCCATTTTGCATAAACTCACCATATTAATGAATAATTTTAAATAAGGTTTCAGAAACAAAATATCACTATGTTTCCAATCATTATCCAAAATCCTAACTTGAAATTATCATTAACATAATCGTTCATGCAAAAAATAAGTTCAGCAAAGTCACTAAAACTCTCTTGAACTTTCGATAAAAAATTGTAAATTAACATACTAATTTACAATAATAGATAACATTGAACTTTCAATAATTAAATATGTCAATTACACTAAGTAATATATTCAAATGAAAAATATCTACATAGAAAGAGATATTTACACCTAAAACATCTTAAACTAATCTAAGAAAAAATAAATAATTAAACCCAAATATTTTCATTTATCTCATAAACTGGGAAAGTCTCTTCTAATATCTTAGTAAAAAATTTTGAGAATTTTGAAGGCACATTGGTCAATCACGGAAAAACCTTTAAAGAGCCCTCATGCCACCTCCAAGGCACATTTATTCTGCGCCATGTGACACTCAACCCAAGGGTTGAAGTCTTGGTTAACTCAATTCTATAGTACCCTCTTACAAAAGCTATTGCAAGCCTCCTATAATCTGTGATCACGTTAACCTCCCATAGGCGATCTAATACTACTTGCCATTAAGGTAAAATAGTGTTCATTAAGGCCGGCACCTTCTCAAAATCCGGAATAGGATAACCATTCCAGATGATTTCTTGTATCTTCCGATTGACCCTAACTACGTGTGATACTACATAACCGTCATTCTACCGATAATTAGCTAATTCTATTTTTAGCCCTTAAAGTCTCGCATTTTCTTCATTCGTTTTTAGAAATGTAGGCATGCGTGCAAAACGCATCATGATTCTTGCAACAAATGCAAAACAAAAAAGGATTACTTATAATCCACAACGACCAAATCGGAAAAACATAATTTTCCCTTCTTTTTTTTTCTATTTTTTTTTTTTTGCAAGTCAACAATGATCAACGCAGGTTAACGGTGATCAATGTAGGTCAACGATGGTTAGCGCCAGTTAACAGTAGTCAACGACGGTCAACGGTCAATGATCAATGGCCAAAGTCAATGGTCAACGGTCAATGGTCAGCGTAGTCAATGGATTGGGTCTCGTCAAACCAACCCGTCTAGGTGACGTCATCATGACATCATTAGCACGTACCCAGCGTATGCGCGGGCAACTGCTGGCTGACGTCACGATGACATCATCTTGTGCATGCCATGCACGCGCCAACAGTTGCCGCATGCGTGCCACGCACACGCATGCAATTACTTGGGGGAATTGCTTCGGCGTGTTTGTTGTATGCGCCGATGACTTCGGATCTTCTAGTTGCGCGTCCAACGGCCCCTGGCGGTAGGCCACCCTTCGTTTTTCTCATCTCGACGAGAATTACTATCCTTGTCTATCATAAACGAGTTTTGATTTACAGAAAATCATAAACGGGGGGTGAACTGTACGCAGTGTCGGGATTTCCATCCCTGAGCAACCGATAGCGGCGTTTCACAAAATTTCAACCAAAAAAAAAATTATAAATATCAACACTATTCGGGAAACATGAACAACATTGCTCTGATACCAATGTTGGGAAACGGATTCCCAAAATAACGATCCAACACTCAATCCAACACCAAAAACGAATGTGGAAAACATCCACAGAAAACATGTTACATTGATCATAAGGTATATTATGGAGTCGAACATACCTTATCTTTCATAGATTAAACACCATTATCGCAATTTGATGAGGAATTCTAATACTGTTCTTCAAGAGGAGCGTACTATTTTTGGGGAAAATTTGAGAGAACGTAGAAAACAGAGAGCGTGTTTTCTTTTATTTTCATATTACGTAGCAACTGCCCAGATTTCTCTTTTATTAAAAAATCTAGAATTTTCTTTTATCTACAATAACTGCGCTCTTCTTCTATGGGCCCTTCACTTATGGGTTGGGTTTTTGGCCCAACATGGGCGGACGGGGCTTAAGTAGCCCCATCAAACATAAAAAAAACCCATCACACACAATTGTGTTTTTCACAGAATGTCTAGTTACTTATTGGAACATTGATTTGTTTTTAACGTGTCTTGACTTGTCAACTTATGAACTCATCTTCTTTTCATTTCTTCCTTCTCCATTTCGATTTTTGCTTCATTCTAGTCGAATTTCCCCGGTCAATGGCCACAAAATTCAAAGTAAAGTAGCCCACGTTTTGCACATTTATTAAAAGCACATGGTAAAAATAGCTAGCAATGCACAATAACAATTTAGAAGAATCTTGGAAAATCATTTGGAGAAAACGAGAAAGTGTAGTTGCTAATATAGCGATGGGGAATCGACGACGACTTATCTAACTTGAATGGAGTCTTCCACAAGCCAAATTACGAAAAGGCAAAAAAAGAGTTTTTTTTTTTTGGGGGTGGGGGGGCATGAGAAAAAAATCCCATTTTTTTTAAAATTATTTTCCTGCAAGCAAATTATCGTAAATAACAATTTTGTAATTCACAATGGGTCCATTAGATAAGCAACTAGATACATCAGGATGACATTATATGTAAGCACGTAAAATGCTTTAAATATGAAAATATGGAGATATAATAGTCAAAAGAACTCATTGCTATTCAATTTGAATCGCTCACAAATTGAGGACATTATATTAAGTTCTAATAATTGCGTGTGAAAAAGGAATCATTCAAATGGCTAGAACAAGGGGTGTAGTTTCCCCACATAGCCCTAGGGACCACCAATTCCTAAATACATTGTAAAGATACAACGTGACAAACTTACTATAATCGACCTTACTTTTGTATTTTGTGGCAAAAAAAAAAAAAAAAAACTTGCTTTGTTATTTATAAGTTATCCCATTTTAGACGTGGATGAGAATAATTGTGTCTTAAATAAATCATCATTGGACTAGCTGCCTTGAGTTATGTGAAATGTGTGAAAGCAAGTGAGAGGAAATCGTCCGGACCAACTACACAATTTAAGATGACTACCACAATTCAAGAAAATAGCGGAATTTTCGTATGATACTCTATCCAAAAAAAATAATAATAATAATCAAAAGAAGATGAATAGTATGTGCTTTATTCCTTTTGTGATTGACGGGATTAATCTACCATGGTAAAAAGAACAATAATTATTTTAAAAAAAGGATGAAAATGAGAGGAACGTTCTGATGCATCTAGACGCCCGTCATCAGAAGATGAGTTAGAAAAAGAATGTCATTTCGTCGTATTAAATCGGGAGAGAGTGTGAACAGAATTAAATTACAGGAATGAGATACTTGATTATGTTTGTGTATATATACAAGTAGCTTCATGTTGGTGACAATAGCAACGGGCCAAGAAAATGAAAGATGACGACGATGGCGGTCTATTTATCTTCATTTCACATTGAGATTGTCTATGTATCATCAGCTTCTTTACAAAATGTAAAATAAAATTGGATGGTGAACCGAATAATCACAAGAAACCCATTCGACCAAAAAAAAAAAAAATCACATGGAACCCTAATTCTCAAATTGACCAAAATCTTGTCCACGTCTCATTCTTGATAGGTCAAGTCAACCCTAAAAATGATGTGGATCTCATTAATTTCCCTCCAAAATGATTATATCGCCCTTTGGAAAGGGGACATTGTTGTGTAAAATTGGTGGTTCCAGGACAAGTTTTTTCTTTGAAGTACTTATTTTAAATATTTTTTTAAATGATTGTTAAAAACAAAACAAGCATTATTTTGAATATTCGACGGCCAATCTGCTTGTGAAAATTTCAAAGGTTCTGTACACGAAGAGAAACGCAAATTCCAAACAAGGAAAAAAAATTGATGATCATATGTTGCAAGACGAGTTCCATTTACCGGGTTACAAAAACTGTTAAAATGTCGCATTGCAAATTGTCATATTTTCTTAATTGAATACTTGGACACAAGCTAGCTAACTAAATCTCGAGAAAAGTATAATTAGAGAAGCTGACCATTAACAATAATTTAAGGACTTATAAAGATTGAAAGGAGGTTTCTCGAATCAAGATGACAAAATTGAATGATTCGTGTCATCGGTTCCTTCACGCGTGGGTTTACAATTTGCATGATGACGTTTAAGCCCAATTTAAAAATAAAATAAAAAAGATGTAAAAAAAAGCAAAAAAAATAAGAAGAAGGAAGGTAGCTGCTAGGGGTGACCGTGGTTCCCGGGTAGAACTGGGAACCAGAGAACCGAACTAGAGGTTCTAGTTTGGTTCCCGATTCTAAGGAGGCCGGTTCCGATTCCCCGTTCTCTTTTTCTAGGAAGTTCCAGTTCTCATAGGAATCGGAATTGGCCAAGTTAAAAAAAAAAAAAAAACCTAATCCCCTCCACGTCATTTCCCCCTTTCTGTTCAACTTCCTTGCCCCCCAACTTTTTTCTTTTCCTCTCTCTCTCTCTCTTCTTCCCCCCTCTCTCGGCTGAAACCCCCTTCTTCTTCTTCTTCTTCCTTCCTTCCTTCCTTCCTCTTGCCGGCTGCTGCTTCACCCACCACCACACCGCCGCCCCACACCCTACCCACCACCACCTCTTGGCCACCGAACCCCCACCACCCACTGCTCGTCCGACAAGCCATCTCGCCGTTGAGCCCGACGAGCTGTCTCGTCGTCCTCGCCGCCGTTGTCCCCAAGCCACCATCACCACCTCTTGCCACCACTCGCTTGGCCGTCCGGGCCGTCGTTGCTCCGAACCGTCACCACATCCGCCCGAACCGAGCTCTTCCCCCCTTGTCTGTGGGTTGAGCTGTGACCACCGCTGCTCTGCCTTCGCCATGCCCCAAATTACTCTCACAACACTCAGTCTCATTGTCTCACGACACTTTGCCCTCTGTTCTCTCTTCGTCCTCTGCTCAACACCACTAATTAGCATCCCCGCCATGCCTCGCCTTGCCTGCAGCCTGCACTGACGTCGCTCCTGCTCCGCCTGCTACTGCCTTTGCCGCACCTTGCTTGTAGCCCACGACACCGCTGCTCTGCCTTTGCCATGCCCCGAAGCCCGCGACGCCGCAGCTTTGCCTTCGCCGTGCCTCGAAGCCCGCGACTGAAGCTAGAGAAGGTGAATATGGACGCATGAAGTCTGCAATTGGCATTGGAAGCCTTCTTCAGGTCTCCTTTACACCTACTGGCTCGGTGCAACTATCCTGAACATGATTAGAACCCCTGTTGATCTAGATGTATCACACTGCAATTCAGTGATTGGGTGGTTTACAATGCTTTGCAAAATTCTGTTTCATTTATATTTTTGAATGATTGGAGTCATTTTGTTTTTGGTGGACTGCGCATAACGGGCCATTGCTGGTGATATTTGAAATGCTCCTTATACCCTAATTAGACCTTGAAGTTCATGGAACATTTTAATGCAGGATGGTTTAGGTGATACAATCAGATTCTCTCTTACTGAACCACCTGAAGAAGAGATAGATCCCTATAGAAGGCTGGCAAAAGCAGTAGAGCTTCAGAACCAGAAGGGGGTGGTAGGTTTTTGATTTAGTTTATTGTATCATTATGCATTAGTCGACCATTTTGGGATTCTTATTCGCCCCGTCTTTATTTCTAATTACCATCAGGCACCATTTGAGAAAAGCACAGACATTATTTTGACTTCCAGCGACGATCGAGTTAATTGCCAATGCAAAAGAAGGTTGGTCATCAACTTGAAAATGACATTGACCATAAAATTTTAGATAGTTCCATTTTCTAACAACCATACTTAACATGGGAGTAGGGCGAGGAGGTGGATTACAGAGGTGTCCTCCACCGTGATGGTTCCATTCTCATGTCTGTCTCCTTGAATCAGTTGAAGGTATTGTTTCAACTTTCCCAAAACAGAAAATATCTGAGAACATTTTCAATTGGGTGTACTTTTCTTCTCTCTCTCTCTCTCTTTGGGTGGGGGGAGGATGCAAGTATGTTGTAAGTTTTGGTGAAGTGGTCTTCATCAAGAATTTGTTAGTGCAGGCCCCAGAAAATTTTTACCATTTTCTTGCTACAAAGCTTGTTCTGAGAATGCCATTTAAGGTCTATCCCTTTGTCAGATTTATCCAGTCATTTACTCTTTTGCTAAAAGAAGTATATAATGGTATATGGATTTTGTTCATAAATTCTGTGCCTTTCTCTCTTAATTTTAGGATCTGCCAACAAAAGAGACTCAATTTTACCGAGAGAGCTTCCACCAGCCTTGATGATGCTGATGCTGTAGGAACCAGATTTCTCTTGCTTATTTTTCTATCACGACATTTATCCCACCGCACATTCCCTGGATGCACTCACATACCTGCAAAATATCACTTGTTATCCCATTAATTATGAAGTGTGAATGAAATCACATTGCCAAGTAAGTTCACATATTGCTCCTTCAGAGGCTAAAATCTCTGTTTTCTGAATTTTTTATGCCAGGATGATCTGAAGCTTGCTGATAATGGCACAAAGACAAGTACAAGCTTGCTGATTTTGGCGAAAATCTTTGGGAATTTGAAGACGCTTTATCAGAAGCTGCATCAAAGCATGAGCTATGAGTCTTTTGCTGATTTAAACAAGTTTTCCCAGGTATGCCACCTGCATAAAGTTAGTAGGATAGCAGGGAATGCACAATTTTTCCCATGACATAATTTGATAGAAACGTGCGAGTGATGAATGACAAGTTTGTTTATTATTACTGCATTCATTTCCATTTTTTAAATAAAAAATGAAAAAAAAAAGAACCTGTTGGAACATGTTAGAACTTGGAACAGACCCTGGAACTTGTGACAGGGTAGGTTCCAGGTTCTCGGTTCTAACGAGTAGGTTCCAGGTTCCAAAAAATGAGGAACCTGTACCTGAGGGTAGGTTTCAGGTTCCAAGCGGAACCTGTACGGAACCGGGAACCGCTCCCCAAGCCAGAACAAGATGAACCCAAAAGAAGTACGGATGGAAAGAAAGAATGAACATGAACAACAATAAATCCACAGACCATAGCAACATGCATAAACAAATACATGTGTGTGCACTTACGGTCATCTGCGTTCGTAGTAGAGCAAATCAGATGAATCCAAGAACAGGAGAGAACCAGAAGCAAGAGCAACCGGAGGTTCTTTCTCGCCATGTCTCCGCCACCTGTCGTTCCTTTCCCAAAGTGAAAACTCTGCATCTTCAATTCCCAACCATCTTAATGCATGTCGTTCTGATCTATTATCAAAACAGGTTTGCAAAGGGCTCGTTCAAGACTGATATGTTAGGCCTATCAGTTTAGCGCTTCCTGAAAGCCAAAAAAATTCTGCCTTCCAGGAAGTGGTGGGGTTTGTGGAAAAGCCTGTCAAAGACTATGCGGTTCAAAGTCAGCGAAAGAGGAGGGTGGAATAAATGGGACAGGCTTTGGATTTTTTTTCTCTCTCCTTTGCTTATTGGGCTTGAGTTTCATGATTGCTTTCTTTCTTTCTTTCCTTCTCGTGTCGGCTCGTGTTAAGAGTCAATAAACTCATCCTCAGCCATCTCATTTAGTCCTCACCAGGGTCAATTAACATCCGTACCATTATTTTCCTTGCGCTGTCTCTCCACCAAAAGCCTAGGGATAAGAACGTGCAAACGAAGGCCTGCTTGAAATATTCTTCTGCTCCTCTTCGTTAACACTTTTTTCTTGTTTCGGGTGGAGATAGATGGCGTACAAACAAGCATTTTTGCACAAATCGACTCCCTACCTTTCTGATTTGATCAAAGATATATTGTCCCCCATGCCACGAGGAATTTTATCCTTATCGGTCTTGAAATGTCATGTTGAATAAGAACCGAATACAAGACCTCTTATGCCTCTAGAGACCTATGATTTTCAATGACTTTATCACTCAGGCTAACCTCTTAGAATCTCCGACCATCTCCATTTATGGTTTCTGAGAATGTGTATCATGTCCATGCCATTGCGATACTCGTATCATATGTTGACATAGCACGATAAAATTTGATCAATTTTATGATGTACAAGAGAGCTTCACCTCACAATGGCATGAATTCGAACTTATTATCATACTAATTTAACGAACAAGGGAAGACTGAACGAATGATGCAAAAAGGTCACATCGACCCTCTTTCTACTTCTTCGTCTTACATCGAAATTTGAATATTCTATCGTTTCGGCTCACGTGCTCCAAGTGCGTACAGATGACGGCGGATTTAGAGAAAAAGACCGAAGTACATGCATTTAAAAAAGCTTGGGGTCAATTAAATGGGAGCAGGTGCAGTTGCGTGGCATCCTTGAGATGAGCACAGCTACCTTCCTTTTTTTTTTCTTTTTTTTTGACAAAATTTTCTCATCAGCTTACATGGAATTGAAAAGACATGATAATTGAATTTGAAGTTGTGACGTTAGGGGCATATTCAATTTGCATAGATTGATTGCGCATAGAAAGCCTTCCACTGGCATGCGATCCTTTTTTTTTTTATTTTATAAAATTTCTCATTACTTATTGAAACATCGATTGATTTTTCACGTGTCTTTACTTGTCTACTTATGAACTCGTTGCTGTTTTGAAGTCATCGTCCCATTTAACTTTTGGAGATAAGCGATAGGTGTTGAGAGCACTGTTTTTGGCATCATAATAAGTCCTTTGCCAAATCCTAATCACTAGCTCAACGAAATGCTCTTTGGGTGAAGGTGAACACCAAATTAAAGAAATGGGTCCTAAAAGGAATGGATATTGCATTGCATGCACCTTTTTGGGGATTCACTTGCTTGGTGGTAAAAATTTGCTTCTAAGTCCTATTAAATGAGAGCACTATTCTGGCATTATATTCGTTAATGCAGATCCAACCACCAAACCCTACTTGATATCTCAAAGAAATGCTATTTGGGTGAGCGATACTAAATTATGTATTTGTCCTATAGAGGACCGATTGAATGCACAACTTCTGGATCATTCTCTTGGCAGTAGGCTTACTCATTATAGATCACCTATAATCCCTTTACTCTTCTTTGTCCTTCTGATTTCTTGGGATTGAGTTCTTGCGCCTCGAGAAGCTTGAGATTTCACATCTGATCTTCAGAGATATCCTCTTGAAGTTAGATTATAACCGACTTGTTGAGGAGATGAATTTAGTTTGATGTGGGAAATAAGACAATGGTACCTATAGAGCGATACACGGAAACTTTTCTTGGCTTTTCATTGAGCTATGGCTTATTAATCATGCGTATTAATTTGATCTTGTAACAAAGCAAAGATCAGCAATATATAGAAATGCACGAAGGCAATTCGGATAAAGTTAATTAGATAGCTATTGAGCTCGTACCATGGTTCCATGGTTGAGCACAAAGTGCGTGAACGAGACTTGAATGGAGTGACAAAACCATGCAAATCTCAAAGCAAAAAACATTAATTGCATTGTATTTGACTTACTTGGAATCAAATTACATGAAACTAAATAGACATGATAATTGAAAGTATAATGAACTTGTCAACTTATGAATTGGTCCGAAGTTATGACCTTAGGAACTGGTTCACTTTGCGTAAATAGATTGCACACCGAAAGCCTTCCTTCAGCTCGCAATCATGTTTTTTATCGGATTTCTTGTAGCTCATTAAAATTGATTGATTTTTCATGTGTCTTGACTTGTCAACTTATGAACTCGTCTCCTTTTCATTTCTTGCTTCTCCATGTTGATTTCTGTTCCATTCAGGTCAAATTCCCACAATTGATGGCCACAAAATTCAAAGTGAAGCACTCACGATTTACATGTTTATTAAAAGCATATGGTAAAAATAGCTAACGACGCACAATAAAAATTCAGAAGAATCTTGGAACATCGTCTGGAGAAAACGAGAAAGCATAGTAGCTAAATAAGCGACGGGGAACTGACGACAACTTATCTGACTTGAATGGAGTCTTCCACAAGCCAGGTGTTCACATTAGCGACCACTTTGATAACAAGTAATAGTAAACTCATGATCACGAAAAGGCAAAAAGGGTTTTTTATTTTTTTTGGGGGGGGGGGGGGGGGGCATGAGAAAAAATCCCATTTTTTAAAATTGTTTTCCTTCAAGCAAATTATTGTAAACAATTTTTTTAATTCACAATGGATCCATTAGATGAGCAATGCGATGTGTCAGGATGACATTCTATACAAGCATATAAAAT
This sequence comes from Eucalyptus pumila, assembly GCA_016097595.1. Lineage (NCBI taxonomy): Eukaryota > Viridiplantae > Streptophyta > Magnoliopsida > Myrtales > Myrtaceae > Eucalyptus > Eucalyptus pumila. The sequence goes on from CM027846.1 coordinate 9,524,554, forward strand.
GCGTTAAATATGAAAAAATGGAGATATAATAGTCAAAAGAGCTCGTTACTATTCAATTCGAATCAATTGCGAATTGAGGACATTATATTAAGTTCTAATAAATGCGTGTGAACAAGGAATTATTCAAATGGTTAGAACATGGTGTGTAGTTTCTCCACATAGCCCTAGGGACCACCACTTCCTAATAATTGAAATGATACAACGTGACAAACTGATTATAATCGACCTTCCTTTTGTATTTTGTGGCAAAAAAAAAAAAAAAAAAGCAAAAGAACTTGCTTTGTTATTTATAAGTTATCCCATTTTAGATGTGAATGAGAATAATTGTGTCTTAAATAAATCGCCATTGGACTAGCCGCCTCGAGTTATGTGAAATGTGCGAAAGCAAGTGAGAGGAAACCGTTTGGACCAACATAGATAATTTAAGATGACTACCACAATTCAAGAAATTAGTGGAATTTTTATATGATACTCTATCAATAAAATTCAAAAGAAGATGAATATTACGTGCTTTATACGTTTTGTAATGGACAAGATTAATCTACCATAGTAAAAAGAACAATAATTATTTTTAAAAAGCATGAAAATGAGAGGAACGTTCTTATGCATCTAGACGGTCATCATCAAAAGATGAGTTAGAAAAAGAACGTCATTTCGTTGTATTAAATCGGGAGAGAGTGTTAAAAAGAACTAAATTAGAGGGATGAACTAAATTATATGGTACTCTATCAATAAATTCAAAAGAAGATGAATAATACATGCCTTATACGTTTTGTGATGGGAGAATTACCAAAAAAGTCATAAACCTATTGCAATTGTGCCAATTCAGTCCTAAACATTTTTTTTTGTCCAATTTAGTCCTAAACCTTTTATAATTGTGCCAAATCAGTCTATCCGGCCAAAATTGGCCAGCCGGCGCTGACGTGGGCCGGCGGGGGACAACGGCCAGTGAGGTAATTTTTTAACTTTTTAAATATTTTTTTTTTCGAATTTTTTAAATATTTTTTAAATATTTTTTTTTTTTTGCCTTCTTCTCCTTCCTCTGGCCGAACGCCGACCAGAGGTGAGGGTCGACGAGGTCAACCTCGCCGGCCACTGGTGAAGCTCGCCCCGCCGGCCATTGGCGGAGGCAAGCCTCGCCCAGCGACGGCGAGGGCAAGGGTCGACCTCGCCCAGTGGCCGGCAAGGCTGCTGTCGCCATCGCCACCTCCGCCGCCTCCCCCATCCCCCCAATCGTCGGCACGATCTCCCCCTCCGAGCTCAAGCGGCCCTCCCCGGCCGTGACCGTCGCCAAAACCCTGTTCCAGCGCCTCTGGACCAACGAGGACGAGATCGAGCTCCTCCGCGGGTTCCTCGACTACACCACGCAGCGCGGCAGGGCCTCACCCTCGCCAGTGGCCGGCGAGGGCCGAGCTCGCCGGATCTAGCGAGGCTCGGCCTCGCCCAGCGACCGCGAGGCCGCCGTCGCCAGATCTGGTGAGGCTCGGTCTCGCCCAGCCATGGCGAGGTCGAGCCTCGCCAGATCTAGCGACGGCCGCCTCGCCGTCGCTAGGCGAGGCTCGCCTCCGCTAGTGACCGACGAGGTCAGCCTCGCCGCCCTCACCTCTGGCCGGCGTCCGGCCAGAGGAAGGAGAAGAAGGCCAAAAAAAAAAAAAAAATTTAAAAAAAATTTAAAAATTCGAAAAAATATTAAAAAATTACCTCGCCGCCCGGCTATCCCCCACCGGCGTCCACGTCAGTGCCGACAGGCCAATTCTGGCTGGATGGACTGAATTGACACAATTATAAAAGGTTTAGGACTAAATTGGACAAAAAAAAAGTTGAGGACTGAATTGGCACAATTGCAATAGGTTTAGAACTTTTTTGGTAATTCTCCCGTTTTGTGATTGATCAGATTAATTTACCATAGTAAAAAGAACAATAATTATTTAAAAAATGGAAAAGACTACAAAAAATCCTAAACTTTGCCCAAAGTGATAAATTTACCTCATTTTTTTTTGTAACATGAAAAACCAAAAACTTTGCAAATTATGACACATTTACTCCATCAAGGGCAATTTCATCATATTTCTTCTATTTTTTCTTCTTCTTCTTTTCTCTTCCCTTTGTCGGCCATGGCAGAGCCAACGAAAGGAAGCCGACATCCAGCAAGGGCAGCCCTCAGCCGAGTCGGACGAGGGCCACCCTCGCCGGTGTCAGGCAAGGGGTCCCTCGCCAGATCTAGCAAGGGGTGCCCTTGCCGACGTTGGGTGAGGGGTGCCCTCCCCAGATCTAGTGAGGGAGGCCCTCGCTTGACACTGACCAAGGCCGTCTTTGCCTGCATTGGGTGAGGGGTGCCTTCGACAGATCTGCTGAGGGAGGCCCTCGCCCGATGCCGACGATGGCCGCCCTTGCTTGCGTTGGGCGAGGACGGCCCTCGCCAGATTTGGCGAGGGCACCCCTCCCCCGATGCTGATGAGGGCCTAGCGAGGGGAGTCCTTGTCGGACTCAGGTGAGGGGTGCCCTTGCCGGCGATCTAGCGAGGGCACCCCTCACCTGACCCAGCCGGGGGCCACCCTCGCTCGACGATAGCTAGGGCACCCCTAGCCAGCCCAGGCGAGGGCGACCCTCGCTCGATGCCGGTGAGGGCAGTCCTTGTCGGACATCGGCTTCCCTCTACCGACTTTGCCATGGCCAGCGGAGGGAAGAAAGAAGAAAAAGAAAAAAAGAAACAAATTTTAAAAAGTAAAAAGACCAAAATATCCTCTAATTCAAGATAAATGTATTACACAAATAGAAGTTTAAGGTTTTTTGTGTTACGAAAAAAAAAGTTTGGGGTAAATATGACAAAGTTCGGGATTTTTCATGTCACCAAAAAAAAATGTTTAAGGTAAATTTGTCATTTTGGGTAAAGTTTTGGGTTTTTGGTTGTTTTTTTTCTTTAAGAAAAACATGAAAAATGAGAGGAACATTCTTACGCATCTAGACGGCCATCATCAGAATTAGAAAAAGAACGTCATTTCGTCGTATTAAATTGGGAGAGAGTATTAAAAAGAACTAAATTAGAGGGACGAGATACTCAATTCTGTCTGTGTATTTATACACATAGCTTCATGTTGGTGACCATAGCAACGGGCCAAGAAAACGAAAGATAGTGACGACGACGACGGTCTATTTATCTTTCTTTAAAAAAAAAAAAAATTGGATGGTGATGGATTTGACCCGAATAATCACAGGAAACCCATTCAACCAAAAAGAAAAACAAAATCACAGGAAATCCTAATTCTCAAACTTACCAAAATCTTTTCCATGTCTCATTCATGATGGGTGAAGTCAACCCTAAAAATGATGAGCTCATTAATTTCCTTCCAAAATGATTATATCCCCGTTTGAAAAGGAGACATTATTGTGTTAAATCGGTGGGTCCGGGACAAGTTTTTTTGTTTTAAATACTTATTTTAAATCAAAAAAAAAATTAAATGATTGTTAAAAACAACTCACATTCTTTTGAATATTTGAGGCCTATTTCAAAGATTTCGTACACGAGGAGAAATGCAAATTCCAAACAAGCAAAAAAAAAAAAAACGATGATTATTACACGTCGCAAGACGAGTTCTAATTACCTAACTACAAGAATGGTTGAAATGTCGCAAATTGTCATATTTTCTTAATTAAATACTTGGACACGAGGTAGCTAACTAATTCTTGAGAAAAAGTGTACCGTGAGAAGCTGACACTAACATTAATCTAAGGACATATAAAGATTAAAACGAGGTTTCTCGAATCAAGATGACGAAATTGAATGATTCTGATTCGTCTCATCAGTTCCTTCACGCGTGGGTTTACAATTTGCATGATGACGTTTAAGCCCAAATTAAAAAGAAATAAAAGATGGAAAAAAAGCGAGAAAAAAAACCGAATTAGCGGCGCCCATCTTAAGGATGCCACGCTTGACCTGCTCCCATCTATTGATCCGAAGCTCATTTAAATGCATTTACTTCGGTCTTTTTCTCTAAATCCCCCGTTCATCGGTACGCACTTGGAGCATGTGAGCCGACACCATAGAAGATTCAATTTTCGATATAAGACGACGAAGTCGAAAGAGAGTCGATGTGGCCTTTTTGCATCATTCGTTCAGTCTTATTTTTTATTGATTAGATTAGTACAGTAGTTAGCTCAAATTCATGCCATTTGGAGGTAAAGCTCTCTTGTAATCATAAATAATATGGTGAGGTTCCGAGAGTAGGTTTTTATTGTGCAATCTGTTCATAGAACATCACTAATATCAGGGTTCTTGCTTTCCCGTGCTATGTCGACACATTGTATGGGTGTCGCAATGGCATAAGCATGATAAACATTCTCAAGAACTATAGATGGAGATGGTTGATGATTCTAAGAGAGTAACCGAGCGATAAAGTCATCGAAAATCTTAGGTCTAAATAAAGCATAAGAGGTAGGTAACATTTCAAGATCTCTATGGATAAAACTTCTCGTGGCATCGAGGACAATATATCTTTGACCAAATCAGGTAGTTCGGTAGTCAATTCGTGCGAAAATGCTTGTTTTATACGCCATCTACTAAAACACAAAATAGTGAAAACAAGAGGAGCAGAAGAATATTTCAAGCGAGCCTCCGTTTACCTGGTCTTCTCCCTAGGCTTTTGGTGGAGACCCTGCGGGGGGAAAATAAAGTGACGGATGTTAATTGACCCTGGTGAGAACTACTCAGATGATTAAGAATGAGTTTCTTGACTCTTGACACAAAGCCGAAACAAGAAGGAAAGAAAGAAGGCAATCATCATACTCAAACCCATCGGGCAAAAGAGAGGAAAAAATCCAAAGACTGTCCCATTTATTCCTCCCTCCTTTCTTGCTGACTTTGAACCACATAGTCTTTGACAGGGTTTTCAACAAACCCCACCACTTCCTGGAACTGGAAGTCGGATTTTTTGCTTTTTAGGAAGCGCTAAACTGATAGCAACATATCAGTCTTGAACGAGCCCTTTGCTAACCTGTTTTGATATTGGGTCAGAACGACGTGCATTAAGATGGTGGTGAATGGGAAGATGCAGAGTTTTCCCTTTGGAAAAGGAACGACAGGTTGCGGAGACATGGCGAGCAAGAACCTCCGGTTGCTCTTGTTTCTGGTTCTCTTCTGTTCTCGGATTCATCTGATTTGCTCTACTACAAACCCAAATGACCGTAAGTGCACACGCATGTATTTGTTTATGCATGTTGCTATGGTCTGTGGATTTATTGTCGTTCATGTTCGTTCATTCTTTCCATCTGTACTTCTTTTGGGTTCATCTTGTTCTGGCTTGGGGATGGTGTGAGTAAAAGGTAGCTAGTCATCAAAACAGCTTTTCTCTTATGGATTTTTCCCTTTTGAGGTTTCAGGGACTTAAGCTGTCTGCGTAGAACTTAGAATTCCTCAGGTTTTTAAGGTTGTGGCTTGTCTGGCGAGACATGAACATGTTCTGTTATTGGAACCAGGAAAGGGCTACTTTCGGTCTCTCTGAGCCCGAAGGATCATCTGGATTTTGTCACGTAGTTGAGAGGACATGCTTAAAAGGCTGCTAGTTTCGCAGGTCTTTCTTGTCTTAAATTGTCCCTGGAGTCTTGATCAACGAGGGGCATATACTTTTTGCTATGTGCTTTGGGATTGAGTCGTTCTAGCCTCGGTATAACTACTCAAAGGAAGAACTGACACAGGTGCAAGAAAGAGGCCTCCCATTATGTTGTTAACCATTAACAAGTTCATAAACTTGGATACGATTGCAAACATTATTCCCTTAAAAGGATTTCAGCAACGTGGAACTCAAGAATAAATAGAGATTAGACACGCGAGTATAGAAATTGAAGCATCTAGTGGTCATTGCCATGAATGTTTTCTTGGCCGTCCATGCAGTCAATTCAATTATCTGCTCTGAGGCGTGCAGAGCATGAAATATTTTGCCCTGAACGAACATGTTGGTCTTTTTCTGCCTTGTAGATGTAGAACTAAATTCTAGAGTTCTGAAATTTCATATCTAATCATACACTCTGAGCAAACAGTAAGTTCTGGCATTGATCATGAAAGAAATGCGAGTGTTAAATTTAGTGAGAGAAAGGAAAAGGCGAACTGTCTATCTATTTCTGTCCCTGAATACTTACTCAAGCAATAGAACAAAGATGCCTCTGCTGAAACAACGGGAAGATCAGTGGGAAGTCTGGACTCATAATAACTGTGACAAAAGTGCATGCCCGGATCTCTGTTGATGAAAATTTTAGTGGAAGTGGCTGTCACAACAACTAGCTGTTTCACCCAACTGCTGGAGCCATGAGAGAGCTTTTAGTACAGGATGACACCGTGTCTCTTGCAATCAGAAATTTTTTCTTTCAAACTCTTGCATTCACAATGGATCTCATGAGGCTTGAACGTGCATTTGACCTTATTGGCCTGTGGCCAAGGCAAAATCTGTTCCCTTTCCCATCTTAAAATTTCACTCTTTTTCTTTTTTGCCATATAATTGTGCAGTCACTGCTCTTTTAGCCCTGAAAGCCCAGTGGCAGGACACACCGCCCAACTGGAGCAAGTCCAATGATCCTTGTGGAGTGCCTTGGGATGGACTCACCTGCAACAGTAATTCAAGAGTGACTGGATTGTGAGTGCTCTCTACTTGTTCTCAGTGGTGCTCATTCCTGTTCTCAGTTCCTAGAACTTTCAGTCCTTTTCCTTGAATATCAATAATGCCATTTTAGCGGCCATTGACTGTGATACTTTTTTTCTATTTTCACTTTGACAGGGGGTTATCTAGCATGAATATAAAAGGGCCGCTGCCAGCTGACATCGGGGGGCTCACAGAACTCACTTCTTTGTGCGTTTCTCGTCTTTCTATCTTCTGTCATGAGCAAATTTTTATTCTTAGATGTGTAATAGGAATTGCATAGATGAAGTACTTCAAAGCAAAGATGGTCGTTTTTTGTGTTCAATCATCAACTAGCATATGAACGAGTCTACTTATTTGCCCATTTCACCTTTGAACTGCAGGGATCTTTCCTTAAACAAGGGTCTCACCGGACCGATCCCTTCACAGTTGGGAAGTCTACAGAAGTTGAATATCTTGTAATATCCTTTTTGACTGCATTCAATGCTAAGACAGCTTTTCTTTTTTCTTTTCTTTCCCCTTTTTTCTCATGTATGGACCTTGATCTTTCCAATTTTCAGAATCTTGGCTAATTGCAGCTTCACCGGTAGTATTCCTGATGAACTGGGCAACCTCACGGAGCTGACTTTCCTGTAAGGCGTGTCAAAATGCGAATGCCACCAATACGATGCTTATGGAAGTTTAGCGTTATGATTTGCTTAGAATTTCAAACTGCCGTTCTTACCAGGGCACTAAATTCCAACAATTTTAGCGGTAATATACCTGCTTCTTTGGGTAAACTCTCCAAACTCTACTGGTTGGATGTGTCGGAAAATCAGTTATATGGATCACTACCAGTTTCGACGAACACCACCCCAGGGTTGGACCTTTTGTTCAATTGCAATCACTTGTAAGTTCTCTACAATAATCCCACACCTAGTGTGATGAATACAGACTAAGGATTTTTTTATTCCAGATTCTACTGATAAGTGATACAATCTTTGTGTTCTTTCGTCATTAACTGTTTGAAATGTGCTGCATCTGTAACTTCAGCCACTTCAGCAAGAACCAACTGTCCGGCACCATACCAGCTAAACTGTTCAGTTCAAACATGTCTCTGATACACATGTAGGTTACCAATTTTCTCACTTCATATAATACACCAAGCTTTCTGCTCTAACTTGTGCTAGCTTTTGTTGACAGATTATTTGATGAAAACAAATTTAATGGTTCTATACCGTCCACAGTAGGCCTTGTTCAGACGCTTGAGGCTCTGTAAGTAAACCATGTTTTGTGCTTTGGGATATTTAATTATCAACCATTGTCACCTACTAAATTTAGTTGGACTCACGTTGCACAATATGGCACAGCCGACTTGATAGGAACTCCTTTACTGGGAATGTCCCTTCAACTCTCAACAACATTACACAACTCAGTGAACTGTGAGTATAGATTTTTTCATCAATGGTATTCTAGCGAGATCACAGAAAGAACTCCGCTCATTCTGCTAGGTTTTCTTCAGGAATTTAGCATATAATGAATTGGACGGTCCTTTGCCAAATTTGACGGGTATGAATTTCCTCAGTTACATGTAAGCAAGACACCCTGGCTGTCTCTTCCTCATGATATCACATAGTTAATCCCGCTGGGTGGTTGACCTGGCATAACTGTACATTTGCAGTGACCTCAGCAACAACTCTTTTGCGGCTTCGGCAGCTCCAGATTGGTTCTCAACTTTATTATCTCTCACCACTTTGTAAGATTTCTCAGTGCAATTGGTACAATGAGAAGTTGTATGGCTTTCTGAAATTAATGTGCAACCTCAAATTTATCTCACTATGACCAGAATCATACAATATGGACCGCTTCTAGGGACCGTACCATCAAACCTCTTCAGCCTTCCCCAGCTAGAGCAAGTGTAAGGAAGAAATATTTCTAAGTTGTGTCTCTTCTACCATTTTGATGATTTTTCGAACTTCTACAGTGAGATGAGAAATAATGCTTTCAATGGAACGCTGTACATGGGTACCAGCGTCAGTCCCAATTTGGAGCTCGTTAATTTGGAAGATAACAAGATTGAATTGCTGACGACCAGTCCCTACCAGAACAGATTAATGTGAGACAGACAGTTCACAGGTGTTAGACTTCAATTCTGAGATAGGATAGACATTATGATGCTAATCATTTTTTTATTTCTTTTTTCGCATCAGGCTAAAAGGAACTCCAGCGTGCAATAATGCGCCTGTTCTCTCAATTTTGGGGTACTGCAAATTTCAGCCAAAACAAGCTTATTCTACCCCAACCTACTGTGGAGGTGCATCATGTCCCTCAGAACAGAAGCTTAAACCTAGAAGCTGCACGTGCGCAGTTCCGTATGAAGGAATAATAACATTTAAAGCTCCATCATTCAGTGATTTGTCCAATGCCACTCTGTTTGAATTGTTGGAAGTAGACCTGTGGCAGACACTGAACCTAACTAATGGTTCAGTTTCTCTTCAGAATATAGTCCATAATCAAAGCAGTGGATATCTTATAGTACCTGTGTCTTTCTTTCCATCCAATGGGACAGAATTCAGAAGGTCAGACATTGTGAGAATCGGATTCGCTATGACTAACCATACGTTTACATCGCCCCCCATTTTCGGTACCTATCTCTTCAGTGCAAATCCTTATCCATTCCCAGGTAACTTAATTTCATCCTCTCATGTATCAGGTTTGACTATCATTCATATCCGTTTTGACATGAACCACCATTCCAGCTCACGAAATAAGAATCAGCATCGGCGTCATAGTAGGGATTGCCATTAGCTCCTCAGCCCTGGTTCTTGGACTTGTGTGGTCAGCAATATATGCTATTAAACAGAAGAAAAGAGCACAAAGAGCAATGGAATTGAGCAAACCATTTGGTAATTAATGCATGAACTCTTCATCTTTTTGCTACTGAAGCACTTTGACAAGCTGATTGCTGAGATCATTGAAAAGGAGTAAACTAAATAAGTTGTTCTCTCACTCACATTGATCTATTCATTTTTAAGCATCCTGGATACCGAGGGAAAGTGATGGCGGAGGAGCACCGCAGTTGAAGGGGGCAAGGTGGTTCTATTTTGACGAAATCAAGAAGTGCACCAATAGTTTTTCTGAAAGTAATGAGATAGGCTCGGGGGGCTATGGAAGGGTAAAATTCACACGCTGCACTGATTGTACGTAAATTATAATATGCTTCGTATCACTGCTTTGTAATTCTTTTTCATGATCTGATAGGTCTACAAAGGAATGCTTCCTGATGGCCAAGTGTTGGCAATCAAGAGAGCTCAGCAGGGGTCGATGCAGGGAGCACATGAGTTTAAGACGGAAATCGAGCTACTTTCTCGAGTCCATCACAAGAATCTCGTCGGCCTCGTTGGCTTCTGTTACGAACAAGGAGAGCAGATGTTGGTCTATGAATATATGCCTAATGGGACGCTTAGGGAGAGCTTGTCGGGTACTTTCCTTCACCTAAATAGCATCGAGCTTTGTGATCTTTAGATTCCATATAAAACTTTCCATATCATGCTTTGTCCTCGTCTCGTTATTTCTAGCATAAGTGCAAGCAAGACTTTTCTGGTGAATGAAACTGCCTATCGTATGTAGCAATGGACGCTGAAAATTAATGATGCAGGGAAAACTGGCATACATCTTGATTGGACGAGGAGGCTGCAGGTCGCTCTCGGCTCTGCGAAAGGACTGGCATATTTGCACGAACTCGCAAACCCCCCAATAATTCACAGAGATGTCAAGTCCACGAATATTTTGTTGGATGAAAATTCGGTGGCTAAAGTTGCGGACTTCGGCTTGTCTAAAATGGTGGCGGACAGCGAGAAAGGACACGTTTCAACCCAAGTCAAGGGCACACTGGTACAGCATACTCCTATTTGAATGTCCAGTTTAGGCGACGGAGGCGGGTTACTAGATCTTAACCGAGTCATAACCTCTAGTTTTTCATCGAACTCCAACTGACAATAAGTTCCCCTTTGCCTTCCCGAAACTTCAGCAGATGATATGTTAATGCCAGATTTCCTAGAATTAGGGAAAACACAGGACACTCCACATAGGTGAACCGAAAGTAAAAAGGATTATATAGAGTACCATTACGAAGTCTGAGTAGGTTTGACGAAGTTGCAATGAAGTATAGATATTCCTCAGAAGGTGAAGTGTATGCTTTCCTGATTTCGAGTTTTGATTGTTCGTAACTTGTGATCTTGCAGGGCTATTTGGATCCAGAGTACTACATGACTCAGTTACTGACGGACAAGAGCGACGTCTACAGTTTCGGGGTCGTGATGCTTGAACTGATAACTGCAAAGCCACCGCTCAACAAGGGCAAGTACATCGTCCGTGAAGTTCGCATGGCGATGGACAAAAACGACCAAGACTGCTATGGACTAAGGCAAGTCATGGATCCGTCCCTTCTCAACGTGGGGCGTCTCGCGGGGTTCACAGGGTTCGTGGAGTTAGCAATGCGATGTTTAGAGGAATTATCCATGAACCGTCCCAGGATGAATGAAGTCGTGAAGGAAATCGAGGTGATCCTGCAAGCTGAAGGGATAGCCACAAGCACGACGTCTGCGGCCACAGACGTCAGAGCATCACATTATGGTGCTCCTACACATCCTTTGTACACTGATGTTTCGCTCAGTAGTCAGAATGCTAGTTACAGCAATTCGTTCGATCACAGCAGTGGGTACGCGCTTTCAATGAAGATCGAACCGAAGTAAATGTAGATTGCGTGAATCGCTTATTTGAATCATCAAATAAGTATGGTAGTTAGCACGAATCTGTTCCATTTTGAGGTGCAGTTCCTTGTTCCTCGTATATAAGGATGAGAATCGAATAGTAATTTTGTACAGCTGATCGATACACAAGATTCCAGTAATATTGGGGTATTTTATGTCCCTTGATCAAATTGATTGTCGCGACCAAATTTTCGGGTGAACCACCTAGAATTTGGCTAATGGATTACTAAGCCTAAGCCTAAACTCAGTTCGGGTTCTCCCAAACCCATACCAATTCGCGACTAGGTTCAAGTTTTTAACATCCATTAAAAACCTAAATAACTTTTAGTGCCTTTTCTCTTTTATTTTTAAAAAAATGCGAGATTTATGAGTTCGGCGACTTGATTACACTAAATTTCTCTAACATCCTTTCGATAACTTTCTCTTTTATTTTTTAAAAAATATTTTTCAGACAACTTGAATTGAGTTTAATTTTCTCTCCTAACATATGAGATGAACATGCAAGTGTGCAAACCACCAATTTAACACCTAAATAAGCAAATAAATAAAAAATGCAGGACTTATCTCATGACAAGGAAAGCATTTGCCTTGTTAGAATCCATATAAATGATTTCTCATTAACATGCAATCACTCAATTTTTGTTTTCACTTCATTTAATTAGAATCTAATACATATATATGCAAAACAATGCTAATAATCTAATATAAAATGATATGACATGATAATATGACCTAAAATATATGACATAAATAAAATGCACTCTATCCTAAAAATGGAATTGATTTATTCTAAAACAATCTTTTTTGGATTTTCCATGAAACTTGAAATTAAAGAACTGCAATCTAAATGTGCAATTTAAATTAACCAAATGGCCTAATTCTAGTGACGGTCAATTTCTAATTAAATGGATCTAATAACAATGCATTTCATGAACCTAAATCTATATGATATGTGCATGATTTTTTTTTTAATGAAAATTCGTAATTAAAATCACTAAAAAATAAAAATCTAACTAAAGTGAAAACTAAAGTAAAATATTATCTATTCTAAACTAGGCTCGAACTAATGACTTCCACCATGTCAAGGTGACACGGAGTTATATCCCTTCCCTGCTCTTCTAAACATATGTTTTAAAAAAATAACTAACCTATTGTGCAATCAATTCTAATCTACATGAAATGCAAATGCAATTTTATTTTTTTTTTTTGTATTTTCGAGATAAACAGAACAATTAAAAGATAAACACTAAATCATCCATGTTTATCAAAAATGTTATCCACCATTCAAATTGAAATTCAAACTTAATTATTTCGCTAATAAAATCGATAAATTGATCTTAAGCGATATCAATTTTACTCTCGCATATAATTATTTCATCTAAAGCCTTATAGATTAAATAAAAATTGTGCGGTTTCATTCATGCATTGGAAGATATTTCAAACAAAGAGATAAAATATCAAAAACTAAAACAAGATAAAACAAATCTACCTAAAAATAATCCTTACCAAAAAAAAAATCTACCTAAAAATAAAATAAATCTCTACCTAAATTGAATTTTTTTTTCCAAAAATCTGAACGGTGAGGTGGATTGCGATGGAAGCTCAGCGCGGCTAAGGACGGGGCAAGGGCAGCGGCTGTGATGGTGACTCGGTGTGGCTCGACAAGGCCGTGACAAGTTCGATGGTCTATGGTACAGGACACCAGGAAACCTGCAAAGCTATCGAAAACTTAGATAATCCGTCGGGAGGCTTGCCGGTGTCACTGAGTCATCGTCGGTGCTGAGAACCGGTCACGGTATTGAGACCAGAATGGTGAGGCTGAGCAATATCGTTGATGCAGCAAGACCGGCGAGCATCACCAATGTTGGGCTGGGACTAATCTGGGCCGAAGAACCTGTAGCCGTGCCCGCACGCTGCCCAGATCGTCTTGAAGCACTCAGGGACTGCCAGCTAAAACAGGTTTGCAGTGGGGGTGACGGTGAAGCACTCGGCGTGGCCGAGCAACGAGAACAGCAAATTAATTGATGTTAGGGCGCCCTTCACGGACACGATACCAGCACCGGAAAGAGCTGCAGGCGCACGTGAAGATCACTGACGTCGATGGAGTCCCATTGCTCTACCGAAGGTAAGAGGGCAAAGCTTTTCCTCACGATCCACCCTTTCCTCTCGATTTCTGCCAAGTGATCCCCAAGAGAAGACTCCCCCTTCGTTGACTTTTAAACACCAAAAAGAACCCACCAAAATTCAACGGAAAGAAAACCCCTCACGATTTCTTCTCTCTCGCACGATTGTGGATCATGGCCGGTCCCCTCACGATTTCTTCTCTCTCGATGCTCTCAACTGTGGCCGTATGTATGTTCAATGTGTGGCCTCCCAACCCTACGCGTTTTAACCTATTTATAGGCCACGGATTAGGATTTTTAATTTTCCAAAATCATATCCACGAAGATTTTCTTTTTCAAACGCAATATTTACTTTTGAATTGAAATCTCAAGATAAATCCGTAAAATCTCCCTGAGGATACGGGCTTGAACCGATTTGCTCTTTTCGTGAGCTTAGCTTGACTCATCAAATTAAAATTTATGAACCATCAATTCGAACCCATCCGTCCGCGGCCCAATGTAAATGCAAATTAAAAAATAAATGCACCTAAAACCATATGCTATGCAATTAACTATTTTTTTCAGGAATAAAATTAACCCATAATTTTTTTAATGCGATAAATGACTAAACGAGTCACCAAAATTTAGGTGTCAACATTGATGATACTACGTCAACAAACTGTTAGGTATGATATACATTCTCAAGGATCATAGATAAAAATGGTCAGTGATTCAATAGGTTACTCGAATGATAAAGTCATTAAAAACTCTAGATCTCTCGTAGAGGGAGAGAGCTTGTTCGGTTCTTACTCAAACCAACATTTCAAGGCCAACAAAAATAGAATTCCTCTTGGCTTCCTGGACTATATGTCTTTACCAAATCTGGGAGGAACGGCGATCAATTTATCTATATATCAAAATTTTTAAATAAAATAAATTAAAATTGGTTGGTTACCAAATTGATCCGAATAATCACTTAAAACCCTAATTCTCAAACTGACCAAAATCTTGTCCATGTGTCGTTTATGAAAGGTCAACTCAATCCTGAACGGTGAGGATCTCATTAATTACTCTTTTAAAAGATTCATTTCGTAACCTTGTAATAAGGGGTCTCCCATGAATCATTAGCGAAAGCTTATCCATTTGATGTACAAGGAAGACGGGCTCCACGAATGCATTCTTTATTTTTTCAAGAGTCCTAAACCTTTTCACTTTTGGATAATTGAATACATCTGATCAATTTTGGTAGAAAATTACTGATGTAGATGTCGGCAGTGCCATACTCAGGTAAAATCAAATTTTGCCTAGGCTTACAGACTCTGTTATTTAAAGTCTGAAGACTTCCGGACAGCCAGACTCAAGACTCAAAGTCTATCCTCATTGACAGTCTCTAATCCGTTGAAGAAAGGCTATCCGTGAATCGTATGTTTCGTTAAGGATTTAACCTTATCATCTGGAGAAGATCTCGTGGCTGGAGAAGACGTAACAGAATCCTTTGATTGATCGAGATTGATTCGATGATTGAAGATTCGATGATTGCCTAAATATTCTTGGAAGGTTCTTCTTATGGAAACCGAGATCCTGATTGTATGGGCGAACATGATTGATGGGCTATCAACACGTTCATTTAATAGCTTGAACAATCTTCCTAATTGATTCCGTCCAACGGGTAGATTGGAGGAATTCCTTTGGTAAGTGCCAACGGGTATGATGGCATAAAGGAGTATATAAGGAAGACGGTCTTAGTTGTTCAAGAAGTGCGAGATAGAAAAATTCCAAAGTCTGAAGCTCCTTTTTGTTTAGACAATTCCTTTGAGCGAAAACTTGTACACAAAAGAGAGTCTATATTTGTGAGAAACCTTGAGGAGGTGTGGTAGAACATCTACACTGTGGAATCAAGGCAAAGCTGTGCTGTAACTTCTCTTTTGATCATAGTGAAATCCAGCCGGTGGGGGCTGTTAGTGCGGAAGAGTGGACGTAGGCTTGGAATAAGCCGAACCACTATAAATCATGTGTTCAATTTTCTCTTCCTCGCTCTCTCTACCTCGATCGTATTTCATTTTGTTAATCAAGAGAGAATTTTCATTCTATCGTTTGCCAAGAATCGCTTCCGTATCTCGATAAATTGTTTGTGCACCTATTCACCCCCCTCTAGGTGTTTATACTAGTTATCTCAATTGGTATCAGAGCTCGTGTACTCACTTTATTTGAAGTGTTTTGCTTCAGAGTAAAAGATCCATGGCTAGTATGTCAGCACCAGGGCTGATGGAAGGGCAAAGCAATACCAGACCACCCTACTTTGATGGAAAGGATTACAACATCTCGGAAGAACAAGATGAAAGCTTTCCTACGATCAAAGGATCCTCTCGGAATGGGACATTGTAGAAAAAGGAATTTCTCCTACCACGCATCGCCTCTCGAAAGAGGGAAAGAAACCGATGAGACCAAATGGAATGACTCAGGAAGAGATAGTCAAGAGACAAGCACTTGATGCAAAAGCAATTTACTCCTTATATTGTGCTTTGTCACCAACTGAATATAATAGAATATCTTCTTGTGTTACAGCAAAAGAAGTTTGGGACAGATTGCATATCACCTATGAAGGAACAGAGCGAGTGAAGGAAACAAGAATCAATATTCTTCTCGGTCAATACGAAGCCTTCAGAATGAAACCAGGAGAATCTATAACTGACATGTTTAGTCGTTTTACAGATATTGTGAATGGTCTTGAAAATCAAGGTCAACCAATTTCTGATCCTATGAAGGTAAACAAGCTTCTGCGTGGACTCTCCAAGGATTGGAATCACATAAAGACTTCGATAAGAGAGACGCAAAGAATTATGCCACTATCTATTGACGAGCTGATTGGAACTCTTCAGTCTTATGAAGTGGAACGGATCAATGAAGATGAAGATCCAAAAGGTAAGAAATCCATTGCATTAAAATCAAATGATGATTCTGATGATACAGATTCTGAAGATGATATGGACGATGAGGAGCTTGCTCTCATGATAAGAAGATTCAGAAAACTGAATAGAAAAGGAAGAAGGTTCAACTCAAAGAAACAAAGCTTTCAAAGGCAGCATACCAAGTCTGTTGATGATGAGGAACCAAACAAAGATGTAGTCTGCTTTGAATGTAAGAAAAAGGGACACATCAGACCCAACTGTCCTCTTCTGAAGAAGAAGAGAGGAAAAGCTGAAAAATTTCGAAAAGCTCTCAAAGCCGAAACCTGGAGTGATACAGAGTGTGAAGAAAGTGATGATGAATATGCCAATCTATGTCTGATGGCACAATCAGACTCAGACTCTGGATCAGACTCAGACAGTGAATTTGAGGCAAGTGATGTTAAAATTCCTGTCAAAGTTTCTAAATACATTGATGAACTATGTTTTAGTCTTAAGACTTCTCTTAAAAGAATTTCCGAACTTAAAAAGGAAAACTCAGCTCTAAAACAAAAGGGAAACGTTTTAGAAGAAAGAGTTAAAAGTTTAAACCTGATTGTTTCCACTCTTAAAGAAAATGAAGATAATCTTTTAAAAGAAAATGCTCTTTTAAAAACTGACTTATCAAATACTTCAAAGAAATTTTCAATAGGGTCTGAAAAACTTGAAAAAATTCTTTCAGCTCAAAGACCTTACTTCAATAAATCCGGTCTAGGTATGATAGCAGAAACAATTCCCTTGATTGATTTTCCTAAAGTAAAAGAAAGAATTAAGAAAAGACCCTCGAGAGAAACTTACAGAAATCATTTCAAGAAAGTTTTTGTAAAATCTGTAGGAAGAAATGCTCTCAGATGTTCAAAGTGCAACAGTCCGGATCACTTTGAAAAAGAATGTCCTATGGTTTGGAAACCCGTTAAGAAAGTATGGGCTAATACTTGTTTATCTTACTAACACCAAAGGACCCAAGAAAGTTTGGGTACCAAAGGAAGCTTGAGACTTTATTTTAAATGCAGTCTCCGTCAAGAAAAAGGTAAAGTGGTATCTTGACAAAGGGGATGTTCAAGACACATGACAGGGAGACTCAAATTGTTTTATAAAGCTTGCTCAAGTAAATGGTGGAAAAGTTTCATTTGGAGGAAACAAGAAAAGGAAGTATTGTGGGATTTGGAACTGTGAAAATTGGAACTCTCACAATAAGTAATGTTTCCTTAGTGGAAGGACTCAATTACAATCTTCTCAGCATTAGTCAATTGTGTGATACGGTTTCAAGATCTTCTTTCAAGAAGGAACATGTTCGAATCGCAAAGACTCTACTCGATCTTTCATGGGTCGAAGACATGGAAATATCTATCTTCTGGATGTGAAACCAAATGAATCGCAATGTCTTATCTCAATACAAGACGAAGCAAGCTTATGGCACATAAAGCTTGGACATGTCAACATGAAGCAATTAGCCAAAGTCTCATCAAAACAGCTTGTTCGAGGTCTACCCAAATTGCCATACCAAAAGACTGATCCATGCACTCCATGTATTCTGGGAAAGCAAGTAAGAAATTCATTTAAGCCAATAAATCATGTCTCTACTAATCATGTACTACAGTTGTTGCATATGGATATCTTCGGACCAACCAGAACCCAGAGCATTAGAGGTAAGAAATATTGCCTAGTAATTGTGGACGATTACTCCCGTTTTACTTGGGTATATTTCCTTGCAAGTAAGTCCGAGACCTTCTCGTATTTTGAAAAATTTGCTAAAAGGGTTCAAAATGAAAAAGGATGTGTTATCTCTAGTATAAGAACAGATCATGGAGGCGAATTTGAAAATCAAGATTTTACAAAATTTTGTGATGAATCTGGATTAAAGCATGTGTTCTCCTCTCCATATACTCCTCAGCAAAATGGAGTTGTGGAAAGAAAGAACAGATCTCTTCAAGAAATGGCTAGAACTCTTCTAATTGAAAGTAAGATTTCTTCACAATTTTGGGCTGAAGCTGTTTCAACAGCATGCTATATCATCAATAGAGTTTTCTTAAGACCTATTCTAGAGAAAACCCCTTATGAGATATTCAAAAATAAGAAGCCTATTGTTTCATACTTTCATGTATTCGGTTGCAAATGTTTTATATTGAAAAATGCAAAAGATCAAGTTGGTAAGTTTGAAGAAAGATCATATGAAGGTATCTTCCTTGGATATTCTACATCAAGCAAAGCCTACAGAGTCTATAACAAGAAGAGCCAGTCTATGGAGGAGTCAATGAATGTCAAATTTCAAGACTCAACGCAAGATGAATCAAGTCAGACTCATCAAGAAGAGTCTCGAACTCGCTCCGATCCTCCAAAGCTTACAACTCAAGAAGCATCTCGACTGAAGACCAAAGATCGTTTGTTCATGAAAATCCAAATAAAGAAAGAGATCATCAATCGACACATCAACAAGTAACTCGGAAGCATAAGTCCAAATCATCCCAAAGATCTTATAATCGGCGAAATTAATGAAGGAATTCGCACCGATCCAAAAGGCGAGAAGAGTCTAGTCTTTGTGGCTCTCGTTTCGAAATTGAACCAAAGAGCATAGAAGAAGCTTTATCGATGAAAGCTGGATTGAAGCTATGCAAGAAGAGCTCGAGACAGTTCAACATTAATGATGTCTCGGGAATTGACATCCAAACCAAAAGGTAAAACTGTTATTGGAGCTAAATGGGTGTTCGTAAACAAGATGAATGAGAAAGGAAAAGTCGTACGAAACAAAGCAAGACTCGTGGCCAAGGGATATACGCAAGAAGAAGGAATAGACTATGATGAGACTTACGCTCCAAAGAGCAAGGTTAGAAGCTATTCGACTATTACTTGCGTTTGCTTGTTATAAGAATTTCAGGTTATTCCAAATGGACGTCAAAAGCGCCTTCCTAAATGGATTTATCCATGAGGAAGTTTATGTGGAACAACCACCAGGGTTTGAAGACCCAAAGAAGCCAGACTCAGTCTTCAAACTGAAAGCGGTCTTCAAACCAGACTCAGTCTTCAGACTGAAAAAGGCTTTGTATGGATTAAAGCAAGCACCTCGGGCTTGGTACGACAGATTAAGTAAATTCTTAATACAAAATGGTTTTGTCAAAGGTAAAGTAGATATGACTTTATTTATCAAAAAGGAAAACAAAAGCTTCTTACTTGTTCAAATATATGTGGATGACATTATTTTTGGATCCTCTAATGAAAATCAGGCAAGAAATTTTCTAAGTCTATGCAGGATGAGTTTGAAATGAGTATGATGGGAGAGTTAATATTCTTTCTTGGTCTTCAAGTAAAGCAATTGAAGGAAGGAACTTTTATTTATCAAGAAAAATATGTTAATGATCTTGTCAAAAGGTTTGGACTGGAAAAGTGCAAAAAGACTGACATACCAATGTCAAGTTCTTTAAAGATAGACAAAGATGAAGAAGGAAGAAAGTTGATCAAAAGTTGTACAGAGCATTATTGGATCACTTCTTTATCTTATTGCTTCTAGACCTGACATTTTGTTGAGTGTTTGCATCTGTGCTAGGTTTCAATCAGATCCTAGAGAATCTCATCTCAGTGCTGCGAAACGCATCATTAAATACGTTGCTTCATCATCAAGCATCGGTCTTTGGTATCCTAAGAAGGGAGACTTTAATCTTCCGGGATATTCGACGCGATCCGGCCGGTTGCGAGTTGATAGAAAAAGCACTTCGGGAACTTGCCAGCTTGCTTGGAAGGGACGTGTCTTGGTTTTCAAGGAAACAAAGCATTGTGTCTCTTTCAACAACGTATGCGAGTATGTAGCTCTTGGAAGTCTGCTGTTCGCAAATTCTATGGATAAAACAACAGCTAAGAGACTTTGAAATTGAAGACTCATGCACGAGAGATTAATTGCGACAACACCAGCGCTATCAACCTCACCAAAAATCCAATTCTCCATTCAAGAGCAAAGCATATAGAGATTCGACATCACTTTATTAGAGACCATGTTCAAAATGGAGATGTTTCAATTTAATTTGTTGACTCAAAGAATCAACTCGCGGATATATTCACAAAGCCTTTGGAGAAAAATCAATTTGAATCTATACGTTCCAGACTCAACATTTTGAGGTATGAGGATATCAAAGTCTAAAGACTTTCAGACTCAGACTTACAAGACTTTATCTGAAAGATAGTCTTGGTACAACCGTCAGACTGTAAGTCTTTCTCTCCTTAATCTCATCTTGAAAAGGTACGATCGTCAGCCTGTGTTTTAATTGTTGCTATATTTAATCGACATAATTATTGCATCGTTTCATTTTCAAAAAGGAAGTTATTTTTGAAATGGCTATTTTTGCGGAAAAAGACAGTTATTTTGAAAATGCATCTTTTTATTTCCTTTGTGACGGTTTGTTTATCTCTCTTTTTAACCGATCGGGCACTGTCGATTCCTCTTCACTTTACTCTCAAAAACCCTAGAAAGCATCGATCCTCCATTCCCGTTTGTTTTCTTTGTTTAAATCTTCAAAAAGTTATCATCTTTCCTGGGAAAGTCAAGCAAGGAATCTTCCAAAAAAAAACTGAGAAAGATGTCATCTTCAAGAAAGTCTTCGAGAATCGCAAGCAGGGGACCACGGCGAATGAGTGAGGGGCCTACGCACTTCGATCTTACTAAAGAAGAAGTGACTCCAGAACAGCAAGCGAGCCCACAACATTCTCAGCAGCGTCAGTCTCCACCATCTAGTCCTCAAGGCGTTGATCATCAACAACAGGAAGAAATCATCGAGGATGCAGACCTTGTAAGAGTTCAAAAGCCCGCTTTTATTTACAAGCTATATCGTGCCTTAAAAGGAACTCGTACTCCTTTGAACTATGTTGATGATTTTCTTAAAGACAAAGGATATAGGAACGAGTATATCTTTCTGCGAAAAATGGAAAGTTTGGGAATTGCTCGTAAAGGGGTGGCTGAGGAAACCCTTGCGAATATCCCAAGTGATCCTCGTGACTGGGGGCCGGATCCTGTAGATGGGAATGATGATGACAATTTGTACAGCCTATTTCAACCGAAAATGGGTATTGCGGCTGAAATTCAAGGAAAAAGGGGAGATTTGTTTAGATCAAAGGAACAAAAGGATCTCGTACTCGAAATTGCCAAGCGTGGGGTAATAAACCCTAGGAGTGTGGATTTTGATTTTCTGGATGCCGTGAATGTGAACTTGAGGGAAAAGTTCAAACATCTTCAACTTGAAAAGTTACGTTCGACAATACGAGGCTTATTCTCGATTAACTCGCATATTTCTATTCAAATCTTAGCTTTTTGGATGCGAATAGATTCTCCTTCGGTGTTAAAGACCAAGATTATGTTGTGGATATGAATATGCTTTGGCAAGAGATGTGTTAGGAGTTGAAAGAGGAAGATATCAACCAATTAAAGTTTCCATTGCTCGAGCCACACTTGAACTGGTGAAGGACAGGAGAACAGATGAGAAGATCACCTATTTAAGAATGAGTGCATTCAACATCTTACTTCACAAGATTGTGATTAATTGCCTCCGACCGAAATCAACTTCCAAGACTAATGTTTCAAGTTCAGAGGCCAAGCTGATGTATGCCATTCTCTTTGGAAAAAGGTTTTCTCTCCCTCACACTGTCATGTTTCACATGTATAGAGCAATGATGAAGGACAGAGGTCAACTTCCTTACCCAAGCCTTGTTACGAAGTTATTCAGACATCTGAATATTCAGCCTCCACAAATCTTTTGTGTTCGACCATGTGATCATATGGTGGTAGGACTGAAAATGGTGACCAAAATGCGTCTGAAGGAACTGAGCAAGGAGTTGGAGAAATTCAAGGAGAAGACTCCTGCCAAATCTCATCAAATCTCTTCTGTAGCTAAGAGAAAAGGGAAGGAGCCCATGGTTGCTCCATCCAAGAAGAGAAGAGCTCTCCTCGTTGAGGATGAAGATGATGAGGAAGACATCACCATCTCTGCATTGGCTTTGAAGAATTTAAGTCTTCCCGTTCCACAGAAAGAATCGGAACAAATGACGAAAGAAGCAGAGGAGAAGGAAGAAGAAGAAAGAGAAGCTGAAAAAGAAGCAGAGGAGGAAAGACCTGAAGAAGAAAGAAGAGAAGAAAGAGATCTTGAGGAACACTCTTCTCCACCTGTAGGCATGGAAACAGGGGGAGATCAGGAGAAAAGAGTGAAGTCTTCATATCCTGATGTAAGTGAAGGAGTCGGGCCGCTCACCCGCACCCGCAGGATGTTTATGCATCTCAATTTCCAGAGGAAGGTCATGAAGTTTCATCGCCAAACCTGCGAGATTATGCTGATCTACCATCGTCTGCATTTACTCCATCAGATCGAGCCGAAGAAAGTACTCAGACTGATAATAGAGCAGATTTTCGCAGAATAATGGATATTCTCTTGGAAATGCGAGGTCAAATTTATGCCTTGGGATGCGAGGTTCAAAACTTGAAGAATGAAGGTCAAGCTTCTTCCTGTTCATTGAATGATAAGATGCAAGCCCTCTCTGTTCAAAATCAGGCCAATGCCAAGAGTGAGGAGATTGCACAACTGAAGGAAGACTTCAAAAGGCTGGAAGGCATCGTTTAGTCTATGGAAGATTTCCAGCTTGTCTGCGTTCCCAAGCAATCTTGACTTCATCTCATCCTTTTTAATGATGACAAAAAGGGGGAGAGATGCAAGATTTGATCAAATTTTCAATCATTAAACTTTGAACTGTTTGTTGGAATGTTTTGTTGTTTAAACTATGTTTGACTTTGTTTTGTGTCTGGATGAAAACTGAACTAGACTTTGACTTGACTGCTTCTATTAACTAGTATTGATATCTTATGGATGGCTTTATCATATACTAGACTAACCTATTTTCTGTGGTTGCAGATTCTAGTGTTATTCTTTTAGCCATTTATCTCTATAAGATATGCATATGTGTTTGAGAAATGTTTTGCGTCAAAGTTATCCAAATCTGCGGGAAAGTTTTGTCACCATCAAAAAGGGGAGATTGTTGGAGAAATCTTCTTGAAGTGTTTTGAAGTTGACAAAACGTTTCTATCGCCTAGTCCGAAGGCTTGCGAGACTACTGTATTTAAAGTCCGAAGACTTCCTGGACAGCCGCACTCAAGACTCAAAGTCTATCCTCATTGACAGTCTCTAATCCGTTGAAGAAAGGCTATCCAGAACTGTATGTTTCGTTAAGGATTTAACCTTATCATCTGGAGAAGATCTCGTGGCTGGAGAAGACGTAACAGAATCCTTTGATTGATCGAGATTGATTCGATGATTGAAGATTCGATGATTGCCTAAATATTCTTGGAAGGTTCTTCTTATGGAAACCGAGATCCTGATTGTATGGGCGAACAGATTGATGGGCTATCAACACGTTCATTTAATAGCTTGAACAATCTTCCTAATTGATTCCGTCCAACGGGTAGATTGGAGGAATTCCTTTGGTAAGTGCCAACGGGTATGATGGCATAAAGGAGTATATAAGGAAGACGGTCTTAGTTGTTCAAGAAGTGCGAGATAGAAAAATTCCAAAGTCCGAAGCTCCTTTTTGTTTAGACAATTCCTTTGAGCGAAAACTTGTACACAAAAGAGAGTCTATATTTGTGAGAAACCTTGAGGAGGTGTGGTAGAACATCTACACTGTGGAATCAAGGCAAAGCTGTGCTGTAACTTCTCTTTTGATCATAGTGAAATCCAGCCGGTGGGCTGTTAATGCGGAAGAGTGGACGTAGGCTTGGAATAAGCCGAACCACTATAAATCATGTGTTCAATTTTCTCTTCCTCGCTCTCTCTACCTCGATCGTATTTCATTTTGTTAATCAAGAGAGAATTTTCATTCTATCGTTTGCCAAGAATCGCTTCCGTATCTCGATAAATTGTTTGTGCACCTATTCACCCCCCTCTAGGTGTTTATACTAACTATCTCAAAGGGCCTCTTGTCGGATCTAGCGAGGCTGACCTTCGTCTAGCATCACTTGGCAAGGCCGCCCTAACTTGGGTGAGTCAAGCTCCCTTCATTGTGACTCGCCCTTGCTCTGCTAGTGGCAACCGAGGCTAGCCAGCCTAGCCATGGCTAGTGGCTGGCCACGAGCAAAAATGTGAAGAAATAAATAAATAAATAAATAAGAAGAAAAAATCAGGACAAAATAATAAAAAAAAACTAAGATATTATTAAAAAATTTCTATGTCAAAGATAATTATCCTGCATTGCATTGCTAGAATCCACTTCATCAATTTCTAGTCAAAATTGAATAGATATATTCAATTGACAAAATTTAAAGATTTAAATTCAAGACTTTTTCAATAATTTTCCCATCAAATTACATGGAATTGAAAAGACATGATAATTGAATTTGAAGCTGTGACGTTAGGGATAGATTCAGTTTGTGTAGATTGATTGCATACAAAAAGCCTTCCACAGGCATGCGATCCTTTTTTTTTTTTCGATAGAATTTCTCGTTACTCATTGAAACATCGATTGATTTTTCACGTGTCTTTACTTGTCTACTTATGAACTCGTTGATGTTCTGAAGTCACTATCCCATTTAGCTTTTGGAGAGAAGCGATACCTGTTGAGAGCACTTCTTTTGGCATTAAAATAAATCCTCTACCAAACCCTAATCACTAGCTGAACGAAATGTTCTTTGGGTGAAGTTGAACACCAAATTAAGGAAATGGGTCCTAAAAGGGATGAATCTTGCATTGTATGCACCTCTTTGGGATTCACTTGCTTGGTGGTAAAAAATTGCTACTAAGTCCTATTAAATAAGAGAACTATTCTGGCATTGTAGTCATTAATGTAGATCCAACCATCAAACCCTACTTACTATCTCAAAGAAATGCTATTTGGGTGAGCGATACCAAATTAGGTATTTGTCCTAGGGAGGACCAATTGAATGCACAACTTCCGAATCGATTCACTTGGCGGTAGGCTTGCTCATTATAGATCACCTATAATCCATTTACTCTTCCTTGTCCTTCTGATTCCCTGGGACTGATTTCTTGCGCCTCGAGAAGCTTGAGATTTTACATCCCTTCTTCATTTAAGATAACCTCTTGGAGTTAGATTATAACCGACTTGCTGAGATGAATTTAGTTTGATGTGGGGAACCAGACAATGGTACCTATAGAGCCATACGCGGAAACTTCTCTTGGCTTTTAATTGAGCCATGGCTTATTAATCGTGTGTATTAATTTGATCTCGTAACAAAGCAAAGATCAGCAATATATAGAAATGCACAAAGGCAATCCGGATAAAGTCAGTTAGAAAGCGATTGAGCTCGCGCCATGGTTCCATGCTTGAGCACAAAACGCGTGAACGAGACTTGAATGGAGCAACAAAACCATGCAAATCTCAATGCAAAAAAATTAAAAAATTAAAAATTAAAAATTAAATTGCTTTGTAATTGAACTTCTTGGAATCAAATTACATGCAACTAAATAGTCATGATAATTGAAAATATAATGAACTTATCAACTTATGACTTCAGGAACTGATTCATTCTGCTAAATAGATTGCACACGGAAAGTCTTCCATTGGCACGTAGTCGAATTTTTCACAGAATTTCTAATTACTCATTGAAACATTGATTTGTTTTTAACATGTCTTGACTTGTCAACTTATGAACTCATCTCCTTTTCATTTCTTCCTTCTCCATTTCGATTTTTGCTTCATCCAGGTCGAATTTCCCCGGTCAATGGCCACAAAATTAAAAGTGAAGCACCCCACGTTTTGCACCTTTATTAAAAGCACATGGTAAAAATAGCTAGCAACGCACAATAACTATTCAGAAGAATCTTGGAAAATCGTTCGGAGAAAACGAGAAAGTATAGTCGCTAATTAGCGATGGGGAATCGATGACGACTTATCTAACTTGAGTGGAGTCTTCCACGAGCTAGGTGGTCATTAGCGACGACTTTTTTAACTATTAATAATCAACTCCAAATCACGAAAAGGCAAAAAAGGGTTTCTTTTGGGGGGGGGGGGGGGGGGGAGAAAAAAATCCGATTTTTTAAAATTATTTTCCTTCAAACAAATTATCGTAGATAACAATTTTGCAATTCACGATAGATCCATTGGATAAGCAACTGGATACGTCAGGATAACATTATATGTAAGCACGTAAAATGCGTTAAATATGAAAAAAGGGAGATATAATAGTCAAAAGAAGTCATTGCTATTCAATTTGAATTGCTCGCAAATTGAGGACATTATATTAAGTTCTAATAATTGCGTGTGAATAAGGAATCATTCAAATGGTTAGAATAAGGGGTGTAGTTTCCCCCACATAGCCCTAGGGACCACCACTTCCTAAATACATTGTAAAGATACAACGTGACAAACTTACTATAATCGACCTTACTTTTGTATTTTGTGGCCAGAAAAAAAAAAAAAAAAAAAAAAAAAAAAAAAAAACTTGCTTTGTTATTTATAAGTTATCCCATTTTAGACGTGGATGAGAATAATTGTGTCTTAAATAAATCTTCATTGGACTAGCCGCCTTGAGTTATGTGAAATGTGTGAAAGCAAGTGAGACGAAATCGTCCGGACCAACTACACAATTTAAGATGACTACCACAATTCAAGAAAATAGCGGAATTTTCGTATGATACTCTATCAAAAAAAAAATTCAAAAGAAGATGAATAGTACGTGCTTTATTCCTTTTGTGATTGACCGGATTACTCTACCATGGTAAAAAGAACAATAATTATTTTTTTTAAAAAGGATGAAAATGAGAGGAACGTTCTGATGCAGCTAGACAGCCATCATCAGAAGATGAGTTAGAAAAAGAATGTCATTTCGTTGTATTAAATCGGGAGAGAGTGTGAACAGAATTAAATTACAGGAATGAGATATTCAATTATGTCTGTGTATATATACAAGTAGCTTCATGTTGGTGACAATAGCAACGGGCCAAGAAAACGAAAGATGACGACGATGGCGGTCTATTTATCTTCATTTTTCACATTGAGATTGTCAATGTATCATCAGCTTTTCTTTAAAAAAAATATAAAATAAAATTGGATGGTGAACCAAATAATCACAAGAAACCCATTCGACCAAAAAAATAAATAAATCACATGGAACCCTAATTCTCAAACTGACCAAAATCTTGTCCATGTCTCATTCTTGATAGGTCAAGTCGACCCTAAAAATGATGAGGATCTCATTAATTTCCCTTCAAAATGATTATATCGCCCTTTGAAAAGGAGACATTGTTGTGTAAAATTAGTGGTTTCAGGACAAGTTTTTCCTTTGAAATACTTATTTTAAATAAAAAAATTAAATGATTGTTAAAAACAAAACTAACATTATTTTGAATATTTGACGGCCAATCTGCTTGTGAAAATTTCAAAGGTTCCGTACACGAAGAGAAACGTAAATTCCAAACAAGGAAAAATTGATGATTATATGTTGCAAGGCGAGTTACAACAACGGTTAAAACGTCGCAAATTGTCATATTTTCTTAATTTAATACTCAGAGCTAGCTAACTGATTCTCGAGAAAAGTACAACTAGAGAAGCTGATCATTAACATTAATGATTCGTCTCATTGGTTCCTTCACGCATGGGTTTACAATAAATTAAAAAGAAAAAAAAAGTGTAAAGAAAAGAAAAAAAAAAAAAAAGGAAGGTTGCTGTGCTCATCTCAAGGATGCCACGCGCCTTCACATGCTCCCATTTAATTGACCCCAAGCTTTTTTAAATGCATGTACTTCCGTCTTTTTCTCTAAATCCGCCGTCATCTGTACGCACTTGGAGCACGTGAGCCGAAACAACAAAAGATTCAAATTTCGATAAAAGACGAAGATGTTTTTTTTTTTTTTGGTAAAGTAGAAAGAGGGTCGATGTGACCTTTTTGCATCATTCGTTCAGTCTTCCTTTGTTCGTTAAATTAGTATGATCATAAGTTCGAATTCATGCCATTTTGAGGTGAAGCTCTCTCATACATCATAAATTGATCAAATTTTATTGTGCTATGTCAACATATGGTATATGGTATGAGTATCGCAATGGTATGGACATGATACACATTCTCAGAAACCATAAATGGAGATGGTCGGGAATTCTAGGAGGTTAGCTGAGTGATAAAATCATCGAAAACCATAGGTCTCTAGAGGCGTAAGAAGTCTTGTATTCGGTTCTTACTCAACACAACATTTCAAGACCGATAAGGATAAAATTCCTCGTGGCTTCGTGGACAATATATCTTTGATCAAATCAGAAAGGTAGGGAGTCGATTTGTGCAAAAATGCTTGTTTGTACGCCATCTATCTCCACCCGAAACAAGAAAAAAGTGTTAACGAAGAGGAGCAGAAGAATATTTCAAGCAGGCCTTCGTTTGCACGTTCTTATCCCTAGGCTTTTGGTGGAGAGACAGCGCAAGGAAAATAATGGTACGGATGTTAATTGACCCTGGTGAGGACAAAATGAGATGGCTGAGGATGAGTTTATTGACTCTTAACACGAGCCGACACGAGAAGAAAAGAAAGAAAGAAAGCAATCATGAAACTCAAGCCCAATAAGCAAAGGAGAGAGAAAAAAAATCCAAAGCCTGTCCCATTTATTCCACCCTCCTCTTTCGCTGACTTTGAACCGCATAGTCTTTGACCGGCTTTTCCACAAACCCCACCACTTCCTGGAAGGCAGAATTTTTTTGGCTTTTTAGGAAGCGCTAAACTGAGAGGCCTAACATATCAGTCTTGAACGAGCCCTTTGCTAACCTGTTTTGATATTGGGTCAGAACGACGTGCATTAAGATGGTGGTGAATGGGAAGATGCAGAGTTTTCCCTTTGGAAAAGGAACGACAGGTTGCGGAGACATGGCGAGCAAGAACCTCCGGTTGCTCTCGTTTCTGGTTCTCTTCTGTTCTCGGATTCATCTGATTTGCTCTACTACAAACCCAAATGACCGTAAGTGCACACGCATGTATTTGTTTATGCATGTTGCTATGGTCTGTGGATTTATTGTCGTTCATGTTCGTTCTTTCTTTCCATCTGTACTTCTTTTGGGTTCATCTTGTTCTGGCTTGGGGATGGTGTGAGTAAAAGGTAGCTAGTCATCAAAACAGCTTTTCTCTTATGGATTTTTCCCTTTTGAGGTTTCAGGGACTTAAGCTGTCTGCGTAGAACTTAGAATTCCTCAGGTTTTTAAGGTTTCAAGGACTGAAGCTGTCTGTGTAGAACTTAGAATTTCTCAGGTCTTTAAGGTTGTGGCTTCTCTGGCGAGACATGAACATGTTATATTATTGGAACCAGGAAAGGGCTACTTTCGGTCTCTTTGAGCCCAAAGGATCATCTGGAATTTGTCACGTAGTTGAGAGGACAAGCTTAAAAGGTTGCTAGTTTCGCAGGTTTTTCTCATCTTAAATTGTCGCTGGAGTCTTGATCAACAAGGGCCATATACTTTTCGCTATGTGCTTTGGGATTGAGTCATTCTAGCCTCGGTTTAACTACTTGAAGGAAGAACTGACATAGGTGCAAGAAAGAGGTCTCCCACTATGTTGTTAACCATTAACAAGTTCATAAACTTGGATACGATTACATACATCATTCCCTCAAAAAGATTTCAGCAACGTGGAACTCAGGAATAAATAGAGATTAGATGCACGAGTATAGAAATAGAAGCACCTAGTGGTTATTGCCGTGAAAGTTATCTTGGCCGTCCATGCAGTGAATTCAATTATCTGCTCTGAGGCATGCAGAGCATGAAATATTCAGCCCTGTTCGAACATGTTGGTCTTTTTCTGCCTTGTAGATGTAGAACTAAATTGTAGAGTTCCCAAATTTCATATCTAATCATACGCTCTGAACAAACAGTAAGTTCTGGCATTGATCATGAAAGAAATTTGAGTGTTGAATTTAGTGAGAGAAAGGAAAAGGCAAACTGTCTATCTGCATCCATCCTTGAATACTTGCTCAATCAATAGAACAAAGACGCCTCTGCTAAAACAATGGCAGGATCAGTGGGAAGTCCACACTCATAAAAACTGTGACAAAAGTGCTTGCCCGGATCTTGGTCAATGAGCATTTTAGTGGAAGTGGCTGTCACAATTAGCTGTTGTACCCAACTGCTGCAGCCATCAGAGAGCTTTTGGTACACGATGACACCGTGTCTCTTCCGATCAGAAATTTTTTCTTTAAAAATCTTGCATCGACAATGGATCTCACGAGGCTTGAACATGCGTTTGACCTTATTGGCCTGTGGCCAAGGCAAAATCTGTTCCCTTTCCCATCTTAAAATTTCACTCTTTTTCTTTCTTGCCATATAATTGTGCAGTCACCGTTCTTTTAGCCCTGAAAGCCCAGTGGCAGAACACACCGCCCAACTGGGGCAAGTCCAGTGATCCCTGTGGACTGCCTTGGGATGGAGTCACTTGCAACAATAATTCAAGAGTGACCGGACTGTAAGTGCTCCCTACTTGTCATTGGTGCACATTTCTGTTCCCAGTTCCTAGAAATGTCTTTTTTTCCAAACTCAGTGATGCCATTTTAGCCGGCCGTTGACTATGATATTTTCCTTTTGTTATGCCCTTGACAGAGGGTTATCTGGCATGAATATCAAAGGGCTGCTGCAACGTGAAATAGCAGGTCTCACAGAACTCACTTATTTGTGAGATTCTCCTCTTTCAATTATCCGTCATGATCATAAGCCGATTCTTAGATAAGGATTGCATAAATAAAGTCCTTCAAAGCATTGTGTTCAATCATCAAGTATCATATAAACGAGTCTACTTATTTGTATCATTTAACCATTGAAATGCAGGGTTCTTTCCTTAAACAAGGATCTCAACGGATCGATCCCTCCACAGTTGGGAAGCCTACCAAACTTGAATACCTTGTAATGTCCCTTTTGACTGCATACCTACATCAGCTTGTTTTTCCCTTTCTCTCAAGTATGAGCATTGATCTTTCAAAATTTTCAGAATCTTAGCTGGATGCAGCTTGAGTGGTAGTATTCCTGATGAACTGGGCAACCTCACGGAGCTGACCTTCTTGTAAGGCTTGTCAAAATGCGAATGCCACTAATTCGATGCTTATGGAAGTTTAGCTATATGATTTACTTAGACTTTCATATTGCCGTTCTTACCAGGGCACTAAATTCCAACAATTTTAGAGGTAATATACCTGCTTCTTTGGGTAAACTCTCCAAACTCCGCTGGTTGGACGTGTCAGAAAACCAGTTATATGGATCACTACCAGTTTCGACGAACACCACCCCAGGGTTGGACCTGTTGTTCAAATGTAAACACTTGTAAGTTCTCTACAATAATCCCTCACCTAGTGTGATCAACATAGACTAAGGATCTTTTTATTCCAGATTCTACTGATAAGTGATACAATCTTTATGTTCTTTCATCATTAACTGTTTGAAATGTGCTGCATCGGTAATTTCAGCCACTTCAGCAAGAACCAACTGTCTGGCACCATACCGGATAAACTGTTCAGTTCAAACATGTCTCTGATACACATGTAGGTTACCGATTTTCTCGCTTCATATGATATACCGACTTCTGCTCTAACTTGTGCTAGCTTTTGTTGACAGATTATTTGATGATAACAAATTTAATGGTTCTATACCGTCCACAGTAGGCCTTGTTCAGACGATTAAGGCTCTGTAAGTAAACCATGTTTTGTGCTTTGGGATATTTAATTATCAACCATCACCAACTACTAAATTTATTTGGACTAATATTGCACAATCTGCCACAGCCGACTTGATAGGAACTCCTTTTTTGGGAATGTCCCTTCAACTCTCAACAACATTACACAACTCAGTGAACTGTGAGAATACATTTTTTCATCAATGGTATTCTAGTGAGATCACAGAAAGAAATCCACTCATTCTGCTAAGTTTTCTTCAGGAATTTAGCATATAATGAATTGGACGGTCCTTTGCCAAATTTGACGGGTATGAATTTCCTCAGTTACATGTAAGCAAGACACCCTGGCTTTGTCTCTCCCTCATGGTATCACATGGTTAATCCTGCTGGGTGGTTGACCGGACATAACTGTACATTTGCAGTGACCTCAGCAACAACTCTTTTGCGGCTTCGGCAGCTCCAGATTGGTTCTTGACTTTATCATCTCTCACCACTCTGTAAGATTTCTCAGTGCAATTGGTACAAAGAAAAGTTATACGGCTTTCTGGAAGTAGTGTGTGACCTCAAATTTATCTCACTATGACCAGAATCATAAAAAATGGACCGCTTCAAGGGACTGTACCACCAAACCTCTTCGGCCTTCCCCAGCTAGAGCAAGTGTAAGGAAGAAATATTTCTAATTTGTGTCCTCTTCTACCGCGTTGATGATTTTTTGAACTTATACAGTGATTTGAGAAATAATGCTTTCAATGGAACGCTGTACTTGGGTACCAGCGTCAGTCCCACATTGGAGCTCGTTAATTTGGAAGATAACAAGATTGAATCACTGACGACCAGTCCCTACCAGAAGAGATTAATGTGAGAGACAGATCACAGGTGTTAAGACTTCAATTCTGAGATAAGATAGACATTATGATCCTAATCATTTTTTTTTCCTTTTTTGCATCAGGCTAAACGGAACTCCAGCATGTAATAATGCGCCTGTTCTTTCAATTTTGGGGTACTGCAAATTTCAGCTGCAACCACCTTATTCTACCCCAACCTACTGCGGAGGTGTATTGTGTCCCTCAAAACAGAAGCTTAAACCTAGAAGCTGCAACTGTGCAGTTCCGTATGAAGGAATAATAACATTTAAAGCTCCATCATTCAGCGATTTGTCCAATGCCAATGCCAATCTGTTTGAATCGTTGGAAGTAGAACTGTGCCAGACATTGAACCTAAGTAATGGTTCAGTTTCCCTTCACGATATTGGCTTTGATCAAAGCACCGGCTATCTTTTGGTACCTGTGTCTTTCTTTCCATCTGATGGGACAGAATTCAGCAGGTCAGACATTCGGAGAATCGGATTCGTTATGACTAACCATACCTTTGAATCGCCCACCAATTTTGGTACCTATCTCTTCAGCGAAAATCCTTATCCATTCCCAGGTAACTTAAATTCATCCTCTCATGTATCAGGTTTGACTAGCATTCATATCCGTTTTGACATGAACCGCCGTTCCAGCTCACGAAATAAGAATCAGCATCGGCATCATAGTAGGGATTGCCATTAGCTGCTCAGTCCTGGTTCTTGGACTTGTGTGGTCAGCAATATATGCTATTAAACAGAAGAAAAGAGCACAAAGAGCAATGGAATTGAGCAAACCATTTGGTAATTAATGCATGAACTCTTCATCTTTTTGCTACTGAAGCACTTTGACAAGCTGATTGCTGAGATCATTGAAAAGGAGTAAACTAAATAAGTTGTTCTCTCACATTGATCTATCCATTTTTAAGCATCCTGGATACCGAGGGAAAGTGATGGCGGAGGAGCACCACAGTTGAAGGGGGCAAGGTGGTTCTATTTCGACGAAATCAAGAAGTGCACCAATAGTTTTTCTGAAAGTAATGAGATAGGCTCGGGGGGCTATGGAAGGGTAAAAATCATGCACTGCGTCTGTTGTATGCAAATCATAATATGCTTCATATCACTGCTTTATAATTCTTTTTCATGATCTGATAGGTCTACAAAGGAATGCTTCCTGATGGCCAAGTGTTGGCAATCAAGAGAGCTCAGCAGGGGTCGATGCAGGGCGCACACGAGTTTAAGACGGAAATTGAGCTACTTTCTCGAGTCCATCACAAGAATCTCGTCGGCCTCATTGGCTTCTGTTACGAACAAGGAGAGCAGATGTTGGTCTATGAATATATGCCTAATGGGACGCTTAGGGAGAGCTTGTCGGGTACTTTCCTTAACCTAAATAGGAGCTTTGTGATCTTTAGATTTTTCATATAAAACTTTCCATATCATGCGTTGTCCTCGTCTCGTTATTTCTAGCATAAGTGCAAGCAAGACTTTTCTGGTGAATGAAACTGCCTATCGTATGTAGCAATGGACGCTGAAAAATTAATGATGCAGGGAAAACTAGCGTACATCTTGATTGGGCGAGGAGGCTGCAGACCGCTTTTGGCTCTGCGAAAGGACTGGCATATTTGCACGAACTCGCGAATCCCCCGATAATTCATAGAGATGTCAAGTCCACGAATATATTGTTGGATGAAAATTCGGTGGCTAAAGTTGCGGACTTCGGCTTGTCTAAAATGGTGGCGGACAGCGAGAAAGGACATGTTTCAACCCAAGTCAAGGGCACACTGGTACAGCATACTTCTATTTGAATGTCCAGTTTAGGTGACAGAGGCGGGTTACTATATCTTAACTGAATCATAACCTCTAGTTTTTCATCGAACTCCAACTGACAATAAGTTCCCCTTTGTCTTGCCGAAACTTCAGCAGATGATATGTTAATGCCAGATTTCCTAGAATTAGGGAAAACACAGGACACTCCACATAGGTGAACTGAAAGTAAAAAGGATTATATAGAGTACCATTACGAAGTCTGAGTAGGTTTGACGAAGTTGCAGTGAATTATAGATATTCCTCAGAAGGTGAAGTGTATGCTTCCCTGATTTCGAGTTTTGATTGTTTGTAACTTGTGATCTTGCAGGGCTACTTGGATCCAGAGTACTACATGACTCAGTTACTGACGGACAAGAGCGACGTCTACAGTTTCGGGGTCGTGATGCTTGAACTGATAACTGCAAAGCCACCGCTCAACAAGGGCAAGTACATTGTCCGTGAAGTTCACATGGCGATGGACAAAAACGACCGAGACTACTACGGACTAAGGGAAGTTATGGATCCGTCCCTTCTCAACGTGGGGCGTCTCGCAGGGTTCACAGGGTTCCTGGAGTTAGCAATGCGATGTTTAGAGGAATTATCCACCAACCGTCCCAGGATGAGTGAAGTCGTGAAGGAAATTGAAGCGATCCTGCAAGCCCATGGGATAGCCACATGCACGACGTCTGCGTCCTCGTCGGCCACAGACTTTGGAGCTTCACATTATGGTGCTCCTAGACATCCTTTGTACAGTGATGTCTCGTCCAGTAGTCAGGATGTTAGTTACAGCAATTCCTTCGATTACAGCAGTGGGTACGCGCTTTCGACGAAGATCGAACCGAAGAAAATGTAGATCATGCGAATTGCTTATTTGAATCATCAAATATGTATGGTAGTTAGCTCGAATTTGTTCCATCTTGAGGTGCCATTCCTCTTCCTTTTATATAAGGACAAGACTCGAATAGTAATTTTGTATGGCTAACCCATACACAGGACTCCACTAATATCGGGGTAATTTTTGTTCCTTGATCAAATTGACAAGGCTACATCAACAAACTGTTAGCTCCAATATGTATTCTCAAAAATCATATATGAAATGGTTGGCAATTCAAGAGGATTAGCCAGTGATAAAGTCATTGAAAATCCTAAGTCTCATGTAAAGGAAGAGGACTTGTTGAATTCCTACTCAAACACAACATTGCAATGCCGACAAGGACAGAATTCCTCGTTGTGTCGTGGACTATCTATCTTTGCCAAATCGGGGAGGTACGGTAATCAATTTATCTATATATCAACTTTTTTTAATAAGATAAAATAAAATTGGTAACCCTAATTCTCACACTGACCAAAGTCTAGTCCACGTGGTCAGTTATGAAAATTCAACTCAACGCTAAATGATGAGGACCTCATTAATTTCCTTTTTAAAAGATTCATTTTTTAACCTTGTAACTAGGGATCCTCCATAACCACTGGGATTCGCCCTAGTGGCCACTCTTCCAACAAGGAAGGGGGAGGTGAGGGGTTCAAATCTCCACCTTCTCAGGAGGGATGGGGTGGGGACGCGTAAGTTTCAGGAGTGGGTTTTGACTCCCACGCTTGCAGGGCGTGGGAATAGAAAAAAATAAAAAAAACTAGGGGTCCCCCACAAATAATTAGTTGTTGGTTACAAGGTGTAATCTCACTACAAAAGAGGAGCCAAAGCTCTCTCGAGGGTCTCTGCAGCTGAACCGTTTGATATATAGGGATGGTAGGCTCTACAGATGCATTCCTTATTTTTACGTGCCAGTACTTGCATGCCCTGTGACCCAATTGGTACAATATTTTTTTAACTTGTTTTGTACCCACCAATACCCTCTAAATGTTTTACATCTATGTCTTTCCAAGGTTCAGATGAAACCTTTTAAGGATTTGCTCAGGTTCAAAAAGGTTTTTCTTTTTCTTTTTTTGGTTTTAAAAGGAGATATTAGGGATGTGCAACCGGACCGGGTATACTCGGTTCCCAATCGGTCCACCCGGAAAACAGGGTTGGGAACCGGTTCCCATTGAAATCAGTCCAAGAACCGGTTCCCAAAATTCAGTACCGGTTTAAACCAATCTAGGAACAGGTTCCAAGTGATTACCCACCTAGAAACCGGTTCCTAAACTAGTTTTGGAAGTAGAAGTTCAAAACCTTTTTTTCCCCCCGATTTCTATCCTTACTCTAGCAATCACATGACGTTTTTCCTCTTGGCTCTCTCAAACACGCACGGCACTCCTCCTTTGTCATTCCTCTTCCTCACTTGCTTCCCTCCCTCACCGGCTCCCTCTTGCACTGTCTGATAGAAGGATGATGTTCGTCGCTACCAAATTATTATATATCACATGGATTGACTCGCCCAATTTCTCTTTTGTATGAG
This sequence comes from Eucalyptus pumila, assembly GCA_016097595.1. NCBI lineage: Eukaryota > Viridiplantae > Streptophyta > Magnoliopsida > Myrtales > Myrtaceae > Eucalyptus > Eucalyptus pumila. The sequence goes on from CM027846.1 coordinate 9,561,641, forward strand.
GAGTTATTCTTACATAAATGAGTAACTTCATATAGTAGTTGTGGAAATAAGACTAATATTAGACTCATGTTTGTTACTAATTCTTTGCCTTATGATTTTATTTATTATAATTAGCTCTGTGGATCCTTAATTTTTCATTTAGTCAAAAAGTTCTTGTATTTATTTATTACAAGTGCTTAATGTTTTAATACAAATTATGAGGATTAGATTATTTTCTCGTGTACTAATATAAAATTCAAAGTCGTATAAGATATCGGAAGATTGTAAAATAAGTTCTAGTGAAAATAGGATTGACCCTGGAACCGGATTGGAAAAACATGGTGGGTCAGGTATAAGGTCCAATACAAACAGGATCAGGTATAGGGACTAGAAAAGGAGAACCGGTTATAACATGGTTGAATACATGGTCCAAGTCTAAACCCTACCCACCCTGGACCTGATCACCCCTAGGAGATATTGTAAGTTAAAGTGCATTTGTTTTGAGAAAAATGAATGATTTAGAAAATATTTTCCTAAAAATGATCTTATGTATTGCCTACAAAAATGAATAAATAAAAAATATTTTCATTGTTCATGAAAATATTTAAGGATAAATTATTTTTTATAATGAAAATAATTTTCATTGATTAATTATCCCATGCAATACAAACGACAATCTTTAGGAAAATATTTTAAAGTCATTCATTTTTTACGAAATAAACAATGCCAACATTGATATATACAAGACAAGATTTTTAAGTACTTATTTTAATTTAAAAGCTCCTATATCGTGCGGTTTTAAAGATTTTAGAGATTCCATATTAAGAGAAATCCAAATCTCAATCAAGAAAATAGAATGGCTATTGTTGGCTGTATTTCACAAGACAAATTTCAATTACTTATTACAAGACAAATAAAAACACAAAAAATCATAATCTTTTTTTTTATTCTTTTAAGGGTTAATACCACTAAAAACTCCAAATTGGTACATATGTGATAAATTTACCACTAATTAATTTTTGGGTCATAAAAAATCCAAATTAGTACACTTATGACATATTTATCTTCAGTGAGCTTCCATCAAATTTTACTGTGAAATTACTTGATACATGCCAATAACTCAATTAGTATGCCATTGCCACATAAAAATCCATATCAATTTGGGTAAATTTATCACAAATATACTAGTTTGGGGTTTTTTGTAATCCAAAACTTAATTGGTCATTTGGTAAGTACTTCTTTTATGCATTAATGTGGACATTTTTTAATAGTTTTTTTTGGCTTTTTCTCTTCTCTCTTTTCTTTTCTTATATTGAGGGCTTGACAAGGGTCATTGGCATTGGGCGAGGGTCGCCATGCTCTCACCGGCAAAAGCAAGGCCATGCAACCTCTCACCTAGATCTAGTGAGGGTCATGACGCCCTCACTAGGCCGTTGACCCTAATCTACCCTCAGTAAAAAAAAAAAGTAAAGTAAAGAAAAAAAATTCAAAATATCATTAAAGTGTTCATGTCAGTGTCAACTATGTCAAATAGGATAGTCAGAGTCTATGTCAGCGATTTCTAGTTAAAATTAGTCGGATGATCTCAATTAATAAAATTTGAAAAAGTTTAGAACGAAATTGAGATAATTGAAAGATATAATAAAACTAAATTGGCACAAATGCAATAGATGTAGAATTTTTTTTTTTTTTTTTTGGTAATTTCAGTTGTTAATCTGATCAAGGACTTATAAGATTGAAGCGAGATTTACCTAATCAAGATGACAATGTTGACAATGCAAGCTGAGAAATTCAATGATCGGTCTCATTAGTTCCTTCACGTGGGTTTACAATTTGGATAATGACGTTTAAGCCTAGATTAAAAAAAAAAAAAAAAAAAAAGGAAAGCAAGGCAAAAACAACCGAAATAGCGGCCTTCATCTCAAGGAAGGTTTTCAATGAAAACCGGCATCTTGTCAGTCCAGGAAGGCGCTGAAAGTCCTGGCAAGTTGGGCACTCCTTCCGGATGGTGGTCCTACCCCTTCTGGTTTGTTTCTTTGGAGGAAGAAAGTGTTGTGAACTTCTCATGGAAGAAGATCACGGTCTTCCTTATGAACGGGAAGTCCATCTCAGCTATATCTCTACAGCTTAACAAACTCCATTATAAAGCGCTTTCTCATGCTCATTTATGAAGGGAGGGAAGAAAGTGTAGACATTACCCTATACAGAATCCCGGCCCAAGAAAAAAAAAATCCGAGTTCGGTTCACATTTTGATTTGGTTACCCCTAGTCTTCATGCAAGGTTGACACTATAGGGGTATCGGAACCGAACTAAAATTGAATCGAACTGGAATTTCGTGCATTTTCGATTCGGTTTCAGTTTTAGTTCAAATAATGAAAAAAATAACTTGTTTTTTTATTCCAATTCGGATATTTTCGGTTTTGTTTAGTTAACCAAACCTAACTGAACATTGCCCATCTTTTTAATATTATAATTTACTTCTCTCTACTTTTTCACTAAAACCTCTTCTTAATATCACAAAAGAAGAAAACTGAAAAAGCAAACCAAATCGGAGTGAATTGAATTAAACCGAGCCAGATTTTTTGGTTCGGGTTATGTTTGGTTTGGTTCATGGTTCGATTCAAAGGTAATACATGCCCAAATGGTTCAGAACCACCGACACCCATAATACCACCCTCTTCATCTGCTCCCATTTAATTGACCCCCATGCCTTTCCTTTTTGGTCAAAAATTGGCCCCAATGCTTTTCAATCGCATTTGCTTCTGTCTTTTTCTCTTAATGGCATGCGCCGTCATAAAAGAAAATCGTCCATCCACTTGGAGCATTTGAGCCGAAACCGTGAAGATCAAATGTCGGCGTAACGCGACGAAGTAGAAAGGGAGCCGATGTGACCTTTTTTTCTTTTTCTTTTTTGACCTTTTGCTTCGTTCGTTCATATCCCAATTCCGGCTAACGTGTTTTTTTATTCATCAGATTGGTACGATAGTTAGCTCGAATTCATTCCATTTTGAGGTAGAGCTCCCTCGTCCTGTCGTCCATCATTAATAATGGTGAGACTCAGAGCAGTTATATGGCGCGATATATCCACGAGACATCATTAATATCAAGGTTCTTGCTTTTTCTTGATCAAATTGATTGTACTACGTACAACATATCGTATGAATATCACAATGGTTATCAGGAACCACATAACAAGATGATTGAGGATTCATGAGGTTACTTGAGCGATAAAGTCATCAAAAACCTTAGGTCTCTCGAAGCTTAAGAGGTCTTGTCTGTGGTTCTTACTCAGCACAACATTTCAAGGCCAATATGGATATAACTCCTTGTAGCATCGTGGACAACTTATCTTCCACGAAATTGGGAAGGTACGGCGGTCAATTTGTCGTGTGAAAACGCTTGCTTTGTACGCCATCAATACCCGAAACAAGAAAAAGTGGAACAAGAGAAGCAGAATATTCAATCAAGCCTTTGTTTACACATTCTTCTCCCTTGGCTTTTGGAGGATCGACAGCCTGAAGAAATTAATGTTATAGATGTTAATTGGATCGTGACCGTGATGAAAAAGTCTCTGGTGAGAACTAAAGAGAGAGAGGTCTGGAAGGAGAATGTTCAAATGGTTGAGAATGAGTTCATTAACTCTTGAACACAAAGCCAAACCAAAAGGAAAGAAAGAAATTAATCACTAAACTCAAACACGACAGGCAAAAGAGGAAAAATCCAAAGCTTGTCCCATTTTCTTCCTCTCTCCTTTCAAGTTGACTTTGAAACAGATCTTCTTTGGCAGTGTTGTCAGCAAACCCCACCACTTCATTGTTTACACACCCATATTGTCCTAAAATGTAGATTTTTGCTTTGGTTACCGCTAAATTGATAGGCCAAACATATCAGTCTTGAACGAGTCTTTACCACGTGTTTTGATATTGGGTCTGAACGATATGTATTGAGATGGTGGTGAATGAGAAGATGCAGTTTTCACTTTGGAAAAGGAGCGAGAGGTGGCAGAGACATGGCAAGCAAGAACCTCCGGTTGCTCTTGTTTCTGGTTCTCTTCTGTTCCTGGATTCATCTGATTTGCTCAACAACAAACACAAATGACCGTAAGCGTACACGCATGTATTTGTTTATGCACGTTTCTATGATGAATTTCTTATCATTCATGTTCTTTGTTTCTTTCCATCTGTACTTCTTTTGGGTTCATCTTGTTCTGGCTTGGGGATGGTGTGAGAAAAAGGTACCTAGTCATCAAATAGATTTTCTTTTATCTTTTTAATCTTTTAAGGTTTCAGGGACTTAAGCTGTCTGTGTAGAACTTAGAGTTCCTCAGGTTTTTAAGGTTGTGACTTGTCCCGCGGACATGAACATGTTACGTTATTGGAGTTAGGAAAGGGCTACTTTCGGTCTCTTTGAGCCTGGAGGATCATCTTGATTTTGTCATGTACTTGAGAGGCTGCTAGTTTCGCAGGTCTTTCTCGTCTTATAATGTCCCTGGAGCCTTGATCAACAAGGACTATATATAACTACTCGAAGGAAGGAAGAACTGACATAGGTGCAAGAAAGAGGTCTCCCACTATGTTGTTAACCATTAACAAGTTCATAAACTTGGATACGATTACATACATTATTCCCTCGAAAAGGATTTCCGAAATGCGGAACTCAAGAATAAATAGAGATTAGATGCGCGAGTATAGAAATTGAAGCACCTAGTGGTTATGTGCGGGAAAGTTATCTTGGCCGTCCATGCTGTCAATTCAATTATCTGCTCCGAGGCATGCAAAGCATGAAATATTTAGCCCTGTTCGAACATGTTGGTCTTTTTCTGCCTTGTAGATGTAGAACTAAGTTGTAGAGTTCCCAAATTTCATATCTAACCATACGCTCTGAACAAACAGTAAGTTCTGGCATTGATCATGAAAGAAATTTGAGTGTTAAATTTAGTGAGAGAAAGGAAAAGGCAAACTGTCTATCTGCATCCATCCTTGAATACTTGCTCAATCAATAGAACAAAGACGCCTCTGCTAAAACTATGGTAGGATCAGTGGGAAGTCCGCACTCATAAAAACTGTGACAAAAGTGCTTGCCCGGATCTCGGTCAATGAGCATTTTAGTGGAAGTGGCTGTCACAACTAGCTGTTTTACCCAACTGCTGGAGCCATGAGAGAGCTTTTAGTACAGGATGACACCATGTCTCTTGCAATCAGAAATTTTTTCTTTAAAAATTGTGCATCAACGATGGATCTCGTTAGGCTTGAATTTGCATTTGACCTTGTTGGCTTGTGGCCAAGGCAAAATCTGTTTCCTTTCCCATCTTAAAATTTCACTCTCTTTCTTCTTTGCCATGTAATTGTGCAGTCACTGTTCTTTTAGCCCTGAAAACCCAGTGGCAGAACACACCACCCAACTGGGGCAAGTCCGGTGATCCTTGTGGACTGCCTTGGGATGGAGTCACCTGCCACAATAATTCAAGAGTGACCGGATTGTGAGTGCTCTCCACTTGTTGTCATTGGTGCACATTTCTGTTCCCAGGTCCTAGAAATGTCTTTTTTTCCAAACTCAGGGATGCCATTTTAGCCGGCCATTGACTGTGATATTTTCCTTTTGTTATGCCCTTGACAGAGGGTTATCTGGCATGAATATCAAAGGGCTGCTGCAACATGAAATAGCGGGTCTCACAGAACTCACTTATTTGTAAGATCCTCCTCTTTCAATTATCCGTCATGATCATAAGCTGATTCTTAGATGTGTATAAGGATTGCATAAATGAATTCCTTCAAAGCATTGTGTTCAATCATCAAGTATCATATGAACGAGTCTACTTATTTGTATCATCTAACCTTTGAACTGCAGGGATCTTTCCCTAAACAAGGATCTCAGTGGATCAATCCCTCCAGAGTTGGGAAGTCTACAGAACTTGAATATCTTGTAATATCCCTTCTGACTGCATACATTGCTAAATCAGCTTGTTTTTCCCTTTTCTCTCATGTACGAGACCTGATCTTTCAAAATTTTCAGAATTTTAGCTGGATGCAGCTTCAGTGGTAGTATTCCTGATGAATTGGGCAACCTTTCGGAGCTGACTTTCTTGTAAGGCTTGTCAAAATGTGAATGCCAGTAATTCGATGATTATGGAAGTTTAGCTATATGATTTGCTTAGACTTTCAAATTGCCATTCTTACCAGGGCACTAGATACCAACAATTTTAGTGGTAATATACCTGCTTCTTTGGGTAATCTCTCCAAACTCTACTGGTTTGACGTGTCGGAAAATCAGTTAGATGGGTCACTACCAGTTTCAACGGACACCACCCCAGGGTTGGACCTTTTGCTCAAATGTTATCACCTGTAAGTTCTCTACAATAATCCTGCACCTAGTGTGATGAATGTAGACTAAGAATCTTTTTATTCCAGACTCTACTGATAAGTGATACAATCTTTATGTTCTTTTCATCATTAACTCTTTGGAATGTGCTGCATTGGTAATTTCAGCCACTTCAGCAAGAACCGACTGTCGGGCACCATACCGGATAAACTGTTCAGTTCAAAGATGTCTCTGATACACATGTAGGTTACCAATTTTCCGACTTCATATACTATACCAAGCTTTCTGCTCTAACTCGTGCTAGCTTTTGTTGACAGATTATTTGACGATAACCAATTTATTGGTTCTATACCATCCACAGTGGGCCTTGTCCAGACGCTCCAGGCTCTGTGAGTATCTCCTCACCTAATGTTTATTTTGTGTTTTGGGATATCCAATTATCAACCATTGGCACCTATTAAATTTATTTGGACTCACATTGCACAATATGCCGCAGCCGACTCGATAGGAACTCCTTTTCTGGAAACGTCCCTTCAACTCTCAACAACCTTACAAAACTCAGTGAACTGTGAGTATAGATTTCTTCATCGATGGTATTCTGGTGGGATCACCAAAATCTCCTCTCATTCCACTAAGTTTCCTTCAGGAATTTAGCATTCAACGGATTGAACGGTTCTTTGCCAAACTTAACAGGGATGAATGCACTCAGTTACATGTGAGTAAGAAATCCTGGCTTTGTCTCTCCCTCATGATATCTCATGGCTAATTCCACTGGCTGGTTGACTGGGCAAAAATGTACCTTTGCAGTGACCTCAGCAGCAACTCTTTTGCGGCTTCAGTAGCTCCAGATTGGTTCTCAACTTTATCATCTCTCACCACTCTGTAAGATTTCTCAGTGCAATTAATACAATGAAAAGTTGTATGGCTTTCTGAAACTGACGTACGACCTCAAATTTATCTCACTATGACCAGAATCATACAATACGGACGGCTTCAAGGGACTGTACCACCAAACCTCTTCAGCCTTCCGCAGCTACAGCAAGTGTAATGAAAAAATATTTCTAGTTTGTATCCTCTTGCTTATACCATTTTGATGATTTTTCGAACTTCTACAGTGATATGAGAAATAATGCTTTCAATGGAACGCTGTACATGGGTACCAGCGTCAGTCCAAAATTGGTGCTCGTTAATTTGGAAGATAACCAGATCGAATCCCTGTTGACCAGTCCCTACCGGAACAGATTAACGTGAGACAGACAGTTCGCAGGCATTAGACTTCAATTCTGAGATATGAAAGACATTATGATGCTAATCATTTTTTATTTTTTTATTTTTTCCTTTTTTGCGTCAGACTAATGGGAAATCCGGCATGTACCAATGCGCCTGTTCTCTCAACTTTGGGGTACTGCGAAGATCAGCAGCCACAAGTTTATTCCACCCCAGCCAAATGCAGAGGTGCATCGTGTCCCTCAGATCGGAAGCTTGAACCTGGAAGCTGCATGTGCGCGGTTCCGTATGAAGGAACATTCACATTTAAAGCTCCATCATTCAGCGATTTGTCCAATGCCACTCTGTTTCAATCGTTGGAAGTAGAACTGTGGCGGACATTGGACCTACCTAATGGTTCAGTTTCCCTTCAGAATATCGGCTTTAATCAAAGCAGTGGCTATCTTATGGTACCTGTGTCTTTCTTTCCATCTGATGGGACGTACTTCAGTAGGTCAGATATTGGGAGGATCGGATTTATTATCACGAACCATACATTTCAGCAGCCCACGGGCTTCGGCCCCTACATCTTCAGCGCATATCCTTATCCATTCCCAGGTAACTTAATTTCATCCTCTCATGCATCAGGTTTGACTATCATTCATATCCATATTGACATGAACATCCAATCCAGCTCACGGAATACGAATCAGCATCGGCGTCATAGCAGGGATTGCCATTGGCTGCTCAGTCCTGGTTCTTGGACTTGTGTGGTTAGCAATATATGCTATCCAACAGAAGAAAAGAGCACAAAGAGCAACGGAATTGAGCAAACCATTTGGTAATTAATGCATGAACTCTTCATTTTTTTTTTGCTACTGAGGCACTTTGACAAGCTGATTGCTGAGATAGTTGAAAACGAGTAAACTAAATAAGTTGTCTCACTCACATCGATCTATCCATTTTTAAGCATCCTGGATACTGAGGGGAAGTGGTGGCGGAGGAGCACCCCGATTGAAGGGGGCAAGGTGGTTCTATTTCAACGAAATCAAGAAGTGCACCAATAGTTTTTCTGAAAGTAACGAGATAGGCTCCGGGGGCTATGGAAGGGTAAAATTCACGCGCTGCACCGATTGTATGTAAATTATAATATGCTTCGTATCACTGCTTTGTAATTCTTTTTCATGAACTGATAGGTCTACAAAGGAATGCTTCCTGACGGCCAAGTGTTGGCAATCAAGAGAGCTCAGCAGGGGTCGATGCAGGGCGCGCACGAGTTCAAGACGGAAATCGAGCTACTTTCTCGAGTCCATCACAAGAATCTCGTCGGCCTCGTTGGCTTCTGTTACGAACAAGGAGAACAGATGTTGGTCTACGAATATATGCCCAATGGGACACTTATGGAAAACTTGTCAGGTACTTTCCTTTTGCCTAAATCACATAGAGCTTTGTGATGTTTAGACTCCATATAAAACATTCCGGATCATGCTTTGTCCTCCTATCATTCTTTCTAGCATAAGTGAGAGTGATACTTTTCTGGTGAATGAAACTGCCTACTGTTTGTAGCAATGGATACTGAAAATTAATGATGCAGGGAAAACTAGCATACCTCTTGACTGGAAAAGGAGGCTCCGGGTCGCCCTTGGCTCCGCGAGAGGACTGGCATATCTGCACGAACTCGCGAATCCCCCTATAATTCACAGAGATGTGAAGTCTACGAATATCTTGTTGGATGAAAATTTGGTGGCTAAAGTTGCAGACTTCGGCTTGTCTAAAATGGTGGCGGACAGCGAGAAAGGACATCTTTCAACACAAGTCAAGGGCACAATGGTATAGTATACTCCTATTTGAATGTCCAGCTTATGCAACAGAGGCGGGTTATGAGATCTTAACCGAATCATAACCTCTAGTTTTTCATCGAACTCCGACTGACAATAAGTTTTCCTTTGTCTTTCTTGAAACTCCAGCAGATGATAAGTTATGCCAGTTTCCTAGAATTAGGGAAAACACAGGACACCCCGGATAGGTGAACTGAAAGTAAAAAGGATTATATAGAGTACCATTTTGAAATCTGAGTAGGTTTGACTAAGTTGCAATGAGATATAGATATCCTCAGAAGGTGAAGTGTAAGCTTTCCTGATTTCAAGTTCTGATTGTTCGTAACTCGTGATCTTGCAGGGCTACTTGGATCCAGAATATTACACGACCCAGTTACTAACAGACAAGAGCGATGTCTACAGTTTTGGGGTCGTGATGCTTGAACTGATAACTGCGAAGCCACCACTCGACAAGGGCAAGTACATCGTCCGTGAAGTCCGCATGGCGATGGACAAAAACGACGGAGACTACTACGGACTAAGGCAAGTCATGGATCCGTCCCTTCTCAACGTGGGGCGTCTCGAGGGTTTTACATGGTTCCTGGAGTTAGCAATGCGATGCCTCCACGAATCATCCGCCAACCGTCCCAGGATGAATGAAGTCGTGAAGGAAATCGAGATGATCCTGCAAGCCGACGGGATAGCCACAAGCATGACGTCCGCGTCCTCATCGGCCACAGACTTTGGAGCTTCACATTATGGTGCTCCTAGGCATCCTTTGTACAGTGATGTTTCATCCAGTAGTAAGGATGTTGGTTACAGCAATTCGTTCGACTACAGCAGCGGGTACGCACTTTCGATGAAGATTGAACCAAAGTAAATGTCGATCGCTAGAGTCGCTTATTTTATTCATCAAATTTGTATGGTAGTTAGCCGACTTTGTTCCATTCGTCATATAGTAATTTTATATCACTCCATACATACACAAATCATCATCAATATCGAAGTACTTTTTTTCCTGTATTAAGTTGACGATGCTACTACCTCGACTGTTGCCTTCTTTTGGGCGACTAGATGTGGTCTTCCAAGGAGTAATAAGCCTTGGGAGGATATGCTTAGTTGGGCTTCGGCCTTGCTCTCAAGCAAGGAGTTTTGTAAATGCATTGGCCGATTCTCTTTTGGAGCACTCTACCACATCATTTGGAAGAATGGAAATGATATTCTCTTTAGGGGTGTGCAGATTTCTACTTCGGCTATGAAGAAGCACCTAGGTTGTTAAAGATAAGGCTTGCACCTTCAAGAATGTGGAGGATTCCCCAAGAAATAGAAGAGTGCAACGTTCCTAGGAAGTGGACCCTGCTATCTTCGACGTCTGAGTTGGCATTGCCTTGGTAGACACTTGGTGCTACTTTGTGTTCTTCCTTTGGCATGTTGTCTTGTTTTGGTGTTGTCAGCCAATTAGCCTTTTTTTCGGCTCCCTTTCACTCATTATGAGCCTGTTAATCTTGAGTGACAGTTTTTTGAAGCCGTTTGTCTGTACATTTTGACTTTCCCCTTAATATTACTTACCTTACCAAAAAAAAAAAATCGACGATGCTACATTTGGCTTTCCCCTCAAGAATCATATATGGAAATGATTGGCGACTCAAGAGGCTAGCCAAGTGATAAAGTCACTGAAAACTCTAGTTCCTAAAGCGCAAGAGGTCTTGCTCAGCTGTTACTCGAACACAACATTTCAAGGCCAACAAGGATAGAGTTCCTCGCGGCGTCGTACGGCGATCAAATTGTTTATACATCAACCTTTCTTTAATTAAATAAAATGAAATTGGAAGGTGAACAATTTGATCGGAATAGTCACACGAAACCCTAACTCTCAAACTAATCAAAATCTTGTCCATGTGTCATTTATGAAAGGTCAGCTCAACCCTACATGGTGAGGATCCTATTAGTTTTTTTTTTTCAAAGAATTATTTCATTTCAAAAGGAGATATCATTATTTATGATATGTTTATTTTGTGAAAAATAAATAATTTTAAAAAAAATTCTCAAAAATAATCACTTATATCATTTATAATAAATGAGCAAAAAATATTTTCATCTCCACAAAAATGTTTGAACATAATTTATTATCGATGATAGAAATAAATTATATAAACTACTTATTTCAAACAATACAACCAATCATTTTTAAGAAAATATTTTGTAAACTATTCATATCTTGCTAAACGTATAGAGCAAAAAATAATGTATCAGGACAAGTTTTCTTATGTATTTATTTTAACTAAAAAACTTCTGCATAATTACAATAACTCAAAATGTTCTGAATATCTGATGATCGTACGGTTTTAAAGATTTCAGAGATTCCATATCAAGATTAAGTTTGTTTTGCGTAAAATGTAACATTTTCATAAAATATTTTTTCAGAAAGTCATTTTGTGACATCTGGATTATCGCTAGATAGAATAGCAAACCTCCAATGCTCAAAGGCTCAGACCACGTCAACGAGTTCATCATCAGACCACGCCATTCGTGCCACTGCAGTATTTGCCATCTCAGCCCATCTTCGTCACCATCAAGACACCTCGCTCCGCCAGGTCGACATCGCCGTAACGCATCGCCGCCACATATCAAATGCCACCGGATCAACCAAACGGAGAGATGAAAAACCATGGCGGAAGAGGCGGCGGCGGCGACTCCCATTTCGCCCCCTTGCTGCCGCATAGCCCCAGGCGTCGGCCATCCGGACTTATGGAGTCAACAAGTCTGGCCGACTCCATCGGTGGAGAAAACGAAGGCTGAAGTATAAAGGGGAGGTCAGCATTTCATTCCTTCTTCTTGCACGAACCTCCTTTCATTCTCTGTACGGAACAACGACCGGCTTTTCCCTCATTCCTCCCTGCTCGTCCGTGACGCCACAGCAACGCCGTTCGACCACCGACGCTGCTCAATTCAGCCAGTCCATCGCATCGTTGTTTCGCCACTCGGGTCGTCTTCCTGGGCCACTGCAACTCGCCGAACTGCGGCCACCGCTCATCCAAGATTTAAGGCGAGTGAATTACTGCCCTGTTTATGCTACGTAGGTTAATTTCTATACGTTAAGGTTGATTTCCTCGTGTTTTAGTTGCCTCAATTAAATTCATGCTTAGTTATGTTCATCGACAGATTCAGGATATTCGTGTCGCTAGTAGTGTTAAGAATTGAGTATATTTAGTATATTGATATGTTGTTGAAGTCGCTGAGATTTTAGTGCATTGAGTTTGAACATCACAAATTGTGGATGGAATCTGGGAACGCAATTATTTGGAAATTGGTTTACCGTGTACCGTGGATTTTGCCAATTTTATCCCAATTTCTGTGGTACAAATTTTATGGGACTTTCTCACGAAAGTCGTGCATTTTGGGTTACTCTGCAACATACTTAAATTTTAGATTTTTCAGACCCTGTATGTGCAAAATATATTTTAAAAACTGTTTGGGTCCGAAATTATTTTTATAAGCGATTTCCAGACCTTTGTTTGGTTTCCATTTTCTACCAGATTTTTGACAAACAATTTGGACTAGTATCCTCATGAAAGTTGTAGACCATGTCTTAAACTATAATGTTCAATTTTTCCATGATTTTTAGAGTTCAATTAGGTGTCAAAAATGCGATTTCCTGACCCGGTTGCAATCTGGATTTGTGCCCTGTTTTGACCCGAAATTCAGAAAATTATTGGGACCCGTACAAGCTAAACTGGACCACAAGTCCTCCACAAAAAATGTTTCTCAGAGTCTCTTCCACGTCGTGTTAAAGTTTCATGATTTTTTGAATGGATATATGCTTGGTGAATGCCATCGATTTCGAAGGATAGGCGAACTGCCCTTTTTATTGAATTTGGTACTTGGAATTTCCCTTTTTGCCCTTGTCTTTTGGGCAAATACTAATAATCAACCTTCCTATATCATTTTCTGATTTTCAAGTGGACAGAGGATTAATGATTGTAAAATTGAATGGGTCTTTGTGTTTTAACTCATTGGAGAATATGTTTCAATTGAATTGTAGAATTGATGCACCATAAGATGAGTTTATGATTGGGACTACCGTCGAGCCTTAGGACGACAATACCCTAGGTTATAGTAGGGATGCCTAGAGGAGTAACTAGGTTCCTCCGGATGCCTGGAGATATAGCACGATTCTTTCAGATATCCTCACAATATCGAATGAATGCGAGATAGCCAAGGGGTAGCGGGGTTCGAAAGATGGTGGCAGTCAATTCACAATAATAATTAATTGCATTTTCATATTTCATTCAAGCTTTACTGCGGTTTTCAGAGAAAATGTTTTCTAATTGATATCCTGATTTTGAGAAAGGTTCTTAGGTAAATTTATAACATAATGATCTTTTGTCCTTTATATTTAAACTTCATTGTATGTGCTATTATTGACTTATGTGGTATAGACAGATCGGTAGTTTTTATTTGTGGTTGTAAACGGGTCAGTAGTTTGCTTGCTAAGTTTTCTGCTCACTCGTGATTGATCATTATTTCTCAGGTCAATAGCAATTAGGAAGACCAAGCCAGGATTTTGGATGTACTATGGGTGGGAGAGAGATGACATAGTACATATGTAGTATACATGTCGAGAAGGTGCAACTATTGGAGCTTTTGGGTGTAGTATGGAGTAGTGGTACCTTTTGCTTGTCCCCTAGTGTACCCCAACCATGTCACCTAAAATATATATAAATATGAAATGAGATCGCATGGTTCATAATTCTGCGTGTGTTCCTTTGAATTTTATGTATCCCAGGTGTTCTATGACCAGACATGCTTCTGCATGCTTAAAAAGTAAAATATTTTAGTAACCTTGCTAGCCGTAACATGTTGGGGATGTCACACATTTTCTAAGAAAATAATAATATTTTTTAATGTTTGGATAAGACTTGAAAATGAATCAAAAAATGTTTTTCTTCGTTTGGTAAGGAAAATCTCGCGTAATTTTATGTGTCGTCATTTGATCGAAAATTGTTGACATGGATGTCAGCACTAACATGAATAATTTTGTAATTTAAAATAAATATGTATTTTTTTTTCGTTTTCCTTCTTTTTCTACTAGTCACCAAGCCTCAATGATAGGCCATAGGCGAGGGCCGACCTCGGTGGCATTGGGTGAGGTCGAGCCTTAGGAGATAGTAAGCTCAAGCTCGCCCAAAGTTGATGAGCTCGAGGTCAAGATCAAGCGTCTAGCCCGGCGAGGTCAAGTGTCGATTCTAACAAGGTCAAGGTCAATCATTGCTCAAGGTTGGCCCTTGCCGAGATTTGGCAAGCTCAAGCCTCACTAGCCTCAAGTGACGCTCAACCTTATCAAATTTTGTGAAGTGCAACCTTGCTGACCCTCTCCTGTGGCCAGTCATCGGGATATGAAGGAAAACAAAAAAGAATAAAAAGGAATAAAAAAGAATAAAATAAAATAATATCAAATTAAAAAAAATGTAGAAATCATCCAATCATGATCTTAATGGACCTAAGCTTGGGTGCCAAGGACCAATCATGCTTCCAAGGGCTCAAGAACAACGTTGGGGTTCCATTCCTAAGTACGGAGTTTCTACAAAATGATTTCTAACTTTTGAAAGAAGGAATCATTTTCCTTAATATAAATTTTAGTAGGAATATCATTCCCAATTGATTAGGAAAACATTTTATGTTGACTTAATTTTTTAAGCAAACCAAACAAGAAAAATTATTTTTCCAAAAAATATTTTCCAAACAAATGGAGCCTAAGAGGAATTCAAATCTCAAACAAGAAAAAGAATGGCTAGTGTTAGCTATATTTCACGAGACAAATTTCAATTACTTATTACAAGAACAGTTGAAACAATGAAAACAGTAGCCTTTTCTTAATTAATTCTTAGTAAATGCTCTTCGGACAGAAGCCAGCTAACAAATTCTTGAGAAAAGTATACAAAGAGAAGCTGGCAATTACATTAATCTGACTGAGGACTTATCAGATTGAAGCAAGATTTCTATAATCAATATAACAATGTAAGCTGAAAAATAGATTAAAAAAAAAATTCAACCGAAATGCCGTCATTCTTGCGAGGATGCGGCTTCGTGGGACCCCATTCTCTGTACCCACCACCCTACCCGCTCCCACTTTTTTTATTGCATTTTTCGTTATCCCATTTTTTTAATCCGCCGGCGTTGATTATTCGTGTATGCACTCGAAGCATATGAGCCTGAATTATAAAGATTAAAATTGACTAACAAATTAGTACGGTAGTCATCTCGAATTTGTACCCTTTTGAGGCGAAGGTCCTCCTCCTCATATGTAAGGATGAGAGTCGAATGGTGATCTTGTGTCGTGTGAATACCTTTTCTTTTCCCTCGATCAAATTGATGATTGTACATCAACAAAATGTCCGAGTATCGCAATAGCATAGGCATAGGATCATAGATGGACATGATCCGCCGTTCAAGAGGTTAGCCAAGTGATGAAATCATCGAAATATCATCGAAAACCCTTAGGTCTCCAGTAGCGGGAGAGGTCTTGTGTACGGGTTTTTACTCAAGCACGACATGTCAAGGCCAATAAGGGCAACTACTATGGACACCAAGCAGCCTTCGTTTACGCATTCTTCTCTCCAGGCTTCTAGTGGAGAGACGGCCGCAGGAAAATAATTAAAAAAAAGGCTTGGATAGCCACCGCGATGAAAAGGCCTCTCTCTGGTGAGAACAAGGCTTGGAAGAAGGATGGTCAAATGATGGAGAACGAGTCATGGTACCTTTTGGCACGAGCCAAAACAAAAAAGAAGGATCGTCACGTTCAGACCCGACAAGTAGAAGAGATAGAAACAATCCAAAGCTTGTCCAATACCTTGTCCTCCCTCCCTTCTTGTTGACTTTGAACCAGATGTCATTTGACAGCGTCTTCAACAAACCCCACCACCTCTTCATTGTTCACACTCACAGATTGTCCTGAAGAATATAATTTTTATTTTTTGGTAGGTGCATAGACCTAACGTCTCAGTCTTGCACAAGCCATGCTGCATGTGTTGATACTGGGTCAGAACAATATGTAATAAGATGGTGGTGGATCAGAGCAGATGAGGAGTTTTGACTTTGGAAAAGGAATGAGAGGGATGAGAGGTGGCGGAATAATGGCAAGCAAGAACCTCCGGTTGCTCTTGTTTCTGGTTCTCTTCTGTTCTTGGATTCATTTGATTTGTTCTACTACAAACGCAAATGACCGTAAGTGCACGCACATCTATTTGTTTATGTATATTGCTATGGTCTATGAATTTCCTGTAATTCATGTTCTTTCTTCCTTTCTTTCTATCTGTACTTCTTCTGGGTTCATCTTGTTTTGGCTTTGGGATGGTGTGAGAAAAAGGTAGCGAGTCATCAAAACAGCTTTTCCTTCTTCTTCATTTTTAAGGTTTCAGGGACTTAAGCTGTCGGTGTAGAACTTAGAATTCCTCAGGTTTTAAGGTTTTAGCTCGTCTGGCGAGACTTGGACATTTTATGTTGTTGGAACTAGGAAAGGGCTACTTTTGGTCTCTTTGAGCCTAAAGGATCATCTGGATTGCGTTATGTATCTGCGGAAATGCTTAAAGAGGATGCTAGTTTCGCGGGTCTTTCTTGCATCAAATTGTCCCTCAGTCTTATCAACAAGGACTATATACTGCGCTATGCGCTTTGGTATTGAGTTGTTCTAGCCTTGGTAGAACTACTCATAGGAAGCACTGACATAAGTGCAAGAAAGAGGTCTCCTGCTATGTTGTCAACCATTACCAATTTCATAAACTTGGATAGTATTATACATGTTGTTCCTTGAAGAGAATTTTAGCATCTTGGAACCCAAGAAGTAAAAGAGATTACATGCACGAACATAGATATAATGGTTATTGCCACAAAAGTTGTCTTAGTTGTCCATGCAGTCAATTTGATTATCTGCCCTGGGGCAATGCAGAACACGAAATACTTTAGCCCTGTTGAACATGTTGGCCTTTTTCTGCGTTGTAGATCTAGAACTAAGCTTGTATATTCTGGAGTTATGATATATCATATCCCATCATACGCTCTGTATGAACAATAAGTTCTGGCATTGACCACGAAAGAAACTGGAAACAACTGAATTTTAAAGGAAAGGGAAAACTGTCCATCTGCATCCACTCTTGAATAGTTGCTCCAGCAATAGAAAGAGATGCATCTGCAGAAAAAAACTGAAGATCAGTGAGTAGTCTAAACTTATAAATGAGACAAAAGTGCATGGCCAAATCTCTGTCGATGAGAAGTTTAGCGGAAATGGCTGTCCCAGCCATCTTTGCCCGCCTGCTGCAGCCATCAGAAAGCTTTAGTACACGAAAACACCACGTCTCTTGCAATTTAAAATATTTTCTCCAAGAATCTTGCATCGGCAGTAGATCTCTGGATACTCAAATGAGCATTTGACCTTTCCCATCTTAAAATTTCACTCTTTATTTTTTGCCGTATGAATGTGCAGAAACCATTCTTTTAGCCCTGAAAGCCCAGTGGCAGAACACACCATCCAGCTGGGGCAAGTCCAATGATCCTTGTGGATACCCCTGGGATGGAGTCACCTGCGATGGTAATTCAAGAGTGACCCAACTGTGAGTGCTCTCTACTTGTTCTGGGTGCTCATTCTTGTTCTCAGTTCCTAGAATTTTCTGTCCTTCTCCTTGAATATCAATAATGCCATTTTAGCAGCCATTGACTGTGAAACTTTCTTTCTGTTTTCAATTTGACAGGGGGTTATCTGGCATGAATATCAACGGGCCGCTGCCATCCGACATAGGGGGGCTCGCAGAACTCACTTCCTTGTGTGTTTCTCATCTTTCTATCTTCTGTCATGATCAAATTCTGATTCTTAGATGTTTATTAAGAATTGCATAGATGAAGTACAAAGATGTCGTTTTTTGTGTTCGATCATATATGAACGAGTCTACTTATTTGTCTCATTTCACCTTTGAAATGCAGGGATCTTTCCTTAAACAGCGGTCTCACCGGACCGATCCCTTTGCAGTTGGGAAGTCTACAGAAGTTGACTATCTTGTAATACCCTTTTTTACTGCATTCATTGCTAAAGACACCTTGTGTTTCCCTTTTTTCTCATGTATGAACCTTCATCTTTCCAATTTTCAGAATGTTGGCTGAATGCAGCTTCACTGGTAGTATTCCTGATGAACTGGGCAACCTTTCGGAGCTGACTTTCTTGTAAGGCTTGTCAAAATGAGAATGCTACTAATTTGCTGATTATGGAAGTTCAGCTGTATGTTTTGCTTAGACTATTCAAATTGCCATTTTTACCAGGGCGCTAAATTCCAACAATTTCAGTGGTAATATACCTGCTTCTTTGGGTAAAGTCTCCCACCTCTACTGGTTTGACGTGTCAGATAATCAGTTAACCGGATCGC
Source organism: Eucalyptus pumila (assembly GCA_016097595.1). NCBI lineage: Eukaryota > Viridiplantae > Streptophyta > Magnoliopsida > Myrtales > Myrtaceae > Eucalyptus > Eucalyptus pumila. The sequence goes on from CM027846.1 coordinate 9,580,372, forward strand.
TACCAGTTTCAACGGGCACCACCCCAGGGTTGGACCTTTTGTTCAATTGTAGTCACTTGTAAGTTGTCTACAATAATCCTGCACCTAGTGTTATGAATATGGATTAAGGATCTTTTCATTCCAGCTCCTAGAGATAAGAGACACAATCTTTATGTTCTTTCCTCATTAATTGTTTGGACTGTGCTGCATCCGTATCTTCAGCCACTTCAGCAAGAACCAACTGTCTGGCACTGTACCAGATAAATTGTTCAGTTCAAATATGCCTCTGATACATCTGTAAGTTGCCAATTTTATCACTTGATATAAGTTCCCTAGCTTTCTGCTCTAACTTGCGCTAGCTATTGTTGACAGACTATTTGACGATAACCGATTTAATGGTTCTATACCACCCACATTAGGCCTTGTTCAGACCCTCGAGGCTCTGTGAGTAACTACTCACCTAATATTTGTTTCGTGCTTTGGGATATTTAATTACCAACCAGCGGCACCTATTAAATTTATTTGGACTCACATTGCACAATACGACACAGCCGACTCGATAGGAACTCCTTTTCTGGAAACGTCCCTTCAACTCTCAACAACCTTACGCAACTAAGTGAACTGTGAGTATAGATTTCTTCATCAATGGTATTCAAGTGAGATCACCAAATATCTCCCCTCATTCTCTTACATTTCCTCCAGGAATTTAGCATATAATGAATTGAGTGGCCCTTTGCCGAACTTAACAGGGATGAGTTCACTCAATTACATGTGAGTAAGAAATCCTGGTTTTGTCTCTCCCTCATGATATCACGTGGCTAATCCCACTGGCTGGTTGACTGGGCAAAAATTGTACCTTTGCAGTGACCTCAGCAAGAACTCTTTTGCGGCTTCGGCAGCTCCAGATTGGTTCTCAACTTTATCATCTCTCACCACTCTGTAAGATTTCTAAATGCAATCGGTACAGTGAAAAGTTGTTTGGCTTCCTGAAACTCGTGAATAACCTAGAATTTATCTTACTATGACCAGAATCATACAATATGGACCACTTCAAGGGGTTGTACCACCAAACCTCTTCAGCCTTCCCCAGCTACAGCAAGTGTAAGGAAAAGATATTTCTAGCTTGTGTCCTCTTTCTTCTACCATTTTGATGATTTTTCAAACTTCTACAGTGATATGAGTAACAATGCTTTCAACGGAACACTGAACGTGAGTACCAGCATCAATACCCAGTTGCAGATTGTTAATTTGGAAGATAACCAGATTAGTTCGCTGACAACCAGTCCCTACCAGAATGTGTTAATGTGAGACAGTTTATAGGGATTAGACTTCCATTCTGAGATACGGTCGACAGTTTTATGCTAATCACTTGTCTTTCTACTTCAGACTAGTGGGAAACCCGGTATGTAATGGGTCTGTTCTCTCAACCACGAGCTACTGCAAAGTTCAGCAGCAGCAAACTTATTCTACCCCAACCAACTGCGGAGGTTCATCGTGTCCCTCCAATCAGAGACTTAACCCCGGAAGCTGCACATGTGCAGTTCCGTACGTTGGAACATTGATATTCAAAGCTCCATCGTTCAGCGATTTGTCCAATGCGGCACTGTTTCAATCGTTGGAAGTAGACCTGTGGCAGACATTGAACCTTAATAATGATTCAGTTTTTCTTCAGAATATCGCCTTTGATCAAAGCAGTGGCTATCTTTTAGTACCTGTGTCTTTCTTTCCACCTAACGGGACGTACTTCAGCAAGCCAGACATTCAGAGGATTGGATTCGATTTGATTAAGCAAAATTTTAAGCCGCCCCCCACTTTCGGTACCTATCTCTTCAACGCACTTGCTTATCCATTCCCAGGTAACTTAATTTCATCGTCTCATATATCAGCTTTGACTATCATTCATATGTGTTTGACATGAAAAACTGATCCAGGTAACAAAGTAAGCATCAGCAAAGGAGCCCTAGCAGGGATTGCCGTTGGCTGTGCAGTCCTGGTTCTTGTACTTGTGGGGTTAGCAATTTACGCTATTCAACAGAAGAAACGAGCACAAAGAGCAACTGAATTGAGCAAACCATTTGGTAATTAGTGCTTGAACTCTTCATCATGTTGCTACTAAAGCACTTTGACGGGCTGATTGCTGATATCATAAAAACGATATATAAATAAGACCCAGAATTTTGTTGTCTCACTCACATTGATCCATCCATGTTTAAGCATCCTGGATACCGAGGGGAAGTGATGATGGAGGAGCACCACAGTTGAAGGGGGCGAGGTGGTTCTACTTCGACGAAATCAAGAAGTGCACCAACGGTTTTTCTGAAAGTAATGAGATAGGCTCCGGGGGCTATGGAAAGGTGAAAATCATGCGCTACGTCGATTGTCAATTTATAATATGCTTCAATTCACTGCTTTGTAATTCTTTATCACTGATATGATAGGTCTACAAAGGAATGCTTCCCGATGGCCAAGTGACGGCAATCAAAAGAGCTCAGCAGGGTTCGATGCAGGGCGCGAATGAATTCAAGACAGAAATCGAGCTACTTTCTAGAGTCCATCACAAGAATCTCGTCAGCCTCATCGGCTTCTGTTATGAACAAGGAGAGCAGATGTTGGTCTATGAATATATGCCTAATGGGACAATCAGGGAGAGCTTGTCGGGTACTTCCCTTGGCCTAAATCGCATCGAGCCTCGATAGATTCCATCATATAAAACATTGCATACCATGGTTTATTCTCATCTCGTATGAGGTTTCTTGTGAATGAATCTGCCTATTGTTTAGTAGCAATGGACACTGACTATATTCGACGCAGGGAAAACTGGCATACATCTTGATTGGAAGAGGAGGCTGCAGATTGCTCTCGGCTCTGCGAAAGGACTGGCATATCTGCATGAGCTCGCGAATCCCCCGATCATTCATAGAGACGTTAAGTCCACAAATATCTTGTTGGATGACAACCTCGTGGCTAAAGTCGCGGACTTCGGCTTGTCCAAAATGGTGGTAGACAGCGAGAAAGGACATGTTTCGACACAAGTCAAGGGCACGCTGGTATGGTATCCTCCCGCGCGAATGTCCCAATTAAGGCCACAGAGGCCGGTTACAAGATCTATCCCGAAATATAACCTCTAGTTTTTCATCAAACTCCCAACTGATAATACGTTCCCCATTGTCTTCCCCTAAACTCAAGCAGATGATATGTTTATGCCAGATTCCCTAGAATTAAGGAAAACACAGGACAGCCACAGATAGGTGAACTGAAAGTACAAATCATTTTAGAGAGTCCTATTCTAAGCGTGAGTAGGTTTGATGTAGTTGCAATGAGCTACAGACTTCCTCAGAAGGTGCAGTGTATGCTTTCCTGACTTCGATTCCGATTCTGATCGTTCGGAACCTCTGAACTTGCAGGGCTACTTGGATCCGGAGTACTACATGACCCAGCAACTAACGGATAAGAGCGACGTCTACAGTTTCGGGGTCGTGATGCTCGAACTGATAACCTCGAAGCCGCCGATCGAAAAGGGCAAGTACATCGTCCGAGAAATCCGCACGGCGATGGACAAAAACGACCGAGACTACTACGGACTAGTGCAAGTCATGGATCCGTCCCTTCGCAAAGCGGGGCGCCTAGCGGGGTTCGCTCAGTTCCTGGAGCTGGCAATGCGGTGCGTGGAGGAATCGTCCACCAACCGCCCCAGGATGAACGAAGTCGTGAAGGAAATCGAGACGATCCTGCAGATGGACGGGACCGCCACGGGCCTGACGTCCGCGTCCTCGTCCGCCACGGACTTTGGAGGACCAAACATGGGTGGTCCTAGACAACCTTTGTACACGGACGTTTCGCTCAATAGCAAGGATGTCGGCTACAGCAATTCGTTCGATTACAGCGGCGGGTACGCGCATTCGGCGAAGATCGAACCGAAGTGACCGCGGATCGCGCGAGTCGCTTGCTTGTTCCTTTCGTTTTTTTGGTTCAATGTTCAATTACTTCTTGGTGCATCAAGTTCTTCTTTGAGGGTAATGCAACTTACTTTGACATTCTCATGGTGCATGAATACATGCTTATTACAGGTTATGTAAATTCTTTGGAAATTTTCTTTATACAATTTTTTGGTTTTTTTTTTTTTTTGAAATATTATTAAGACATTCGGTAAAAAAATGAAAGAGATTGTGTAATTTATAATATTTAGAAGAGGGCCAATTTTCTGTTTGGAATGGTTGATTGAACAGAACCAAAACTATCAAAATGGCATTTATTATAAAATGATTGTTTCTTTTTATTATCCAAATCGAACTGAAAATGTATGAAAATTTGGTTCGATTTTCCGATTCGGTTCTGAGATCCATACTTAGCAACCACAAATTGTCAACTTGAGGCACAATTTTGCGATTATACATCAAAGTGCCACCTCCGGTCAACTAAAAATATGGTCAATGGAGAAGAGTTGTAATCAATTAGTCTTGATTACACTTAAAAGCTTTTCTAAAGTATATTTAAGTTGACTTTCCAGCTGTAAGCACGAGTTTTGACTTTGCTAAAATAATAATTTATAGTAATTCACCTACTCAGTGGTTTTCTTAATTCTCGTCCCCCGCTTGATCTCCGAAGATAACATATTTTTTTCTAGCATTTTTTACCTACTAATTATACCTACTAATTATCCAAATTAAAATGCTTGGACTATCACAAAACATATCGAGGTCCTGGAAATTCGAGTCTTGAATATTTGGACCTCCTTAGATTCTCAATTACAATAGCTAGACGGGCGATTCTCGTGTCGAAAAGGTTGTGAAAACCATCGATAACCGTCAATTAGGATCATACAACGCATGCCGATTTTGATTAGGACAGGCAAATGCTCCTGAATCCACATGGTTAGAGGCTTGCTAGCGTGATGGTGCCGGTAGAGTAGACTGAGTTTCTAGCGGTGCTATCTTGACCACAATTTTCAATCCTAAAACAACTGCTCTTGGAAGTTTAGGGTGCGTTTAGTAACGATTACATTCCCGGAAAGTAGATTCGATCGAACGATTCTTTTTTATTCGTTCGGGAACGATTCTAAACATTTTAAACCGTTTGGTAACTATCCAAAATTTCTATTCTAGAATAGAATTGTGTTTAATCCGTGCTTCATTAATTAAATTCCAAATCAATTTCTTTTAATTTTTAAATAAATTTTTTACTTTTTTTCTTTTTTCTTTTCTTTTTTCATTTTTTCCTTTTCTTTTTTTCCTTTTCTTTTTTTCTTTTTTCTTTTTTTCCTTTTTTCTTTTCCTTTTTTTCCTTTTTCTCATCTTCTTCTTCTTTCTTGTGGCCGATCGTCGGGGCCGGTGACCTCACCGGAGCGTCGCCGGCCCTTGGCGAGGCCGGCCCTCATCGGCCGAGCCTAGCCGGTGGCTAGGCAAGCCTCGCCTGGCCATCGGTGGGGTTGGGCATCGCGAGACTTGCCCAACCCCTGCCCAGCCCCGGTGAGGCGGGCCTCGCCGGGGTTGGGCGAGGCCTACCTGGCCATCGGCGAGGCTCGGCCTCGCCCGGATCGGGAGGCCGAGCCTCGCCGATGGCCGGGCTTGCCTCCGGTGAGCTCGCCGGACCGACGTGGACGGCGGCGGCGGTGGACGACAAATGGTGGCGGCGATGGTGGGCGGCGGTCGCGAGATGGCCGAAGGGAAAAAGAAGAGTTCTTGATTTTGATTCTCAAATTCGTTCTTGGAACAAGAATCAACTTTTTTTTTGTTCTTGATTTTATTCTCAATCTGTTCACAGGAACAAAAATTTTACCAAACGCGATTCTAGGCTCAAACTGATTCTAGGAACAAAGAATCAGAATTTTGGCGTGTTTGGATGGTTACCAAACAGGGCCTTATAGGTCAGTTTGATTCTTAAAAACTTAAAAAACAATTCCTAAAAAGAAAATGAATCTTAAAATCCTTTTGTTTGTCCTTTCTAACTAAGGGCCCATTTGTTTTGGTTTTGGGGAAATGACTTTAGGAAAATGCAAATACCTTTGAGGTAAAGAGGTTTTTCGAAAGGTTACACCATTTGATAAATTGTAACATCAACTAGCATTGGAAAATAGCTTTAGCATAAATACCGTTTGGTAAAACCCATATTTGTAAATGACTTTTGCTATTTTTTTATTTTTTTAAATTTGAATATTAAACTCAGTGTAGGTTGGCTATTGGCTATCAAATCTCGCTGTCGAACCGCTAGATCTGGCCTCCAAATCGCTAGATCTAGTGGCTTGAGGTCACAAAGGCCAAATCTAGCTACCGAACAACGAGATCTGGCCTCTAAAATGCTAGATCTGGCCTCCAGACCGTTGAATCTAGCGGCTGCAAAGGCCAAATCTAGCAACCCGAGATCATTACCTTAGGCGATGCCACCTGAGGTCATGCACTTAGGCAGCGTTGCCTAAGTCATGGGTCATGCCACCCCAAGCGGTGGTCACCAGAGATGCACGACCCCTAAGCGACGATAGCGGTTGCTAGAGAAGACCGACTCTTAGGCGGCAAATCAAGGGAAGATGAAGATGAACAGGAAAAAGATGAATAGTGACTCGAGATGAACAATACACTTGCATTTCCGAAATGCTGAAAGCTCAAAGCAGGTCCAGACCTGTATTGAGCTTTCAGCATTCTCAATGTTGACATTTGGCCAAACGACTTCTAAAAATCCTTACTAAAAGTAAACACCTAATATTTTCCCCAAGGGGCTTGGGAAAGCTGAACCAAACAGGGCCAATAATTATCTTGAATATCAATGTTCATCCCATCTCTCCTCCATGAACACTTTGCGGCATGATCTTTCTTTTTCCTCTATACATTTTATTATAATGAAACGTCATAATGCTTATAAAATAACAATATTCATATTGAACGACATTTTACTCTTGATAAATGTCGTAATAAAATAAAACTAAGTAATATCATAAAATAAAACAAAAAGGTATGACATTCACTTGTTTATAATAAAACTAAGTAATTATCTAAATAAGAAAAAATTCCCATTCTATAAGCATTTTGCTCTCATAATGTAATGTTTGCAATTCTTTATATACTATCATAACTGTAATAATGAAAAGATAATATCTTCACATATTATATAATGTGTCACACTTCGGAAAAAAAAAATGTCGTCAGTGATGAGGCAACATTGTAAAATTAAATAACAAGGCATTTTATAATATCATGTGTACATTATTATCATCAATAGTAATAAATCTTTATAGAATATCATAAGATAAAATAAATGTATTTTACGATATTTTGAACTTGATCACATCTTCACATAGTAAATTTGCAAAATTCAATTTTGTTTAGGTCTTACGGGCTACGTTGATCGAATCAAGTGAAAAATGTCCTAATTATATTTTTGGTGTACAGATGACCAACTAAAATCGTCATTTCTCAAAAGAAATAAGGGGTTCTGTGCGAAAAAGAGAGAACTACATAGCCAAAATATAAAAAGGAAATGCGATGCCATTTATGGGAATCAAATCCCACCGAGAGGCATTTTGATTTCCCAAGGAAACCGGACGAAAAAGTCATCCGGTTTCCTTGGTAAATTTTGGGGTGCAGATTGCACCGTTACTCTGCATGGAGTGATGGTACGGTCGGCTAAGTATTTCTCGCATGGTTAAGGGTAGGAACCTCTCGCGGGTTTCAGTCTCTAGTTGATGTTTCTTGTTACTTTCAAAAAATATTGTAAACTCCCAATGAAATGAGACTGAAAATTACTTAATCAATCATAAACCTATTATATGGGTATCAATTCGGTCATATCAATGAGTCATAAACATTTGCATGAAGTTTCAATATAATTCTCATTTTTATGGGAAATTGTTGACATGATAGTGCAGTCAAAGTTGGTTGTCCTATGTGACACACTTTACGTTAGCGATTTCCAATAAAAACTAAACTGAAATGACTATATTTAGGGTGAGCATAATCCAAATTGGCAATTCTCACTTTGGAATCAAGAACTATCCACTAAGGATAAGTTCCAAAAAATTGGAACTAAGAACTGCCCATCGATTCCATGGACCTGGGAACCAGACTACCAATCTAGTTCGATTCTCGGGTGAGTTCATGAAACTGGTCTCCAATCCCTCCAAAATTGCATCCATCAATTAATAGCATGGTAAACCTACATTTAAGCTTATTAACCCTTAAATTCAGGTTGAACATCTCCTATCAGTCTCCTCCATCCTCTTCATCCATTCAATTTGATTTCACTAAGAAAGCAAGTAAGCGGATTGTTAGAATAAACACAAAGTAGGCAACTTAATCATATTACGCACTCAAGAGACAAAATGAATCAATAATGTCCAATACTACAAATATATATATAGACATAAATAATTAGTCAAAAACTACAAAATAATTAAGTAATTAAATTTAAAATATATATACTATATACTAGACCGCTCCAGTTCAAGTGGGCGGCTCCACCCTCGGAACTAGGAACCAATACTCACCGGTGTTCTAACAAATTAGAATCGAGAACCAGACCAATCCCTATGGGAACCACCTGTTTCAAGCTAGTCCGGTCCGATTCCGGGCAGTCTAGGTGATTCCTAGTTTCTTTGCACACCTCTAGCTATATTGGAATTAAGCTAAAGATTTAATATTAAATTGGTAAAATTGAAAATTTTAGAATTAAATTGGCATACATGTAATAAATTTAGGATCAATTGGACCATTTCCCCTTAAATAAAAACATTCACCAAGCATGTCAATGGAATTTAGTGGATGCACAACATAAATTGACCGCCAATTGAAATGAAGATTGATTTTTCGGAGTCTACTATTCCTTGTTGATTCCACAGCCGACTTTGCTATTGCTACTAGTCATCATGGTCATTGTTCGATATGGCAGTGCTAGGGACCAAATTAGGGTTCAGACCATGAAGAGTACTAGTGAGGTTGACCTGTAAAAAATGGAAAGATTCTCCTTCCGTATTCCTAGACATTCTTTATTTTTTTTTCCATCAAATTGACCTAAGTCAATTGCTATTGCCCTAGGTTATGTAACTCTTTTTGACATTTTTTAAATAATTTTTTGGTTTTCTTTTTTGAAATAATAGATTCAGTTAAAAATGAAATAGATTGTGTAAATTGTAATATAAAAAATATGGCCAATTTTATGTTCAGTTTTGTTAATCAAACCAAACTGAAATTATTTAAACCGCATTTAAAAAATGATTATTTTATTATTATTAGAACTGAACCGAAAATATATGAAAGTTCAGTTTGATTTTTTGATTTGGTTCTAACGCCGGTATGTAGCAACCACAAACAGTCAACTTGAGGCATAAAATTGCGATTGCACATCTTAATGGAGAGGAGTTGTTATCAATTATTTTTAAGCTTTTTTAAATTATATTCAAGTTGACTTTCCAGCTGTAAACACGAGTTTTGACTTTGCTAAAATAGTAATTTACAATAATTCACCTACTCAGTGATGTTCTTAATTCTTGTCCCCCGCTTGATTTCCAAAGACAACATTTTTCTTTCCTAGCCCTTTTACCTACTAATTATCCAAATTAAAATGATTGGCCTTTCACAAAGCATATCAAGGTCCCGAAAGTTCGAGGCTTGAATATTTGAAACTCTTCGATTTTCAATTACAATAGCTAGGCAGGCGATTCTCGTGTCGATAAGGTCGCGAAAACATTGGTGACTGTCAATTAGGATGCATAAAACACATGCCGATTTCGATTAAGACAAGCAAATGCTCCCAAATCCGCATGCTTAAGGGTAGGAACCTCTCGTGGGTTTTGGTCTCTGGCCAATGTTTCTTATTACTGTTGAAAAATATGGAGAACTCCTAATGAAATGAGAGGAAAAATAACCTATTGTATGTATACTGATTATGTCATATCATTTGAGTCATAAATTTTTGTATGAAATTTCAAAGTAATCATTCTGATTATTTTTGTGAGAAATCGTTGATGTGACAGTTCAGTTAGTGTCAGTCGTCCTATTTGGTGCATCTCTACGTTAGTGATTTTCGACAAAAATTTACTAAAATGGCTATATTGGTAGTTCGCTAAACTTAAGGACTAAATTGATAGAATTGAAAAATTTATAATTATATTACCATTCGTACAATGAGTTTAAGATTGATTGGACAACTTCCCCTAAAATAAAATCATTCAATAGGCATGTCAATGGAATTTGGTGGATGCACAAAATAAATTGATTGCCAATTATTAGGATGAAGATTGATTCTTCAGAGTCTACTATTCCCTGTTGATTCCACAGCTGACTTTGCTATTGCCACTATTCTTCATGGTCATTGTTCTACATGGTGTAGTGCTAGGCTCCAAACTAGGGTTCAGAACCATGACATATAATAGTGAGGTTGACCTGTAAATAATGGCGTGATTCTCTCTTCATATTCGTGGACATTCTTCTTCTTTTTTCATCAAGTTGGCCAATGTCAATTGCTATTGCCCTAGGAATTGGTTTTATATTCCTTCTACTTGCAGTTTGTTTGCTTGGGGATGTACTGAGACTCCATGTGAACATTTAATTCATGAAGATGACATTTCTCCACTTCTTTGGTAACGAGACACTAGGCCTCCCTAATTAGAAAATCTTGACCTGCGACAAACCAAATTAGTTTCACAGGAAACCATTTACCTAACAAGATATAAGTCGAAGTTCGAGTGACCCACCTCACCAATTGTGAAACTGTTTGCCTTCAATAATGCAAGAAATCAGATCTATACAATGTGCAGCCAATTGACATATACTTTTTTCTTAACCACAAATTTTCAGAGAACGGATATCATTTTAAAGGCAAAACTATCAAGGCTTCGATTCCTAACCACATGTGGAGAATTGAAACCCTAAATTGCATCATGTCGACTCCCACATGCGCATGGAAAGCACTTTCCAATCGTGCTCTTTCTCAATCAAGTCTAGGTTGAGCTACTCAATGACTTGCCTAGCTAGTAATAATTAGCAACTATTTCCCAAAAAAGAAAATATTCTTACCGTAGGTGGGCTATAGACATTGATTGGCTAGACTCGCCACTGTCCATAAATTCTCAGTTACCATCTTCCTTTTGTTTTTTTCCATCTAAATTTGTGTTTTAATCTCATGATAATTATTAATTTTTTTAGCTTTTTTATCTTTATTTTTTGGATTAATATTATGAAAAACCTCAAATTAATATATCTATACAAACTAATTTTCTAGTACATTTTGATAAATTTATTCTCTATTAATTTCAATTGAATTTTATTGCAAATTATTAAATTAAATAACACGTAATAGTTGATTAATATACTAAATTGAGGTTTCACTTTGTCACGGGTAGCATTAATTCAATTTAATGAAATTAATGAAATTTTTATTTATCATAAATGTATGAATTTATAGCTTTTCATGATCAAAAAAATTAATTTAAAGTAAATTCATCCTAAATTCGTGATAAATTGAGATAAATTTATCATTTTCGTGACATTAACCGTATTTTCGGCCCTTGTGTCCAGAAATAGTTTTTTCAGTTAATGGGTTTCTTCTAGATCGGGCATTGGATTGAGTTTTGTCCCATGCGAATGTGGGGTCCATGTGGGGCTACCTCCTCACCTACTGCCCAACTAGACATTGATTACCCCATTTACCAGATTTATCTCTAAAGAAAACAAAAAATGAAAAAAAAATAATAATAATAAGAGGATATCTTCTGCTACCACATGCATTGCATTTTACTAAACAACATAATCTATTATTAAATGACTGCAAATTGAGAAGTTTTGACATACTTATGTTATATCAAATCACCTTCCTTAGCCAAAAAAAAAAAAAAAAAAAGTTGTGACAGCAGCCAGCAAGACGTGATGGTGCCTTCAAGTGTACTAAACACTAGCAAATCATTGTTCTGTCCATGTTTGCTCAAGCTTTATCCTCAGTTGGAAACAAGGACGAAAGAGAGAGAGAAAGAGGGAGAGAGAGCGGTGAGATGTCCATTGTGGTGATGTTTAAGTGTGTTTAACGACGGGCATGATGAAAGCGAGGGGTGTGAAGAATGATGGCTGATGCTCAGTGGTGGTGGTGGTGGTGGTGGTCGGAAGCTGGAGGGAGGTAGATTGGCTTCAAAGACAAGGCAAAATCAATCAAAAAGCAAGCACACACCCAACAAATCCTCCCCTCCTTTATTTATTTTTTTGTTCCATTTCCCATCTCCTTTTTCTTCTCTTAGAGTGAAGATATTTTGACAGGGTCATCAACCAACCTTTCCCAGCACACCCCTCCTCCTGCTGAATTTTCAACACATCAACATCATATTCACGTTCTCATTATGCTCTGCAAGTCGTCGCGGAGGACCGGGACAATAGCAGCAGGAGGAGCCTTGGAGGCAAGACGAGCTCTTTGACTTGTTTTTCTCCTTGGCAAGGGAAGGTATGGAGGAGATCTTCCTGAGGGTGATCTTCGTGGTGGCGGTGCTTTTGTTTGGGAAGGATCTGCAGCTGGTTTTTTCTTTCACCAATCCTGATGACTGTAAGTGTACTTGCTTATGTGTGCTGTTGGTGACTTTAGCGTCTGTCTTCAGAGTCAAACGGACTTTTTTCAGCTTAAGAACTTTCTGGGGAAGTGCGCGTTTTGGCTAGTTTTCATATGGAGATTATGACGATAGCAGTAGCAAATTACCAATATGGAAGAACTGAGCGAATCTTTTCGTCTCTCTAGTGGGAGTCACAGAGCAGGGCTGGTCAAATGACTTTCCTAACAGGGAAAGGAAGCAGTGGTCTTGTGTGATCCTTTTTGATTTCGGCGCTTTCGTATGAGTGATATGAAGCTGATTTTGAACCTGGACATGTCCCTCTACTCAGATCTTTAAGGATTCCATATGGTGTACGCATTTCATAGTCTTGGGGCAAATACTGTGCATTATGGACTGTAGAATGGCTAATTTCTAGTCTTCAGGGACCAATAGATTCATGTCCCATTACGTATTTTTAGGAAATGCTTGTAATGGAATCTCATATTCGTGTCTCGTACATCTCTTACTCCAGAGCTTGTAGTGTTTTCGAGGTTGGATTGCGTAAAGTTGGATAGATAAGGGGGACGTCACAGATCGGGGGTCATTTACAATCAACCCAAAAAAGAAATCTCGCAGTGTGATAGATCTTATTAAATACTTGTCCGCTAATTTCTTGGGCAGCTCAACTGGGGCTGTAGGAGGAAAATTCTACTTTTATTAGGGCAGCATTTGAAGTTGCAAATGTTTATAGAGTGGAAACTTTTCTAGGTGGTCATTTGCCCATAATAAATTAGATTCAACTTTTGGTGCTTAAATGATCATAGTCCATCACTGAATTGACCATGTCGAAATATGCATGACTGTGCTTGATCAGCCGTGGCTCTCCAATCCCTCAAGATGTCATGGCAGAACACGCCGCCTAGCTGGGAAAGGTCGAGTGACCCGTGTGGACTCCCTTGGGAAGGAGTAACCTGCAATAGCAATTCGAGGGTAACTTCATTGTGAGTTCCTTTCTCGTATCTAGTCCAAATCCACATTGATTTCAGATCTTTTGCTTTATTGTGTTGTATCAGTTTAGCCAGAGACTCACCAGTATTCATTTACTTTTAGGGGATTATCAACCATGGGAATCAAGGGCCAGCTAATTAGTGAAATAGCAGGACTCGCTGAACTAAAATCTCTGTGAGTCATTCTTCTTACTATGAATCCATGAATTCTTATGCTCTTTCCCATTCTCAATTATATTAAGCGACTAACATGAGTCGGCTTTCGAGCTTACTTTGTCTATGTTTGAATTGCAGGGACCTTTCCTTCAACAAAGAGCTCACTGGTCCGCTCGCTCGGCAGTTGGGCAATCTACAGAAGTTGAACATACTGTAATAGCCATCACATCGTCTCTCTTGACTATATTATTTATTCCTGGACATTGATCATATCGTGAGTGTTGGCTTCTTTGTAATTTTCAGGATTTTAGCCGGCTGTAGTTTCACTGGTAGTATTCCGGACGAACTGGGCAACCTTGCAGAGCTATCATTCTTGTATGCCTTCGGTCTCGGTCATGTTTTGTGCTTTGACTTGGACGCCAGATGATCATTTTGAGCTCATCTCTTTCTTTGGTTTTGAACCTGTCAATATAGGGCGCTGAACTCGAACAACCTCACAGGTAATATACCTGCTTCCTTGGGTAACCTCTCCAAGCTTTACTGGTTTGACCTGGCTGATAATCAATTAACGGGGCCTATTCCGATATCGACGGACACATCCCCTGGGTTGGACCTCCTGTTAAAAGCAAAGCACTTGTAAGTCTCTTGTTCCCTCGACTTGCAATGCAAGTGAGCAACTGGATGTGAACTAGGGATCCTCTTTCAACAAAAAGACCACAACTTTGGGTGACAATACCGAGCATAATGATGACTTGAATTAATGTTGCAGTCATTTCAACAAGAACAAGCTTTCAGGGCCCATTCCGGAAAAGCTATTCAACTCGGCGATGGTTCTAATACACGTGTACGTTTCCGTGCTAATTTGGCATCCTACATTTTGCTCTTGTCCTTCTTAACACCGGTCTGTGTTTGTCGACAGCTTATTCGATGGAAATCAGCTTAATGGTTCTATACCGTCCTCAGTAGGACTTCTACCGGATCTTGAGGTTCTGTGAGTAAAAGAAAACTTTCCACATTTACTTTCTCAGTCATAAACATCCTTCAAAGTACATTTTCTTTCCTTTCTGCTAACTAGTTTTCTTGCAAACTGTTTGAATGTGAGGCAGTCGACTTGACAGGAACAAGTTATCTGGAAAGGTCCCTCTGAATCTCAACAACCTGACAAACCTTAGTGAACTGTGAGGAACACTTCTAATATGATGATGTTGCGACAATATGAAGGGTTTAACAAGACTCGTTCTGATTTTATCAAGTTTTTGTTCAGGAACTTTGCCCATAATGCATTGACTGGCCCTTTACCGGACTTGACGAATATGAATTCCCTCAATTACGTGTGAGTGGACATGCTTGGAATGAAGTTTCGCACCTATTTTTCTAAAATGTTGTGCTCTGTGCTATGACTGACATGGTGAAAATTCACTGTCGCAGTGACCTTAGCAACAACTTCTTTGACCCTTCGGAAGCTCCAGATTGGTTCTCAACTTTACCTACTCTAACCACGCTGTAAGTCTTTATCGCTTATTGGCATCAGATAGGTGGCATTTCGCAATACTCCATTTAGCAAGTGTTGAACTTTCAGAATTTCGCTGATTCATTCATGACAGGGTTATAGAATATGGACCGCTTAAGGGGGTTGTCCCACAAAAGCTTTTCAGCTTTCCTCAGCTACAGCAAGTGTATGAAAAACATCAATGATCATCTTTGTTTATGCATTTGCATTGAAAGATAACGCTAGTAATTCATTTTCTTTCTCAAACTTCTTACAGGAAATTGAAGAACAATGAATTCAATGGTACGCTGAACATGGGAGACAACATCAGTCCCCAGTTGCAGCTTGTCGATCTGCAGAACAACCAAATATCATCGGTGACGCTGGGCTCTTCGGGTTACTCAAATACACTGATGTGAGAGAGCTCACAAAAGCATGCTAATTTCTCTCTGATTATGAGCATTTTCCATCAACCTTTAAACTCATTTTCATGTCCCTCAGGTTAATAGGCAACCCCGTTTGCACTACCGAACTCTCGAACACTAATTACTGCCAGCTCCAGCAGCAGACGGTGAAGCCTTATTCGACCAGCCTCGCCAGCTGCGGAAGCAAGTCGTGCCCTCCTGACGAAAGGCTCAACCCTCAGAGCTGCGAGTGCGCATTTCCATACGAAGGGACGTTATATTTTAGAGGTCCCTCCTTCAGGGAATTGTCCAATGTGACCTTGTTTCACATGCTCGAAATGGACTTGTGGACGAAGTTGAATCTCACTCCCGGTTCGGTTTCTCTTCAGAACCCCTTCTTCAATCTTGACGACTACCTTCAAGTGCAGCTTTCGCTCTTCCCCCCGAGCGGGAAATATTTTAGTCGGTCGGATATTCAGAGCATCGGTTTCGACTTGACAAACCAAACTTTCAAGCCTCCCAAACCATTCGGCCCCTATTACTTCATCGCCTCCCCCTATGCTTTTCCAGGTAACTTGCCTTCATCCTCTTGTTGATACAATTCGTTCCGACTACGAATTTTCTGAGACAGGATTAACATTGTTTGCAGACAATGGAGGAACCGCCATAAGCAAAGGTGTGATAGTGGGGATCGCTATTGGCGGCACGGTTCTGGTTCTTGGCCTTGTTGTATTAGGGTTATATGCTATTCGACAAAAGAAACGGGCGGAGAAAGCTCTCGAGTTGAGCAGACCCTTCGGTAATATTTCCTTCCCATGTGAACTGTAACTTGATTCAACGCAGATTGAAGCCATGGAAAACCAGAAGCAGTGTTGACTTACATGCTTTTTGTCCATCTATCAGCATCCTGGGCACCCAGTGGGAAAGATAGCGGAGGAGCGCCACAACTGAAAGGAGCACGATGGTTCTCCTATGATGAACTTAAGAGGTGCACCAATAATTTCTCCGATAGCAATGAATTAGGCTTCGGAGGATACGGAAAGGTACATTCGCCGCGACAGTTCTTTCAGGTCAAATGAGGCCTTGTGCTGTCTCTTTCTTAATCTTTCTACTACTCGGTTTTCGCCTCAGGTGTACAGGGGAGTTCTTCCTGATGGTCATATAATAGCAATCAAAAGAGCTCAGCAGGGGTCGATGCAGGGTGCAACCGAGTTCAAGACAGAAATCGAGCTGCTTTCGCGGGTTCATCACAAGAATCTTGTTGGCCTCATAGGATTCTGTTTCGAGCAAGGAGAGCAGATGTTGGTCTATGAATATATGCCTAACGGGACGCTCAGGGATAGCTTGACAGGTACTCAAAATGCGATGTGGACTCTGTGAATCAGTAAATCGCGATATCGATAGGCATGACACTCGTGACTCGTCCTAAGCAAAGGATGTTGTTATATTCATAATGTGTGTGTACTGATGCAGGAAAATCAGGCATTTATCTTGATTGGAAGAGGAGGCTTCGAATAGCTCTAGGTTCGGCTAGAGGACTAGCTTATCTGCACGAACTCGCGAATCCTCCAATTATCCACAGAGATGTCAAGTCCACAAATATCTTGTTGGACGAACATCTGACGGCCAAAGTCGCGGATTTCGGGTTGTCCAAACTGGTATCGGACAGCGGGAAGGGGCACGTTTCGACGCAAGTGAAAGGCACGCTGGTAAGTGGTATTCGCGCTTGTTCGATAACTTGTCATTTGTTAAAGCTCCTCGTTCATGGAACGTATGACAAGATCCGCAGCAACATTCACTGGAATGCTATACGTTTCGCAGGGCTATTTGGATCCCGAATACTACATGAGTCAACAGCTGACAGAAAAGAGCGATGTGTACAGCTTCGGGGTGGTCATGCTCGAGCTCATCACTGCAAAGCAACCGATTGAGAAGGGCAAGTACGTCGTCCGCGAGATTCGCACCGCCATGGACAAGAACGACCAAGACTACTACGGCGTGCGGGAGATGATGGACCCGTCCATGAGGAGCATGGGCTACCTCGTCGGGTTCAGCAGGTTCTTGGATTTGGCGATGCGATGTGTCGAGGAGTCGGCTGCGGAACGCCCCACGATGAGCGAGGTGGTGAAGGCGATCGAGACCATGTTGCAGAACGATGGGATACACACCAACTCGACATCCGCATCGTCGTCGGCGACGGACTTCGGGTCGACGAAGGGCGCTCCTCGGCATCCGTACAACGATGCCTTACCCAAGAAGGATGTTAGCTATAGTGATTCCTTTGATTATAGTGGTGGATATGGACTATCTACAAAAATTGAACCCAAGTGAAAACATGATCAATTGATCTGCTCAGTCACTTGTTTTTCTTTTTCCTTTGTTTCTGCTCAGGTTTGGCTTGGTCTCTTCACAATTTCTGCAAGTGAGTAACCTGTCTTACATGTGTAATAGTTTTGATCAGCCGCATCAAGTGAAGGAAGTTCTTGTGCAAGTGCCAGGCTGCTATATATTTCATTCTCTCAATTCTGGTAATGAAGTTATGTTAGTTATGTTAATATCATTGTAGCAGCATTTGACATTCTTAGCTTGTCTGGTTGTCTGTTTATCTTGAATCAATGACCATGTTCATAGCAAAAAGGATTTACATGAAGGAGAGAAGAAGATAACACCGATGCCTCTGAATTACTACCAGTTTTGGCCCTAATCATGTTATGTTGCATTTAGATCTGGTCCTAAGATGACCGATGGTTTCGTATTTTCGAAGCTTAAACACGACACGTTTATTAACTCAGTTAACTTATTTTAAGAAAACTTGTGTATAAATAATACCCAAATGTGTTGTTTCGGCATAATTAACAGATTAACCTATTTGATCTAACGTGTAAAAGCATGGAAAAACTGGGTTACAATGACATTGAAAAGGATAGGTGTCTTGGCTCGTCTACAATTTGCATTACGACACGACACAATCAAGCTCTATCTTGAGCATGCTTAACTATTTGTCATGTACGCGAGTTCGATCAAAAATTGCCAACCCTAAGTGGATTTCATTCGGTGATAACGTATTATTATAAGAGCGGTTGATTTATTGACGTGACAAACTTTTTAAAGACAAAATAAGTTAATAAATTCACTTTCTAAATCCGTGTCCCTTGATAATCGAAAAGGACAAGAGGAAGAGAGATCGTTATTAGTATTGGTAAGTTTTGGGACATAGTCGTATTCATGATGACCCTACATCTCTTAATAAATATCTTATTTGACCCATTACTTCATCCAAAATAGTGACATGACAAATTCGCAAATGAACCAAGGAGAGGAGATGGAGTGATATGGAGATGGGAGCTAGAGATGTCGATTGAAGAGGCCCGGATCTAAATGGCCCGGTTTAAGTCCATTTCGCCAGCCCATTGTTATAGGTCCATAAACAAAGTGGCTGATTGGGTTACAAAGGCCCATCATTCAAATTCCATTTTTTACTTTATGGGTAGCAAACTCCCCACCATCCCAATCTCTTTAGGATGTTTTATGTTAGGACACCCCTATGTCGGGGTTTGTGTTTATGCGTTTGGGAAGACTTTTGGGAAAAGTCGCTGAGAAAAATGTAAAGGCGCTGAGTCGCGTGTTTTTGAAAATGCAAAGTGTGTTTGGTAAATTTATTTGTGAAAGTCATTGTGAAGTATACTTATGCAAAATAGTGTTTGGGTAAATTAAATTTGTTTTTATTATTAAAAAAAAAAAGGAAAGTTGGGCGCGAAGCTTCGCCGTGTGACCGTTTAAGAGCTCTCGAATTTCAATGAACATCAAGGAATATTTCGACCCAAACGAAAAAAACATCAAGGAATATTTCGACCGAAAAAAATCTCAAAAGTGGTGGAACTCAAGTTGCTCACGATTTCAACATGGGCTTGGTGGCCCACGGGTTCATCATGGGCTTGGGCAGATAGTTGGGCCCGATTCATAGCTCAACTTGACTCAGGCCCGCCCGATGATCCCCCATAGTCCTCACAATCTAATACATAATTAGTGAAGATGTTGCACAATTTCGTTTCTCCAGCCACGCTCTTAGATAAATAAAGGTAACACATGGATATTACGTAATTTAATATCGGGATCTAATCGCATCACGCAATTTGTGATTTTTTATCAATTGAACAAAACTTTTAAATTGAATATTAAAGCGGCTCAAATTGATTAGCTTAATCCCAAAAGGAACAGGATGCTTTGATCCAGAAATTACCAGGCTCTTTTGAAATTAAAATATTTCATTATCCCATCCGATCACTTTTTCTGTTCACATTTCCTATCTTTTCCAACTTTCCCTTTCCTCTTTTCTGGCCACATTACTTTTTTCTCCTCTTCACGGCTTTACTTTTATGTTTAAAAAAAAAAAAAAAAAAAAGAGGAAAAACGAACGTTGCACGATCTTCCCGTGCAACCCAGAGCAGGCTAGCCGCAAGCCGCAAGCCGCTCGGCCAATGGCGGGCTTCCACGTGCGCCAACGCGAACTCCGATCCGTAAAACTGACGGTGACTCTAGACTCGCCCCCGTCGCCATGTGCGATCCCTGTGCGCCTGTCTCTTTCTCTCTCCTCCCCCGTGTTGAAGTCTGTTCGAGGAGTGCGAGTGAGAGAGGAGGGAGAGCGTGCGCGATTCGCGATCCGCGATCCAAATCGGAACTCGGACCCGACTCAGCCTCGACGAGCGATTCCGCGGACCGAGTTCGCCGATGAGCGGCGGCGCAGCGGCGGCGGCGGCGGCATCGCCTCGAGATTCGTCCAATCTCCCGGCGGCGGAACCGAATCGGCGCTCCTGAGATCTCGGTAGAGGTCTCGGCATTTCGTCGGCGGATTCCGCGCCTCGCCATGGTGGTGGCGCCGGTGCTGCTGCTCGGAGCGCGTCGCCATTGAAGCCGAAGGAATCTCGCAGAGAGAGAGAGAGAGAGAGAGAGAGAGAGAGGGAGAGGGAGAGGGAGCGATGAAAGGCGGTGGTGGAGGGAGCGGGGCGGGGAAGCGGCGGTGGCGGGGCCTGGTGATCGGAGTGCTCGGCCTCGTCGTCCTCTCGATGCTCGTGCCCCTCGGGTTCCTGCTCGGCAGATTTCACTCCGCTTCCACTTCTGGTAAAATGGAATTTCCTCTCCGCTCACGCCATTTTATGGATCTCTCGGGAGGTCGTTGTCGATGTGCGGTGTTCGGATCGTTCCTTCTTATCTACTTCCTGACTCGTGATTTCTGTCGGTTCGGCTGTCATCATTCGCGATCTCCGCGGCCGCTGCTCATCATGAGCTTATTTAATTCGATCGGTCGCTGTCGTGTGCTCTAGATCTCTGACGTAATGCCGCCGCCCCCTATTGGGCGGCATCTAGATGTGATTAGTCTCTTTCCCTCATTCATTCGTTGTGTTTTTGCGTTTTCTGCAGTTTTCGTGTCTGACCAACTCAGTGCAGGCGGCTCTGTAAGTAATGCTGAATCTTCTGATTCGCTTCCTATTTTCTATTCACGGGTCAATTTCTCGTTCAATTATGCAATTGTGAGGTCGGCTTTCGGTGTGATGACTTGATGTTGATTAGTTGTGCTTATCTTTTTTGATGTGGGATCAGAGTGATATTAGGAGTTATGACAAGTACGATGTTCAGAGTGGGAATCGGTCTAAGTCAGAGGTAATGAGTTTCTGTGCTCCTTTTGGGCCGTGCTAGCGGCTCTTACCACATTCTTGTTCCTCAGAACGCTTCACAGTTCATTGGTTAAGATTTTATTGTGAGTTTTAGCAAAATTGTTTTCTACCTGTATGGAAGTTTTATGGGGGACATTTTATTCTACCATCAGTCATTAAAAAGCTTGTCTTTTATACTGCAGAAGGATCAGTCGAAACACGTACAAGATCTTATTAAAAAATTGGGACCAGCAATTTCTAAGGTGCTTTATACAGTCTTCTAGTGTCTTTCTCTTGCTTTGTTTTGACGACGTATATCAGCATTTTTCTCGAGATTCGATGGTCTTTTAGCCAATTCTCTAAGGAAATTTACCCATACTAGTTAGAATCACCAAAAATATTGTAAAAGTAGGCTTCTGTCACTTATATGCAAATGTGCATCGACCCGTTATTGTCAGTGTGATAATAATCCTTCTCCACCTTTGACATGTGTGACAGCTTGGGTTCCTTACTTTTAGCTCGACATATGCAGTGTCATCTGGATATAATGCTTCACACGAAACTTTTCATCTTGTCCATGAGACTTGAGATGGGAATGAAGGGGCTTTGTACTTAAAAAGTGGATAATAGAGATGAGCGTGTGGGAAAACAATAGTAATTTTGAGATGCTAATTTGAAAAACATGGGATGGTGCTGTGTGCATCGGGAGAAAACACTACGTAGTAAATTTAATTTTGAAAAAAGAGGAAGAAATCCTTTTGATGTTGCAGTTGGCATTAAGTAGGGGGTATCAAAATGTTTTCCTTTCTCTGCTGAAAGCATGTTATATGTCATGTCTAAGCCATAGATGCACATTTGCACTTCTGACTTTTCTCGCTAATCAGCTAGCTTGGGAAGTTTTAGGTTATTATTCGACTCTTGCTCCATCTACAATCCACTTTCGCTTGTTTTTCTGGGTACTTAAACTGAAATGGAGCAGTAAGAAGATACTCTTTTGTAAGAACGGAGGCTGCTACAGAAGATGGAAAGTCTCGCATAAATAGATGATGAGCTTTCTCAATCCACTTTTGTGGGTCCCAAATATCCTTGTGGAAAACATCCCATTGTATTGTATGAATGTGGACATCAGTGGAAAGGGCAGTGTGGCTCTATTAAGCCTCTAATCCTAGGAGATATGGGGCACCTTTTTTTTAGACAATGTGGTGCAAAAATCTGCAGTTAAGTGGAACGGAGAAGATTGTTTCATGGCAATTTGTTTTCGCTGTTTCTAGGAACCTCATAATATTGACCAGAATAACTGGGGGATTTAAAAGTTTTCTTGTTATGAATTTGTTGCGACTTGTGAGTGGCTCTTAAAAGGGATGCAGAACCTAAGACGTGAGTTAAGAGATTAAGGATAAACTTGGATGTGAGGTTTGGTCAAGGTGCGTGGTACTTAATCAGAGTGCAAAAGCATAATTAATGATGAGAAAAGGTTGCATTGATGTTGCCAGATTATTATTTATTGATGTGAAGTTCATACATCTTGTGTTGGTACTTGACAAAAGATAATGGTGCAAGTGGCATGATGTTTGGAAAAAGAGATGCCTGTCATGCAAATGAATGACCATATGTTTAGAATGTGACAATTATGGTCTTTTTCCTTTCAAAGTTACCCGCGATAGAAATCTGCCTTGAATTGTTTGCACACTTTTTTTGGCTCTGTCAATCTTTTTTTCATGGAAGCAGTTATGAGGAGACTCCTTCACAGGAAATAATCTTCTTTTGGCAAACTTTTGGGTCCTTTGTCCAAGCTTATTACGGCTCCTGTAACCTTGCTTTCTGTCTCGTCTATCTTTTGCTGCACTTGTACTGTTTTTGCTCTAAAATGGATTCCCAAAGCAGATGCCAATAAGCTGAAAAGTTCTATTCTAGCAAGGTGAAAACTGTAGAGAATCTATGGAGTTCTCCTGATGCATTTAAATCAAGTTTAAACTGAGTTCTGGAAATACATGCTCTGAATTTCCTTAATGCTTACTCATGGAAGCAGTTTATGTTTTAACATCTGTATATTATGAAAATTTTTATTCTGCGAATTGCATACCAGTTTCCTGTCAAATTTAATATGACAAACATTATTGCAGGCACTTGATTGACATGTATCTTTTTCACATTGTTTGTCTAACCTTCCTTTCCCTAGTTTGTTTGCTGATCGTTTTCTGCTGTATGATCTGCATAGATTTTTTTTTTATTTATTTGAACTGTCTTTTCCCCGATCTAATTCTTCTTATATATTTTACTATTTAAATTATGTGTTTGAGCTTTTGATGGTCCTTGGATCATTAAACATCCTAGAAAAGTGAGAAGTACTTGTTGATGCTACTCCAGAATACTGTTCCTTCATGCTGTTTTTTTCGAACTTATAGTGTATGCAGTGATTATTTGTTATAAGGATCATATTTGATGCACTCATCCTTATAATTTGAACTGTTACTTCAAAACTATGTGTGATTTTTTGAAATCTTGCTTCTCTTTGTCAAAAAGTGAATATATTGTCTATCCTCAGGCTTCATATATGAGAAGATGACAATTTATCCGATGCATGCTCACAAGCATCTGATTCTGGCTCAGCCCACATGTTTTGTTCTTCATATTCCTTTCTTTTCTTGTTTTATATCAGGACATGCTTAAAAGTGTTGAGAGTGGATCAAAGAACCATTCCATTAGTTCAGTAAGCAAGCATGACAGTCGTCAAGGAAAAGGTTTGGTTGGAAACTAATCTGCTTCTGAGATGCTGTCTATTGTCTTCTTAGAATTTTTCGCTGAGATCATTTAAATTTCATACGGTTGCAGGTTCTCCAGCGCCTGCTAAAGTAGATTTGCAGCCTGTCCCCAGTTCAAATGTGTGTATGCATCCAAACTATTCATATTAAGCCTTCTGAAAATTTATCCCTTTGAATTCCTGTTGAGCCTCAATAGTCAAATCAATTATATGCAGGTGCCCAAAGCTCAAAAGGTCGAAGGCTTTGAACCTAACAATGTTGCAATTGTTGGTGTTGGCAAATCATGTGAGCTGAGATTCGGAAGCTACTGTCTATGGCTGCGAGAACATAAGGAAGATATGAAGGATTCTATGGTGAAGAGATTGAAGGACCAGCTTTTTGTGGCAAGAGCATATTTTCCTAGTATTGCAAAACTTCCCACTCAAGAAAAGTTTTCTCGTGAATTGAGACAAAATATTCAGGATTTCGAGCGTGTTCTCAGTGAATCTTCTAAAGACGCTGATCTTCCTCCTCAGTAAGTCATAAACTGCATGAAATGCTTAGAGTGATGGAAGTTTGCTGATAGGGGCCGGACTGTACCTTCTCTGTTTGATGTTGTCAAATTTGTCTCTGTTCATCATGCATTTGCTTTTTTATGGCTTTTCATGGAACAGCTACTGACATTATCACTATGTCAAAGTACTGCATTGGCATGTAGCTTGACAAGTATTATTGGATGCTTTTGCTTGTTTTGATTGGCATATACAGTAACTTTAGACTAGGGATTCGTAATAGTCTTCCAGTTACTCTTTCAAGTAAGATAATGGCGTTTCCACTCAAAAGTTATGCTGTTGATTTTAAAGGAAGGAGTCATGTTAATTTTCTTATGATTGTCCTTCCAATTCCTTCCTTTCAGACCCTATTGTGCCATACTCTTACGATCAATGAAGTCATGTCTACCATATCCTATTCATTCCTTTTCATAGTATCTATGTTACTGCTTCCTTTCCAGTTTGTGAAACATAGTAGTTATGGCAGACTTTTTAATCTTCAGAAAGTTCCTTTTTTAGTGGTTCTTCGGATCAGCATCATTGTTATCTGATGCATTAGGAACATGTTGCCGTAGAGGAGTTCTTGTCCACAGAGCTAACAATAGTCATAGAGTGAGGCACTTTTTAGATCTATTTAACTACCGTTCTCGACTATACCTGCCTTGCATGTATTGTGATCCACTGCTTCCTTTTAGCTGAGTTATTATGTCATTGCATTTTCTTATTTTCTTTCTGAATAATGCTAAGATATTAAGATCAGTCCGTAGGATTGATTTATAAAGTGATGTGACAGACTTCTATCAGTTATTTGAATAGGATTTATTTATTAAATATCCGCTTATAATTTTCCACATGATTTTGTAAATTTCGTAAATTGTCTTAATATTTTTCGTAGTACTCTTTTTTCCTCCTGTCAGGATGTAAGTATACTGCCATATTCAATATTCCTTAGTCCTTACCTTTTTCCTTTACATAATGTGTTTATGTATCAGGATTGGACAGAAGCTGCAAAAAATGGAGGCTTCAATAGCAAAAGCTAAATCATTCCCAGTCGATTGTAATAACGTTTATAAGAAGTTGAGTCAAATCTTGGATTTGACTGAGGATGAGGCTAACTTCCACATGAAACAAAGTGCCTTCCTTTACAGATTAGCAGTTCAGACCATGCCAAAGAGCCTTCACTGCCTTTCTATGAGGCTCACAGTGGACTATTTTACATCACCTTCAAGTGATATGGAGGTTCCTCGTTCTGAGAAGTATTCAGACCCCACATTGTGTCACTTGGTCATATTCTCCAAGAATGTACTTGCATCTTCAGTGGTGATAAACTCAACAGTAATGCATGCAAAAGTATGATTACAGATTTCTGATACGAGCTTTGATTTTTCAATTGTTGAAATTTGTTGGTCACTTGAATTACTATATCTCTTACATGTTTGCAGGAAAGCCAAAACTTAGTTTTTCATGTGCTGACAGATCAAGAGAATTACTTTGCAATGAAGCTATGGTACTTTAGAAATGCTTATAAGGATGCCACTGTTCAAGTACTGAATGTTGAAGAGCTTGATTTGGACTACCGTGATAAAGCAGCTTTATTGCCTCTCTCTTTGTCAGAGGAATTTCGTGTTTCCTTTCACGGCATAAACAATATGTCAATCCTCAAGACGAGAACAGAATATATATCTATTTTTTCAAATTCTCACTATCTTCTCCCTGAGGTATTCCCAAGTTTGAAGAAAATCGTGGTTCTAGATGATGATGTTGTTGTCCAGCAGGACTTATCTGCCCTTTGGAGTCTCAGTATGGGAGGGAAAGTGAATGGTGCTGTGCAATTTTGCTCTGTGAGATTGGGTCAGCTACAAAGTTACTTGGGTGAGAACAGTTTAGATAAAAATTCTTGTGCTTGGATGTCCGGTTTAAATCTGATTGATCTAGCTAGGTGGAGAGAGCTAAAACTCACTGAAACTTATCGGAGGTTGGTGCAAGAGGTGAGGATGCAACTGCCTTGTGCACTTATTTTTTCTTTTACCGCTGCTCTAAACAGTAGGTGCTTTGTAATGTAATGACTTATTGCGCTGAAATTCTCACACAAACACACACAACCCTTATCTAGCAAGTGTTTCTCCTGCAACTTATATGCATCTGTTTCTTCAGTTTTGGAGTGACGTTATTGGTCAGAGTCTTGACTAATTTTCATTTGCTAGATCATCAGAAATGTTATTGTGGATGCCTGGCTAACCTACTTCTCTCTGGATGTATATTGCAGTTGGATATTGGGGAGCAATCAATTGAAGCTGCAGCACTGCGTGCAAGCTTGCTTACCTTTCAGGACCTTATTTTGGCTTTGGATGGCGAGTGGGTTTTGTCAGGACTGGGGCATCGTTATGGTCTTGATAGCCAAGCCATCAGGAAAGCTGCAGTTTTGCACTATAATGGAAACATGAAACCATGGCTTGAGATGGGAATTCCTAAATATAAGGGCTACTGGAGAAAGTTTTTGAATCTAGAAGATCAAATATTGAGTGTATGCAATGTGAACCCTTGACTGGGTAGTGATTAAACTGCATGAAGCTCAACTGCCTTTCTGCTGGTAGCATTGTCTTGCAGGTGCCTGTTTACTTGGTACTGTACTAACCAGTTGAAAGATTTCTCAGAAAGGTAGCTGTGAATCACGTGCTGGCAGCCATGAACATTGACATATATTTCCCATTCTTTTGGTAAATAAAGAATATCTACTTGCCTTGCAAAGCAGGAAAGGAAGACATTCTGTGATCATGTCTGAAGTTTTGCAAGGGGCTGATCTCTGTCTGGCAGTGAATCCATTGGACAAAGAGAGAACATGAGTCTTTATTCTTTTGTTCCCTAGGGTTGGAATGTGAACGGCTTGAGTGGAAACCGGCATGAATAATTGTTTCGTTCAAGGTGCTACTACAAGGCGCTCCTGGGAAGAGAAAACTACCACTCGATGATAATTTTGGACGAGAAAGCAAGTAGTATAGAGTGAGTTACTTGTTTTCCGTCACATTTTTTTATTCTGGACATGTCTTTTCGAACTTGATTTTTTTTTGGGTGTTCAAAGCAATGGAAGGGCTAATTCTTACATGTATTTGTACCAATTGTACATTCTTGCATTTTATGAAATTGAGCCAACAGTGACATATCTCGAGCTTGTTCCAGGAGAGGAATTAGCATGCTGTTGATGCCAAATTGTCAAGTGTGGTACATGCCTCTGTGCTTTTCTTCTGTTTAGGTAAAACGTCACGACTTTCCCTAAAATTCACGCGCCAGGTGTATACGGATGATACTTTTGGACCATTCAATTAGGCGGCCACTATAGTTTCACATGAGGCTCATCAGATTCCATAGTCCCGGGGGATAAATATGTTACCTGTACTTGGAACATGTAACATACGAATCATTTTTAACATCAGGGTAGTTTCTCTGACCATTAACATGCCCCTTTTGCATATGAGAGCCCTCTTTATATAATCCAGAGAGGATTCATCTGGCTTGATGCGTGGATAAGCTCTATGTTTTGCAGAGGGTGAAATTTAGGCGATATAATGACATTCAGTCCGCATCACAGTAGTCGGTCTTTTATTCACCAAGTTTGAGAAGACTGCTTCTGTGGTCCCTGAATGTCGATATTTCAGCAGTTTAGTCCTTGATTTTGTGCATTGCATGCGATTGAGTTGAATCCGAACGTAATTATGCTCATCCTGGAAAGCCCATCATATTGGCTGTGCATAGTGATAGGTAATCGACTTGAACAGTGTAAAATTGGTCGCTTTCGAAGTTCTAGTCAAGGACGAGACTGATGATTTAAATCCATTATCAGCAAGTGTAAAGGAGGAGTTAAGTCACAGAAGCTTACAAATTTAGAGTAGAGTCTCATTTTTCAAAAGCCAGTGTCGGTTAAATTATGGACCCCTCAACATAACTTAAAAGTGCATTTTTACGAACCAATCAATAGAGATTTCAATCATTTGTGCTCTTGCGTGGCAACTAATGCTAAAAGTCATATATTAGAGACTGTAAATGTTGTTTTTGCTTATGATAAAACCGTAAAATTGCCATTGCCATAGTAAAATATGCACTAGAAAGTGAAATTTCTAAGGACAGCATATGGATAGGAGGCATTACCTTCGGTTACTTCTTTTGCCTGGTTACATTGGTTTTCTTAGATCTTGCATATGGCTTTTGTGTACCTTCTCCAAACCCTCCATCTCTAGGTCAATTCTTGGTGCCAAGAAATAGTCTTCACTCAAATTGAAGAGCAGCACCTAATTAGGGAAACGAGTGGAGAGACAGGGAAGACTCATGGACAGAACGCGGGTGAAAATGTTTTTCATTATTGGGAACAACTCAAAGTAATTCAAACTCGCGCAGATTTATGGATCACAAAGTTGAAGATGTCGACTCGTAATTTCATTAATCATACTTTGGAGTAAGCCAAGTTACTGGCATCAGCGAAGAGAAAGATGCACAACTCTACTTACGAATTGCAACAAATACATCTCATTAGGGCGTGAAGATGCGCGGCAATAACAAATGATGCATACCCGCATAAAGCTTCGCCCGCTCAACCTTGTCAACATGTTATGTCTATCATGCTAAGTTTGAACTGCAAGCGGAACTTGTGTTTGAAGATGAGCATATACAATCATAAAAAGCATTTGTACAGAGTTTATATCCATGTCAATCCATTCTCATATCAAGACTCATGAAACCAATTCTGTATCTAATCCCGCAAAGCACGCTCAGTAGTTCCTCTTGGCCTTTCTCAAAGGGGAACGTCGAGACTTTGAGCAGGTTTTAACTGTACAATATCTGCATCATCTATTATTTGGTTCTACATATGTGCCTCATCAAACTCTAACTAGGCTTTCAATTCTAATTATGAACACAAGACAGGAACGGCGAGGGACTTGGAGCAGATGCGATCCATTATGACTACGCAGGCCATGACGAGGTCACTGTTGCCGCCATCTTGCACCACCAAGTTGAACACGTCGGTCCCGAGCAAAACCGTAGGGCTCGCCCTCTTCCGAGTGATCTTGGCCACGAATTCTTCACTTCCGGAGCGCCTGATTACGCAGTTTCGGCTTCTGAATGACCCTTCGACTGTGAATGCCGGTTTCTTGGAACCCCCCACGAAGACTTCCGCTACGTCCTTTCTTCTTCGATCGAGGAAGGACGACACTCTTCTCATGGAAAAGAGCTTGAAGTTTTGGCCCTCTTTGCACTCATCTTCTCCTCTGTATGCATTCCACTGGCACTGCATGCTCAGAATCTGTAGATGAAAGGGGGAACAGAATTAGATTAAGACTCAGAGCCATAAAAAGTTCATATTAACGTCTGCAGGGACTTCGGTCGAACTGCGCAGGAGCAAGTATATCCTATGGCGCTTCTCTTACATTGGATTGCGCACTAGTACGATATTGTGGACTAATCAAGTACTTGCACTTAAAAAACAAAAATACATGAGTGGATTGGTGATAGAATATCACCATATCACTCATCATCGCATATTTCGAAATACAAAATTTCATCGATATGTCTAGAACGAGTTAAAACAACAATGAAAACTGCATATGCTAGATTAAATTAGCATCTTAAACATATACAACAGCAAAGTAAGTGTCTTTATGAGATTCCGAATCAAGAAATAAAGCTGGGTTCCGATTTCCTTGTTCAAGTTATAAGGATGGCGGTTTTACCTGGGGTCTCAGACTCATCAAAGCATTTCCGGCTCCGTCCATGAGGACGAGCCCACCCCCGGCGGCGCAACACCCTTTCCTCGAGTAATTGTCCACGCGGAAAACAAGTCTCCCGTGCTCATCGAAGACGGTGAACCCGTCGGTCCCTTGGAAACTCATGCTCGATCTCTTCCATACCGTGAACTTGGTCGGGCATTGATTCGGACGCCGGTAGCTGCCGTTCCTTGCTTCGCCCTCACATTTATTCTCGGCTGGATGAATTCTAGACATCGAGAGACACGACACCTTTCAAGGAAGAATGAAGGAGATAGAAGATCCAACAGAAAGTTGATGGGGCAAAAGAGTTGTCTGAAACTAGAACTGAATTCAAAGCTCCTTTTATAAGTTGAAATGAAGTTGGTTGATACAAGGAACTGCATGGCCTTTTGTCCCTGATGTTTTCTCTTAGTGGCCAGTAGTGGTCCATTACCTGGGGTTCTACTTAGCTCTAATTTATGGCGTTATCAATGAGCTGTTGCTTTTCTCCCTCTAATCTTTGTCTCTTTTGCATCCTTTTACAGATCACTTTCACCGTGCCATCAATGAGTTTGCAACAGGCCACCGATGTAGATGATGATGTTGCCTTTTGTTAGTTCCATGTCTTCTCTTTGCAAGGCATGGTTTGGCACCTATAAAGATGTGTGCAATGGCATCTTAGATTTAAGTGTTTCTTTCTATTTCATATTCTCTCCAATACTTCTTTCATTACATCGCCACTAAAGTTGCTATTCTCAATCCATCGTCAAATTTTCTAAAATTATTAATTTGGATTAGATGGAGGATGAAAATCTTTACTTGTGCAATTGGTAAGTATGAATAGCAAGGAGTTCCCACAATAACCTACTCTCTATTAGTTAGAAATTTGTCGTCTCATTCAAACACAAGTGACGAACTTTGTTATCGTGGTTGAATTGAATTCTCTTCGTCTAATAACTCAGGTGGAAGTAGATCTTCCACGAAGCACAATCTAGCTAATGTTCAAGAATTTTGCGAACAATTTAAGCATGTTATGATTAGAACCACGACTTGGCTTTTGTACTCTTGCTACCGTCGTGGTTCGGAAACTGGCATGGAATCTCCTTCTGATGGCAGCAATTCAGTGTGCATTGGCCATAAAGATTTGAATAGCATGTACGAATAGGGATGGCAAGGTCAAATGGAATGTTTTGATGGATAATATATTGGCAACTTGAGTTGAGACATGAAGGGTCGTTTGGGATTAAACTAATTAAACAGCTTGGTTGAGTGCCCCATGTTTTGAGTCAGAAAAGCACTGAAACAAGGACATGAATAAAATAATGATTAGTCACATTCTCTAAATAGGAGCATGGCAAAAGAAAGGTCATTTTCGCATGAGGAGAAAAGGATTACAATAAGGAAAATGATGTCTAATCAATGCTAGCCGACATCCATTAGGGCTTCTTGTCCTTAGGAAAAGGGAAGAGCAGAGAGAAAAAGGGTTAGGTGAGAAAAATCCATCCATGCAGCCCCAAACCTACGAAGTTCTTATCCATTTTCCTTCATTAGTGGTTTCCTATAACTAGTTTTTTTTTTTTTTGGTCGGTCTATAGCTAGTTAAATTTCTTTAATTTTTGTTTATTATTTGTTTCAAGTGCTGACGGCCAAAAAATATACAATTTCCACAGCCATTCGGCTGAAGAAAAGCTTGGTCCCATGGTATTCTTTCGTCTGGAACAAATCGCTTTCCCCTCCGGTACCATTTCCATCTTTGACTTATTACCCACCCAAGTTCTTTTACTTTCCTATGGTAGGATTGTGGATGGCTCTTGTGCTTTTTACAATCTAAGACCAAGACTCTATTGATCATTTATTTTTTGGTTGCCATATTACGGCGAGCCTCGCTATGCTTTGGGCTGCAAATGGAACCTCCCTTGGGCAAAATAGATCATGGATGGAAAATCTACATTGGGCCACCAAATTCCTCTCCAGCAATGATTTCTCTCAATGTATTGCTCGGTTTGCTTTTGGGGCTCTTTTTCTGGAATCATGTCCTGTTTGTGCCTGCATTGAAAAAATGCATCTTGTCAAAGCCATAAAGGACAAGGCTACTACGTTCACCTATGTTGCGGATCCGCCGAGGAACCGAAGGATGCAACGAAGTTGGGACTTGATCCCTCTATCTTTTCTCTTGAGGTGTCTAATCTTTCCTTGTAAAGTTGCCTAAGGGTTGCCACCATTTTGATTTCCCCTCTTTCTCCTTTTTCTCTCAACACCCATCCACTCGTAATGACTTGTTAGTCACCATGAGTGCAAGTTTTGTTGGTGCATAGTTCACTTTGATGTAAATTTCCTTTTGGTTAAAAGTCAATACTAATCTTATCTTACAAATATATGTATATACACACACACAATTTTCACTTGCAATATTAATTTGTAGATATATATATACGGATCTTTATCCAAAAAGTCATAAACCTATTATGCGATATCAATTTAGTTCTAAATCATTCAATTGTATTAATTTAGTTCCAAACTTTTTGAAAATTTGCTAATTTAGTCTTAAACCTTTGAAAATTTTGTCAATTCAGTCATAAACTTTTTTAAGGTTGTCAATATAATATTTTCAATCAATTATCTATATAATAGATTTAGGACTAAAATGACAAAACTTCAAAAGATTTAGGGCTAAATTGATATAATTAAAATATTTATAGCTGAATTGACAAATCGTGAAAAGATGTAAAACTAAATCAGCATAATTGAAGGACTTACGACTGAATTGACCATTGTACAATATCTTTAAAACTTGAACCAACATGCATTGCAAGATCTCAAAATCATTTCGGAAATAACTTTTTAACACTAGCAATGGAGTCCTCTTTCTTCTAGTTAAAGAGAAACCTATGAAAGGGGAAAGACAATAGGAGTGTTAGTCACTTATTTAGGTGATTTGCTAATAAAAGCCTTTAGGGCATTTATTACTTCATATACAAAGTGATTGATCATGACTCCAAGCTATCATAAGTTCCACTCTTGCAATTAATAGTACCTAATTAGCTATAACAAGATTCTTAATTATGGCACCTAGTGACTGGGCAATATAAATGAAACGAATTGGTGATTTGGTTTTTGTCTTCTATTAGCACCTCTATCTTTACACGTCAGTTTTGCATGGAGGATAGATGGAAAATTGCTAAACTCGATTATAAGTACAATACAAAGATTGAAAAGGTCAGATGTTGCATAATTTACAAGAAGAATGCACCCTTTTTAGAGCTTATATAATCAATTCTTTACAAACAGAACCAAATATGAAACTCATTTGGCGCAGATAATTGGATGGTTTCATCATGCGATTAGAGCGAGACCTTCCCATTTATCTCATCGTGGGTTGACTTGCGAACCGGATAAAGTAGTGCTCCAGCACGACGATTGATATTTAGGTCGTACCACACGCGATGTCTCTAAAGACGTAATCCCATTCAATCACCCGAAAGAAAGACGTCCTTATCCATCCGCTTTAGCACACTCCACTTCCCTTTAATTTAATCGAGCAAAGTTAGGCACCGAGCGAGTGAGAACGAAATCGATAGTGGGATCGAGTGATGCAACCTCACCACTCCACAAGAACAGGGTTCGAGGTTTTGGACCTCGTTGTGGCGACGTTCCATGATGTTGTGTTCCGATTCATTGCACAACAGACAGAGGAAGAAACCCAAAGAATGAAAAACAGATAAGACCATGCGGACCGCACAAACCTAGTCAGGAACATGAGAGCTTTTCCTAGTATAAACTGTTCGATGCATACCCAAAAGAAACACCATGTCAGCACAATGCAATGCACTAGAATACAATACAGCATTGATAAGATAAAAAGAGCAGCAGAGAACGATGTTGCCACCGAGCAATGCCAGTCCCCATCGACAAACTATCCTCCTCCTCCATGTTTCAGCCTCAGCCTTGATAATGTTGTCTAATCTTATTTTTATCCATTGGATGATGGTGGAGGGGGAAGAGGATGGTGACTAGCATAGGAATGCAGAAAGTGGAGGCGGCGTGAGAGATCAAAAAATTTAAATAAAAAAAAAAATGACCTCTTTATTATTATTATTGTTTAAATTTGTATGTGGCTAATCTTTAGGGACGAACCCTTTGAAATCTTTAGCTAGTCGCCCATGTGTGGTGGCTAAGTCAAGTCAACTGGGAGAGACTGTAGCAAAAAAGAAAAAGGACAAAAAATTGCATAAAATAGGTTACATTTCCTTTTTTATAGACGTAGTGGTTGGCTGGGCAGTTTAAAAAGTTGCTTATATATTTTTCAATGACACGGTACTAATTTACGGGCACTAATCTAAATTATTTGGATGGTCCTAAATTCCTTGGATGGTCCAAAACCACGGCCGCAAATTAACAAACGACCATCCACACACATATATATAAGGGATTTCAATCTTTTTTTCCCCATTACATATATAATATTCAAAGGCAAATGTGTGAGTTCATAATTCTATCTTTATCTTTTCCTTATTGAAATTTTCGTCTTTTCCATCTTACAAAAACAATATATTTTCATCTTTTCACATGTGCAATTTCCTTGAATTGTGTAGTTCTACCATCTTACAACAACAATATATTTTTATCTTTTCACACGTGCAATTTCCTTGAATTGTGTAGTTCTACCATCTTACAACGACAACATATTTTCATCTTTTCACACGTGCAATTTCCTTGAATTGTGTAGTTCTATCGATCATCCTATTCCATTACTCGACGATTCAAATATTTCGTAATAAGATAATTTCATGCTTTTATCTTTCAAATGCTTATCTCTTGCACACACAAGGTGCGACGATTCAAACATTTCATAATAAGATAATTTCGTGGTTTTATCTTTCCAATGCCTATCTCTTGCACACACAAACGCGTGTGCACGTTTGCTAGTCCTCTTATATAGCGACCTAATTATCAACTTGGAAACATTTTATTTAACACGTCTTGTTATTATTAGGCTAGTAGGTTCAACCACCTAATAACATTATTTATGGACTTGGAATTGGCCTATGTGTTGTAGGCTTGTTGGGGGACCAAGAATCGTTAGGAGGGCGAAGAGGACAAATTATTATCTATACATGTAGCATTTGGTCATAATAACTATATAGATTCCAAGCTTACCTATCTAAGTTGAGCTTCCTATTCCCAAAAAAAAAAAAAAATCCCTATATCTTTTTTCAAAGTCACGAGATCGATTCAAGAAAAGTTAATGTAGAAAAATGGAGTTACTAGATCAAAATCACTCTAATATTTAATTCAATTAAATTATAAGGAATAATCACACGAAAAAAACAAAATGATTGATAGTGTATCATAGATGACTCCCAATGACTCCCAATGTCCATAGGAGCTTCTCATTTTTTCAAAAAAAAAAAAAAAATGATGAGAAATCTATAATTATTATTATTTTTTTTTTTTTTTTTTTTGGCACTGAAAGAGGGAGCAATTTAGCAAAAGGGGGACAGAAAGCAAAACCAATGTGCAAATAGTTGAGGCTAGAAAAGATTCATTCTCAAGAGATTACCTCTCTTATGAGGAGATCCTCATTTTGCTTTAAAGAACACCCAGAATACTTCTCTTTTTAAAGGGGTCTCAAGAAACTGATCTGTCGCTTCCAATAATGCATCCACTTTCCCTAAGAAATCCGCATCACGCAGCTCATTGCCTTTGCACAGGCTCGTGGCAATTTTGAGAGCGCAGGCCTCTACTTTCGGATCAGCACTTCTGTCTTGCACTACTACATATTGCATGTTAGCCAGACAGCAAGAACGAGCAACTGTTCCAAAAAAACATGCCAACTTTCTAGAGCTGTAACAGTTAATAGGAGAATAACTATTAAAGAGTTCCCTGAAACTGTCAAAACTCACAGCCATTACACACATTTTCTCAATTCCCAAACTGGAACTGCATCATCAGTCATAAAACTTTAGCCTCTTTCAGGGAACCCTGCCCTGACCTCCCCAAAGGTAAAAAAAAAAAGAGAGGAGGAAAGAAACTCTAAAGGTGAGATAAAGAACTACCCCATCCGAAACCGAAACGGAAAGATTAGACCTTTTCACATGAGAAATTTACCACTGTATCAGCGAAACAAGACCTTGAGATTAATACAACCATGAAATCCACAGACCAGGGTGGACTTGACTGGAACTATGGAACACCACGACAGCTTTTGACTTCTTGCATGAGGAAGCAAATGCACCCACCATTATAGTTAAGCGACTTTTCATCATTCTAAAGAGGCTTGGGGAGGAAGAGGCACAACTAAAGGAGTATACACAATTTAGTAGCAGTTACTCATCTCACTCGACATGCTGCAGGGCCACCCGGTGAACAGTTAGGGTTTGGAGACCGGCAGTTAGCACCGGGACCCACGTTGCTTACAAACCGGCGACGGGTCCGATAATCAGAAACTCCACCCATTGGAAAGGAACCGCCAACTCCAAGTGTCAATGGCATTTCATTTACACCATCATTACTACCTTGTAGAGGTTCCAAGGTTTCGACGACATCACTCATTAGGGGTCTTGCTTTGGGGTTCTGGCTCAGACAGTAGTAGGCTAAACTGCATGCCTTTTGAGCCGCTCTTGCTGAATACTGATTCTCCAATCTTGGATCGATTATTTGCAACAATTTTCTTTTGTCGTTCAGTTTGGGCCGGGCCCAGTCAACCAAGTTCTGCTCCTTGCTTGGTCTGGTCTTGTCAAAGGACTTCCTCCCAGTCAAAAGTTCCAATAGAACAACTCCAAAGCTGTACACGTCGCTCCGCGCTGTTAAGTGACCTGCTCATCAGGTAAATAATACATTCATAAGCATGGATAACTTTTTGAGCTGCACTCTTCAACAACACAATCGTCAGAAGTTTGGTCTTTTAATGTAAAGGTTAGGAGTATCAATTCTTGACACATCATGAAATCACAACAGGTCATAAGTTGTACCTAACTCGGACTGCCAAGACTGTAAAATTGCAGTCCTCTTCCAGAAACTTGCAGTGGCTAATAAATTGAGAAATTGGTAGCAATAAAAATTAAATATTCCTCAGCACAGATTCTAGATTATGAAAACGATGCCACAAAAAAGTGAAAACTTCTTTCCGCATCCGACCAACAAATTTCAATATCTACTAGCATTTGTAACTTTATTGAGGAAATATGACTTACATATGACATCGCTTAGTTATCACTTCTACATAATCTTCCCACAATTCATTTTCCTCTGATGAAAATAGTAAGTAAGAGTAAATCTAGTGTTGTGTGTTTTGAAAAGAAAGATGGGTTAACATAGTTCGTTTACTTCAAGAACACCAGCATTTCACATGATTTCTCTTCATCAAAGTCAATGCATTATCTAGCTCATCCATCCTTAATATCATAAGACATTTACCATCTTATTATTTCTTATAGGTATTTTATCACCATATTACCATAGGAACAAATGCACTGTCACTGTAGACTTTTGCCATTAGAAATACAATGAGAATACAAAGACCATAATTGTTGCGGCAAATTATGAGTCTCCTGCATTTTAACCAGCAAATGGACAAAATATAATATCACCACCAGCGCCCATGTCACACCAATATATATAGTGTACGTCATTGCTCACTCATAAAGAATGTTTAAAATAGTTTGCTCCTAATTCATAACCTGCTGGGATATACCCGAAATAAGTGCAGTTTATGATTCAACAGTAAAGTGAAGAAACACCGAAACATCTCATCACCTACCAGTCATTACATACTCAGGGGCAGCATAACCATACGTTCCCATAACACGGGTTGATACATGAGTCTCATCACCCTGAGGCCCAGCTTTTGCAAGTCCAAAGTCTGAAAGCTTTGCTGTATAATCCTGTCAATCATAGGAAAGTAGGTAAATAAAGCTCTCGTTCTTTAATAAAGGGATTCTGAGGATGGTTGAGGGTAAGCGGCAAACTCACAGAGTCCAAAAGTATATTTGAGGTTTTGAAGTCCCGATAGATGACTGGTCTTTCTGCATTGTGAAGGAAAGCAAGTCCTTTGGCAGCCCCAAGAGCAATCATCATCCTTGTAGCCCATGATAAAGGAACAGTTGCTTCTAAATACCTCACGAAAAGACCATATTGTATTGAGTTCAAAGAACCAGCATATATTTTTGTAAATGCACCAAATGAGCTCATAATTAGTATAAAGGTTTCAATTAGGTGGATTTTCTCAAAGAAATGAAAGCAGCAGATGATAGTAAAGTTACCAAACTTTTATTGTCTAGACTTCTTTCAATAAAAAAAATTCTTCTTTCGAATTTTTCAATCAGATCTTGTAGCTTTGAAAGTTAAATTAGTGACTTTGTCAACCATCCACTGGAAAAGCTAACGAAAAGCTACTATGTCATGTCATGAGGCAGTTGGCACATAGATATAATAACATGCCATCTTAAGTGCCGCATTAACTTTAGATTAAATGAATCAATCTTCAAAATAGAGCAACCTCATTTGAAGATTTTGAATCAAGATTTTCCTGATTGGATGATGCAAAATGTTGAGTTGCTACTTTGTTGATCCATACATAATCAATTGCATGAGTGGCAAGAACTTTCAGTGGACAAATCACAATTTAGCAGCAATACTAACTGTTTTAGACAATGAGTTGACTGCATCACAAGTGACATGATGGTGGAAGCTCATGCACATAGATGAGATAAAAAGGGAAACACTAGCCTATATAATTAGTTAAACAAAATCCATTGTTAGACATTGATCAGCAAAGTAAAACCCCGAAAGCTGAGACTGAGGAGAAAATGGGGACTTATGTTGATGCAAAAAAAGTATCCAATAAATGGCATATACGATCAGAGCATGGACAACATACTGAGCCACATGTATGCTAACCTAAGTGAAACAAAAGCAACTCCAAAGTAATAAATCCCATAAAAAGAGATTCAACATCTCCATCCATATGCTCACCAGCTTAAAGATAAATAAAGTCCAAACGCAGCCATTGAAATTGAACTTGTGCTACAATGATTTGACCACATATATATTTTTTAATAAATGACAGGACTAATGAGAAAACACCATCCTAAAGATAAAGCAACATGTTACAATGAAATAAATGAGGGTACTTTTTACAAAGATCATATTAATTAATAATAAACTGCCAGGTGCAAGCTTTTGCTATCCCAATATGGAAGAAGAGGCAATGAAGTTGTTGATAGACACAAATGGGATATCAGGAATTTTCTTCAATTTATGTCTGTTAGTGAGAAGGGAATTTGAACAAAGAAGTTTGACAGTTTTGGCTTAAGCTGTCGCATTTAAAGATGCATTCAATACCATAACTGAGTGAGGGTACTGCATTCAACCAGCAAAATCCAACTCACAAGATGAATGAGATGAACGTGCAGGTAAGATATCAAATTTCATCTCAATTTTACAGGCCTGAACAAGCACTTAGACCCTATTGTAATTCCCCTTGTCATAGATATGTCAGAAAATGATAATTGTAAGTAAAAAAGGTCATGATCACTTGAAAGAGGCTCATTTTCAACAAACACACCAAATAGCATTTAAACTAGCCACTAAGACATAATTTGAACACAAACTATACACGTGACACTTAAATACACAGGAGACAAAGAAACATGTACGCACTTCGGAATAGGTGGTTCTCAAGACTCCCTCGGAACATAAACTCATACACAAGTAGTCTGTGATCTTCCTCGCAGCAATAACCAATCAATTTCACCAGATTTGGATGTCTAAGCTGTCCAAGAAAGTTCACCTCGGTCTGCCAAACATACATCAACAGTCAAACAAGCTGGCGCAACTCAAAAATACTGCTAATCAAAGATTTAAACAGAAGAAGAGGTGAGGAGGAAGTGAGGGACAAAGACGATACAAGCCATTCCCGGTGGCCCTGAAGACCTTCCTTGTTGAGAACCTTAACAGCAACCGGAAGAGATTTAAGGCCAACCCTCACATTCTCATCAATATAACCTTTGTACACAGTCCCAAATCCACCCTCCCCCAGGATGTAATCGGAGCGGAAACTCTTGGTAATAGTCTCGAGTTCATAAAGTGTGAACGCAATCACATGGGTGTAGAGCACAGCATTTTTTCTTGAGTCCTCAAAGTTTCTGGGGGTCGAACAATCACTCAGATCTGACGTGGAGCGGCTATGCTTTCTCTCTGGTGGGTTTTTAACGGGCAATGGAGATAATATTTGAAGTTGTTGGACTGCCAAAAGGACAAACTAATTGTAAGATAAATGAAGCCCTTACTGCTAATTATCCAAGGAGAAAGGAACCCAATTGCCCAACATTTAAAATCTGACCCACGAATGAGAATTACCAAATATGTTTATAATGGGTCATCAAAATCAGAAACAACCAGGAGCCGATTAATGCAAGAAACATAGCCAATTAATGTAAGAAACATCGTCAAATTCAGAAAGTCGAAGTAAAAACTTCAGCTCCAACGATCATCATCATCCTCATCATTACCCAAAAGGAAAAATGAAGCAAATGGTAAAAAGTGTCTACAAGAGCACAATGTGAGAGGCGAAACAAGAGCACTAGATCTAGAGATAGAAATGCAAGAGAA
Organism: Eucalyptus pumila; assembly: GCA_016097595.1. NCBI lineage: Eukaryota > Viridiplantae > Streptophyta > Magnoliopsida > Myrtales > Myrtaceae > Eucalyptus > Eucalyptus pumila. The sequence goes on from CM027846.1 coordinate 9,621,189, forward strand.
ACGAAAAAGCTGACCTTGCGCATGCGCATTAGCCACAACGGCGGATTCTTCTCTAGTACCGCAATTGCCCATCTTATTCGCCCACCACCGTTCTTGTTCTCGTTCCTGGTCTGAGCGTTCTTGTCCAGATGAAGCAAAAGCACAAACACCAGCAGCGGAAAGGAAGAATTCCTAGTTGCAGAGCTCCAAGTGATTGCCTTCCTCTTCCCTTTTATCCCCTCTTCTCTTGACCCTTTACTGTATGTATATTATACTCTTCTTTTCTCTCTCAAAGTAGATGAAGAAGACTTTCTCTAGTTTGAAAAAAAAAAAAACAGGAGAGAAACCCATTAAACAATGCAAACACACACCGGGGGAGAAGACAACCAACACAAAAGATACTTAGAACATGATCGCTATTAAACAATGGCCACTACACATCTCCAGATCCCAAAAGTCGCCCCTCTCTCTCTTTCTATCTCTCTCTCATAGTAGGGATGGCAACAGGGCAAGGCAGGGCAGGGCGGGGATCGCGTGTCCCGGCCCACCATGGCTCCTGGGACCCGCGACCCGTGCAGCTCGCCCCGCGCCAAAACGAGAAAAGAAAAATGCGATCTTGGAACTCTTGATAGTCAAATGACACTTTCCAGAGAGGAACATCAAAATCAACCCAAAACGAATTCGAATCTTGCGGACTTCGCAGCACTCGCCAGATGGGTTTCACACCCAAAACCCAAAACTCAAAACCATTTTCAGATTCCGACTTGACACTGGAAAATGCAGCTCAGATTCAAGACAAAGCCAAGAGAGAGAAAGATAGAGAGAGAAAGAGCACTGACGGGCATGAATGGCGGCTGCCATGAAGTGGGTTTTGAGCTGAGATGGCGAGCAATGAACGCGAAGGTGTGGCTGGCGAAGGAGACGAAGATGATCTCATCGCATGCCTCTCTCCCCTCTGCGCCTGTGTGTGGATGATGGAGAGAGAGATTTTAGAGAGAGAATTTAGAGAGAGAGTGTGACAAGAAAGTGAGGGTTTGATGGTGAAAAGTAAGGAGTTCAGTCACTTCTTTTAAGGATTAATCGGAGGAAGCCACGTGTCGACATGGATATTTTATAGATTTAATGGTTTTGGTTTTTTTTTTTCGTTTTTTAATTTTTATTTCTCCAGATGGAATTTCTCGTTGGTCTCATTCTCATTCCATTGGGTAAGACCATGGTCAGAGGATTTGAAAGCTTAACCAATATTCGGCGATAATTCCGTGATCAAATTTGACATTTCATTTCGCCAGACTTAGGTTGCGCGATTTTCGCTGAAATATTGGTCATGCACGACTTGCTTGCTAATCTTAAATTGCGTGATTTTCGCTGAAATATTAGTCATGCGTGACTTGCTTGCCAGTTATGGATAATTATAAGTGGTGATATGACATCCTAAATTAGAAATCAAAATATGGAAATAATAGGATTTATAATTAATGGAGAATTTAATTATTCAAATTTAAGAGGAAAACATGAGATATAAAATGTCGGCCCTAAGTTTACTATTGTAATGTTGATCAATATATGTAAGATCGTGATTTTAAGTTTGAGCAAAGATCTTATTTTACAACTTAATAATCATAAAACAATATTGCTTTTGGGGACCAACTCAATTTTGACTCACCCCCAACCCGTGGTATGATGATGCTTCAATTGCACATCTAGTAAGAGTTTGATTTTGTAGATATGTATCGTCAAACTATGTGGTGTTCAATGTGAGAAGCCCTTTGATTATAAGTATCATGATATGCAATGAATTAAGCAAAAGCCGGAACTCATCTCAATTGGTCATCAAAATAGGCCCAAATTAATTTTTACTTGCTATTCCCCTCTCTTAGATTTCAACATCTCTTCTACCCAAACTTTCTTAAGAGTTTCAAAAGATGATTATTTGTAGAACTCTATATATCCCCCACCATGTTAAGAGAAAATGCATAAATTTCCTTTATTTTTTTTCCCTTTTTTGAATTAGGAGCAACCTCATTGTTGGACCTAAAATCCAAAAAACATAAAATATTAATGACATCAAAAACATCAAATTGGTGCACCCATTCTATATCTACTCAAAACAAATTTTTATATAAAAAAAAATCTTAAAATGATATTTTCATACCACATTTACATCAAACTTATGTATTCATTCCATACTTACCCCAAAAAATCTCTGATTTATTGCAATATGAAGTAAATGTGGCACAAATGTACTGATTTGAAAATTATTTTTGAGTCATAGTGGCAAGAGATTTTGTGAAATAAAAATTAGTTTGATGTAAATATGGCACAGATGAATTGATTTGAGTTTTTTTTTTTTTTTTTTTTTTTGTGGTATTAGCTTAAAAGAGGAAAGAAGAAAAAGAAGAAGAGAACTTGAAATTCATGAGCAATAACAAAAGGCCCAAAGTGGACAAGAACAAGAAAGGCCCAAATTTGTAGACATGGAGCAATGGCCCATTCCTCTCCTCTCCCTCCTTTGCTCTCTCTCTCTCTGTTTTCTTGGGTCTTCTTCTATCAACTCCAATATTGCACTGCAATCTTACAAAGCATGAGAGTCGAAACTCACTCCTAAAATTAATTCGTCATCATCCCAACCTCCTGAAAAGATAGTGATTCGAACCCCTCACCTCCCACTTCCGTGTAGGATGAAGAATAAGAGAAGAACTTGAAATTCATGAGCAATGACAAAAGGCCCAAAGTGGATTAAAACAAGAAAGGCCCAAATTTGTAGACATGGAGCAATGGCCCATTCCTCTCTCTTCCCTCCTTTCCTCTCTCTCTCTCTCTCTCTCTCTCTGTTTTCTGGTCTTCTTCTATCAACTCCAGTACTGCGCTGTCATCCTCTGGATTAGGATAAGACCTTCTCGCGCTCTGTAGCGTGTCCGAGCTATGGCGATGATGGCCTGCGGATGCAGTTCTACCGATGCCCGATGGAGCATGGCGTCTCTCAAGTCGGCTCTCCCTTCCCTCCCTCCCCTTCCCAGGACGGCGGCGGCGGCGGCGGCTTCTAAGGCTCCTCCTCCTTCCGTCCGGTTCTTCTCCGTCGCCAAGAGGACCTCCTTCTCTCTCCCTCGCGGGCCCCGGTTGCAGCTGGGCTCGTTCGCGGGGCTGTCCCCGCTCAATCCCCTTCTCTCCCTCGGACTGTCTGGTACGTCTCATTCACCTCCTTCGGGTTTAGTGGGAGTGTCTCCGTGTTTTGGCGTCATTGCTTTTGTGGGTTTCTTCTGTGCTTGGTGAATTGGCCTGTTAGCATCGTTTCTGTGGTGGTGGTTTGACAGAGTTGGTGGAACGATGTCTAGGACTTGGGATAGAGATGTGGATTTGACCTTCTGTAGTTGAAGCTGGGCATGATGTGTGCAGCATTATGTGTGGTTCGTGTGTCTTTGTTTTAGTTAGGGGTTTCATGCTTCAAGTTTCGTGAGAATGTGATTGGTTGTCATTTTCGAGTGGCTGGTTCTGTAGTCTAGGAACATTTCGTGCGGTCTTGGATCAAATGAGTGGTTATGCCCTTCACATTAAGCAGAGAATATAGTGAGAACTCTAATGCTGGGGGACCTCACAATTATATTCATGTACTGGTTACTTGTTTGCCGTGCTGCTACTTCGTAGTGGAGGAACTTAGAGCTCTCCATCCAATGATTTGAAGACATTGGTTTGGCAGTAGGTGCTGCCTCCCTTTCTTTGGCTGGATCAGCAAGAAACTGTTTAGTCATAATAGATTGTAAGCTATAGAATCGCTGTGTTGAAAGCAGTGTGTTTGGTTTGAGGCTGATGTGCCCATAATAGTCGTTGGATCAGGCATTGCTCGGATCTTGGACTTCGTCTGGTTGGGTGTTTCTAGATGAAACGTGTATAGCTGTTGAAGTATATTAGTTGAATACTTTTTCTTTTCTCTTCTTTATGCAGACCATAATAAGCTGATACTCCTCCAGTTTCCACACAAACACTCTATCTTATGTGCCCAATTTGTTTTTGTCATAAAGGAAAACTATCCGACACAAGTCAAAAAATCAAGAATAGGGAAACACCTGCTTATTAAACTGCAAAGATGAACGAAATTTAGAAACACATGGTGAGATGAGGACTATATGAGAGTTAAGATTATTAGAAAGAGACATGGCTGTCCATCATGAAGGGTTGGCTCTACACTTCTTTTGGTGCTTACTCAGGTGCTGTGTGATTCTTGTGATCATGGTCAAACTGCAAAACGCAGGAAATGAAACAAGGTAACCTGACGAAAGATGAGGAACCCTTGACCGGTCTTTAAAGCTGATATTTACGTTAAAATGAAACTAGAGGTACTCTGGTTCATTAATTGGCCTTTATAGTTGGCTGATAACCTGGACTACCGCAATCCCTTGTGGCCTATGCATCTTTGTGCAAGTTATGTTTCATGTTTCCAATGGAGAGAGCTTCTTACTCATCTGTGTTTTAGTGATAAAAGATATGAGCTGACACCTACAATAGGGGCCCAATTTGCAAAGTTGTTTTTTCCCCTTTTCTGGCAGTCCATTCTTTTGCGCAGAACCTGTTGCTGGTTCTAGCTCTTATACCTGTCTCTGCATTTATGGCTTGTTTGTCTCAGTTTTTTTTATGCACGAGAAGTAAAGAATGAAGGTTGAGTAGGGTAGAATATCCAACCTTGTACCTAATGTCAGTTTGCTTATGCGAGGAAAAGGCAATCATTGACATTCTGTCCAATAATTTCCTGATGACGTATGATGATGGCACCTGTTTCGATGGCTGGGGGAAGAACCTTCTAAATTTTTCTGAAGTCAATTCACTGAAACAGCCTCAACTTGCTGAAAATGGGCTTTGCAGTCTTTACATAGATCCTCAAGTTTGAGGTCCGCTAAATCTGAGTTGCAATTTTGTGGTCCATCTTCCATCTCTATGCTTCTGCCGAAATTGAAGTTATTCTTTGTTAACTTAGTAGCTGTAGCATCTGATTTCCACAGATTGTGTGTTGTGTTTGTTCAAATTATCATGTTCGTCTTTGCAATTTTATCTGTGAATGGCTTTCTTCCAGATAACGATAGCTATGAACACAACTTCACCCTCATTGACAACGGCTCTCGAGTTTTTGCTATGAGGCATGGCAGGCGGGTTCCCAAGCTCAATAGGCCCCCTGACCAGCGACGTGCACTAATTCGTGGCCTCACAACTCAGCTTCTCAAACATGGTCGGATCAAGACCACCAGAGCAAGGGCCAGTGCCATTAGGAAGTATGTGGACAAGATGATTACTTTGGCAAAGGATGGATCTCTTCACAAAAGAAGACAAGCCCTTGGCTTTATCTATGAAAAGCAGATTGTTCACGCTTTATTTGCTGAAGTCCCAGACAGGTACGGAGAAAGAAATGGTGGCTATACCAGAATCATTAGAACTCTGCCAAGGCGAGGGGACAATGCACCTATGGCATATATCGAGCTTGTCTAGTTAACCTTTCTCCTGGCAAATTTGTGGAACATTTTTTTAACTAAATGACTGTAGCCTATTTTTTGGCCATGAGAATTGTTGTCACTTACGAGGAAAGTAAATGTTATTGCTTCATTATTTACCTCTGTTGTGGCTTCATGTTTTCATTGACACACCATTCCAACTCTTACCACCTGTCAAAATTCAAAACTTTTCAATGCGAACGTATTGTTTCTCAATTTTGTTAGGCATGTTTGCTCTGTGGTAACGAAGCAGAACTACTTGTTCTGCCTTTTTGGCATAACTGGACCTAATAGTTTAAAGCAATGTTATCAAGAGCTTATCCGAAGGCTGAAAGTTTTTTTTCTCCTTGTAACATTATCAGCATGACTGGTGTCCCTCTCCTATACATGGTGTTCTATTCTAGAGGAAAAGTTTCTCATAGTAACCTCCATAGGACAATAGGTAAATTACACTTAATTTCTCTTGATCTTCCATATGTTTAGAAATCGTAGCCTCTCTCTCCGATCTCATAATGCATGAGTTCTTCCCCCGGGCAATTCAAATTGTCAATATTTGACTAAGTACTAGGTAGCCGCCTTCTTCAACACTCGTCTAACGTATTATTGCCACTGGAATTGCCTAATATCTGGTTAATGCTAGCCCAAGATTATAAGATTCTTGCAACCGTTTTCATGGGAAATTAATGGCGCATTTAGGTTCGTTCGTTTCGTGGAAAATAATTTCCGAGAAAATGTTTTCTGGATTTTCCGACGTTCGTTTCATAGAAAATGAATTCCTTGAGGAAAATGTTTTCCATGAAATGAAAAAAGTTTTACAAATTAGGGGAAAATGTTTTTCATTTTTGAAAATGGGAAAACATTTTCCTCTATTGATCTCTCTTATTTCACACCTCTGCAAATACCTGCTTCCTCATCCCCTTTCTTCTTCTTCTTTTCTTTTTTTATTCGAATTATTTTTTAATTTTCTTTTTCTTTTTTAATTCGAATTATTTTTAATTTCCTTTTTCTTTTCTATTTCTTTTCTTTTTCTTTTTCTTTTTCTTTTTTAATTTTTCTTATTCTTATTCTTATTCTTTTCTTTGTTTCCCATCTTCTTTCTTGGCTAGTTGTTGGCCATTGCCAAGCGAACCTCGAGCTCGTCGATCTCCAGCTCGCGCTCTACACTCTTGTTTATCATTTTATTTATTTACTCTACCATACAACTATACATTGTTCAAGCAAAGGCTCTACATGCTTTGCTTCTTTTTTCTTTTATTTATTAGAACACAAAACACGTAGGGGAATAATATGCCACTCAATTGAAAGATTCTTATTAAGGCTGTACATGTTTTGCTTCTTTTCTCCTTTACTTCTTTTTAAAATCCATACAAATATTTTTTAAAGTAGATGAGCATTTGGTAATAATGAGGGAACAAAGATATAAAGCAAGTTTGCCCAAATTCAAAAACAAGTTCATATTTGATGGATTTATAGGTTGGTAAGTGATGCATTACTAAGTTTTGAAGTCTTAGAAAATATTTTCCTTAACAAATATTAGAAAATATTTTTCGAAACATTTTCAGATTTTAGTCGAACACTAGAAAATATTGTCATTTTCCTAGAAAATGACTTTTGGGAATATATTTTCCGAAAATGGCCAATTTTTCGCGAAATGAACGAATCTTAAGTAACCATTCTATTCTCGAGAACAATTTCTAATTAAAAATAATTTTTTTATTATGTTCTCGGGAACAAATTTTAAGCATTTAAAGGAACTGTCCAAAATTTTCATTCCTATGATAGAATTGCATTTGGCACAATCTTCAAAATTTCTAATCCAAACCATTTTCTTCTAATTTTTAAAATAATTTTATTGCTTTTTTTTCTTTTCTTTTTTTCTTTTCTTTATCTTCTTCCTCAGCCGGTTGCTAACCTTGGGATGATTGGTGACTGGCCAAACAAGGGTTGGCAACCTCGCCAAAGAGTCGCCAACCCCCAACAAGGCTGCGCCTCATCGGCCAAACCTCGTCGACAGCTAGGCAAGGTCGAGGCTTGCCCAATTGGTCGTTGGCGATCGGTGGCAAGGATGGCGTCGGCAATGGAAGAAGAAGAGAAAAACAAGAAAAACAAGAAGGAAATAAGAAGAGGAGAAAAAAAAATCGATTGGTTTGATAATGGAATTGTTCTTGGGAATAAAAAATCATTTTTTTTCTTCTCGATTCTATTCCAAATCTATTATCAAGAACAAAAAATTTACCAAACAGATTTATGTTCCAAATCTACTTCTAGGAATAAAAAAAAATAAAAAAATCAAACACTATTTGGTTAGTTGTCAAACGTGCCCTAAATGTGAAGATTGGCTGTACTTGAGAATATTTGGCAATCTAGGCCCTATTTGGTAACCATCCAACGCCAAATTCTGATTCTTTGTTCCCGAATCGGTTTTCGCTAAATCGCGTTTGGTAAAATTTTTGTTCCCCGGAACAAATTTGTTCCGAGGAACAGTTAAAAACGTAATCAAGAACCAAAAAAGTTGATTCTTGTTCGGAACGAATTTGAGAATCAAAATCAATAAATTTTCTTCTTCGCCGGCCATCTTGCGACCGCGTCCACCACCGCCCGCCACCGTTTCGCCATCCACCACTGTCGGTCCCAAGCTCGCCCGGACCCGGGGCAAGGTCCGGCGAGCTCGCCGTAGGCAAGCCCGGCCCACCGGCGAGGCTCGGCCTCCCGGATCCGGCAAGGCCGAGCCTCGCCGGTGGCCCGGCCGGCCTCGCCGGCCGGGCGAGGCCTCGCCGGCCGGCGAGGCCCGCCCCACGGCGAGGCTCGGCCTTGCCGATCCGGCGCGGCCGAGCCTCGCCGGATCGGTGGGCCGGGCGAGCCTCGCGACGCCTAGCCCCACCGGTGGATGGGGCGAGCCTCGCCCAACCCCGACGAGGTCGGCCTGGCCGGCGGGGCTCGGCCTCGCCGGATCTAGCTCTGGGCCGAGCCTCGGCGGCTCGGCGACGAGGGCCGACCTCGCGAGGGCCGGCGACGCTCCGGTCGGGTCGCCAACCCTCGTTGTTTGGCCGGTCGCCGGTCCGACGGCCGTCCCGAAGAAGAAGAAGAAGAAGATGAGAAAAAAAAAAGAAAAAAAAGGAAAAAAAAGAAAAAGAAAAAGAAAAAAAGGAAAATGAAAAGAAAAAAATGAAAAAAAGAAAAGAAAAAAAGGAAAATGAAAAAGAAAAAATGAAAAAATGAAAAAAAGAAAAGAAAACAAAGGAAAAAAGTAAAAAAATTATTTAAAAATTAAAAGAAATTGATTTGGAAATTAATGAGCACACTTACCAAACACAATTTATTCCAAATCGAAACTTTGACGATTCTGAAACTAGCAAAAACGCTAGATTAGCTGTAAAAAGAATCTTGAGAATCTTTGGCAATCTAGTACATTTATCATTGTTGTATTAGAGATCATTGAGAAATCCAAACCTACAAGAGTTGCACATGAGTAGTTTGACGCGATAATTTGGACAACTTGGAGGATTAGCAAGTGCTCTAATTATCCATAACGCTAGTTTTTCCCTGACGAATACTCATGCTGCTATTTTGGCAGCCAGGATTCCTTGTCATTCTTGACTTTTATCGGTGTCCCCGTGTGACTTTAGTTACATTACTGCAAAGTTTCTTGTCCTCTTTCAGAATCCATACAGGCTTGAAAACCTCGAAGCTAGGACACGTGGGTGGTTTTGCTAAAAGGAGACTGTCCTTAGCTTTCAAGTTAATCACGCAACTAAGGTACAATTAGCTGTTTCGAGCTGTATATTCTCTCACGTGTGAAGGTGCCGACCTACTATCCTAGGACTAGCGATTCTTTCCGACACCTGTTGCGGTGATTGCAAGTGTTTTGTTCTTATCATGACTGCTACGGAAGGAAGAACATGGATCCTTTGGGGACCATCTAGAGTTAAGCCCTTTGAAAAGGAAAAGATGGTCCTTGTTTTGACTTCTTACCTCGACTCTTCGTTGCATTGTGTGCTGCTGAGATGTTTCAGCATCTCTTTTTCCTGTCCGCGTGCTGAGTGTGTATCCATGGGCATCTGGTGGCTAGAACTTTCAAGCACATTGAACATGAGACTGTCACGCTGAATCCACGCTTCGGCAGGCCCTGAATGACGAGTGCTGCATGGAACCAAATGCCTTCCGAGACTTCCGCGGGGTCCGCCTCGTTGGGTTGGAATCTCTTTGTAATGGATTTGGGAATAAGCACACTGTTCTCCAGCCTAATGTCAATTTGGGGAGTACCTTCCGTCATCTATATTATTCCATTCCGATTTGCAAATAATGTACGGCCTACTTGTTATTCAATGATGACACAAGTGCAATTTCTCCTTTGCAGATTCTCCCTCCGGTGTTTCCTTTTTCTCTCTCATTGCCTGTCAACTGACTTGCGGTGAGCGTTCGAACAAATGACGACTTTAGCAGCTTCTTGTGAACCGCATATAAATAAATTATGCAGGCATCCGCACTTTGGCGCCTTTCTCCGTGTTCCTTTAGTTAAATCTCGATTAATGGGAACCAGTGGCCTTTAAAGTTTCGCATATTGCCGTATCGGGCCTGTGCTTTTGCGGGCTTCTAGTTAACAAGTCCCTTGCTTTAGAAAAGAACTGCTTGGAGGCTTTTCTTTCTGATTGGAGCAAAATGATTGACCATAAGGGTGTGCTCTAAAGTTTTCGCCTTTGCAATTCCTTTCCGGGTTCCCTCTGCCTTTATGACGCAAGCCGAGAATAACACGTATGGCCGACCCAAAACGACACCTCGTTTTCTAATTAAGGGGGAGCATGATACAAGCCTTTCGCTCTAAGTTTGGCCACATGTTTGGTGAGGGAAAGAAAAGGATAGGAGAAGGGATGGAAAAGGAATGCAAATTGGTTTTTGAGAATGTAACTTGCATAAGATGATGGTGGTGGTGATGGAGATGGAGGAGGAGAAAGGAGGAGGAAAAGTGTGAGATTAGAAAAGGGAGATTGTACACACAAAGGGTGGAGACAAACGAGGCGTGTTGTCATTGCTGTTTGGGAGCAGTGAATGGGCGAATCGAATCGAATCCAAAGGAAGTCTTTGTACACCGCAATTGCAAAATGGCCGGGGAAGAAAGTGAAGGGGGGCAAAAAAGGAGGGGTAGGATGGCGAATCGGAATCAGAATTTGGCCTCACTACACAACACAACACAAACCCACAAATCACAAATCATTCTCCAACAAATAAAAGGAAGAATTCAAATGAAATATACAATGTATAATATATTTTAAGAAAAGGAATTTAAAATCGAGTATGTGCCTGTCGTTTTAGCACAAGCATGCCCACTGGGCCACCCCCACCACCCCCCTCTCCCCTTGGGATTCAACACTCAACCACGTTCTTGAAAATCATGTCTTGTTTGAAACGAGAAGCTAGGGACAGGTAAAATCGCACACTCTCATCATCATCAACTCGATCCCATTTGATGGGGCGAGACGATCCAGAACGCGTCGCCGACCCACCGAGCAACTCTTTTCCCGTTTCCTTTCTCTTCCCAGCCCCCACTCTCACCGACCCCTCAGCTTCACAAGATCACTAATCAGCAGCCATGACCCACCTCATTTTACTCAAGAACACCCCTACCCAACATCTCTTTCCTTTCCAATTCTGACCCAAACTAATTTAAAAAATATATCTCATATATATCATATATATAATCGAATAAAAAAAGCTTTTTGATTGGCCACAACGATAGCACACGGTCCTACCTACTTATCTTATTAATTACCGCCCCAACACCGCCTTGCAATGATGACATCTTTGTCGCAAATGTCCGTGGGACTTATCGAAATATTTTTTCTTTTTCTTTTTTTGGTAAGGGGGACTTATCGAAATCTTGATAGGCCACGAAACCTGAAATAGATTTTTATCAATTTGTTTATTTTTTTTGGGGGAGAGGGGGAAGGCAAGATTGCTGGTTTTAATGGCGTGGTGCTGTGAAAAGTAGGTGCAAAGTTTGGGGGGAGTGAATTGCGGGAGAAGGAATGCGACAGGAGAACAAGATGTTGGGTCGCTTTCGTCGCGCACGGAGCCGAAGTTCTTTTTTGATTGGACGGCGAGGGGTTTGAGAAATTTTGCCCACATGATTGTAGGCAGAAAAATCTAAGGTGTAGTGCATTGCGCTGGAAATATTTAAGATTAAGGTTTATTTTAGTTGGTTTTGTTGGGGTAGCTTATGAATTTAACCCATTTTTTTGTGCGAGTCCTAGGTATTTTGGGTGTGATACCATCCCGTGTTGGGTTTAATTTCACATTAATTATGAAACGAAATAACATGATTTTGTTTTGAGTATTGATTATCACCCCGTTTTTCACGATTAACTTTTTCGTAAAGTGATATGATGTCGAGATGAGCTTTCCGAGGGGAGTATCTTTTAAGCTTGGGATTGCACTGAAAAGGGTTCAACTTAGGCGGCTTTCACTTTTGATTGACAAGAAACATCAACACGCTCTAATTTTCTGTTGAATCAAAGGATGCAACACCATAGAATTGATTGAAGATCAGGAAAATTTATCTGTTTTCAAGATTACTGACATACACGAACAAAAATGGGAATGTTAGGTGAATTATTGTAATTGAATGACGGATATAAGGATAATCTCGCAATGTAGTGTACAACTAAGTCGCATTTCACGGGATTTCAAAGCAGAGGAAAATCTCCGACCGACAAAAAAAAAGAAAAAAAGTAATGGAAAATCAAAACTAAAGTTCATAGCTCTTTTGGCAGTAAAGAACGTTAAATTCAACCAACGCGGTATGTGCATGCCCGATTTCTTCAAATTGATTTCTAGGTGAGTTTGTTCAATGAGCATCGTATGATTTGTTAAAAGCTCCTCGTCCACGCAATAGGGGAAATATTAGATGATTTTCTAGGTGGGATTGGAAGCCATAAAATATCCTTACCCATACAATCAATAGTGTCACTTTCCAATGAATCAGATTTTCACCCAATCGTTACTCAATATGCTCGAGCCGCCTTCGTTAATTGTCCTTCACCAAAGTCAACTTTGTTTATTTATTAATATATAGGGTTAAACAATAATTAACCCTAGGTGGACTATGATGGTTAATAATATCTCTGCTTGTTAAGGAAAGTGAGTGGTAAACCAAGAGGGTGGTAGCTTTGAAACTTTAGGTGCCATGGCACCAAATGAGAGTGACAACAAAATTATGCAGGACCAAAAACAATCTTTTTGGCTCACTTCCTTGTTTAACCAACCAAAAACTATTTTTAACTTTCCATCTCATGCTCTACTAATCAACATTATCAACCCAATAATATAATAACAAAAGAAAAAAAAACAAAGAAATGGTCAAAAGGGTCTGCGTTCTTGAAAATGGCCCCAGCATCAATGAAGGGGTGGCACGGAGGCCAATAGCAGATTGATTTTATCCTCAAAATTATAATAAATAAGTTAGCAGAAGAATAAGTTATTAAGAAAATAAGAAAAAAATAGTAAGTAGCACAGAAGTGTCTGAGAGCTTGGGGTGACGGCCGTCGCCCTCTCCCCCACCGCGGATTGGCCCTCAGCCACAAGATTTATAAAGGCCTATTTTTTTTTTGTTCTCATTGTCATTATTCAATTCCACCTTTGGAAGTAAAGATAGATCGGGTATTTTTTTGTTCTATTCCATTTTTTTTATATTAAATTGATATTGTATATGTATATATGTAGATAAATAACTTATCGTCGACATAAGCTGCTTCTAAATTATTCCTTTCGAGCTCCGCCACCCACCACCCATCTCTTTCTCTCTCTGTCTCTTCGACGTCACACGATGGGAGAGTGCTGTTGCCATGCATAGTTTCAATTGATGTTGTGATTGGCTTTGTGGGTCGTAATTTTGTAGGGTGGTAAATTATATAATATAGTTTGCTCAAGGGCTAATTCTCTTAAAAAAACCATCAACTTTAAGTTTGGTCCTAGCTTTGCCACAAACTTCTTCTTTTTCATTAAAAAAACCTCAACTTTTACTCTAATCTCATATGTCTTCACGTCCAAAAATCACCATTGATCTCTATAATATTATTAACATCTGTACTTTGCTACTGTTCCTTATAAAGTGAGGGCGTTGATAAAAACGCAAGTTCTAGTAATAAATTTTTAATTAGTTCTGATAACAATAATTTTGAAGGTCTAATACTAAGAAAACCTCAAACTTTAAGTTCACTCCAAATTTTACTTTAAACTAACCACTGGGGGCTACCGGGGATAAACCACTGGGGGGACACGTGCCACTGGGTAAGTCGCCAAGAGTCTCAAAGCTAATCATCGCCAAGAGTCTCAAAGCTAGCCTTCTTGCAATGCAACTTGCGTTGCAGGAGCTTTGAACACTAGACTTCCTCGATGGAAGTCTAGCGCCTACCCAGCTGAGCCACCACGGCGGGTGGTTACTTTAAACTTTTTTTTTTGTCTTACAAAAAAATCTTCAATTTCAAGTCTAGTCTCAAATTTACCGTAATTTTTTTTTGTTCCATAAAAACTGTGTCCTATATCTGCCCTGTTAATCCTTTGTCCAAAATTGTCCTTAGTGATTCAATGTGGCATTTCTACGGCATTGCTCTAATTTTTCCCCAAATTTCATATCCAATAAATACGCATTTTGGAGATGAATTTCCACGTCATCCCAACTGTGAATATGAAATTTGGGTAAAAACTAGACCAATTAGGGATTGTTTTCTTCAATTGTTCTTACTCTTAAGAGAGCATTATTTTCATCTCAATATAGGATCTTCGATTTTGTGCTCAGTTTTCAATCTCTCATGCTCAAGAGTCTTTCATCTTTTGTGCTCAAGAGTCTGCCATCTCTTGCGCTCAGAGACATTGCACTCAAGACACTCAGCTCGAGATGCTTGAACATTTCTCATTCAAGAGTTTTTGATCTCTTTATTATCAATGAGAAAATTTTGGACAAAGGGTTAACAAGAACAGATTCGAGACTCAAGTAAAATTTAGTCGTTTTGTCCGAAAGTTTAGAGTAGAAGTGAAACTATATACCCCAACCGTGGGTAGCCATGCTGGCATTAGAGTTCTTTCCTCATCGCCGAGGTCAAGAGTTCAAATTCTGCCAATTGCTAGCATTGTAAGTGAGGAGCCATGGTAATAGAGTCATGTGCTAGTCTTCCCCGAGATATAGGGGCTCGGCCCTCAGGAACCATTCGGGCACGAGAAGCCTGTGGTGGAGTTCTCGGTTATAAAAAACAAAAACAAAAGAGTGAAACTATATCTAAAGTTGGGATTTTTTAGGGTATCAACTAATTTTGAGTAAAATCTCTGGGTACATGAGTAAATTTGAGATAAGAGTGAAAGACGCGGATTTTCACGGGTCTTTGACGAGACAAAAAGAAAAAAAGTTCGGCGGACGATTCACACACGGAGTAGACTTCTGGCAACGAGTGCGCCTTTTATCGTCTGGTCCAAAAGCTGAGAATACATTCGGACAGCTTCTCTCTCTCTCTCTCTCTCTCTTCCTCTTTTTCAGATATATAAATAAGGTGGTACAAGGGCGTTCCTCTGCAACTTGCACCTTCGAATCCACAGCCAGAAACTCCAGCTTCTCTCTCTCTCTCTTCCTCCCTCCCTCCCTCTACAGAGATAGCTGAGTGAGAACCAGGGCCTTCGCAGTTTGCAGCTATAGATATGACAAAGGTACATCCGAACGCCGCCGCCGCCGCCGCCGCCGCAGCCCAGGCCGCCGCCCCGGCGAGGGGCTTCTCCCTGTCGTACGGGAAGGAGGAGGTCCTGACGGTGTGGAAGAAGTCGTTGCTCCTCAACTGCAACGGCTTCACCGTGTTCGACTGCAAGGGCAACCTCGTCTTCCGGGTCGACAACTACCTGGCCGGCAACAAGGGCGAGGTCGTCCTCATGGACGCCGCCGGCAAGCCTCTCCTCACCGTCCGCCGCAAGGTTAGCCCACCGTTTTTTCTCTCCTCGCCGTCGTTATCGTCCAGAGTTGTGATGTGGATTTTGTTGGATCGGGAACTGACCGAGCGTTATTTTTTGTTTTTGATTATCTCCAGAGGTTGAGCCTCAGCGACAACTGGCAGGTCTTCGACGGCGAGGCAGCGGCGAACCCCCGCTTCACGGCGAGGAAGAACGCCAACCTCCTCAACAACAAGGGCCTGGCCCAGGTGAGCAACGGGGCGGCCGGCGGCGGGGGCTCCGGGAGCGGGAGCTCGTCGCCGTCCTCGGCGCCGTCCTCGCCCTCCTCCTCCTGGTCCCCGCGGAGCGGCGGGCGGAACGTGGCGTACGAGATCGAGGGCTCCTACGCGCAGCGGCGGTGCACCGTGTACGACGCCACGCGGCGGGTGGTGGCGGAGATACGGCAGAAGGAGGCGGTCGGGAGCGACGTGTTCCGGCTGGTGGTGCAGCCGGGGATGGACAGGTCGGTGGCCATGGCCCTCGTCATCCTGCTCGACCAGATGTTCGGCTCTTCCAGGCGCTTCTCGAGCTGAACGAGAAACGCCCCCCACCCCCACCCCCACCCCCACCCCGCGCGAAACGACTTGCGTTTTTGGAAAAACGCAATTCGAGAGACGTAAATAAATTTTGACGTCACAAATATGGAATTCGGAAAAGACACCGACCATCGAGAATCGCCGTCATTTTTCTCTCTCCTTTTTTAGACAGTCACAGAAAATCGTATATATTTCCCCACTTTTTTATGATTTTTTCTGTCTTGTTCTTGATCTGAGCCGTTTTTCTTTTTTTTCGTTGCTCTTTCTTTTGTGAGCTTCGTTTTTTTCCTTTTAAATGAAAAACCAAGCTCCAAGTGGGGATGTATATGTATATGCTGTATCATGGTGTAATTTTCTCTTTTTTTTTTTTATTTTCCACCTCTTTTTTTTTTTCTTTTTCCTTTTTTTTTTTTCCGGTTCTCAGGGTCGGAAAATGGGGTGATGTATTGACAAAATCCCTCTCTCTCCCTCTCTCGTCCCTTGTGTGATTTCCTTTTGCTGCGGAAATTCTAAAAAAATAATAATAATAATAAAGCAGTAGAAGTAAATTATGGTTTCTAAATTCTCTGTGAGTGCATTTTCTTTTCCCTTCTATGTATTGATGCCATAGGTTTTCGCTGATGCTGAAATATATATCATCAACCATATAATTTGCGTAATTATCAACCCAAAAGTATCTTACACGTGGATTTCGGAAAATTAAGACACGTTGCTAATATACCTTAGCAACGTGTAACATTGAAATTAAGCAATTTGGTTATCTTCCTTAAAGCAACGAAAGATATTTTTGAGATGTGAAAGTCGCATTGAATTCGATTTAGGTAGTTAGAGAACCATTGGAAACATAATTAGGTAATCTTTATGGTTGAACAATATAAAGAAAAGGACAAAAAAAAAGAATAACTATTTAAAGTAAATGGGTCACCGCCCATCTAAAATCTAGACTCAAATCTGTGGACAGAAACGTTCTTTGAAGCCAGCAATTATGGAAAAAGAAGTATTAAAATTAAGAAAAATTATGATAATTATGGATGGATCTACCTTTAAATTAGAGCGGAAAATTCAAGTGCCGTTCCAATTTGGAATTCATTACCATGCACGGTAAGGAAGGGATCGATTCAAATAAAAGATTTGCTTGGGAGTTTGGACAAGTTTCGTCAAATAGGAAATGGAATGATGAAATAGACGTGCATATATAAAATATATTGATTTATTTTGAATATATTACTTGTCTTTATATATATGACAAAGGGATTAGGACAAGAAATAAATAGTTAGGTCATCTATTATGATCGTCTAATTCCAATATTTTTTTCCCACAAGTAATAAAAATACGTCAATAGCTAATGATCCCACCTTCAGATCCCCGTACATGCATTAGGCCTAATACTCCAAAAAAAAAACCTCCAGCTTTAGCTCTTGTCCCAATTTTATCTTTTGTTTTATAAAAAACCTTTAATTATGTCCTAAAAACTACCCTACACTTTTCTTTTTGTCCCATGAAAAACACCAAAACTTTTTTTTTAAAAACCAAAAACTCAACTTTAGGTGCAGTATCAATTTATCATAAACTCTCATAAAAAAATGCAAATTTACCTCTATGTTAGTTTTTTAAATTTTTCCTCATAAAATCTCAAATTATTAATGTTAAATGACTCTCCATTAACCCTCTATCAAAATTTAGTAATTTTGCGCCCGTCAATTTCCATGCTTAGGAATGTTGCATTTTGTGATTTTTTTTTGGTATTAATCCAATTTAGAACAAAGAGTTAATGTGGATATTTGTCATGTAAAAGTTTGTGATTTCTGCAAGATTTAAGAAATTTAGGATTTTTTGGCTGGTAAAATCAAAAAACCTAAATTAGTTTTGGTAAATTTGTGGTAAATTGGGACGGAATTAAGGATTTTTTATAGACAAAAAGAAAATTTATGGTAGAGATTTACTAGACCTTTAGAGGTTTTTTATGAAATAAAAAAAAATAGTTTGGGGTAAGTTTTAGTCCACATCATGTACAGCCAAGATTAATTTGGGGATTTTTTAGGATATTAACCCTATAAAAAAACCTTTAACTTTAAGTTATGTCCTAATTCTACCCTACACTTTTCTTTTTGTCCCATAAAAAACACCAACTTTAGGTTTTAAAAAATTCTCAACTTTAGGTGCAGTATCAATTCTATCATAAACTCTCATAAAAAAAAAAGTGCTAGATTTAGCTCTAGTTTCAAGTTCATTCTAATTTTTTCCTTATAAAATATCACCCACTTTTACTTGATTGTTAAATCGACTCTCCATTAACCCTCCATTAAAATCGCCCTTAGTAATTTTGCACCCTTCAATCTTCCATGCTTAGGAATGTTCCATCTCTTGTAGTTGAAGAGCTTGTACTTGGAATTTATCTATCTCTCAATTGTTAATGAGAAATTTTGAACAAAGAGTTAATGTGGATATATTTATGACTCATGTAAAAGTTTGTGATTTCTGCAAGATTGTAAGAAATTTAGGATGAGATTGGGATTGGCTGGTAAAATCGGGACAAAACTTAAAGTTGGGGGTTTTCCCTATATCAAAAAAAGGTTTGTGGTAGAATTGGGACGGAATCTAAAGTTAAGGATTTTTTATGAGACAAAAAGAAGAGTTTATGGTAGAGGTGGGACTAGACCTAAAATTAGAGGTTTTTTATGAGATAAAAAGTAAAATCGAGACAAAAGCTAAAATTTGAGGTTGTTTAGGATATTAGGCCACATCATTACAACCAAGATTAATTTGGGGATTATTTTTTGCCTTCTCAAGGCATATTAGGTCAAGAATAAATTATGTTCTATCCCTCCAATTTCACTTTATTTCTAGTCACGTCTTTATATTTTTAATTTGTCTAATCAAGTCATTCTACTTTCACATATTTTCTAATCAAGTCTAGCACCAAATATGACCAAATTCAGGCAACATGACCATCGAACGACACTAAAGTGTGACGTGGATGAATTATGCAAATGCCCACCTGTATGCGTGTGGAAAAATTTAGCCAATGGAGACAATGTCATAGTATGACGCGGATAAAACTCAGTCATTGGGGAAGCCCACGCGGATGTCCACATTGGAAAACTTTACTTAGGTCACACTATGTCATCCTCAGATGGCTATGTCGGGTGCAATTGGCTAACATTTGGCATAAAAAATGGCTCAATTAGAAAAATTTGTAAAATTACAAAGACTTGATTAGGGGAAAAAAAAATACAGGGACTGGATCAAAATAGGCGTAAAAATAAAGAATAAAATTAGTGATTACTACTTCTATATAGATCGATATTTTATTTAATACCTATTTTGGGAATAAAATCAAGGGGATTCATTTTGTTTAGGCACAAGAGGAAATTGTCTAGTTTGAGAAGGCACCGCCTAATTAGTAATACCACACGTTTCGACGATGCGTGTCAAGAAGATGGTTTTTAGCCTAACGTCTACCTCTATAATTATTCGGATGTCTCCTGTCATGCACGGTTTTAAATATAATTCACTTAAAAATTCTTTTGGGTTATTTATATATATGGTAAAATCAATACAAAAAGATGAATATGCAATAATGCAATATCGTATACTAGAAGAAAATTTCGTTTGTTTTGATCAGATTATGAGAGGAATCGAAAGTGAAATAATTTTCGTGGGAATAATTTGGTTTCCATGTCGGAATACATCTAACTCGAAATTAAAGTGCAATTAACGTTGGTGTCAGCGGATTAATTAAGTCTTTTTCCTCGTTTATTTTTATTTCTATTCAAATTGATGTAAAGAATGGTAGGAATCGAACTTTTGTTATGCCGACGTGGCTCAATCACAAAAAATTCAACATACCTTATTTTATAATTCTCATTTTTGACCAGTTCCATGGTGATGATTCGTGTTATGATCATTTTAAAATAAAATATTACTTATGTCACTTACAAAAATGAATTAAATTAAAAAAAAAATTATTGTAATTCTCTGTCTATAATGAAAAAAATTATTAACTAATTATTTCAAACGATCATTTAATCATTTATTTTTCATAAAACAAACAGAATTTGAACATGTTTTTTCATCATTACTTTATTTCTTGAAGATCTCCTGTAATATGATGTCGGTTTAGCTTTTCTTGATTATCTTACATAGCAATACGCAAAAATATATTTATGTATATAGGTACACACCTATGCAAACCGTCCACAGTGGGATAGTCATCTCCTTTATACACCATCGTAAGAACGATAAAAATTTATTCAAATAAAAGGTAGCGTAGAACCTACATAACCCAAAGTTTAATGAAGTATTCGATTGAATAATACTAAAACTTTCGCCATCGACATGACATGCATCAAGAAAACCGATTCCATAATTTGATGAAGCATTTATTTATTACAAACCGAAGTTCTATTTAATGCCTAGGAAATTGGTATGAATTTGGTCAGACGCAAGGAAGATGCGTGCACCTACCTTTGCTACCTGAATTAGCGATCTCTGTCCTGATTTTTATAAAAACGTTGCTGAGGTACACATGATATGAACCGAAAACAGTTTTCTTGTAAAACATAGATGACGCTAGGGCAAATTGACGTGATTAAAATAATGATGTCCTAAGTTTTTAAAAAATGGAATGCGTGACCGCGCTTGACAACGTTGCAGCCCAATCCCAAAACGAAGAGAAAGCTATTTTGATTGGGAAAAGGTCGTGAGTTTGGTAGGTTCGTGACTAGTGTATCCGTGCACGGTGCTCGCCTCACCATGGACGGTGCCGGCTTTAACTGGTTCAATGATCTTTTGGGTTTGGGCGGTTTGGAAGCACGACGTGCCTGTTCAAACGAAAATATCTTATGATTTCTCAAATAGGATGATGCCTGCTTCAAAACGTAACGTTTAATGGAGGATGCTCGAGATGGATTCGAGATACCTGGAGGATATGCGTACTTGCACTTTACCAGTACATTATTAGAGAAAGGCTAGTAAAAAAATTTGACCTTTCGCTAGCTATATTATAGGGCAAAGTCAAAGTATTATGATCATGTTCATGTACATGTATCTACGTACCGATAACACTTAATGACCCATGGTCGATCACACCAGCCAAGTCATTGCCGGTCACTACTTTTGGAAGCAAGGTCAGGACACGAGCCTAGATGGCATTGACAACTGGGAAAATTATCCAAAAGGTTTTAAACTTATTGCATTTTTACTAATTCATTCATAAACCTTTCAATTTTACCCTTACGAAATTTTCATTATTGGGTTAGCCATACACTTCACATGTTTCTAGCGATTCACATGGTAACATCAAATGATACAAGTCTTGGATAAGAATTGACAACGCACTAAAATGCCCTTGTTAACGATCATTTACTCCGACAGCATCTAAGATTCCTTGAATAATGTGATATCTCACACCGGGTAAATCCTTAACCCTTCCCCCTCTTACTAAAACTATAGAATGTTCTTGTAAATTATGACCAATACCAAGTATATAAGCAGTGATTTCAAATCCAAAGGTTAATCGTACTCTAGCAACTTTACATAAGGTAGAGTTTAGTTTTTTGGGGGTAATAGTGGAAAATTTGACAAATAAGTCACCCTTACTGCCACTTTACAGAACTGTACATGAGATTTTCACCTCATATAACTCCTCGTTCAATTCTTTCGAAGTCATTGGTCCTTTTCCTCGTTCGAGAATCTCCTCCCTTCTTCCACTTCGTCCTGAAGAGTAACTATGACCAATTCAGTTACGTTTTCATGTTCCAATTGAACATTTTCCATTTTGGATTATTTCTCAAAAGAGAAAATTTTCTTTTTACCAAACATCTGCGGATCCAATCACAATCTTATAATAAGAATAAGAGATCTTTTTTTATCAATCTCCTTGCCCCTCATTCTTCAAGAATTAGAAAGATCATTTTTAAGTTTAAATTTATTCATTTGAAATCTGGGTTCTTCTACTCCATTTTTATTTACTTATTTTTTGATTTCTTTTATTTTTTGATTTCTTTTTTTATTCCCTTCCATTATTCCTTAAGTCCCATAGGTTTGATCATGTAGAATTTGACCCTTTTAATCTAATCCTGTTAATTGAGTACAACCGGTCAATTTTGATTGGAATTCGCCGAACGTGAATTCGCCGATGTGAATGCCAACTGTCTGATGTGGCATACCTAACGCTAACATGAGTAATTTTTAATGATATTGTAATAATTTTTCAATCTTTTCTTTTCTTTTTCACTTTTTGTTTTGTTTTCCTTCTTGAATTTTTTTTTTTTTTTTTCAAAAATAGTGGCCGGCAAGGGTCGAAGAGCCCTCGCCAGCCCCTAGCAAGAGCATCGCTGCCACAGGCGAGGATCACATGGCCCTTTTTCAAATCTAGGCAAGGCCAGCCTCGCCATGGCCTCGCCGGCTGCAGGCGTTGACAGGAAAACTTAAGAATCGATGGGCTAGAACTGCTGGAATCGGCGATCAGAAAATTATAGGTGAAGGAAGAGCGGCCCTCATGCGGCCCATTGACGAAACCTACTCGCCCCTTTCTCGAATGTAAGAGGTGAAGGGACTTAAAGCAATCAAGGCTCGACGATTCAGGCGAAGCAAGTATGAGTTGAGTCGGCGTTCGTTGCTGGTGCTCGGAAGGCTCCTCGCCGAAGTCGCCCTTCATCCATCCTCGCACGTCCGTCCCCCACGAGAAACCCAATCCGAGCGTGAAGCGACCCACCGGCCGCGAGCTCGAATGAGACCAGGGAAATTTCCGGTGAATTCATCGTCACCGTCTTTCCTTTCCGGGATCCTCATTCCGGCCAAATCCCCTTTCCTTATCCTTTCCAATTTCCCGGTTTTGCTCTTGAGTTTCTAGATTTGGGCAAGGCTGTGTGAGGGCCGCGCCATCCTCACCCGTGGTTGGCAAGGTGTTGCGGTTAGGGATGAGTGATTCTAGGTTTCATACCGATTCCACTTGAAACCTGAAATCTATAAGTTGAAATGGATTTTTCATTTTCTAGAACTCAGAAGCATATCCTAGAACTTGGAATCTATTCATCATAGGTTAAGAGTCAATTCTAGACTTTGCCGAGTTCCACATGTATTATTAAATAAACGATTACAATGAATTATCATATTTAATAGCCACCAATTACTACTATAATTCACTAACTATAATTTATATTTAGACACAAAAAAATATGAAATATTAACAAAATAAAAATCTCAATCATAAAATGAAAACTCGGACTAGTGATTCCAATTTATACACTCATCATAAACGCCGTAGTAGAATATTGCAAGATCGCGTAGAGATATAAATCAAGAAAAACACAAAAACTTGTACTGGATTTTAGGTTACAAGTTCCAAGTTCTACTAACCTAAAACTTGGAACCTACCGTTAAAACAAACTTCCCAATTTTTAGAATTTGGAATCTAATCTACATATCTTAGAACTTGAAACAATGCCCCTCAATTCGATTATCAAATTCCAACTCTTTAGAACCATGCTCACCCTTAGTTGTGGCCTTCACTAAAACAAAAATTATGAAGGAGAACGGAAAAAAGAACAAAAAAGAAATAATAATAAAAATTATTAAAATATTATTAAGAATTGTCAACATTAACACCAATGATATCATATTAACACCAATGATATCATGTAGGATGGTCAGCATTTATATCAGCAAATTTCAGCCAAAATTAACTAGATGAATTCAATTGACAAAATGTAAAAAGATTTAAGACCCCATTTAAAAAAAAAATATTGAAAAGTTTAAAATTGAATTAACAAAGGTATAATAAGTTTAAAACATTTTGGACAATCTTCCCTTAGCAACTGCATCCCCGTCTCTTGGCAATTGGGGTAAAATGAATTAATGACTACATCCTTCAATTATTTCCGGTAACAGTCGTTGAATTTCGCATGAGTCGAACACAAATTACTTATCTGAAAAAGGGACAACAAACTGCAGGTCAAAGCTGAACAAAATCCGAGAATTGCCATTCACATTGCACGGATGCACATCGAAAGGCCAAAAAAAAACCCCACCATCCTAGTGAGGATCAAGAGCCTCCACATATGTTAATGCAGTGTGTTATTACACAAGCCTTTGAATCACAAATGTAGAAACTTCAAACACGATTTGGAAAGCTCGACAATAATCGCGGATTTGACCATCAGACTCGTGCTCAACTAGTGACTTTTCAAAGCTACATAAGTCATAGGAAAAAATAGGTTCGTCAGCAGCCCATGAGTATAGGCTAGTTCTCATTAAGATGGTTAAAAAGGGTGACCGTCGGAACGACGCGAGGCACAGCTCTAATTACTGAAAACCTGATTATATGTGGTTCGTAAAAGTCCTATTCACAAGCCCAAGTCCTCCTAGTCAAAATAAAATAATACCTTCCTTCCTAGTCAAAATAAAGTACCACTCGAGCATTCTCGGAAGCCCTTCGATGGCGTAGAATTGACTGGGCAACTTCGAGCAATCTGTGAGGATTGGGAGTCTTCACAGAATTCGATCCATCATCCTTGACCTTACAAGTGTTGATGAGCATCTTATCCAAGACGCGCGCCTCTTCAAGGATAAACTCCACCAGGCCAAGAAAGCTGCTCAAGCGGTGATCCCTAGGATCAAACCGAACAATGTTGACCCGCCTCAAGTGTTGATCCAAGCATTTGAGTTTATTCTTCCTCTTTAAGGGTCCCGAGTATCTGTGTGTACTGTGCGTACTGATGGCCAATGCCTTGCAGTCCCTATCGAACTCGAGCTGCAGAGGAAACCGAGAACAAGGGAATGTGATCAGTCTACAACATAGTGAAGAAGTCCCAACAACATCACTCTCGCTATTGGTATCAGTTTCAAAGATGCATTTGGATTCAATTACACATGCAACGCTCTGCACTTTGTGCCAATGGAAATGCTTCTCTGGCAACATCTGACAATGAACCTGCCTGCTAGAGACGATCAACCTCTTGAAACAACTATTAATTTGATGGATGGAGTTATGTAGGTCTCGCATTGGAGCATTTAAGCTATTTCCAAAGCAATCACCTTACTTGATCCATGCTCTGATATTCTCTTCAACATCTTAAAGGTGTTCCCAGCATGCGAGGATTCCCAGCCATGACTGCCACCAAGAAGCAGACCACCCACTAATCCAACTGGGTTAAGCCAAAAAAAATTTGGCTAAACATAGGCTCTAAAAAGAAGATATAGGAGGTGAAGGGGACTTTGAGCTAGAACAATTGATTGAAGGAAAACCAGCAGGTCAAGATAATAAGGAGGTTCAAGAAATTGCACAGCTCCCTTGGTCAAAGAAAGAGGCCTTGCTCAAGAAATGGGTTGAGTTTTGACCCTACTACCAAATGGTTGGCGGTAACACAAAACTCGGTCAGTTTCATGGGAGTTGGGTGCTTGTCCCAAACAAGGAAAGAGGGTTGGGAAGGTAAGCTTATGAGTAAATCTTCTCTCCATACCTTCGAAAGCTGCCAATTACACTAAAGAAAAATGGGTAGAACAGAGCTTTATGGTTGAGCCATATCAACACAAGGCCCCATAACCCTCTCACATACCTTAACATTCATTGAGGCACACTCCCATTTGCATTAATTAGTATAAACGAAAATAATTATCCCACTTAATTTGACACTAATAACCCTCGAAAAATATTTCAACAACCATTAGCATAACTTATTAATCTATTAGAGTAGAGTTTTGTACTTGGGCTACATCATCACAAAGCTCCATTCTAGATTGCATCTAAAGATTTCTGGCAATTTCCACAACAATGAAAACAAACTAACCCTATTTCCACATTCATAAAAAAATAAAATGTGCTTCTTGTAAGTCAAGAGCATCAGAAGAAAAGAAAGGCAGCAGTAAAGACATTTAAATACTCGATGAAGGGGACCAGATCAGTTCCTCCTCCGTATGACGCTTGGTTTCTGTTAATTCTTCAAGCATACTGGTACAGATACTACTATATTTACTCAAACAGAGCTAGTTTTGACAGGAATTTACCCGCTTCCAGAATGGTTGAATCATCTTGATGACCAATTTCTCCACCTGTGGTGAACTTTCTATCATGTTCAATATACCGTGACATTCCAATGATTGACAACGAGTGTTTAGAATAAGAGATTTGCAATTGGGAAGCAGAGGAGGCAAATCTCCGTTCTCCAAAAGTGACAGAACCTGCACATCCAACCCAAAAATAAAAAAGAGGAAGAACGGTTAGAAATTTTCTCATTTAGTTTATACAAAATCTACAGAAACCATAATCCTCATACAGGATCTAATTTTCAAGAACAAACCAGGGTTCGCACTACAAACAAAGCCAACAATTACAAAGCCATAAAGTGAATGTATTGCCACTGCTTCACGAAACTAGGACCTACTGTCACACAGAAAATTACTGCAACTTATGTCACCATTCAGGGCTACGAAGCCATTGACAGGGGTGTCAAAAAGCCCTTGGCCTGATAAACCAAACCACTTTTGGTTCAGAACATTTATCAGTTGGTTTTTCAATGTTCAGGAAAGGGAAAACACAGAACTGAAATGGGTCAGTTTGTGTTTTGGGTAAAGATCCGAGCCAAATCAACAATTTGCTTGTGAACATACATGTAAAGATCCGAGCCAACTTGACAATTTGCTTGTGAACATACATGATTCTGAAGGGAGGAAAAGAATAAAAAGATTAAGACTAAGAACCGCCTTGCTTGCTTTGCCGGAGTGTAAGCATCTGCCCCTAGTTGACAGTCATCAACCACTGAATAGAAAGGGTAGTAAATTCACACGTAGAAAAAAGCTAGTACATTTGCATAAGATCCCATTGTTTGCTAAGTCCTGAAAATATGGCAACAACATTACATAGTACGAAACTTCTCCAACTCGTGTTCTTAAGGAAACAGATTCTAATAATCCAGGAACATGACAAACCAGGGCTCGAGAGCTACCTAAGCATGTGCTTCAACATGTCCAGACATGAGTTTTCTATCAGAGCTAACCGTTTAACAATTCATCAGTCATCTCCACTTCTTAAAAGCATAATACTCGACGCACATCCAGAAGTCGAATCGACCACTTAGACGAAGTATAAATTCAAAGGCAAAACACGAGCAGTACTAAATCCCCACCTGAAGGAACCAACACCCAACTACAAATTCAGTAGCATTGCACAGCTTCTGAAGAATACCCCTCGCCAAGTTGCGCGGCCATTTGTAGTTATCAAACTGATCGCCGACACCGATGCTCATGGAGAAATTCAACTCGGCCTCGGCCACGGAGTCGGCCTCGGCCACTGTCAGGTCCATCCTGGGGAAGCTACCCCGCAGGCGCAGCGTCTGCAAATGAGGAGCCGAAACCTCCAGCGGGGGGTCTCCGGGGGACCAGTGTTCCCACCCATCAATCACCAATTCTCTCATCCTCCTAGACCAAACCTCGACCCGGGCCGCGCCGCCGCAGCACCGCAGCTCGAGGGACTCGAGAGCGGGACTGCCCGCGAAGACCGCCCCCATCTCGTCATCCGTCAACCGCAAGTGCGCCATCGACAGAACCCTGAGAGAGGCCCAATTGGGGGCGCCGCCCCTCGACGGCTCGAGCCCCATCCGGCCGCCGCACAGCCGGAGCTCCACCAGCGAAGTGCAGTCGCGGACGAGGCGCGGCACGGAGCAGAGATTCCCGGCACGCGGGAGCTCCACGCGGAGGTCCTTGACGCGGCAAGCGGTGGCGGTCCAGAGCCAAGACTCGAGCTTGGGCTCGAGCTCGGGAGTGAAGTAGGGGAGATCAAGGTGGAACCTTGCGAGGTGGGTCCAGGAGCGGAGGCGGAGGACCGCGTCGACGAAGGCGCGGAACGGCTCCACCGCCGCCGCCCCCCGCCGCCCGGCGGCGCCGCCGGAGGGGAGGGAGAAAGCGAGGGTCGGGACGGCGTCGTGGAGGGCGCGCCACCGGGCCGACAGGCCGCGGGTGCGGAAGACGTCGGCGGTGGGCAGGAAGGAGAGGATGTGGTGGATGACGGCGTCGGGCAGGAGGCTGATGCGATCGTGCTCTCGCCGCGGCTGCTCGACTTCTTCGCCGGCATCGTCACCTGCGATGGTCGAGGTTCGACGTCGTCTGCGACGCGGAGTGAGGGAACCTGGACATGCGCCACCCGTCGCCATGGTTCCTGTGAAATGGTCTCTGTTTATTCCTTCTTCTTGAATCCTAAAATTTATCACAGAAATATAATTAAATCTTAAAAAAAAAAAATTGCTATAGAGTCCGAAATTGATATAATTGAGTCATTCTACTAACTCAATTGATTTAGACCGACGGAAAATATTGACCTGACTTTTTCAAAATTTTCTTTATCCTGCATGAGCAATACCATGACTTAAATTCTAATTTGTTTAACTAAAATAATAATAAAATAAAAAAGTATTTCAAAAAACAAAAATTAAGTTATAGGCTAGAGCGATAGGCCCTTGCTATTGCCCCCCATTGCCCGAAAGGCTTGATGACCATCACTGACGGCAAGCGAGGGCCTAGTGACCCTCGCCCAAATGTGGTGGCCCTTGGCGAGGGTCGCTGGCCTTGGCTAAGGCCTCGGCGACCCCCACCAATACTTTCCAGCGACAGGGTGGTCGGCAGTAAGGGCCAAGGGCCTTGCCTTTGCTCTTTCTTGTATTTTTTAAAAATATTTTGTATTTTATTAAATTAAGCTTATGGCTAAAACATTAGAATTAAATTCAAAACGATGTTGTTTTAACTTAATGTTCTATGTTTTAGCCATGTCATTGCCACTTAGGAGAGAGAAAATATTTAAAAAAATCACGTCAACATTTTACGTTAGTCTAAATGGACGGAGTTAAATGAAATGATTCAATTATAGCAATTTGATGAGTTTAAAAACTTAATTATACTTTTTGTAAGTTTTAAAATTTAATTACACTTTTGTGATAAATTTTAAGATTTCTAGTTATCATATTCATATTATATATTAAAGAGCCAAAGCCATTAAAAAAACCCAACATATTTATCATAATTTTTTTTACGACACACAAAATCCCAAACTTATACCTGTGTAGGAACATTTATCTTTTGTTAGAATTTTGTCAACGAGGATGCAGTCGTGATCTACCCCAACAGGTTTAAGAGTATTGCCTAAAAATGCGGGCCTAAGATTAAATGCTTGATTATCGGTTTCTTCTGCCCATCATCGCGTGACATTGAGGTATTTTTAAGAATTTCACAAAAATGAGTTGCCAGTAATCTATTAGGCTCGGTTAAAAATCAAGTGAGGCACGAGAGCATGCCATGCTTCCTACGCAACAAAATAATCTAGGGTCGGGGATTTGATTATACTAATTGACCAACTAGTGTCCTTTTAATACATAATCTTGTTCATTTTAAAATAAAAGATTTTTGTCAAATAGTTTGGATTGATTTTATACCATGTGAGTGCACAATCATTAAAGTAGTAATTAGTAGCCAAGGAAAACGTTTAAATAAATTGCATTGGAGAGCAAAGATTTTACTTCAAAGAAAATATAAATACTAATCCTAACTAGACTAAAGGGATCAAAACAGTAAAAGCATGCAAACAAGAGTTTTTGTGAATTTTCTGACAATTGAAACTCTAAAGTAGAGCCTTAAGGGCTTATTTTTTTTGGCACACTTTAGAATTAAGAAACTTCCATTTTTTAAGAAAATAGCTCGGAAAGTTTGTTTTTAAAATTTTTCAAATGAAATTCTGAATTTTCTAACTTTTTTTTATTTTTTTTATTTTCTAATTTTTCAATTTTAAAAAATTAATAAAAAAATCGATTTTTTTAATGTTTTCTGAGTTTTTGAATTTTCGGAAATTCTTTAGAATTTTTATTATTTTTTGAAATTTTTAAAGTTTTTATGAATTTTTTTTATTTTTTGAAATTTGAATTATTTAATATTTTTATATTCGAGAAAATGGGTTCAGACGGGAAAATCCGATCCGGCCATTGACCCGACCCAAACCCAGATTCGATCCTATCGGATTGAAAAAGAAAATAAGATTTTTAATTAATTTTTAATTTTTTTAAGTTTTTAAATGATTTTTCTTTTTTTTTTTTTTTTTGCTTATTCTCTGTTTTATCTTCTCATCCACGCCGCCTTCACTCTCACGTCTCCCTCTCACGTCTTTTCCACCTTTCTATTTTTTTTGTTTTTTGTCACTTCTTTTCACTACCCATTTTTATTTATTTTTTTCTTGTTTTTCTTTTAACCTTTTTTTTTTTAGGTCGTCTTCTTCCCTAGTCTTCTTCACGATGTCCCCGCTCTGCCCGAAGCTTTCCTCATTCTGCACCACGCACAACGCCGGCCGGATTAACCGGCTTTGACCGCCGGACCAACACCGTCCACTGGTCATCCCCCTCGACCGACGTTGGCTACCGCTGGCCACATATTCCGATGACCACTAACTCATTCTCCGGCGCGACCAAAGACTTCGTCGAGTCGAATACACGCAAATATTTCGCAAAAACCACGCGAAAACACAATGAATACAGGCAAAGCAACAAGGGTTCAGCAAGCACGGGGGCAAAAATGAGTCGGTCCTGCGTTAAAACACAGGCTATTCTTCGGTTTTCTTTAAGGCATTTTGTCGAACAGATGGTATGCACTAATGAAACGAGAAGGTTTTGCCTCGATCGAAACTCGACTCGAGCTTAGGCTTCTACATGAGCATGGCAGCACGCACAAAAAATCCAATGGAGGCTCCACAGGACCGAAGCTCGCGTGAACTGGTCAACCGCGAGTTCCGGTCCGTCGCCCTGCAAAAATGGAGCATACATGAGCAGAGGAGACCTACATGGTTTGGTTCGGTGGGGATGCTGCGACGGATGGTGGCTGATGGACGGGCCACCGAAGATGGTGGATCACTTCCTCAAGCTCCAGCTCTCTCAGTGTGCTCTCTCGGTGCTCGCTGTTCCGCCTCGCTCCTCCTGCTGGTTCTCTGTGTCTCCAGAAGAAGGGCGTCGAGGAGTGGGATCCCGTGCACGGTTGAGCCACTCTTTGGCTCTCTTCCCTCTCTCAAGAACCTCTGTCGCTCAAGAGCTCTCTCTCTCTCTCTCCAGCACTTCTCTCGCTCCTGCTCTCTCCCTCTGCTCTGGTGTTCTCCCTCCGTTTTTTTTTTTACTTTTTTGGGTTTCTCCTCTCTTTTCTTTTTTTTTTTACCGTCTTCCTTTCTCTTTTGCTGCAGGTTCGTGCGAGACAGGTTGGAGGAGGACGAAGGCTGGCGTGGGCCGGGCCAATGCCAGATCCGGCCCGACCTGACCTCTAGGCGTTTTTTCTTTTTCTTTTTATATTTTTCTTTTTTTTTTTATTTTTTTTTTTTTTTTTAGTGACTAATTCCTAATTTTGTATGCAATTGAGTCATAAATAAAATAGTAAAATTTAGGTGTCAACAGACGCCAAAAAGCAAACCATGTTGACATGACCTAAGGAAAAATAATAATGACATTGTTTTGGCTGAAAAATCACTTAACATAATCTTAAAGAAAAGTAAATATGTCACATAAATACCAATTTATGGTTTTTATTCATAAATCATTTAATAAAACCTTAACGGAAAATAAATGTGTCACATTAGATATACTTCAGAGTTTTTTTATGTCACAAATCATTTAATAAAGCGAGGGTCGGGACGACGTGTCGTGGAGGGCTCGCCATTGGGCCTATAGGCCGCAGGTCAATAAGACGTCCGTGGTGGGAAGGAAGGAGAGGATGTGGTGGATGATGGCGTCGGGCAAGAGGCTGATGCGATCATGTTCTTGCTGCTACTGTTTGACTTCTTCGCCGGCATCGTCACCTGCGATGGCCAAGGTTCGACGTTGTCTATGAAACGGAGTGAGGGAGTCTGAACATGCACCTTCCTTCACCATGTATCCTATGAATTGATCTTTGTTTTTTTCTTTTCTTTTCTTTTCCCTTACTAAATATTGAAGGACTATGTGCACTATAAGTCCTAAAATTTATCGCAAAAATATAATTGAGTTCTAAAACTTATAAAAAGTACAATTAAATCTTAAAATTTATCAAATTGGTACAATCGTGTTCTCTTGTTGAAAACCTCAATTTTTCTAATAGAAAATGTTAACATGGCATTTTAAAAAAGTTTCCTCCCTCTCACATGGCATTTTTTTAATTAATTTTTTATTTAAATAATATTAAAAACTAAAATAGCTAAAATGTTTTAAAAAATAGAAAAATGGGAAAAAAATGGTAGGGACTCACCGATGGCTACTGCTGCCTCCACCCATTGTCGACCCTAACTGAGGGTGGTCGGCTGGCCTTGGGCAAGGGCCGGCAAGCCTCATTAGGCCTAGGCGAGGCTCGCCCAAATGTAGGCAATGTCGACCAGATTTGGGCACCCTCCTCGCCAGTGCAAGCTAGGGCTGGACCACCCCCCTTAGGTAAGGTCGCCAATCCCTACGATGGGTAGCAACAACAATAGTTATTGGAGTGTCCCTACCTTTTTTTTCCCTTTTTTTCTGGTTTTGTTTTTTAAATTATTTTAGCTTTTTTAAAAGGAAAATTATTTAAAATTGCCACATAGGAGAGAGAAATCAATTTAAAAATATCACGTCAACATTTTCCAATATATAAACTGACGATGTTAATAAAATGACTCGATTTCATCAATTTGACAAGTTTTAGGACATGATTATACATTTTATAACTTAATTGTACTTTCGTGACAAATTTTAAAACTTGTAGTGCACATATCCCTATGTTAAAGGGCCAAAGGCATAAAAAAGAAAGAAAGAAAACTAACATATTCATCCTAAATTTTTTATGTAACGTAATAAATCCCAAACTCATACCTGCATGGGCATGGATACCAATTTAGGGCTTTTTTTTATGTCACAAGAAAACAATTTAGAGTAAATGTGTCACATTAGGTATAATTTTGAGTTTTTGATGTCACGAAAAAAAAAGTCCAAGATAAATATGTGGGCACAATTTGGGTTTTTTCATGACTTTTTCTCAAAATTTAATGGAGAATAAATGTTTTGTATTAGGCGTCACAAGGCATGAGGTCAAGGCAAAAGGGAACATTGTTGAGAAAGTTACAGATCTAGTACACTTTTATTAGTTTGGTTATTAAAAAATAAAGGAGAACATTGTCGAGAATATCATAAATTTATTGTACTTTTATTAATTCGGTTATAAATATTTTCACTGTGTTGATTGAGTCCCCCAACTTTCCACCAAAGGGGACTCCTGCAACGGGATTTGAATCGGGGCATAGTGTGTCGACAGATTGAACATTACCAGCCGAGCCAACTCATTTTGGCTATTTATTCGCACTTCACTAATACATAATTATAGAAAGGCAAATAAAAAAATTGACGTTTTGCCAGCTATTTCGTGTACATATATCTATGCACCAATAAAACGTAGAAACTAGCCCTTAACAAGTCTTTGATGGTCGAGGTCGGGACGCGACCTCGGATGGCATTGGATGGCATTGGCAACTGCCTCCCCGGTCGCTCGGCATTCGGTACAAATTCAATGAATGACTACATCCCTTAAATTATTTCACGAAACAGTATATGAAAGCAAATTGCTTAGCTGAAAAGGGATGACAAAGTGCAGGTCAGTTCCCCCTAAGCCAATCGGAAAAAGCAAGCAACGAAATAGCACGAGCTACAAAGGTCATTCCGAGAATTACCATTCACATTGCAAAGATGCAACCCAAAGGGGAAAAAACCACCTTCCTTGCTAGTCATAAGGAAGCGTTCATGAAAGCACTTAAGCATATTATGAGGATAAAGAGCCTTCACATATGTTACACAAGTCTCTCAATCACAAATGTAAAACTTGAAACACGATTTCAAATATCACCAACAATTATAGCGGAGCCGATCATTAGACTCATGCATAACTAGTAACTTTTTAAACCGACATAAGTCATAGGAGAAAAGTTTGTTTCATCGGCACTGCACGAGTATAGGCCAATTCTCATTAAGACGGTTAAAAGGGCGAGCTTCAGAACCACGAGAGCCACAACTCTAATTATTGAAGATCAGATCGTCTGGGTTCATAAAAGTCCTATTCACAAGCCCAAGTCCTCCTTTCTTCATTTGTCAAAAGAAAGGAAACAATGAGAGAATAAATAAACAAAATAATGCCTTCTTTCCTAGTCATAAAGTACCACTCGAGCGTTCTCGGAAGCCCTTTGATGGCGTAGAATTGACTGGAAAACTTTGAGCAATTAGTGAGGAGTAGAAGTCTCGGCAGAATTCGATCCATGAGCCTTGACCTTACGAGCATCGATGAGCATCGTATCCAAGATGCGCGCCTCCTTAAGGATAAGTTCCACCAGGCCAAGCAAGCAGCTCAAGTCGCGATCACTGGGATCAAACCAAATGTCGACCCGTCTCAAGTGTCGATCCAAGCATTCGAGTTTATTCTTCCACTTCAAGGGTCCCAAGCATAGCTGTGTACCGAGGGTGAATGCCTTGAAGTCCATATCAAATTTGGGCTGCCCAGATAAGACCAAGAACCAAGTGATCGTGATCAGTCTAAAACATAAGAAAGATGAACATTTTCATGAAGTAGACTGTTAAATCAGTGCAACACACGGGTCTACAGCTAGTAACTAGACCTTCTCACTGGGCGGGCTCAAGCAGGGCCTGCTTGGGCTCAAACCCCTGAGGTCCTGCCCAAGCCCACCCAGGCCCAAACTTGTCGGCTTGGGCAAGTGGCCAAGCATGCCAAATGAAAAAACATGGGCAGCCAGGCCTGCGCCCCCATCCGCCACCTTTCTTTCTTTCTTTCTCTCTAAAAATTTCTCAGCTAAAAGAAATAAATAAAAATGAGAAAAAATGAAAAATAATTTCAGGGCTTTGTGTTATTTATTCTATTACTTCACCTATGAGTTTTATACTACTTTAGTATTTTCTCTGTTGTACAAGAAATTTGGTCTTATTTGATCCTATTAGTGTTTATAACTATAAACTATCCTTCTAGCCAAAAAGAAAAAAAAACCTATAACTATCCAAGTAAAAATTATTAATTAGAGACACATATTATTATTCCTTTCAATAAACATATGGGTGGGCCAAGCAGGGCCTGTAATTTTTGTCCAGGCCCAATTCAGCCAAGCCAAGCGGGCCTACCTATTGATCAAGTCTACTAGTAAGAATATGAAAGTTGAAGGAAGAACTAATACATTTGGTCATCCGGATTTTCAATCAGGATAGGACTAGATAGGATAAGATATGAAATCCTTAGATTTTTCTATATCCTATCCACTGTTTGGTGAATCGCAATATTAAAGTCGGATATATTTACATCATGTCATGTATATTTTTTTAATATAAACATCATATCATTATAAATGAACCTAAAAATTTATAAACGGAAATGATAAAAATCTCTCATGACACTATTCCTTAATTTATTTTTATTTTATTAATCCTCTTTTTAAAATTATTTTCTTCATTATTTCTTTTTTCCCCTTTCATCATTCTTTAATAAAATTTTATTAAATAGTAAACTGTATTAACATACCTAAAATACAAAAATACCTAAAATATATATGATAAATATAAATATATAATTTATAGATTGAATGTTTATTACAAGATAGAATTAAAGTTGAATATATAAATTAAAATAAGATTGAATTAAAAAATAAATTTTTAATTTTTAATTTCTTAAATTAGAATTCAAATATTATTTATATTGAACTATAATTTTAATTTTGTCAATTTAATAAGTTTGTTATTTGAGAAAAATAACTTTCCTATTATGGACATTAAAAATCCTATCCACCTTTATCCCACCTCCCTCATGGGATAATTTTATCCAGCTTCTATCCCCCTTATATCCGACTTTATCCTATCCTGAGCAAGCACCAAATGTAGGATAGGATAAATCATATCCTATCCCGAATTTTATTCTAACTGCTAAACGTAGCCTAAGGGTGAGAGAAACCTCTTATTGATCATAATAGCATCGGAAGAGTATTATGAGATTCGAAATTGCATCTAAAAATTTCCGGCTATTTCCACAACAATGAAAAACAAAGCAATCCTTTTTGTCACATTCATAAAAAAGTAAGATGTGCTTGTTGTAAGTCGAGAGCATCAGCAGAAAGGAAAGGCAGCAGTAAAGACGGTAAGCATTCGATCGGAGGGGACCAAATCAGTTCCTCCATATAATGCTATTGTTCTGTAAATTTTCCAGGCATAAAGGTACATATACTACTGTATTTTACTCAGAGACAGCTAGTTCAGACAGGAATATACCGACTTCCAGAATGGTTGAACCATCTTGATGACCAATTTCTCCACCTGCGGTGAACATTCTATCATGTTCAATATACGAGGACATTCACATGATAAACAAAGACTGTTTAGTATAAGAGATTTGCAATTGGGAAGCAGAGGAGGCACATATCCCTCCTCCCAACGTGACAGAACCTGAGCACCCAAAAACAGAAAATAGGAAGAATTGTCAGAATTTTTCTCATTCATTTCATACAAAATCTACAGAAACCATAATCCTATTACAGGATCTAATTTTCGAGAATAAACCAAAATTTACACCACAAACGCAGCCAACCATTACAAAGCCATAAAAAGAAGGTATTGCCACCGCTTTGCGAAATCAGGACCTACTATCACACAAAAAATCACTGCAACTTATGTCACCATTCAGGGCTATGGAAGAATCGACAGGGGTGTCAAAAAGCCCTTGGCCCGATAACCAAAATCATTTTTGGTTCAGAACATTTATCATTTGGTTTTTCAAAGTTTGGGACAGGGAAAACACAGAGCTGAAATGGGTCAGTTCGTGTTTTGGGTGAAGATCCGAGCCAACTTCCTAATTTGCCAGTGAACAGACATGATTCTGAAAGAAGAAAAAGGCGACAGATTCAGACTAAGATCTGACATTTTAGCTTTGCCAGAGCAATAAGCATCTGACCCTAGTCGGCAGTCATCAACTGTTGAATACAAAAAGTGTAGGACATATACATGATAGAAAGAAATTAGGAAATTTGCACAAGATCCCATTGTTGGCTAAGTCGCGTATATGTGGCAACAACATTACATAGTACGAAATTTCTCCAGTTCATGTCCTTAAGGAAACAGATTCTAATAATCCATGAACATGACAGACCAGGGCTCCAGAGCTACCTAAGCATGTGCTTCAACATGTCCAGACATCAGTCTGCTATCAGAGCTCATCATTTAACAATTCATCAATCATCTCCACTTCTTAATAGCACAAATCTTGTGGTTCATCCACCGATATAAATGCGAAGTCGAATCTACCATCTTGACTAAGACTAAATTCAAAGGCAAACCTCAAGCAGTACCAAATCCCCACCTGAAGGCACCAACACCCAAATATAAATTTAGTGGCATTGCGCAGCTCCCGAAGAATACCCCTCGCCAAGTTGCGCGGCCATTTGTAATAATCAAACCGATCGCCGCCATTGATACGAAGAAATTCAAATCGGCCTCGGCCAATCTCAACTCCATCCTGGGGAAGTTACCCAACAGGCGCAGCGTCTGCAAATGAGGAGCTGAAACCCTAAGAGAGGCCCAATTGATGACGCCGCCCGATGACTCGAACCCCATTCGGCCACCGCACAGTCGGAGCTCCACCAGCGAAGGGCGACCGCGGAGGGATCGCGGCACCGGATAGAGAT
This sequence comes from Eucalyptus pumila, assembly GCA_016097595.1. Lineage (NCBI taxonomy): Eukaryota > Viridiplantae > Streptophyta > Magnoliopsida > Myrtales > Myrtaceae > Eucalyptus > Eucalyptus pumila. The sequence continues at coordinate 9,658,812 of CM027846.1, forward strand.
TTCCGGTGGGCGGGAGCTCGAGGCGCAGGTCTTTGACGCGGCACGCGGTGGCGAACCGAAGCCAAGACTCGAGCTTGGAAGTGAGGTAGGGGAGATCAAGATGGAATCTTGCGACGTGGGTCGAGGAGCGAAGGTCAAGGACCGCGTCGACGAAGGAGCAGAAAGGGTCCACCGGCGAGAGCCCGCCGCCACCGCCGCCGCCGCCGCCGCATGTGAGGGAGAAAGCGAGGGTCGGGATGGCGTCGCAGAGCGCGCGCCACCGGGTCGACACGACGCGGGTCTTGAAGACGTCCCTCGGGGGCAAGAAGGAGAGGATGTGGTGGATGATATGATCGGGCAAGAAGCTCGTGCCATCATCATCTTCTTGCTGCCGCGGCTGCCGCCGCTGCCGCCGCTGCCGCGCTGTCGCTGCTCTACTTCTTCGCCGGTATCGTCGCCGGCGATGGCCAAGGTCCGATGTCGTCTGTAAAGCGGAGTGAGGGAGCCTGAAAATGCCCTCTCCGCCATGGATTCTGTGAATTGTGTGCTCTCATTTTTTCTCATTTACTTTTTTAAATGAATTTTGTACACGTAAAAAAAACCAATCTGCTACTATAGAATGTCCAATCTAGTATCAAAGTTGACAATATATGTTGAACTCCCAATTGTTCGGAGACTCGTACTTTTCTACGTAAGTATTTGATTGTCTAGGATTCAAACTTTTCTTCGATTGTCTTGATGGAAAAATTACATGTACTTTTCTACTGTTGCCTTTTAGAGCAATACCTTTCTATGATTGCCTAAAATGAGGTTTTGCTTGATTAGGACCTAAACATTTCTTCGGTCGCCCATCATTGCTGCATAGATCATTTGACTAGGACCCGAAGTTTTCTCTGATCATCTTAATTAGACTAAATTTGGATAAAATCTTTAAGAACAGCTCGACCGAATCGAGTGTCAATGTACTTGAGAGGAAATACTTTCGCAATGACAAATATTCAAAGTGTTGGTTGAGATATACTTACCTAGTGACATCTCTGATTCTTGAGGATATGTCTCTTGCAAAATTAATTAAGGGAGAAACAACATGCATTCGTGGTCGTGCATCAAATTTGATCAATGACAACTTCTATGAAATTTGCATTATCGAATTAATTTTTTTATCATAAAAATATTTGTAATAAATTTACCTATGTTAGTTTCCGTTAAATTGAATCAATATCATAAATAATCATAAATTAGTACACCTATGATAAACATAAGGTAAAACTATAAATCGATATACCTATAAATTGCCCAGTGCCATTCAATTCAAAGAACTTGACTGAAAAATTTAATCGAAACCAACGAAAGTAAATTTATTACAAGCGTACCGATTTAGGGTTTTTGGTGGGGGTAAAAGATTAGTTTGGAATAAATTTATTATAATTGTACCTATTTGGGATTTTTCGTGACATTAAACCTATTAAATATCGAAAAAATTGCTTTACTTTTTATAAATCAAATTTCGACCATAAAATTTTTAGAACAATCAACGGTTATATTATGAAATTTTAAATTATAGCAAATCTCATGAATTCATCATCTTTTCATTATTTTTTTATTTACTAGGAAAAAAAAATATTGCTAGCAAGTATAAGGAAACTTAAAAAAAAATTAAAAGGAGAAAAAAATCTAATTGCCAATCGTTCAAGGGTAACTCCCAAATTTTAGCACTAATTACCATACGTTTTGATAGCATAAATTGACAATTAATTGCCATAATTAGTCGCTAATATTCACTTTCCTTTCCTATGACTTATTTTCCATCTATATTGTTTCCACGAAAAACTTTCCTTTCTTCCTCGGTCTCTTTCTGTTAATAATTTACTGTCAATTAACAGTAATTTCCTAATTAAGTATAAAGATTTGGAAACTATAACAAATATTGAAAATGAGATAAATCTATTTAAGACATTTTTTTTGGCCTAAGCATTTAATCATAATCCAATTAATGCAGGTTGACCTTACTGGGGAATACGGAATGACGGGAATATATTCCCCGGAAGACGTACATTAGAAATAATGGATGGATCTTAGTTAGTCGTTTTAGGTAATAACTCTATAAATTACGGTGGAATCAGTACAGTCTTGTTTCAAATGCGATACTATTAGTATAGATTCGGGGAAAAAAAAAACTAGAAGTTCGTTGAGAGATAATATGTTAAGAAATTTCAAAACTGCTTGGAATAACTAAACTCAATTAGTTTGGTTTCAATACATGAAAAGATGATTTTTTTTTAAATGTCCATTGATATCTACATTAGCATTTATGTATTTATTAAAAGATTTTGTGCAATACACATGTTTATACATAATAATTTCCAGAAATTGTCGTACATGCTGGGCACCATCACATGTATTACTTTGGAGTGCTGGACATATCAAGTGCCAAAACTTGATGAGGGTGGATATTTAACTTTTAAGTGCCAAAATTTTTAAAAGGTATATTTAAGTGTCAAAATTGGAGAAGAAATGAACATTTAAGGTGCGAATGATAATCAGTTTGATCAGAAATTGATTTATGAAATAGTAATAAATTTTTCAATTTCTATTCCTAGATGAATTTCTAAGCAAAAATACATGTTTAATAACAATACAAAAGTTTTCCCTCCCAGGTAGTGAGGGACAATGGTGGACGACAACTCGCAGTGGCAACGGTGATCGGCGGGGGGCAGTAAGGGAGGGAACGATTGTCGGTTGCAATCGGATAGGGAGCGGCGGCGGCGATCGACGAGGGGCAATGGGGGAAGGGGCAGTCGACGATAGTGGGCGATCATTGGCTGGGGTGTGATGGCAGCAGGTGGTGACTAGCAATGGTGATTGTTGGCGGCGGTAGAGACTGGTAAAGGTGACCGTCAGCAGCGGCGGCAATTGGTAATGGTGGCGACTAGCAGTGGCAACTGGCAAGGGTAACAAGAGAGGGAGCTGTCGGCAGTGGCTGGCTAGGAGGGCAGCGTTGGGCAGCGACTAGTAGCAACAGCTTGTGGGGGTGCGCAGATAGACGGTGAGCGGGGACAGCAGGTGGACGGTTAGCTAGTAGCGAGAACTAATGATAAGAAGAGTTTTTGTTTCTTATTTATGTTCCACAAATATAGAAATAGAAAATTTTTACTTGTCATTTTAGTTCCAAATATATTTCTGGATTAAAAATTTATTCCATAAATAGAAAAATGAAATTGTTTACTAAACAGATTCCTGTTTCAAAATCAAGTCTGAATAAAAAATAGTTCTAGAACAAAAATAGAATGGTTATTATGTATGCCCTTAAGTGTCAATGGCTAGAATTTCTAGCCAAACTACTGAAGTGGCATTTTCCGATGACATTTTTTACTGACGTGATAATTATTTTAAAAAAATTATCCACGTGGACAAGGCGAACAATGTCACTAAACAACGTTATTTTAAAGTGGTTGATAAATGACGTAGTTTAGCATATTGAATCAAGCACTATCTCATGTTCGTTGTCCACCTTACGCTCGTTGTCCTTCTCACGCTCGATTCTTCGTGCTGGGTCATCGTTCTCGCTGAGACTTCGTCATTGCACGCTGTTCACTCACGATTGCTCGCCGATCGTTGTTGTTGCTGAGGTCAAGGTGCTGGTCTTGTAGTAGCAGCACACCACCACAATGGTGGCTGGTGGTGGTTGGTGGTCGTGGTGACTGGATTTAGGGTCTTTAATTTGGGAATTTTAGGGATTTTGGCCGATTTAGGGTTTTTAATTTGAGGGACAGAGGAGATGACATCGTTTTGCATATTGATTGTTAAGTAGACATTCCGGCGAGTTACGTAAATCATTTTTATTATTAAAATAAAGTCACGTTAGATTTCCGGCTAGCCTCGTTAGAGTTGGTATTTTTTTTTTTTTTGGTAAAGAGGTTAGAGTTGGTATTTAAGTGTCCAATTTAAAAAAAAAACAATGACATTTAAGTGTACATTTCAAAAATTTTGACATTTGCATTGTATTTTTGCCTATTACTTTGGCATTGAGTTATCGATATTAAATTAGACTATCCTTGATACCTTACATAATTATAGTATTGATGGATGCCCATAGGCATCGAGTAGTATAGGTAGATTATGTAAAACGATGTGTATTGATCGATTTCAATGTACTTGTAATTTAATAATAAAGAACAAATTCGAACATCGATGAAAATTGATAACTTGAGCCGCTCAAATTGCCATCCAGTTTCTCTGCATAATAAAGCAACCTCAAAGAGGGTTCAACCTCAAACTTCGACACATGAAAAGCTCATGTTTTTATGAAGTGAATCGTACAGTATAATGTCAAACAAGGGGTGAATTGTGATCTAAAAGATCAATTAAATTCCTAACATTTAAATCATCATTCCTTAAATCTCTAACACTTTCTAAATTTAATGTAATTTTTTTGCTTATCTTAATTTTTCTTATTAAATGAAATAGTTGAGCTTATTGTTCTAAATAGACCAATCCTTCAAATGTTTATTTTAAGTTATAGTTATTTTAACATTTTCACATTATACCCAGAGCGTGTGCCCTTTTACTGGCATAAAGAAATGCAGTGATTTCTACGTTTACATCGTTTTATATTTTAAAACAAAAGCAAGTGAAATCTATGTAAGAATAAATTGGCCGGATTCCATAACTCTCCATTGCAATGGGGATTTTCATTTTTTCCCTTCTCACGATATATAAAGAAATTTGATTTCATTAACTCCATCCAACTTAACAAATGGAAAATACTGATAATCTTTAGGACTTGATTACATCAATTTGATAAGTTTTAGAACTTAATTACATTTTTTAAAAATTTTAGAATTTGATAACAAATCTGACTAAACTCAACTGCAATAATTGTCGGGGGACGTTAAAATATGATGCGGGCAAAATATCTTGTTGCCCTTGTGGATGTGTACGGAAAAAGTGTAGCCAATGAAAGCAACATTAAAGTTTGTAAAATACAACTAGTGTTAATGTTTACGTGGGTGTCTACATTGAAAAAACCTTCAGCAATGACATCCTCCAACGGCCACGTCGGTTGGAATTGGAGGAATTTGGTGTCTAAAGAACTTGATTAGAAAATTTTTGAAAGTAGAAAGACCAGATTAGACAAATTAAAAATAGAAAATGGGCTTTGTTTGTTAACTGTGACCATTTTGATCCACTAGGAAAGTGGTTATGGTGCATTTGTTTCGCGAAAAATGAATAATTTGGATATTTTCGTAATGATTGGTTATATCGTTTACAAAAATAAATGAAAAAATTTCATCATCTTCAAAATTGTTTAGATATAAATTATTATTGATAAAGAAATTTTTTCATTGATTATTTATTTCATGCAATATAAGTCATATTTTTGAAAAAAATATTCTCTATATCATTTATTTTTTCTTGAAATAAATGGAATATTGATTTTCTTTTCGTTGTTTTTAGTTTCAACTTGCCCGTAATAATTATTTACATTCGGAAAAGGGGGTCGTAGCTTATTGTAATTTAGTATGTACTGAAAAGCAAAAGAGGAATGGCATTTTGCCCATCATGAACGTAATTCATCGTTTCTTCCATATTGGGCTTTGTTTGACAGGGCAATCATGCGAAGAAATATACACGTTAAAAGTATCAAACATCACTTATGCACAAGATTTATATACTTTTTATATACATGTGGTCCTCCTCCATCTATTAGTGTAAGTTTTTGGATTACACATTTTACTATGGTAGCAAAGCTAGATTTTGTCCTAATTTATTCCTTGCATGTAGTCTTTCGTTCGTGGAATTCCAAATGTTGTTACTGTTGTGTCTTGCATGCTAGAGGGGATGTTAAAGGGTTTCACATTTTATCTAACAAGGTTTATACGCTTTTTATATATACACGATCTCTCTTCTTATATTAGATTAATTTTTTGGGTTAGACATTCCTACATTATGTTCTAAAGGGCAACGTCAGCTTTTATTAGGAGTAAAGTAAAACAGTTTGTCCAAAATTTCCACCTTTATATTTTGCTTAGTAGTGGATTTCGCGTGTGATGCACGGTTTTAAATATAATTCACTTGAAACTTCTTTTGGGTAATATATATTGTAAAGATCACTATAAAGAAAAGGAAAATATGCAATTAACAGATGTTGCTTATTAAGAAAATTTATATGTTTCAATCTGATTATGATATATATATATATATATATATATATATATATATATATATATATTTAAAATTGAAATAATTTCCAGAAAATTAGTTAAGTCCACATGTCGAAAATACACCTAAACCAAAATTGAAGTACAATTAACGTTTTTGTTGGCTCAAGCTGGGCCTGCTTGGGCTTGAACCCCTGAGGTCCTGCCCAAGCCCCCCCTCGGGCCACATTTCTTTTTTTCTATTTCTAAATTTTCAGCTAAATAAAAATAGAAATTGGAAAAAAATGAAAAATAATTTTAGGATTTGGTGTTATTTTATTTCATCACTTCACCTATGAGTTTTTACTACTTTTTTCTACCATACAAGAAATTTGGGCTTATTTGATCCTATCAATATTCATAAGTATAAACTATCTAAGTGAAAATTAGGGTAAAAGTAACAAAAAACCCTAAACTATGCCCATTATGGGCAAAAGTACGCTTCAAGTGTCAAAAGTTAGCACAAAGGGACCAATTAAGTGCCAAAAGTTACAAAAGTGATACTTAAGTGCCAAAATCGGAGAGAAATTGATCACTTAAGTGCCACTTTGACCAAAATCTGACCAAAATGCTGACGTGCGCAATTTCCAGTGAAATAAGTACAAAACGGCGTCGTCTTGCATGTTAACGTAGTCAAACAATGCAAAAACGATGTCGTTTTGGTGCTGACGTGGTAAACAAAAATATAAAATTAATTAAATTAAATTTATTTAAAACATTTAAAAATAAAAAATTTTAATATTAGAAAATTAAAAAATTAAAAGAATTAAAAAATTAAAGAAAAAGGGGAGGCGATGGCGGCGGCTGCAGCCACCTCCCCCCTTTTTTTAAAATTTTTAAAATTTTTTCTTTTTAAAATTATTTAATATTAAATTTTTTTTTAAATGTTTTAAATAAATTTAATAATTTTTATATTATTTTTTTACCACGTCAACACCAAAACGACGCCGTTAAGATCGCCACGTCAGCATTTCGGTCGGATTTTGACACTTAAGTGTCACTTTCAGAACTTTTGGCAGACTTAAAGTGTCTTGTGTCAACTTTTGGCACTTCAGGGATCCCGATGTCGCCCATTATGACACATCTATCACATTCTTTTTTTGGTGACATTAAAAGTACTAAACTTATACCCATTTGATACCTTGTATTATGTGACACATTTATCTTGAATTTTTTTTTATAACACTAAAAATCCCAAATTTGCATCCATTTGACACATTTACCCTAAAAAATTGATGTCATAGGTATAAATATGGGGTTTTGGGTACAAAAAGAAAAAGTTTAGGATAAATTTGTCATACAAATATAAGTCTAGAGTTTTTGGTGTTACAAGAAAAATGTTGGGATAAAATGTGTTACACGAGTACAAGTTTGGGTTTTTTGGTGTTACAAAAAAAAAAATTAAGGTAAATGTGTCACAATGGATAAAATTGAGATTTTTTATGGCTTTTTCCTTTAAAATTATTAATAAAACACATGTTACATTTCCTTTCAATAATTATATGGTCAGGCCAAGTAGGGCTTGTGATTTTTGTCACGCCCTGAACCCCGGGTACGCACACATCCCTTGGTGGTCAAATAAAATGCGACGTTCTAAGATGCATCGTCGGCTCATTCGTTTTATGCACATGTGGAAACAAACTCATAAACCCCAAACGACAAACAAATACATGGATAGTAAAAGCAGGATGATCAATTTTCACAAATCACACTTTATAAACGAACCGAGATAAACCTATAGGTTTAAAAACAAGTCTGTTCTAAAAAGAACGCCCTAGGCCACTTACGCTCCAGACCCTTCTGCCTCGGTCTCCGGGTTTTCCAATTTACGAACCTAAAAATGTTAACCCACGACGGGGTGAGATAAAAATCTCAACGAGTCAAATCCCTAAACCTTGATTAGGACGCAAATTCACCTCGAAAGCGGTCCTAAGCACACACCACACAAAACTCACCTCGCTTCGGCAAGTCCCTACATGTTAGCTCATCACATATAGATTGTAGATATCACAAGCACGATTAATAACCAGAACACATCAATTTTCATATCTCAAACAATCACAGGGTTTCGATTATAAGATAAAATCATTATGACACGTCTCATATCGTGCCACATAATTTTGCCCCATAAACAAGCGCAGCTACCACAACCACATAGTGTGTTCCAATTATTACGACCCAACGGCCACGGCCAACTCGACAGTCGGCGATCATCCGAACCCCCGTCGGGTATCCGATAAAAATCAGGCATCGTCCCGCTCCGTCGGGCACGACAACGTCTAGAACCCCCACCTAGACGACATCCCATAAAGGGGCATCGGTCCGGCCTCCATCACGACCGGCTTCCAGACCCCCACCGGGCATCCAATAAAATCGGGCATCATCCCCAAACTCCCGTTGGGTGACGGGTTCCACTTAGTGACCACACACGCACACACTTGGCCAAGAACACCGTGCTTTGCACTCAAATACCTCGTGTTCAAATAATGGACTTGGCCACTTTTTTTCGTATTAAAAATTATCCTAGTAAAATAATTGTGCGTGGTCACGCTTTTAAATCAAACCATCGAATTGGTACGCTCTCAGTTAAAAAATCCACGATTTTATATAATACATAAAGTTTGGCATCAAAACCCGACACCTGTCATTTTTCCATCCAAAAGCCCATAAAACCAAGTTTTGTAATAATAATCGGAACCCACCATAGAGCACTCAATTACATAACATCACGCATAAGTTTTCAGCCCACCAAACATCACCCAAATCACCAAACAAACACTTTCCAGCAAACAAGGCATCAAGAACAATCACAAAACCACAACCGGCCCTTCTCGGTAGAAACCGAGTCTACTCGCGCGTCTCCAAGTTTAATTCCAGAAACATAACCAAATGAGTTTAGAAAATTCTCAAATTTGAATATGTTATAAATGAAATATAAAAAAACATTTTTCATGAGACACCTTGACCCAAATCTTCCTAGAATAAGAGTAGTAAATCGCTCAAACTATTGCCAAAACTGTGTCCAGGTCCAGAAATTCTGTTTTCCAAAATCAACTTGGTTTGAGATTCAAAACTTGTCCGTTTACTCTGAAATTTTACTCTGTTAAACTACAAGATGTGAGGACAAACTTTTGTGAAGAAACTCTTTCAAAATTCGAACCCTAAGAGTTGATAAAAATCCATTAAACACCAAAAGATCACGGGCTCCTGCACAAACTGAGATTCTATTTTGCATGAAACGAAGCTGAAATCTTGTCTTTTTCAATCCATAAAATCTTGAGTAAAATATATGTTATATTTGAAGATGTTTAGAACATTTTCCAAAAAGGAAGCAACCTCAAAATCTTAACACATTTTGACCCATAAAAAAGGCAAACGGCGAGGGTCCAGTAAATCGATCTATAGAGAATTCCACTAAATTGAGCTAAACCAACTTAATTACCACTAATCCTTCTTAGTACTAATCTAACCATGATTAGAACTAATAAACAAGCTAATTAATACTAATCTAACCACCATAATTAACATTAATCTAACCCCTTAAGCATAATTAACAACCTAATCAAGGATTAGGGAGTTAACTCACTGGATTAGGGCGGCAACGGGTTCATGGCGACGGCGGCGTGAAGGCGGTGAAGACCTAAGCCTATGGCGTCTCCAATGGAGGACCAACCGGGGTTGAAAAAGCTAGGGGAAGCCCACGGCCAAGCTGGAAATTCGGTTATGTGGGCTGGCTGAATGGTTGGGGCTGAGGCGGTTCGGCTTGGGTTGGTGGCAGGCAGCTGGTCAGGTGGAGCTGGCGAGCTGCTGCTGGCCAGCGGCTGAGTGGACTAGCTAGAAGCGTGAGGAGCTGGCTGGGCATGGGCTGGTTGAGTGGCTGGACCAGCGGATAGGCGAGCTGGACGGTAGGGCTAGCGGGCGGACTAGTGGCTGCTCGGCTGGACGCGGTTGCTGCTGGCCTTGAGCTGGTGCTTGCGACAACAAGGGGAAATGAAGATAAATCCGAACTAGAGGGGAAAATGGATGAGGGTGTGCGGCAGTTGGAGGAAGGAATGAAAAATGAAGCAGCGGCTGGTCTGCGGGGGGGCATGCACGAAGAAGAAGGGAAGAGAGAGAGAAGAGAGGGAACAAGGAACCAAGAAGGTCAAACATGCAGCCAATTAGAAGCGAAGCAAAATATCAAGCACTTGAGTGTTTGGCCACAAAGTCTTCAGCTCACAATATTAATGGGCCAACCAATGGCTGATTTTCTCTTATTTCTTCATCAAACAAAGGCAATTTGGTAGCGAAATAATTCCCCTTCAGTAGCCATACGAATTTCCCTTCAACTCTTCACATAACAATTCAAATTGGTGGCCAAAATTCCAACTAAAGGTGCTCGTCCGAATTTCCTCCTATTTTCTTTTGCCAAATTTGATTTTCTGTAAAAATTCCCGACTCGACGAAATTTTCCCGAAAGATGAGACAATGTCCTAAAAATAAATCGTGACACGCTCGAACGTTCGATTCCCGAAACCAAATTCAATTTCATGGTTAAGATCGACCGAATGCGATTTTAGTACAACCTAACCTATCGGGTAGCTAAAAAACACAAAACCTCTCTAGGATGGCGACCAAGCTCCTATTCACGCGATTTCTTCCTCGGCTGATTCCAGGCGTTCGGACCGGTAGTTGAGGCTGCCATTTGGCAGCGAGAGGCGCTTTGGACCCCTCTACAAACCCTTCCGAAGCTTTTCCCTGGTACGTTTCATTTTTGGGCCGTCTATGGAGGAGATCGGTTAGGGTTTTTCCCGATCCGTTGCTGGTCGTCTATTCTGTTGCTGGGATGGCCTTGGCTTCGGCCAAGGCCCATGGTTTAGATGAAGGGCCGAGTGCTTCTGCTCTAGGTCCCCATCATCAGGGCCGTTCTTCTGTTGATGGGTTACTTATGAATGATAAGGGGCGCATGCCCTCGAACTCGAGTTCCCCGACTACAACTGGCAGGTCGGGTTCTGCTCATCATCCTGCTGGGTTGCGAACGGGAAGCGATAATCGCTCTTTGTCAAATGCTATTGTGAATGAGAACACCGGTGGTGATAACCAAGCCCCTGTTTTGCTGGAGGAACCTACTGTTCGTGCTCGTTCTTTCCGCACTGATGGACGTAGAGGCAGAGCAGAGGAAGATCGTCCTCCAAAGGTCCCCAGCGAGCCTTCTCAAGGAGCTCGAATCTTCGCTCTTGGGCGAGTGTGGCTGTAGCTAAAGTAGCCTCAAAGGGATATGACCTTGAATACTTCCCTCCAACTCGAGTCAATAACCGACCGGTTGTTGGAATGACAGAAGAGGACATTCTAGTTGCAGATTCAAAACTGTAAGAGTGTCTAGTGGGATACTACATAGGTAGGAGGATACCGTTTGTAGTTACTGAAGCAGCTTTTAAAAAGGCTTGGGGAACCAATTTGGCAAGAGTTATGGCAAATGGGAAGGGCTTGCTTTTCTTTCATATCTCAGACAAGGAATTTCGAATGAAGGTGCTGGAAGGAGGGCCCATTACCGTCTCCAAGGTCCCCTTAGTTCTTCAACAGTGGAGACCGGCTTTGGAATTGAGGAAAGATGCTCACCTCACTGTGCCTGTATGGGTTAGACTCATAAATCTCCCTGTTGCATTCTGCTCTGCACAATCAATAAGCAAAGTTGCTAGTGGTGTCGGGAAACCATTGTATGTCGACTCAAGAACATAACAGATGCACATGCTTACCTATGCTAGAGTATGTGTAGAGATCACAGCCAACCAACCTCATTGTGAGTGTGTTGAGTTGGTTTATGAAAGCCAATCTTGTATGGTTGATGTAGAATATGAATGGAAACCAACAGCCTGTGCAGGGTGTGGAATATTTGGCCATAAATGCAATATGGTTAAGGCTAGACCTGTTGCTGTTGATACCTCTCCAGCTGCTGAAGCATCTGCTGGTGTTCAGAATGTGTCTGATCCTACTGCTTCTTGGCCTCAGGGCCAATCGAGCTCCCAACACATGAACCTTAGAACTACAGAGACGCATATCAATCCTCTGGTTACTACAAGGCCTATTCTTGGAAGCCCTCAGGGAGGGGGGAACTCAGCCGAAATACAAAAGACTATAGAAACAGATGCAGTTGATCCTCTGTTCACAGACAAGCCTACTGATATAGGCGCTGCTGATGAAGAAAGACTGGATTTGAGGAGGACGGACGATCCATCTAGCATCCCATCCCCGGGTGATTCTGAGTGGAAGCAAGTCAAAAGGAAGAAAAAGCCTTTCATAAAAAAGGCTGCCTCCTTCAGTTTAGACCCACCTAGTGAATGAGGCCAATCGCTGAAGCTGAAAGACTTTATTTTAAGGGAAGTGAGAGTTGCACCGGTATCTCGTAAGTCTACTGGTGCGGGTGCAGCACTCTCTAAAGCTGGTCAGGGCCCTCTGTATCAGTTAAAGGGAAAGCAGCTGCTGCTTAATTGTCAGTGCCTGATTATTCAGATGAGATTGTTAATCCTAGCTTTAAGGAAGAGACAGATGATGAGGACCTGCTGTCGGTAGACTCCTCCCCACCGAAAGGCCCTCACTTTACTGCCCCAGCTATGACATTGCAGGACAAGCTGCTGTTGCTATGCCCAGACCCTCCTCTTACTGCGAATCCTCCTCCGACGGTGGGTAGGAATAAGGGTTCCAGAAAAAGGTAACCCTCTTCCATTTCTTCTGTAAATATGTATATAGCTGCCTGGAACATTAGAGGCCTTTTGAATCCCGTTACACGGGCTGAAGTGCGGAAGCTTGTCACTTCTCATAATCTGTGCTTAATTGGGCTCATAGAGACCAAAGTCCCTGATGATACTTTTGATTCCCTATCCTCTTTTTTGCTTGAATGGCTGGAAATGGATTGCGAATTATGAACACTCCTCTCGTGGAAGAATATGGGTTGGTTGGAACCCGGACTTTATAAATTATGAACCCATTTCGGTTAGTGCTCAAGCTGTGCATGGTCGTGTGAGGATTATCTCGTCTACAAAGACGTGCTGTGTATCTATTATTTATGGAGAACACTCGTTTATTCGCGTCGCCCTCTCTGGGAAGATCTTATTCGGATAAATGCTCTCATGCAAGACACGGCCTGGTTGGTTGTAGGAGATTTTAACGCTATCAAGGATCCATCCAATCGATTTGGTAGTTCTGACACTTGGATTCCATACTTTGATGAGTTTGCGAACTGCTTAGCTTAAACTGAGTTGGAGGACCTCAGGTACATTGGCCTTAGGTTTACCTGGTCCACCTCTGCGGGTGCACGTAGGAAAATGAGGAAAATAGATCGTGTTTTGGTTAATACCACTTGGAATATGGAATTCTCTTTCTTCGAGGCCTCTTTCCTAAACTCAGGCATCTTCGACCATTCCCCAATGGTAGTCAGAGTCATTGACCCGATTCGCAGGAGAAGGCCTTTCAAGTATTTTGATTTCTGGGTTGAGCACCCTGACTTCTCCCTCATTGTGCAGCAAATATGGGATATTCCAGTTCAAGGCTTTGCTATGTTCAGGCTTGTTTCTAAACTCAAAACTCTGAAGAGCCGGCTTAAACTCTTAAATGGAGATACCTATTCAAACATTTCAGTAAGAACAGAGGAAGCCAGGGAAGCTCTTCGCTCTGCTCAGCTTGATCTACATCTCAACCCTAATGATTCTGACCTCACCAATACAGAGAAGAATTGCCGCAAGCTTTTTGTTAACCTGCGTAAAGATGAAGAATCCTTCTATAAGCAAAAATCAAGAATCCGTTGGCTCAAGGAAGGGGACCAAAATACAAAGTTTTTTAATCATTCTGTCAAGAGGAGACAACTTACAAATAGAATCCTTATGGTGAAGGATTCCTCGGGCGTTTTGATCGACGACCCTGAGGCGGTTCCCCAAGTCTTTGTTACGTTTTTTGCTGATCTGCTTTCTCCTCATTCTAGATTGTCTAAGCCTTCCTTGCAGGAGTTAAGAAAGTTCATTCGCAATCCCCTGTCAGTGGACCAGGCTGGTGACCTGACCAGACCAGTGCTAGTCTCTGAAATTCGAGAAACAGTTTTCTCCCTAGCGAAGGGGAAAGCGTCGAGTCCTGATGGATTCATTGCCGAATTCTTCAAGAGATACTGGGATACTATTGGCCCGCTCGTAACAGAGGCAGTGCAGGAATTCTTCACATCAGGCCGTCTGCTCAGAGAGGTGAATAATACCATTCTTGCCTTAGTTCCAAAGGTCCCTAATGCTTGTGATGTCTCGGATTTTCGCCCTATTGCATATTGCAACACCATTTATAAGATTATTACAAAGATCTTAGCCAATCGCCTAGCTGCTGTCCTTGGGAACTTAGTTGATTATTCTAAAAATGCCTTTGTCAAAAGGAGGAGGATTAGAGGTAACATTCTTATGGCTCAAGAATTATTTGATGGGTTTCATTTGGAACCTCACCTCCCCAAATGTGCGATAAAAGTAGATTTCCAAAAGGCTTATGATACTATCGATTGGGATTTTCTTCAATTAACACTCACGGTGTTTGGCTTTCCTGATGTTTTTGTTTGGTTGATTATGGCTTGTGTTCGGTCTCTCAAATACTCCATCTCAATCAATGGAGAACTTCATGGTTTCTTTGCCGAAGGGAGGGGAATACGACAAAGAGATCCTATGTCCCCTTATCTGTTCACGTTTGTGATGGAGGTATTCTCTGGAATTCTAAACTCCCAGACTTCTCTTAAGGAATTCAAATCCTATTGGAGATGCAAGGCAACTCGGCTGACTCACCTTTTTTTTTTTTTTTTTTTGCGGATGACGTATTCCTTTTTTGCTGGGCTGATTGGGCGCCTATCACCTTAATGAAAAAGGGCCTTGATATATTCTCTTCATGGAGTGGCTTAATCCTGAATAGAAACAAGAGCGAAATCTTTATGTCGGGAGGATCTCTTTCTCTTCGCAATTATATTCAAATGGCCTTTGGATTCCAAGAAGGTACCTTGCCTGTGCGATACCTCGGGGTTCCCATCATCTCTTCTAGACTTCGGAAAGTTCACTGTATTGCTCTAATTGATCGGATCACTGCTAGGGCTCGATCTTGGACTCAAAGATTTCTATCATTTGCTAGAAGACTGCAGCTTATCAGGTCAGTCCTCCATTCCATTCAATCATATTGGTCGAGTGTGTTTACCTTACCGGCGTCGGTTCTGATTAGTATTGAAACAATCTTGAGACAATTCTTATGGAAATGATCCGCACTTGGTAAAGGTGAGGCTAAGGTTGCGTGGGATGACATATGCCTCCCAAAAAATGAAGGTGGGCTCGGCATAAGGAAGTTGAAAGACTACAATAGAGCGGCCATGCTTAAGTACATATGGATCCTTTTCACCAACAAAGAATCGTTGTGGTGTCGATGGATCCATTCTAATTTCTTAAAAAAGGACAATTTCTAGATTTCCTCGACACCTTCTAGTTGTTCTTGAGCCTGGAAAAAAAATATTGCAATTAAGAACAGAGTTTAGGTCTTGCTTCGCTTGGAAGATTGGTAATGGATTCTCGGTTTCTTTATGGTATGATCAATGGCTCGCTGATGTTCCCCTGGATCTTTTATTTCCGAGATCCATCATTGAAATGTCGGGTCTCCCTAAGCATGCTGTTGTTGCAGATTTATTCTCCCCCCTCGGTCATTCATTTAAGAGCTCACTTGAGAGCTGTGGCTTCTCTATCCCGGATTAGACTGCTGCACCGGATTGTTTCACCTGGAATCGTCACCCAATCGGATCCTTTTCTGTTGCCTCTGCATGGGATTTCATTAGAACAAAGAAGGAAAGAGTTTCTTGGGACTCCTTTATTTGGAACTCTGATATTGTCCCTAAATATCAATTTAACTTGTGGTTGATTACCAAGAGCAGGTTACCCACCCAGGAAGTCCTTATCTATTCTGGCAGAATCGACTCGGGTACTTGCGCATTCTATAATGTTATTCCGGACTCTATCGATCACTTGTTCTTCAATTGTCGTATCTCGGCCACGCTTGCTTATTTTTGGGTGACGAGATGCAATTTACCTTGGAAATTGAGGCCATGGATGAACAACCTTGCTTGGGCGATCAAGTTGCTCTTCGGTAAGGATTTTTACCATCGGAGTGCGCGGTTCTCTTTCGGTGCCCTTTGTTATTTGATTTGGAAGAAAATGAATGATATTATTTTCCGAGGGGAAGCACTGTTTGTCCCTGCTTTGAAGAACCACCTTATGAAGATAGTCAAAGATAAAGCGACTACGTTCACAAGTGTTCCGGACACTCCGAGAAACAGGCGTCTCCAAAGAAGCTAGGATCTTGATCCCTCCATCTTTACGGATCGTCTTGGGCTTTAGATTCTCTGCATCTTCTCTCGCTCTGCTACAAGCTTCATCATCTCTCCGTTCTTCGTTTTTTCGAATGTTTGGCTGAGGTCCGGTGGTTGTAGTTGTTTTTGTGTTGTAACTGTGGTTCTTCTCCTTTTGGACTGCTTGCCTTTGGCTTTTGTCACGGCTCCCTTCTACTCTTCGGTGTTCCTTAGAGTGTAAGCCTTTGGTGCCGTTTTTTTGTATATTTGTCCAAAGCTATAATATTCTTTACCTTTACCCAAAAAAAAAACCTATCGGGTAGCTTTTAGGGATTTTAGTGCGTTTGACCCGTGGTCGATAATTTTTGATCCACGTTTGTGCATCTCCGAATCGTAGACGACTTTCGGTTGTCGTAAAAATCGCAAGATTTCAATTACGTATGCCGAGTGCACTATCGATAGAAAATCAGATTATAGCCATTTGACGCGAATATCGCAATTGTGCGGAACCACCCGCAATTCGACTACGTGATTCCATCGAATCGACCTATATCCGTTCGCTAATCGATTTATAATGGTGTCGTATTGATCATTGCCAATTATTATGGTTGAGCAGTTTATTTCCGATCAAATTCTCTAGTCTGCCGCGTTTATGTCCCTTAACGGTCTCACCTGATAGGTTAGTTAACTCAAGAGTAATTAGTTCCAAGTAAAATAACCATAGGCGCATCGACGAAACGCCAATTTTATAATTATCGGGGCGTGGTCGAATTTCAAGATGTCACAATTTTTGTCCTCAGGGGGCTCACGAACTGCCTGCCTGTTGATCGTGTTTACTAGTAAGAATAGTAAAGTTGAAGGTAGCCTGCCGCTCGCCTGTTAATTCTGTCTATTGGTAAGAATATTGAATTGATCCTGTTTACTAGTTATAATATTAAATCGAAGGTAGAAAGAGAGAGAGCCGGTAAATTTTTACAAGATATTCTAGGTTGCTTCTAAAAATTTCAGGCTATTGCCACAAGAATGAAAACAAACCAACCCTTTTTTCATATTAACAAAAAGAAAAAAAAAATATGCACTTGTCGTAAGTCTAAAGCATCAGCGAAAACGAAAGGCAGCAGTAAAGTCACAGAAGAGCTAGTTTCTATAGGAATTTACCGACTTCCAGAATGATCGAACCATCTTAACGACCTAATTCTCCACCTGGTGGTGAATCTTGTATCATGTTCAATATGCGCTGACGTTCCCGTGATCAACGACGGTGTGTTTAGCATAAGTGATTTGCAATTGGGAAGCAGAGGAGGCAAATCTCCCTCCTCCAAACCTGACAGAACCCGAGCACATCAAACTCAAAAACAGAAAAGAGGAAGAATCGTCCGAAATTTTTCTCATTCAGTTCATACAAAATCTACAGAAACTATAATCCTATTACGGGAACTAATCTTCGAGAATAAACCAGGGTTCACACCATAAGACGAAACCAACGATGACAAAGCTATAAAGAGAAAATATTGTCATCAATTTACAAGATAAGACGTACTGTTACACAGAAAACCACTGCAACTTACGTTACCATTCAGGGCTATGGAACAACTGGTGGGGGAGTCAAAAGCCCTTGGCCCGTTAAACTGAACCGTTTTTTTTTTTTTTTGGTTCGGAACATTTACCAGTCGATCTTTCGACGCATGGAACATGGAAAACACAGAACTTAAATGGGTCGGTTCGTGTTTCGGGAAAGGATCCAAGTGTTTTGGGTTAGAATCTAAGCCAAATTGCCAAATAGCCCGAGAATGGACATGATTCCGAAGGGAGGAAAAAGGGAAACAGATTCAAACTAAGAACTGCAATTTCCTCTTCGCCGGAGTGACAAGCATTTGCCCCTAGTCCGCAGTCAGCAACCACTAAAATATAAATAGGGGTAGTAAATTTAAATCATGAAAAAGAGCCGGCAAATTTGAGCAAGATCCCATCGTTGTCTAAGTGCCGAGTGTTCGTGTCGACAACATTACATAGTACGAAACTTCTCTGATTCTTGTTCTTAAAGGAAAGACGTTCTAATTATCCATGAACATGACAGACCATGGCTCCAAGCTGCCTGAGCATGTCCTTCAACATGCTTGGACAAAGATCAGAAGCTCTCCACCTCTAGTCCCCCAGGCTTTCCATCTCTCGGGCCAAAAGGAACTCCTCCCCGAACGGAGATTACGATTGGGTGTTACAAATTTATGCAGTTAATTAAATAAACACTACTTTAAAGTTTAACCAACTTTTTAGGAACTATAAATTTTTTAATATCATCTTTTTTTCCATTAAGTTAACAATGCGCCTTTTCAATAGCTTTAAATTTTATATTAGCGAATATTTTTCCATTAAAATGTGATTATTAAGTCCCTTATTTGTTAATCGCTTAGTCAAATAAGCTATATTTCAAATCATAACTAATGCTGACATACATATTTTAAATTTTTATATAATTTCTTTATCCTAATCTTTAAACTTCAGAGAAATCTGTAAAGTGAAAATGAAGGAAGCTCTAATTATTGTTTTTAGTTTTCATCTTACTTTGATTATAATTCAAATAGATGACCTTGAGTTTATTACCGTTATTTGTTTTCAATATAAGTTTCATAAGTGGTCAAAACGATGTATGTTACATGATTTATGAGTATTTTTGAAGATATTTTCTCTTTACCCGTTTAAACTCAATGAGATATAATAGTTTGGGGATGACAACTAAGCTTAAAACTCATCATTGAATGTGCACCACACACCAATGACTTCTGTGTCAAGTGCGATCTGGCAAGAAAAGGCAAAAACATTCTTGCAATTTCGGATTCAACAACATAACTTTGTGATAGATTAATCCTTTCGGGTAGTTTTAGCTTTAACACGATGGATTAAGCAACTTTCTCAAGGGTCATAAGAACATAATCACTTCGTTAATAAAAAAAAAGGCTTGAACATTGCACTCTTAAGAGTAATTAATAAGCCAGTTGCCCAATAAAAATCAACGAAGCTAGTTGTTGATGAATACAACATATATGAACTGACTTTTGATTCTGTTAATTGAGAAATATTTATTCATACAAGAAAGAATATATAAAAGTTAACATGTCAACTTCGAAGATGAGTTGACCTTTAGAATCTGGTCCACATTGCCTGCAGGTACAGTTACGATTATGCGGAGGATTGAACTGTATTTTATGATAAAGTGAGAATTATATTCTAAAAGTCCAAAGTTAAACAGGGGAAATTACATAGAAAGTGTGACAAGATGGAGACAAAGGAGTTGAAGGCCTAATTTTACAAACACTAGGACCTCAAATGTGTGAACGAAAAATAAGGGGACGAGGACCAGTTGGAAGGGCAAAGGGCAAGACTAACGAACAACAAGAGGAGGATGGAGGATGTGTTATTGGACGTGGTGATATCGGAAGCTTGAAAAGAAGAGACTTGATTCATTTGGACGCCAAAGCACAAGACTTTCCACGTTTCTTGTTTTCATAAATAAGTCAGGACAAGTTTGCTTCATCATTCTTGAATTCGTACAAGGATTTTGGGGTCACAATTAATATCCTTCTGGGAAACGCCTCAGGGGATCATAAGACATGCCCAATTCAGGTCTGTAGAAACAACCAAAATGAGCCATCAACAGCCAAACGAAGGTAAGAAGCTCTCCACCTTTCCTCAGCACCTGCACGTGTGCCTCTCCCTTGATATGACTCGCTGCATATGACAACAACTCAACCCACACTCCGCTCATCACCGTCCATTTCATTTCCTTGAGGCTTTCCATCTTGTGGGCCAATTTGAACCCCTCGTGGAGTAGGTCTCCCGGTCCAGGGAAACTGTGTCGATCGTATGCAAAACAGCTGCTGCACAACTCCTCTACATTCCTTGCACCAACATCGGGAACATTGAACTGCATACTTATCAACATAGTTAATGATGTGATTTGGGCAATGCTTGCCACGGCAGACACCACATTAGGCTGATTAAATAAAAGATATAACATGTAGTCGGAGAGGATCTTGCTGAATTCTCTTTCGTCATTTCTTTCTGTGACTTTCTCTATGTTGTACCATATTTCAGTAGCAACATGCCACTGCAAAATAGTGCTGTCATAATTAGCCTCGGTGACATACCCTAAAAGATCGCCACAATCGATCCCCTCCGGTATGCTATTGAGAAACATAGCACCTCTAGCTTCAACAATGTTCTTCACCTCTGTTAGATTATCCGCCTTCTCGGATTTACGTTTCACTTCCTTAAAGATGAAGATCCATAGTTTCTTCATAAAAGGGTTCTTCGACACATTCTCTGAATTCGCAATCATGAACATTTCCTCTCTCCTAATCATGTCCTTAACTTTCACGAAATAATAGATGATCTTCTTAGCGATACGGAATGGAAAACCGCAGACATTGGAACAAGGAATGATGCCCCACCACCGATTTTGTCTAGGCATCTTTCTTGGACTCTCATCCAAGTACTCAGAGAAAAGATTGCAAGCAGAGATGGACTCTGACCACCTTTGAAATATTAATGGTGTATTTAAGACCTCGTAAGTAACATTGGCAATAGGCTCAACTTTACATGTGGCGAATTGAGGCTTCCGCACAGTATCCATGTTGGGTACAAACTTGTGGAGAAATGAATGTAGTTTAGATGATGTTGTGTTGTCCCACTTGATACCGGCAATAGTCCAATCGGAGAAAACGAGCATGAGAAGAGCTATCGCATCAAGTGCAATCCCTCCAAAAAGAAGGGAATAAGTAATTTTCACATCGAGATTGGGAAGTTGATGCTTATTCAAGCGATTGAATAGGATGAAAGTGATCGCAACATTAATGAAGGCTATGGAGCGGAAAATGTAGCTTCGCTTAGAATGTATTGTCAATGCTTTTGTGTAGAGCATCTCATAAAAGAAATTAAGTTCGACTGATATCACCCTCAATGCATCCATTGCAGAAACTTTGCGAAAATATTCGCGACTCATCGTGCGTTCTTCACTTGAGTAGATGAGATCTATGAGAAAGATATCAAAGATATTAAGGAAGTGGTGAGCATGCTTGACCACAATGCTCTCGGCAAGCTTTGCTTCTTCTCCCTCAGGATATCTATCCCCTAGAACATTGAGTTCTTCAACCAACCTGATTTTTGAATTTTTTGAGTGCTTGTGATGTGAGAACACCCGTACCCTGAACCTTGGGAGGCTCGAGAGATTAAGTGCCAATATCCTCTCCACATTTTTAATGACCGCAGCAAGAAACACCAGCATTGTCGGGATCACCAATGATTTGTTACTGGGAAATATCTGCACAAAGATATAGATGGCAGCACTTACTTGGAAGATGAGACTGAACAGGTGTCGTCGCCAAAGCGAACTATCCTCTAAAGAGAAGGCAGCGATGGTGTCTGGACCGCCAAGGTGTAACAAGAGAAACGAAGCCCAAAATGCCTGAAATGCTCCATTTACTTCAATTACGTGAGTGGACGAATTGCCTTGGTTGTGAGAGATGAGCCCGATCGTGAATGCAGTTGTCCAGTCGGCCATTAAATAGGCCAACCACAAGAGGGAAATGAAGTAGTCATTTGCTATTTTTTTTCTAAGAGGTGCAAATAAAGTGAGAAAGACCTGAAGCAAGAGGCTTAGTATGACGAAACCTCGAATGCTCCATTCATTCCACAAATTCGAAATGGAGCTAAATGCCATGTGTTTGCTTAGTTTTAGTTTAATGGCTCCTCGCTATAATAATGTTTAAACCCATCCATTCTTATCTGCTTCACAAGATATTGACAATGTCGATTCAACCAATTACAAAACTCCAGCAAAACATATTACTTTAGCCAATGAAATGTAAAGAAAAAAAGAAGAAGAGACTTTCCCTTAGATGATATGAGCCAAAGACGAATTGGATTTAATATAGGTGGGACACTCTGAAAAGGCATGTCTGTCTCCCGCCAAAGCAAGTGAAGGAATCTCTTTTCACTTTATATATTATTTCTCAATTATTAATTTCTTCAACTAGAAGTAGTTCCCTTACTTTCTTTTCTATTTATTTGGACAAGATAACTTTCATAAAATTAAAATATATAGAAAAACATAGATTTTGTAAGTTGAGATTACTTGAGCTCAATAAGTTTTGTCCGGAAAAATATCCTCTTTTTTCTCTTTCCTCATCCTTTTGCCTTTTATTAATATAGGGAAAAATATTCTTTTTCTTCTTTTTCTTAAATTTTCCCCTCTTTGTGTATAGATTTATTAAATATTAAAATGGAAGATTTGTCATGCATTACTCTTTGTCATGCATTAAATCTAGTAAAGATTATTCCTTACTCTTTATTTATAGTATCAGATGCATATAGCAGAAGAAAAATATCTTATGCATGAATGATGCTTTATGTTGGATTGATGTTTTATTGTCAGATTGGTCCTATCTCAATTCTATTTGCATATCCATCTATAACTACTAGAGTTCTGAACTATGAAGCTTCAGTACCCATGATTAGTTTAGTGAAATGTTTGATGACACCCCATCTAACAAGACACTTGATATTATTGATGAAGAAGACATTATGTAGCAAGTCATGTCGGTTTTTTTTTTTTTTTGGTTGAAATTTTATTTTATTATCCATTCAATTACTTTAAACAGAATTTTCATCCACGTAACCCTAACTATTACTAGTGGTTTTAGAAATAATTCCATAAAAACACAAAAAACGACAAGAAGAACAAAGGAAAAGGCAATATTGAAATCTCTGCTTTTAACAGATACGGAGATTTTACTTCATCCTTTCTTTCTTCATTTAACATGATCTCAAATGTAGATTTCAGGAAGAAAATGACATTGCTTAATATTTTCGCATCTTTATTTTCTTATGGCTCTCTCGCATTTTAAGAATCATTGATGTTAAACATATGAAATCTGGAAAAACATATTAGAATGTCCGATACAATTTTCTATCCTTTTCCAAAGCTCAAAACACCTACTTGTTTCCAAATTTTGCAAGGAAAATTGTTAATGATTTTAAGGTACAATAGTATAATCTATTCATTTGATTATTCAATAAGTTTATTTTGGAATAAAGAGCCAAGAGTTGTGCATCAACTATAAGATACCAACATGACTCATAAATTCCTGTCAAAAAATTTTTAAAGGAAAAAGCATGACTCCCGAATCACGTAAAAGTTAAGAGCATTGCGTGAAAAAGGGGAAAAGAAAGAATATATAAATGGGTCTAAGTTAAAGGAAAAAAGCAAAAAAATATCTGAGTTAAAGAAAAAGGGAATAAAGAAAAAAGAATGTGAAGTGGGTCCAAGTTAAAGAAAAAAAAGCAAGCTAAGAATTGGAGCATCGCTTTGTTGGATGGCCAATTTTTTACACCACTGATTAACAAGGGGAAAAATGCCAAAAAAGTCATAAATCTTTTGCCTTTGTGTCAATTTAGTCCTAAACCTTTTTATGTTGTGCCAATTCAGTCCTTTCCGGCCAATTTTGGCCGGATTTTGCTGACTGGACGCCGGCCGGTTGACGTGGCTTGACCGGCGCCGACGTGGACAACTTTTAATAATCTTTTTTCTTTTTCTTTTTCTTTTTTTCTTTTTGTCTTTTTCCTCCAGCCGATCACCGAGGTTTGGCAACCAGCCAGAGGTGACGGCCGGCGAGGGCGAGCCTCGTTGGCCCTCGTCGGATCCGCAAGGTTGAGCCTCGCCGGCCCTCGTCGGCCATGGGCGAGGCTCGCCCTCGCCAGATCCGGCGAGGCTCAACCTCATTGGCCCTCGCTAGCCACGGGCAAGGCACACCCTCGCCGGATCTGGCAAGGTCGAGCCTCACCGGCCCTCGCCAGCCATGGGCGAGGCTCGCCCTCGCCCATCCAGCCTCGCCCGCGAGGTGGCCGGCGAGGTTGGCCTTGCCCTCGTCGGCCGTCGCCTCGGCCGATCGTCGGACCTCGACGACCGGCTGGAGGAAAAAGACAAAAATAAAATATAAAAATATTATTAATAGTTGTCCACATTAGCTCCGATTAGGCCACGTTAGCCGGTGAGTGTCCAGTCAGCAAAATCCGGCTAAAATTGGTCGGAAATGACTGAATTAGCACAACATAAAAAGGTTTAGGACTGAATTGGCACCAAAAAAAGGTTTAGGACTAAATCGGCACAAAGGCAAAAGATTTAGGACTTTTTTGGCACTTTTCCCGATTAACAAGCCTAATTTCATATAAAAAAACTCATTATTAGGTTAATCTCAATTCTAACCCAAATTTTGTTTCGTGTTAAAAAAATTATCAACTTTCACTTTAGTCCAAATCTACCCCTGCTAGCTCTTTGTTCGAAAATTGTCATTGATTTTCTTCAATATTATTGATATTATGAGGTTGCTATTGCTTCATACAAGGGAGAAAATATTGATGAACACACAAGTTTTGATAATGAGTCTCTAATTGGTCTTGATGTTCATAATTTTGAAGAAAATAGTTTCAATATTTGGACACGTGGACAAATTTAGGACTATGGTAAAATTTGGTGAATTTTTTTTGACAAAAAAATTCATGGAAAATTTGGAATCGGAACAAAAGTTGGGAGTTTTTAGAGAGTTAGAACCTCATTAACATGACCTAAAAAGGACACATGATTGTAAGCTTATTCAAATTGAGTTTAAACGGAATAACTTTTTATACACAAATAAAGAAACGTGTTCTGTGCTAATTGACCTCTTCAATCTACCTATGTGTTGACACCCAAATTTACCCCTGAAACTAGGGGTAAGTGGTTCCCGATTCCGGTTTGGTTCCGTCTGGAACCTAAAACCTACCCTCGGGTACATGTTCCTTAATTTTTGGAACCTGGAACCTACCCGTCAAAACCAAGAACTTGGAACCTACCTTGTCACAGGTTCCGGGGTCGGTTCTAGGTTCCAACAGGTTCTTTTTTTTGGTTTCATATTTGTAGTGGACGCGAATATTCGGAAGCCGAAATAATTCAATAATTTTTTTTTTTGGTAACCCAGGGAATCCTGTAAGCCGACAGTCGACGAGCAAACCTTGGGAAAGCGACTGCAGGACCCACCACCACAGTACTCCGGGTAAGAATCCCTAACGAAGCCTCTAGGATTCGAACTCCTCCCCTTCGTGAGGGGGAGAGAGCCCAACCCAGCTGCGCTGCTAAGGGCGGTGGTGAAATAATTCAATAGTTGGTCCTCCATTTTCAGTATTTGCCAATACACAACAATGTGAATCTTTTACATCCGAATAGACAACTAAATTCATAGTTTTCTAGAGAAAAAATTGTCTAATGTATAATTTGGTGATTCCTTATGGTTAATGTGTTTCATAATAATAAATATGGTTGCATAATAATGAAGGTTGAGCAACTGTCGGTGTTGCTCATCTTAGTTAGGCAAAGGAGCAATATGTCACTTGAGCAAAAATGTGGAGGAAAACCTACCGTCTCGTCGTCGATCAGCCGGTAAGCCCCCGCCCGAGTCTCCAAGGGCTCATGACCTTGTACAACCTTCTAAGATGTCTAACTCTTTGCATTTCGATAATCTTCTCCATCACTGACCATCTCATCTTTGCTATCCTAATCCACACCAGGAGCAATTTCTCCTGCAATCACCAGCGTACGAGCAATCTCAATGCCGATGATAAAGATAGTAATGCAGAAATTATCGTACAAACCCAAAGGTTTACGGAAGTTTATAGCACATTATTGTATTGATACGAGTTATCAGTGCGGCGAATGATCAAATTCAAAATCAATAGAAAGAGCGCACCTTGGCATTCCTCTTCGTGTTATTTGCGGTTGCTTGAGCACGAGCATTAGCTAACCTCCATAAGCCTGTCGCGACCCGATCTCGCCGCCCTCGATGTCAAAGGGGGAAAGGTCGGGTTTAAGGATACTTGATCACGAGAGTTCCCTCACAAGATCACGAGCTCTCCCAAGCTCGTATGCCGCGCAACGAGTTTATTTATGCGATCTAGTTATTTATGACAACCTAAAAATAGATGGGAGTCGGCACTAGCCTCGTTTTGGGGGTCGGCTAGAAAATCCAATCAAAGGTTGGGAGTGTTCCCTCAATTCCTACGCAACCAAATATCTAGGTTCGGGGACTTGGGTTACACTAATATTTCTATTAATGCCCTTTCGGTACCTAAACAGTATATTGTGTTTTCCTAACATGTCCATGCATTTCTTTTTATATTTTCGGGGTCATTTGTCCTAAACTAAATGATCATGCGTGGTTGGTCATTTTCATTCTATTCTATTTCTAGAAGAACAAGAAAAGAAAACAATCAATGGAATTGAAATTGCAAGATAGTAAGTAAACAATAAAGGAAAGTAGTAAATCTATCATCCAATCCTAAAAAATACAAAAGAGAAACACAATTGAAAAAAAAAAGAAGAGAGAAAGAGAGTAAACCCGCAACTTGTCGGGTTTTATACAACAAATGGAACCCGAGACATATTTCGGGAAAATAAATAGTACATGACAATGGTCGGGATGGACATCGACCCCACCATCTTCACGCTTTATCCATGTTCAGGGTTATATTCTAAGCCTAATCTGAGAAACTTATAACTAGGTACATACAAATGAGAGAAACAAGAATGCACATCAAAACAATCAGCATGCAAGATATTTTAAAAGAAATCCTAGAATGAAATCATAACAAAGAAATCACAACAAAAATCATCAAACATCACACATAAGATCAAAGCAATTGGGTAGAACCCATGGATAATTGGCTCTAAGAAAAGCACAAAACATCAAGCACATCATGAGGAAGAACTTTCATGAATGAAGCTTCCTAAAATGTATCAGGTTCAAGTAAGGTCAAATTCATGGCCGAAAAAGCAACAATCGCTAAAGCATGCAAATCAATCATAAGCAAATCAGAAAATGATGCATGGTAACTGATTTGTTAAGCCACCTAATCAATGCATGGAAATTATGAAATTTGAACGTGACATAAGGCTAAATGTGTAGAACAAGATTGATTAAGACATTTAACCCTAAATCCATGTGCAAAAGGCCACACAAATCCATTAACATTGATACGTGACTTGTCATTAGGAGCAAAATGCATAACAATTTCAATTGCGACATATTGACTTGATGCATGGTTTTTACATAGTAAATGATCCTCAAATGAGGCACGTTATACATCAATTCTCAAAAAAAAAAATATCATCAAATTTAGCATGCATAATATTCTAAAAGATTCAAGAATGCATGCACGCCCATTGTTGACACCTAGATTTTGACGGCCCGTTTAGTCATTTATCGCTTTAAAAATTAGGGTTTAATTTTATCCAAAAAAATATATTAATTGCGTAGCATATAGATTTATGTGCATTTTTATTATTTTATTTTAATTGGCATTTTATTTATTGGACTGGTGAGGATGGGTTCAAATTAGTTGGATTAAGCCCACGAAAGGAGCAAATTAGCCCAAGCCCGTTGCTTTTTAATTAATTAATTATCTTATGAGAAATTGATATTTGATGCGATATTACAGTGGTTTTTGACATTTAAAAAAATATTGCAATCTTATCTTTAGTCTTTTAGTGGTAAAATCGTTGAGAATATTAAGGAGGATAAGGAATAATCTAAAATATTTTGTTGCAGATAGAGATTTCGAAAGATTTTAGAGTTGGATAATGGAGCTTTATCTTGAGTGAATTATCTGGAAAATCTTCACAAAAATTTTAGATTATCTTCAATCGCTGAGTCAATATATGAAATCTTCGTGGGTAGAACATATTGATTTGTTCTTGCTTTATAAAAGGGGGGTCTCTTCTCGAGGGGGGAGAAAAAAATTGAAGAAATTTCTCCGGTTGAGAAGAGTGAAAAAGTCTTCTGCAGAAAGTACAAAGGAGAGTGACGAGAGAGAGAGAGGAGGTCAGCGGGACCCAGCAGTAGGAAAAGGGAAAAAGAGCAAAACACTGTTCATCTTCCTCCTCTCGACCGCGACTACCGTGGCGCCTCGACCTTCCGATTAACAGCATCGGACACCGCCTGCTGCCTGGGCCACTAGCCACCTCCGAGTCGCCGACCGCCGCTCCTCTACCGGCGGCGCCGCTTCCCGATCCGCTCAGACCCTCCGCCCAGATCTGCTCGAGCACCAACGGCACCGCCCTCCACCCGCAGCCGTGAAGCCACCGAGCCGCACCAGTCGCCTCACCAGCACCGCCTCACACCGGTGACCCGTGACCCCACTGCACGCTGCTCGAACCTCCGCCTCAGCACCTCACCTCCTGTCTGCTCGGTGGCCGAAGCCCGCCGCGCCTAAGCCCTGCTCCGACAGCTCGCTCCGTCCGACGCCGCGCCACCACGCTGCGATCCTGCACCCCCACGCCGCTGCAATCTTGCGCCTCTGCAACGCCCGAGTTGATCCACCTCGCTACGTCACCACTGAGGTTCCTTTGCCCGCAAGCTCGTGCGATCCACCCACCTCCCGACGAGCTGCTCGAGCGACGCACGCCACAGCAGCCGCCTGTCTGCCTTGCTCCGCCTCTGCTCGAGCCGAGTTGAGCCGTCGCCGTCCAGCCGCACCGGCGACTCACCTCGCCGGAACCCCGAACGCCGACAACCCAAACCCCCTACCCGGTGTCGACGAATTGGCTGCCCCTCCATTTCCCTTAGGTTGTTTATTTTTCTTATTTTATATTATTTTACTTTACTTTTAGTTGGTTTTATTATTATTGTTTAAGTTTGAATATTGTGAGGTGACTTTTAGGTTATGGATAGAGTTATCCCTAAAATTATTGTAATTATTAATCTGACCCGTAAGATGTCGGGTCATTTTTCTAATTATATTAATTCTTGGGATTTGTCGATAGTATTTTAAGTGTTGAATCGATATAATTATTAATTTGATCCGTAAGAATTCGGATCATATTTTTAGTTATTTTGAACTCTTTGTCGTGATAATTAAGGTTATGATAATTGTTAATTTGACCTGTGAGACAACAGGTTATTTTTTCGATTATTTTAATCCTTTATTTGATTGGATGCCTTGATTAGTTAAAATACAATGTTTATTTGATAATTGCTTGTTTTGGAGAATCACTAAAAAAAATCCAAAAAATATTTGAATTAGGATTCAGTTTGTTTTGGAATATTTCTTGTTATCTTGCATATCTATAATAGGGATTTTATTTCGAATTTAGAAAAATATAAAAAATATAAAAATGCATTCATTTAGGTTGTTAGTTTGTTATTTGGATTGCATGTTTAATTATGTATTAATTTTAATTTCGAATTTTCATAAAGAAAATCACAAAAAAAAATCATTGAGCATATTAGGTTAGAATGGTATGTTTCATTTTAAATTTAGATAATCTTTTTAGATAAATTGCATGTTAGATTAAGATAATATCTTAGTTTAAATTAGGATTTAATGTGACTTAGTCCTTAGTTTAAATTAGATAGAATTTTAATCTAGCTAGATCATTTTTGCATTTTAAAAAATAGAAAATGCACGTCATTTAGTTTTTTATTAGGTTCATTTAATTAGAACTTCATCGTCATTAGACTAAATCATTTAATAAATGTCGCATGACATATAACTCGCATACTAAATTGTATGTTGCGTGTCATTTTAGTTAAAATAATTTTGTATGTCATTGCATCGCATTACCCGTCATTAGAATTAGGTCATTTGATTAATTTAGATTGCATATTTAATTTTTGCATTTCTTTAAGTTCAAATTTCATGGAAAATATAAAAGAATTAGAATGAATTCATTTCATGTTTTAGGATAGATTGCATGCTTATTTATGTCATACAATTTTGGTCATGTTATCATATCATTTCATATTAGAATAGTGACATGCATTGCATAAGTCATGATTTTCATTAAATAAATGAAAACAAAAAAATTAAAATTGTGTGTTAATTAGAAATCATATCTAGGATTGCTGATGTGAATTCTGATTTAACAATATAAATGCTTTCATTGCTTCGAGGTATGTTTTGCATTATTTAATTGTTTTCTTGAGTGTTAAATTGGTGGTATGCGCACTTGTATGATCACATCACATGCTAGGAAGTTAAATTAAAATCAATTCAATTGCCAAACATTTTTTTTTTTGAAAATGAAATAAAAGGTACCGAAAGGGCACTAGGATAGTCTAGTATAACTAAGTCTCCGTACCCTTAGTCTCTGGTTCGTAGGAGTAAAATAATGCTCCCATTATTTTACTTATGTGTCTAATCGACCTACCGAAAACTGATTAGTGGCGACTCCTAGTTATTAATCATTCCCATGTTAGATAATTGAACCTTAAGTCACGATTTGGTATGGGCTTGGGAGAGCCCGAGCTAAGCTTAAAGACTTAGTAATCCATTAACCTAGTTTTAGGTGGTGCACCCGAAAATTAGGTCGTGACACCCATCAACCAAATCATCCAATCACAGAAACTGGGCATTCGATATAAGCTCAATAAAAGCACAATCAATGGCTATCTCATCCTAGAATTTTTATGGCTGAAAAACCAGCATATGAGGAACAAATTTCACGAAGGAAGCATCTCCAGAATCCTAACTCATGAATTTCTAAAAATCCAAAAACATGAACAAATCAATCAGGAATAGAACATTGGAGCATGTCACACCGGAATTCTACAGCCAATTGAGCCTTTCAATTGATGTTCAAACGATCTCAATTTTTTATATGCTGTAGGTAGCGATGTTTCAGACAACTTTCATCAAGGATTCAACCTCAAAATCTATGCCTAAAAGATCGTGGGAAAGTGGCAAACAATCAGGCCCACAAAAACAGAATATGCATTTCTGACCAAGGCAAATTCCAGATTTCAGAATGGATTAGAAAAAATGTTAAACATAGCAAATGATGGTCGATTCAGGCATGCAATATGTCATTTTAAAGCTTGAGATGTCTATTACAATTATCTAGAAGGTATAATCGAAAAATTGGGTCATTAACCGGCTCAATCGAAGACATTCCTCCAGGAGACCATATTAGTAGACAAAATGGCAGCAAAGGCTGAAAACAATCAGGCTTGATCCTGTATATATGACGTGAGAAAACTCCACAATATTTTGTGCACTTAAGTCTGAATGTTAGGATCAAATCACATGAAGACATCCTAACCAAAATCTACATGTAGAAAATCATACGAAAATAGTAAACCGAATAGGTCGTTCTAGTTATCAACATTACAGCAACATCAACAGATTACAGCAGAACTTCGGACGTGAAATTGATAGGAAAAATGGATGCCAATCGGTGCAAAATTTATATCGTTGAAAAGCCATGAAGTATACTACGACTTTCATGAAGACTTTGAACACAGAAAATCATAGCAACCAGCTCGTATCAAGTCATTTGCACAGATCAGTCACCCAATCAACAGAAAAAATAAGCAGTTAACATATTCTGGACTAGACTTTGGACATGCAAAAACCATATCAAATGAGGTCCAATCAAGGCATTCTATAGCTCATTGGAAATATATTCGAACCGTCTTCAGCCTTCATGAAGACTTCAAACACAGAAAACCACAGCAACCAGCTCATATCAAGTCATTTGCACAGAAGGTCATCCGAAACAGAGAACACGTCAGAACAATTTTCCAGATTCTGGACTAGACTTTGGACATGCAAAAACCATATCAAATGAGGTCCAATCAAGGCATTCTATAGCTCATTGGAAAGATATTTTCACCGTCTTCGACCTTCATGAAAACTTCAAACACAGAAAACCACCGCAACCAGCTCTTATCAAGTCATTTGCACAGAAGGTCATCCAAAACAGAGAACAAGTCAGAACACAACAAAGGATTAGGTATGCTTGTAATCCACATCATTTATACGGACTAACTACGCATCGATGACTTGCTCGCCCTACCTATAAAAAGAAGTTGATTATACAGACTTTCTGTGCCCATAATGGAGATTTCAGCACCGATACGTATCAGTATACCCTTGATGCTGAGGAAGGACAGTAAAATCCACACTTCCAGCTAATAAATTGAACTTAATGGCAGAGACCTTGAGCCCTAAGACCCCAGCGTACTCTGTAATATACTCTGCAGAGCTGACGAGAAACGCCGTCTACAACGGAAATCATCTCCCACCAGGTTCAAAACAGAACCACCTCATAGCATGCAAGCCGTCTACATACATGAAGCACACAAGCACGCCTGACTAAGGAACCGAATTTGTAGCTAAGATAGAACAGAGCATCTCGAAACAAAAACCTAACCACGATCCCAATCTTCTAACTCCACGTTCGCGAGACCGTGGCGCCAAAACCAAACTAACCCGCTCTAATAGATCGCTACGGCTTCAGTCCTTTCAAAACAGAGAAAGGCCGAGACCTAAAATCCAAGACCGAGGACGACGCGCCGAGACCTCAAGAGCTCAAAAACATCACCACACCGGGAAGCTACCGCAACACCACGGAATCAGAAATTCGGAAATGGAGCAAGTTTTACCTCCTTCCGGTTCCCTAGCGAACCAGCGTCTCCATTCCGGAGGTCGATTCAGCAGCGGCGAAAAAGAACCTACGTCAGCGCATCGGACGAAGGAAAACGAAGAAAGGAAGGCGATCCGCAATCCCGAATCTCGGAGCACGGAGTCAGAGCCGAGGCGAGCTGCAAAACCGCGCGCTTGGAGCGAGTTCCGCCTCTGGAGGAGGCGCTTCCGGCAGGGGGGAGGGAGCTGACCGGTAGAGATTGCGATGGAAGCTCTTCCTTCTCGTTCCAGATAGAGAAGAAGCGAGAGGGTAGAGAAGAGAGAGAGAGAGAAGGTCGAGAGAAAGGAGAGAGGAGAGAGAGTCGCGATGTAGAGAGTAGGGGTGAGCGGTTTCGATTCCGTCTGAAACTTAGAACCTACCCTCCGTACAAGTTTCAAAAAATTTGGAACCTGTAACCTACCCGTCAAAACCAAGAACCTGAAACCTATCATGTCACAGTTTCAAGGTCAATTCCAAGTTCCAACATGTTCTTTTTTCTTTTTCTTTTTTCATTTTCAGATTTAAACTATAACGTACGCACATATTATCGGAATCTTCAACACAGTCAAGATGCTGGCTGTCACCGATCTTTCTTCTCAAACCATATGTTTTTATCAAAACATGAAAATCCTTTTTGTAAGTCCGTGAAGAAGTTCTGCTATGCTTAACCTGTTAACAGCAGGTTCATATTAGGAGCAAATCTACCAAAAATCATGCTGGTGCATATTTATGTTTTCAAGCACTTAAATACCCCCATGAACACAAAAAAACCTAATCCAATCCTTAGAACAAAAGAAAACAACAAACTCACAGAAAAACGTAGATTGGAGCGGTAGAATGATGTAAGCACAATCTTTGTCTCCTTTGACATGCAAAGGCACTGAATAACATCTTCTCGAACACCATTAGTAGCAGTAGCAGTCAAAGCCATCAGTGGGATGTCAAATTTCAAGAACTTCATCTTGGAGGTGCTGAAGTTCTCTCTTAACACAGATAGTTTCCTGAAATGTGAAAAAACTTCAGTCAGGAAAGAATCCTTACCATAATCTTTAAAGCTCACATGACTAATGCTTGAAGTTGTGAATAAGCATGACCACAAAGAGAATAGCAAATCAATGACTCTAAAGCTCACATGACAATCAGTATTTTAAACAGACACATCTCACGTCTTCCAATGGAACACATCACAAACTTGAAAATAAACTGAAGAACTTAAAGTTCAAGGTTAAATCAGCCATAAGGAAAAACAACTGGCGGCAAGCATGTCACTTTACAGATTGCAAATGTTAGCGAGTGTCGAAAGAAGATGGTTGTGATCGAAATAGGGGAACAACCATGGCGAAGCTAAGGGAACCAGTCAGTTAATTAGCTGAACAAGGGAGAACTCATGATCCAAACCGAAATTTCAGATTACGGCAGGTTTACTTCCCAAATTTGATCGTACAAACACATGTGCAGACATGAGCTCACCGCCCAATCAGTTCACGCCAAACCCAAATCCCAAAATATGCTGCGGCCGACCAAAAGAGCGGAGACATACAGAGGAGGCATCGGAGATGCTCATCTAAGGTCAAGATACGCATCCCAACCTTAAGAGAAAAACAGGAAAGCGACATCCATCCGATAAAGCAAGAGCAAAGATGCATATGTACCAAGAACACAATCAAACACTCCATATGATAAAACTCGGCCACACCCATCACTTGGCAAGATCCCTCAAATCAACCGTCGAGCTTGAGTTCCCAAGCGAGCCAATCAAAAAGATCAAAAATTCAACAAAAGGAAAAACACCCAGATGAAAAAAAAAAAAAAAAAAAAAGAATAGAGAGAGAGAGAGAGAGTACATGAGTAAGAGAGAGGTGGACTAGATTTGGGGTGGACAGGTGGGGAGCTGGAGATCTGTATATGATTGCAAGTGAAGACGTGGAGGATGTAGTCGCCGGGGGGAGCAAAATCGATTTGAAGATCGAGATGATAACTTCCCGAACTTGGAATCCGAGACAAAGGCGAAGACACCGGCGGGGGTGACTAGGTGAGCGGCGTCGAGTTGCCCCGAGCGTGCGGCCGGGCGAGTAGCTTCAGGGGAGGCTCGGCCAAGGGCGTCAAGACTCGGGGGGAGAGACTCAGAGATTTGGGTAGCGACTGGCGTCCGGCGGCGTCCGGCGACGGCAGCAGCCTCGAGGGCGAGCGGCGTCCGGTGGAGAGACTCAAAGCGGCGTGACCGTGTGTGTGTGTGTGTGAGGTCTGAATCGATTTTGCAAAAGATACGAATGAAGATCATCTTCTTCTTTTAGAGCTCTAACCGGTTCCGGAACAGGAACCGGGAACCAAACTAGACCCTCCTCCTATTCGGTTCTAGTTACCGGGTAACTCGGGAACCACGCTCACCCCTAGTAGAGAGGGAGAGAATCCCCGCGGGAGAGAACGTCCAAGAGAGAGAAAATGGAACTGGAATGGCCTCCCCGTCCGCGAGAGAGAAAGAGAGCCCCCTTTTAGCGAAGGCCCCCCGTCCGTTTTTTCATTTTCTTTTTTTTGCTCTTTATCTTTTATATTTTTGCAAAATTAATATTTAAAATGTCAACAAAAATTCGGGTGTCAACAGTGTTATTTGCAGTTGCTTGAGCACGAGCATTAGCTAACCTCCATTGCAATAATGAGCCGTGCAAGATGCGTAACTTGTGAATCTCCTCTTCTTGCACAGGCGACACCTTCCTCTTTGGCTTGAAGTACTTTTTTTTTTTTTTTTTTGGTCGAAGTGAAAACGCTTTGATTGATACTAAGTCGGAGGATTACAAATAGTAGGAAAATCAACACATAAGATAAGAAAGAGTTCGTGCGGGGGATTAGTAACCCAATTACCCTAAGCAAGGAACCGGAGCCGTGTGATTTTGCGACCCGATCCGGCTCGGTTGGACTCGCGGGTTCAAATTGCAAGCAAACATCCTTCATCGGCCCGCCCAATTGTCGGCGATCCGGTACAAAGGGCCGCGAGGCCCATGGAGTTTCGTGCAGCCCGAATAGACCGAATGGCCAAGGAGCGATCGCTAGATACGTAGAAGATGGCTTCGGTTCGTGCGGGTGAAAGTGCTTCGTCGAATGCTCTCTTCTCCTTCAACCACTCAAGAGAACGCCCGATAGCTAGGGTTTCGGCCATGTGAGCCGATTGAGCACGGATTTTCTGCACAAAACCAGCGGTGCACACCCCATCGCCTCCTCTACAAAGACCGGCGATGGATCCCTCGATCGGCTCTCCCGCCATGCGCAATCCACGTTGATCTTCCACGCTCCCGGATCTGGAGGTACCCACGAGTGTCTTTCCGAGGTAAGCACTTGTCTTTTGTGGTTGCCACTTCTCGAAAAGTTGCCGAGCTAGGCGAGCTTCACCGATTATCTTGTTTCGTTCTGTTTTCCTTCCTTGAAAGATCGAGCCATTTCGTGCTTTCCATATGTACCACAAAATGGTCGCGAAAGTCGCCTTTTGATTTGCGAGATGCCGGAGAAGAGGTAGTTACATACCCACCGATCTATTCTTGTAACGATGCGGGGATGTGCTGATTTGGTCACTAAAGTTCAGCCATATTGCGTTTGTCCACCGGCACAGATAAATAGGTGTTCGGAGGACTCCTGGATGCTCGCGAGAAAAGGGCAAGTAGGCTCGGGTAAGATTTTCCTCCGGCACAAAGTTGAGTCTCGTAGGAAGACCTTCGCATAAGCTCCACATGAAGTGCCCGATTCTCGGGATTAGTATGTATGTGCCATATTTCCTTCCATAGTCGGTTGGGGACTTGAAAAGAAGATGATGCCTGATTCTCTGTGTTTGTTATGGTTGCTGCTCGTAGTCTCGTGATATCCATGTTTGACTTTGTAGTTCCCGAGTGATGCCCTATCCATATTAAGTGGTCGTCTGGTGTTTATGCTAAGTATCGTTTCTTGGATCTCCTCCGAAATGTTTCTGTCAAAAAGCTCATTGATGAGTTGATTTTTCCATGTGCGTGAGTGTGGCTCGATAATATCTCGCAACTAACTTTGGGTCGTTTTGATTCGCTGGTCCGCCAATTTTGCACGACATGAGCCAACGATCTTCTCTTAAGTTTATAGATTTGCCATCCCCAATCTCCCATTTCGGATCGGTTCAAGAGCATCGCGGCCAAGTAGAAGGCTTTGCCAACCCCATGATGGTCTGGCACCCTTTGTAGCAGTCCATAGGCTACCATTAGGGAAATAGAGTCCTTTAAACATTCTCGCTCCATAAGGCTTCGGAGTTTGATGGAGTCTCCGTGCTTGTTTTCCCAAAGATTGCCCCGTTTAGTTCCATTAAATCTCGAATCCCAAGCCACCCTGGTCCTTTCTCATCTTTAAGACATCCCAACTCTTCCAAAGAACACCTCTCTCGTGCCGCATTCTTTCGCCACCGTAAATCTGAAATTTTCCTTTCAATCGCTTTACAAATGGATAGGGGTATTTTGAATATATTCATGGAATATTGGGGAAGAGCCTGAACAACCATTTTTATTAGTACTTCTTTCCCCGCCTTTGAAATTAACTGCTCCTTCCAGCCCTCCAGTTTTCTATCCACCCGTGCTATGATCCAATTGAACATCTGTTTTTTTGTTGGACCCCAATCGGATGGTATCCCCAAGTATTTTCCAGTCTTTTCTAAGATAGGGACCCTCAATTCCGATGCTATGTTTCCTTTTAAAACCTGTGGACAGCTTTCCCCAAAGAATACCCCAGATTTGTTACGATTAACTGACTGGCCCGTCGCAAAGCAATAGCAATTCAGTAAGTTTGCAAGATTCTGAGCTTCTCTAAGTGTTCCATCCATAAAGAAAATAGCATCATCCGCGAAGAATAAATGAGTAAGAGTGGGGCAGTGAGGGTTTAATTTGATACCTTTTAGGCTACCATCACTGACAGCATTTTTCACCATGTGGGAGAGGACGTTGGCCAAAAGTATGAACAGATAAGGTGAGAGCGGATCGCCTTGTCGTATACCTCTTGATGGACTAAAGGTTTCCCCTGCTTCACCATTGCTTAAAATTCGAAATTGGGCTGAGGAGATGCAAAATCTAATCAACTGCACCCATCTATCACCGAAACCCATCTTCTTCATGCAATCACATAGAAAGTCCCACTCGACTCTATCGTATGCTTTCTGCATATCCAGTTTCAAAGACACCTGGAATTTCCTTCGCCTTTTCCTAACTCGTAGCCGATGGATAACTTCTTGGACTATAAAGATGTTATCTTGTATCTGTCGATTGCTAACAAAGGC
The DNA here is from genome assembly GCA_016097595.1 of Eucalyptus pumila. Classification (NCBI taxonomy): domain Eukaryota; kingdom Viridiplantae; phylum Streptophyta; class Magnoliopsida; order Myrtales; family Myrtaceae; genus Eucalyptus; species Eucalyptus pumila. The sequence continues at coordinate 9,697,073 of CM027846.1, forward strand.
GCTTTGTTCAGAGAAATAATGAGATGGAGCCAAGGTTTGAGTCGATTCGCCATGACCTTTGTGATGATTTTATAGCTGAAGTTGCACAAGCTGATAGGCCTGAATTCTGATATGCTTTCAGGGTTTGCCACCTTGGGGATGAGTGTAATATGGGTTAGGTTTAGTTCTGGATCAAAGGTTCCTTCTCTGAAAAAGGAATTTACAAGTTGAAATATGTCTTCATGAATGATATGCCATTGACTTTGGTAGAATAGGCCACTTAAACCATCCGGTCCTGGGGCTTTAGTTGCCCCCATCTGAAAAACAACTGCCGCACTTCTTCCTTTGTGACTTGTCTTATGAGTGCCTCATTCATTTCCTCGGTTACCATGCTAGGACATTGCTCTAAGACTGGTTGATAGTATCTGTACCCACGTACTGGTATAGATTCTTATAGTAGGCTGTGATGTGTTGTTTGATAACTCGAGGCTCGCGACTCCACACATTCTCATCAAGTTTGAGCATGCTGATTTTGTTTCTTTGTCGTCTCGAATGGTTGTTGCATGGAAGAATTTTGAGTTCCGATCACCCCACTTTAGCCAATTAATTCTGGATCTAATGCCCCAATACATTTCTTCTTGGCGCCATAATGCGCCAATTTTCTCGCTTAAATTATTGTATTCCTCTCCCATATTTGTCTGGTCTGCTCTGTTCGTTATCTGGATAAGCTGGTTTCTGAGCTCACCAATCTGTTTGGATGCATTTCTAAAAGATCTTCTGCTCCACTTTCTCAAATCTTGAGTTACTTGCTTTGTTTTCCTTACCAGGTTTTTGTGCTGCCCATGTACAATCTTCCAAGCCTGATCTACTACAAACGCACACTCGGGATGATCTACCCAGAAGGTTCAAATCTGAATAATTTCTGTCTTTTCGGTACTACTGAATTTAAACAGAGCATTAGAGGACCATGATTAGAGCCTATTGCTGGATAGACAAAAGCTTCAGCATTTGGAAATAGGATCCGCCATTCTAGGTTGCAAAATACTCGATCAAGTCTTTTCTTGACTAATTCTTCTCATTCCCTTTTATTAGTCCACGTGAATGCACACCCCTTACTTTCAATGTCTATTAACGAACATGAATCAACAAATTCTCGAAAGGCTGTCATTCGGAATCTCTCCACTGATTTTCGACCCACCTTCTCCCAATGGTATAGAACCTCATTGAAGTCTCCTATGCATAGCCAAGGTTGTGAAGTGTTTCCATTTCTTTCTCTAAGAAAATTCCAAAGAGAGACTCTTTCTTGGAAATTTGTTGACGCGTGCAAAGCATCGAAATCTTCATTTTAGTTCCATTTTCAGCATCTCGTGCATGAAATTTCAATCATCTCGTGGCAGCTATACTCGATAGATATATGCACCGACTCATCCCATAAGATTACTAGTCCTCCCGCAATGCCGATAGGGTTAATAGCAAACATAGAAGTAAATCTTAGTCTTTTTTTGATATTTTCCACCATCTGGTATTGATTCTTTGTCTCCATAAGGAACACCAGATTAGGTCTCTCACGAGCCACTAAGGCTCGTAGGTGCTTTGGGATCAAGTCAAGGGAGAGCCTAGACCTTGACAGCCTTCCAGCTTAACATTTTCATGGCTCCTTTGGTGGCTTATTAGGGCTAGCCACCAAAGCCCCTACGATTCACCTTCCCATATTTGAATTGGTGTTTCCATAAGTTGGTCCAAATCCACTAGAGCATCGGTGAAGCCCTCTTCTCGTAGGGAGCAAACCGTTTCAATTTCTTGGGTGTTGGTTTTGTTGGACCAAGTTTCACTACCCCCGAGTCGCTACACCCTCGTCCCGTATCCGATATGTCTTTAGAACATCTCGGAGGCTCTTTGTGTTCTTTTCCTTTCTTTTGTGCAATAAGCTCGCTGAAATCGTTTCTTCCGGTGTTGTTTTTGTCTCAGGTTGATAAAGCACAAGGGCTTGACTCTCATCACATGGACTTTTCCTGTTTGATATATCACAAGAGGGAATAACAGGGGTTTCGGGAACCATTTCATCTTCTATCAAGGTAAAATCGATGTCACCATAAAAGGTTTTCCAGCAAGGGCTAAGAGTTTTCACCTCTGCCTTTAACCAAGAACCATAGCGGCCTGGTTTGTCCTGTGGAAGTCCAGATTCTTCATAGGGATATGTCGGACAATAGTTAGCATAGTGGCCTATATAACCACAAGAATAGCAAAAGTGTGGGAGTCTCTCGTATTTAAAGTCAATCCACCGGTTTCGATCTCCCACATGAATGATTGTGCCAGTTCTAAGGGGTTGCATTAGATTCAGCTTCACTTTTGCTTTGCCTATCTTTCGAGAATCATTGTTCCGAGCATCAATTCTAACATCCTCTACCTCTCCCAATTTTCCAGCAATCTTGCTAATACACGGCTCCGACATTGCAGCCCATGGAAGCCCTATCAAGTGCACCCCGGAACAAGCAGGATTTGAATTCATAACAATGTCGGGGAACGGCAGGGTCTCCTTCTTGTAAGACTAGCAAATTACTGGCAAAAGACCAAGGGCCTGTTTGGAATACTTTCTTCTTATCTATCTCCGATTTGAATATGAAAACAAATAAACCCTGTTCTATCACCTCGCATCTGACTTCTTCTACCTTCCATGCCTTTTTTATTGTAGCCCAGAATGCTGGAAAGTTAACATTTGGCTTCGAAAACAATTTGCCATATAACAGATGCTCACCAGCCGTTTGGTTTGCTTCAGGGATGTGATTATTCAACTCCGTAATATCATCCGCAGCCCAGAGATCTCCCATGCGTTTACAGAGGGTCAACAAGCGGAGCTGGTTTTCATAGCTGCCCTCCATCGCTCCAAACAGGACTTTCTAGAGAGAGGGTTTTCCGAAGATGGGTGGAATTTGGTTCGGAGGATGGATTTGTAGGGAATGAAGGGAGCTCTATAGATTACATGAGCATTTACTGATAGATCTGGGTTATGACAAGTTAGGGTTTGAGGAAGCAATTTGTTCATTCTTTTTGTTGTTTTTGGTTGAGAAGAGAAAAAGAAATGATCAATCTGGTGGGTAGAATGTAGCAATATCCATTGCGAAGGCGTAATCGAAGTCCGGAGCGAAAAAGGAGCGATCGGGGAAGGAGAAAAGGAAAACTCACCGTCGGCGAGAGAAGAAGCCACTATCGGCAGAGAGGACGCCCCCTAGATAAACATATATCAATTAGATGGTCGCTTGTTTGGCTTGAAGTACTTCAAAACCTTACTAACTGCACCGCCATTGCCACCACCTCCATTTGTTTTGCTCTCTGGTTTCTTAGTACTAGCCCTTGGTGCATTGAAGCCAGAAGAAACCTCCATCGCTAACGATCCCGCCCACAATAAACTTTTTCCGGGAGATAAAGCCCACGCCGAGGGCGAAGGTGGGGCTGATCGTGTCATTCTCGATACTACCAGCCCGAGTGTTAAATTATGTCTCGAGCTTTCGCTGGAAAAGAAGAAATATAAAATAAATAAATGGGCACACGGTATACGAATTCATTTTGCCGATGAAGTCCCTGCACGAAGAGGTTTCTTTTCTTGGCGTGAAGTCCTTTGCTCTTGAAGATTGAATTCTCGGTGGGGCCCATGCCATGGGTTTTCTTCATTTAGCCAAGCCAACAAGAGAAAGGAGTAATGCGAAGCTCTGCACGTGAAGACTCAAAAAAAAAAAAAGAAAAGGAAAGTGGGGCCCAAGGTCAAACTGTTGACCTTGGGCCCACACACGGATGTATAAAACCGATGTCTCCAGGAGGGGTTCCTTCTTTTGGTCGCCGCTGCAGCTTTACGAAAACCTACGAAGCGCACGTCCACGATCCGCGAGGATTCCGAAGCCGCAAGTCCTTGAAGCCGCGTGTCCTTGAAGCCGCGTGCGTTATACGTAGAGTTTTGTCACACGGTAATTTTGTGCAGTGAGTTTATACCCAAGCGAGTTGTTATTTATACACTTAGGGTTTGGGGTTAAATCTAGGTGCGGGAAACACTTGAGTGATTGAGCGATTGTAAACTCTGATTCTCCAATTTTAGTGGATTATTTGATGCAGGCTCTCCCCGTGGACGTAGATACCGATACTCGGACCGAACCACGTAAATTTCTGGTGTCCTGATTTTTCTCGTTTATTTCTCTGGTGATTTCGCGTTGACGTAATTTGCAAGATCCTGTCGTTTCCACGTATTATATCCCAACAATTGGTATCAGAGCGTGGGGTTGGATTTCTTGATTGTGATTTGGGGCTTTTGCTTGTCTGATTATTATTTGGAAATTCTGTTATTGCAATTATGTCTGAGAGGAAATCTGAGATTGAGAAGTTTGATGGGAGAAACAACTTTGTGTTATGGAGCATCAAGATGCGGGCTTTATTGACAACACAAGGTTTAGCCAAGGCACTAGATGGCGAAGATGAGTTGCCGATTATAATGAAAGCCTCAGAGAGGGTAGAGCTTATGCAAAAAGCAAAGAGCATAATCCTGTTAAATGGATGAGGTCTTACTAGAGGTTATTGAGGAGGAGGATGCCGCAACATTATGGGCAAAACTTCAAGCACTCTATGTGAAGAAAGGTTTGAACAATCGCTTGTATATGCTGAAGAAGATGTTTCAGTTTAGATATACTGAAGGTACGCCTATTAGAACCCACCTAGATGAATTTAATGAATTCATGTTGGATCTGAAGAACGTCGGTAAGATTCTTAATGATGAAGAACAGGGCATGATGTTGTTAGCCTCTTTACCAGAGTCATGGGAGCACTTTACTGATTCGCTGTTGCAGGGGCGTACTACGATTACCTCAGAAGAGGTAAAGTCCGCCTTATTCTCTAAGGAGTGGCAGAGAAAGTTGCGAGATGACGGTCTGGCGAAAGGGGCAGCGCAAGCACTGACGATTCGGGGTAGAGAACAACATCGAGAGCCCAGTAGCAGCAGAGGTAAAAGTAGATCAAAATCACACAATTGAAAGTCCAAGGGACACATGAAGTGTTTTGAGTGTCACGAGGAGGGGCACATCATGAGAGATTGTCCAAAGCGGAGGAATAAAGTTGATAAGCAAAATGCTACAACCAGTGTGGCAAACGTTGCTGAGGGGAGCAATAGGGATGCAGAAGCTGTCTTATGTGTGACTGCTACTTCGTTAGGAGACGAATGGGTGCTAGATTCGGGGTGTTCTTATCATATGACGCCTCATAAGAACTGGTTCACTACTTACCAAGCTGCAGATGGTGGTAGGGTTCTTTTGGGGAATAATGCAGTCTGCAAGGCTGTGGGGATAGGGACAATCCGGATCCGGATGCACGATGGGGTGGTGCGCACATTGACAGATGTGAGGCATGTACCGGAGCTCAAGAAGAACCTTATTTCTCTGGGGACACTCGATGACATCGGGTGTAGGTACACCACTGAAGGTGGAGTACTGAAGATCTCTCGAGGTGCCATGACAGTGATGAAGGGGAAGAAAGTGAATACTCTCTATCATCTACTAGGAGAGACCGTGATTGGAAGTGCTGCTGTTTCATCAGGTGAGTCAGACTCTAACTTGACTCAGTTATGGCATATGCGTTTAAGGCACATGAGTGAGGCAGGTATGGCGATGCTGAGTGAAAGGGGGTTGTTGAGTGGTCAGAAAACAGGGAAGCTGGACTTATGTGAGCACTGCATCTATGGGAAGTAGCACAGAGTTAAGTTTACTACAGCTATTCATTCGACCAAACGACCTGTTGAATATATTCACTCAGACGTCTGGGGCCCGTCTTTGGTTCCTTCGAAAGGAGGTGCCCGATATATGCTGACTTTTATCGACGATTATTCAAGGAAAGTATGGGTATACTTTCTGAAGCACAAATATGACGTGTTTGATCGGTTCAAGAAATTTAAGGCATTGATTGAGAAGCAGTCAGATAAGCAGATCAAGTGCCTGAGAACCGATAATGGCATAGAGTTCTGTGGTAAAGATTTTATCGAGTTCTGCGAGAAAGAAGGTATTGTAAGACATCGCACAGTACCTGGGACACCACAGCAGAATGGCGTCGCAGAACGGAAGAACAGAATCTTGCTTAAGCGAGCTCGATGCATGCTTTCGCATGCAGGACTTGGCAAGGAATTTTGGGCCGAAGCAGTGAATATGTCATGTTACCTAGTAAATCGATCTCCATCGTCTGCTATCGAGTGGAAGACTCCTGAGGAAGTATGGTCGGGAAACTCAAGTTGATTATTCTCGGATTACGTATATTCGGATGTCCTGCGTATGCTCATGCGAGTGATGGTAAGCTTGAGCCGAGGGCGAAGAAGTGCATATTTCTGGGTTATGCACAAGGGGTGAAAGGCTACCAGCTGTGGTGCACCGATCCCAGATCACCCGGTTTTCTAATCAGCAGAGATGTGATCTTCAACGAGACTGCAATGCTTCAACAGAGGAGTTCTGAGACACAACCAGCAGAGAAGACAGATCATGGTGTCATAAGTGAGGTGGAGCCTCGGTGGAGACTCCGGAGACCTCGAAGGTAACAGAGGTTGAGACTGCGATGAAGCCGCAGCCTCCTGAAGTCGGTGATAGTGAACAACCAAAACAAAGCCGCAGAGACTATAGCCGCAGATAGAGAGAGAAGGCAAATTAAACCACCGGGTACGTTATGGTTATACGATATTGCTTATGCATTGACCGTAGGTGATGAGGTGGAGACGGATGAGCCTTCGTCTTACTCGAGGCGATGGCTAGTCCGGAGTCGTCGCGGTGGCTAGGGGCTATGAGTGAAGAGATGGAATCTCTCCATCGAAATCAGACATGGGAGCTGGTCAAAGTACCCAAGAGTCAAAAGACTGTTGGAAGTAAATGGGTCTTCAAACGGAAAGAGGGCATTCCTGGTGTCGAGGCAGCGAGGTATAAGGCGAGACTTGTGGCGAAGGGATATACACAGCGTGAGGGCATTGACTACAATGAGGTGTTCTCTCTTGTGGTAAGACATACTTCTATTCATGTTTTACTTACCTTAGTTGCTTCGCAGGATCTTTAATTAGAGCAGCTAGATGTGAAAACTGCGTTTCTTCACGGTGAGTTGGAGGAGCAGATTTACATGAGGCAACCTGAGGGATTTGCTATTCCGGGTAAGGAAGATCATGTTTGCTTGTTAAAGAAATCTTTGTATGGGCTAAAACAGTCTCCTAGGCAGTGGTATAAACGTTTTGATGCTTTCATGGCTAGTCAAGACTATTCAAAAAGTCAGATGGACAACTGCGTTTACTTTAGGAGATTGGAGAATGGTTCTTTGATTTATCTACTTTTATATGTTGATGATATGCTGATAGCAGCTAAGGATATGTCTGATATTGATGTGCTGAAGAGGCAGTTGAATGCTGAATTTGAGATGAAAGATTTAGGTGCTGCAAAGAAAATTTTGGGTATGGAGATTTTGCGTGACAGGACTGTAGAAGTTTTACGTCTGTCTCAAAAGAAATACATTGAGAAGATCGTGGCACGTTTTAACATGCAGTCAGCAAAATTTGTAAATACACCTTTAGCGAAGCACTTTAAACTTTCAGATAAATTATCACCGCAGACTGAGGAGGATGAGGAGCATATGTCCCGTGTTCCTTATTCTAGTGCCGTGGGTAGTATTATGTATGCTATGGTGTGCACTAGGCCTAATATTTCACAAGCTGTGAGCGTGGTTAGTCGCTATATGAAGCGTCCTGGTAAAGCTCATTAGGAAGCTGTGAAGTGGATCCTCAGATATTTGAAGGGGACAACAGACGTGGGTATAGTGTATCGGAGGGACAGCAATGGCAGTGAGACCATTGGTTATGTGGATTCGGATCACGCCGGTGACTTGGATGATTGCAGGTCTTTAGCAGGGTACGTGTTTATGCTAGCAGGTGGTGCAGTTAGTTGGAAAGCGTCCTTACAGGATCACATTGCCTTGTCTTCGACTGAGGCAGAGTACATGGCACTAATCTTTGTAGCGAAAGAGGCGATATGGTTACAAAGTTTGCTCTTGGACTTTGGGTTAGAACAGAAAAGTGTGGATATACACTGTGATAACCAAGGTGCGATATATTTGGCGTATAACCCAGTTTATCACGAACGAACAAAGCATATCAACATCAGGTACCACTTCATCCGAGATGTCTTAGTTAAGGGTATTGTTATTGTTAAAAAGATTGCTACAGCAGATAACCCAGCAGACATGATGACTAAGTCTGTTCCTATGACGAAGCTCAAGCTCTGCTTGAGCTCTATTGGCGTCTGTGGAGAGTGAGCGCCCGTCGGGGCGTTGGGAGAGCAGTATGGATGATGAGTACTATAACTTGGCTTCAAACATCGAGCCAATGTGGAGAATTGTTAAATTATGTCTCGAGTTTTTGCTGGAAAAGAAGAAATATAAAATAAATAAATGGGCACACGGTATACGAATTCATTTTGCCGATGAAGTCCCTGCACGAAGAGGTTTCTTTTCTTGGCGTGAAGTCCTTTGCTCTTGAAGATTGAATTCTCGGTGGGGCCCACGCCATGGGCTTTCTTCATTTAGCCAAGCCTACAAGAGAAAGGAGTAATGCGAAGCTCTGCACGTGAAGACTCAAAAAAAAAAAAAAAAAGGAAAGTGGGGCCCAAGGTCAAACCGTTGACCTCGGGCCCACACACGGATGTATAAAACCGATGTCTCCAGGAGGGCTTCCTTCTTCTGGTCGCTGCTGCAGCTTTACGAAAACCTACGAAGCGCACGTCCACGATCCGCGAGGATTCCGAAGCCGCAAGTCCTTGAAGCCGCGTATCCTTGAAGCCGCGTGCGTTATATGTAGAGTTTTGTCACACGGTAATTTTGTGCAGTGAGTTTATACCCAAGCGAGTTGTTATTTATACACTTAGGGTTTGGGGTTAAATCTAGGTGCGGGAAACACTTGAGCAATTGAGCGATTATAAACTCTGATTCTCCGATTTTAGTGGATTATTTGCTGCTGACTCTCCCCGTGGACGTAGGTACCGATACTCGGACTGAACCACGTAAATTTCTGGTGTCCTGATTTTTCTCGTTTATTTCTCTGGTGATTTCGTGTTGACGTAATTTGCAAGATCCTGTCGTTTCCGCGTATTATATCCCAACACAGAGGGATTACTTTGCTGGCGTCTCTTGAGCGTGGCTAAACTTACATTGCCGTTGTTGTTGTCCTCATCGCCATCTCCGTTGTGGCCTGATGATTTGGGCCTCGGTTTGGAAGTCGATTTGGAGCAGGCAACGGTGATTCTTTGGCTAGGGGTGCGAGCTTCAGAGCTCGACATGGCGGTTGGAGCTCTGCTGCTACTGCGGACAAGGTGCAGTAGAGGCGACTGCACCATCGACGGCGGCGGTGGCGGCAGGCGACGGCGGTGGCAGTGCAATGGCAACGAAGACACGAGTCTCACGGCACCAACGGCAGCACAGACGACACGATGAAAACGACGGCGGTCGCAGCTCAACCCACGGCCAAGGGGGGAAGAGCTTGGTTCTAGCGGAGGCGGTGGCGGTTCGGAGCAACGACGGCCCGGACGGTCGAGAGAGCAGTGGCAAGAGGTGGTGACGGTGGCTTGGGGACAGCGGCGGTGGCTCATAGCAGCGAGGGGTGGCGCGGACAGCGCGACAGCTCGTCAGGCTCAACGGTGAGACGGCTTGTTGGACGAATGGTGGGTGGTGGTGGTTTGATGGCCAAGAGGTGGTGGTGAGTAGGGCGTGGGGCGGCGATGTGGTGGTGGGTGAAGCAGCAGCCACCAGCCAGCAAGAGGAAGGAAGAAGAAGAGAAGAAGGGGTAGGGTTTCGGTCGAGAGAGGGGGAAAGAGAAGAGTGAGAGAGAGAGAAGAAAAGAAAAAAGTTGGGACGACAGGAAGTGACGTGAGGAGGAAAAATGGAAGAAAAGAAAAGGAGAGAGAGAGAAAAAGAAAGGGGAAGGGGGAAGAATCGGCGAAAGGGGAGGGGGAGGAAGTGACGTGCTAGGCTTCTTTTTTTTTTGAACTCTGATTGGTTCTAGTTCCCGTTCCCATAGGAACCGGAACCGGAACTCCGGTTCCCAGGTCAAGGGAACCGTGCTCATCCTACCTGAAACCATGTGCTGGCCACAAAGGAATATTAGATGAAACGTCCCATTTTGGTTCACAAAATTAAAGGTGAACAACTTTTGTGGGGGCTACTTAAGCTGAGCCTCAATGGGATTCCAAAGGCCAACTCTAGAGTTGATGGCCAAGTAATTGATGGCCACATGTCAAGTTATGAGGATGGTGCACTAGATTTGAAGATTAAAACACTAGCACTAGAACTCAAGCAAGAATAACCGCTGCAAGAAATGTGCATAAAAATAGGAAATAGTTATTTGCTTGATGAGCAAGTTGCACGAGCATCATCGATAGGTCAAGAAGTGGTTGTTAAAGGATAAGGTCATCTAGAAGAAATAAAAAAAACGTGGAGATTGCAAAGAGTAGTGTCTAAGGAAGAGCAACCGACTGAGGAACATCAGTCCACCCTATAAATATTGCAGCCTCTTCATTGAGAAAGCCCCCCACGCGCAACACAACAATTATCTTTACTTATATTTACTTTATCGTATCTTAGCTGTAACTTTCAAGATTCTCGTCATTGATTAAATTTTGGCATGTATCTCAATCTGGTCCAGCATTATCGATTAAATTACGATGTTGTTCCACAAAGCCCAGCATTGTCGATTAAATTCCAGCATTGTGTTTTCTATCCAAGAGTATTGTTGTTGATTAGATTCTAGCTTTACACCTAAAATAAGCTATGCTATAGATTAAACTCTGATGTAGTTTGGGTTCAGAGCGTAGGCTATTCAGCTATTAGTACTCAGGTTACTCATTGATTAGATTCTAGTGTAATTTGTGTTCAGGAGCAGTTAGTCTTTGAGTCATTTGGGTATCGGTTGTCAAGGTTGTATATACAAGTTGAGAATAAAATTCCCCTTGCATTTACATTCTCTATTCAAGCTCAACATAGAACCTGAGTCTCCTATAATAAAATCAAAACGTAACGTCTGGTGAAAGATTATTCACAGAATTCAAAACCGGTGAAACATCTTTTTGGCACACCCAATGGAACCAATTGTGTTGGGTTAAGAGAGTGTTATGACACGGACTTAGAGTCGAATCAAATTGAATAGCGCCACTGATGAACAAATACTCATGACTCAGAACAATACGCAAGCCGAGTCATCATCAGCCTAGCTTCCTCAGAACGAGGCCATAAACCAATTTCGATAGGAAGGAGCTGACATCTTGAGACAGCTCGTCGAAGAGAAAAGACAGGCAGACCTCACGCCGATCATGCTCTCCACTATGAGATGGACAATCGAAGAAACCCAGAATGAGTTTGCTGATTACATGGTCAAACGAATGACTGATGTCGTTAGGCTTTTAATCATCAATGCTTATCACAAATGTGCCTAAGGACAACATGGGGTCGCATTAGGACCAGTTCAGCCTCAATCAGCCTACGTTCCCGTTTCAATCGGATATGCTCTTGTATTATCAACTTCTCAAGTAACATTGAGTAATGTAGGGCAATCCGCATCAACTTGGCCTCCTCTTAGAATCTTACAAAGAAGAGAAGCTCTTACGATAGTGCAAGTTGATGGGTCTGTTAACTCACATGGCCTACCAATGCTAACCGAGGTCCTACAGTGTTAATTTTACCAGTGACTCAACAGAATACGCCACTTGAGAATGCTACCAGGGTAGGATTAATACAGCCAAATCCTATTCTAGTACTTCAGACGAACGTATTCCCAGTCACCATGGAGGTCTCAGGATTCGTGATGACGCTAGTTAGGGGGCAAGACCAAGTGCACCAATTGAACATTCAATAACAGGTGCCCTTAATGGGGACTCCTAATGTTCGGTAGCAAGTTCCCAATATTCATCCCCGGGTACCACCAAATATTCAGCCTCAAATGTTATAGCAACCTCTTCCTCTTGCCATCCATAAATGAACCCAACACTTGTGATTCAAACACAACCATTATTCTATGGGCCTCGAGTGCAACACCATCAAGCTCCTCAGCATAATGCAAATTAAGTGTTGCAACCTCATTACCTAGCACATCGGGTTCCAAGGTTTCCTTATATGATCCCAATTCAAAATCAGCCAATAGTCAAATCGGTATTAAGGGGATATGGTAATGACATTTTTTGCCTATCCAATTTTTATAGGAAATCATATGCAGATTGGATGGATATCGTTTCTTATCCAAGGGGTTTCAAAATGCCTGAGTTCACATTATTCACTGACGAGGAAGACCAGTCAACATTTGAGTATGTTAATTGTTTCTTGGCATAATGCGGGGATACTACTCATGGAGATCATTGGAAACTAAGGTTATTCCCCTTATCATTGTCCAAAACTGCTTTTACTTTGTACACAACGTTGTCGCCAAACTCAATTAATTCTTGGGAGCAAATGGAAAGATTATTCCACACTCAGTTTCAAAGCGATGTCCTAGATTTGTTAGTGGCTGACTTGTCAACCATGAAACAACTGACTAATGAGTCAGTCGATCAATTCATCTCTAGGTTTAAGAGGGCTAGGAACAAGTGCTTAGTTCCCCTGCCTGAGAAAACTTTTGCAGATTTTGCATTTAATGGCCTGAAATTTGAGATCCAATAGAGAATGGTTGGGCAACCTTACTCTGATTTATTTTAGTTGTCCACCAAAGCTACCAAACATGAGAGCTTACTTAAAGAGAAAGATAAGAGACATGGTAGACGAGCTGATGTTAATTGGGCTGACTCCATAGAAATGGATGAGGACCTAGAGCAGGTGAATATAGCAGAAGTCGCTGTTGTTAAAATGATTATAGATAAGTCGTATGTCTGTCAAGCATTGAAGCCAGCCAGAGTAAAGGAGAAGTCCAATCTCATGCCCAAGGCTAAGGAGTTTGTCGACTACTCTTTCAATGCCAATAAGACTGAAGAAATATTCGATCTATTATTGGCTGATGGTCAAATAAGATTGACCAAGAAACATTCAAGACGTGATCAAGCAAGAGAAAATAAAGTTCGCCGATGACAAGAATAAAGCTCCCATGAAGGTTGATATGGATATTCCCTATTATGACCGGAATAATATCATCTAGGGTGAGATCTGCACCCAAGAGTTATCACCAGCTTCGATTCTGTATGTAAGCGGGTGATCAAACAAGAAGGACATAATTCCAGCCATCAGTGCCATTGATCTAACCAAAAGATCATTGGCGAGCCCCATAATCCAAGCTCGATTCCCTAATTTCAAAAAAGGCCAGTTCTAAATGGGTCAGCTAATCCTAGAAAGCATCCTGTCTATCCAAGGGGGAGAGTTGTTCTGGGGAACTTTGAAATCAACAAGAATCAAGACTCTCAAATGTGTTCAAAATGTAGGCAGTGGATTTGATAGCAAAGGTATTATTCCAGAGGGCATTGTGCTCAAGAGGACGTTATGGTCATTAACAAGGCACACAATGTGAGTAATTTTAACTGGAAGGAACCTTTTGTATATGAAATGGGATCCTCTAAGAAGTTTCGTACTCGTCGAGTGACCAAAAAGTCATTCAAATGAAGATATGAGGAGGGAGACCCCACCATTGGAACTCTATGAAAACATAGTGGAAAATATGACTATTATATTAATTATAATGCACCTCCTGCTTACCTTCAAGTGGCTAGTCCATCTGGATGGGGAGCTGAGTTTGACGATGAAGATACGAAGCTGATAGCTAATTTTCATCGTCGATGTGCTTTGAGGATACCCCATGATCCGCCCGCTAGTAAATGGTATAAGGTTGAGAGAGCTCAGTCCCAAAAGGACAACTTAAGACATAAACAGAAGAGGAGGATGCAAAGAAAGAAGAAGATGCATTTGCTCCAAAAGCAACTTGACCAAGTTCGTATTACTCAGGTCAAGCCTACTGTGATGATGACCCACGAACCAAAGAAGGTCAAGGCAAAAAATCTGATTTGGAGGAGAAAGCCAGAAAATGACAATACTTCTTTTAGTTAGATCGGAAGGATGGCCATAGAAGTAGCTGTTTAGTCACCGGAACGAAATGGGAGTCTCATATCGAGGTCAGTATCACCATTAAGTTTGTATATGGTGCAAGCGAAGCTTCCTATGAATTCCGCATGTTCCCATCTGCTACAAAATTGTGCGAAGAAATTCTCGAGACGAAAAAGAGGGTGTGGAGTTCTATTTTGATGCTGAAGAGGTAATGAAATTTGAAAAACCTCCAACACAAAGTTCGAACCACTTGAGAGAGTTAAATATTAATGCCAAAATTAATGGTCGACTTACATCTTGAGTGTTAGTCGATAGGGGATCTACTTTGAATCTTATCCTCTATCGCTTCTATAAGAAGATGGGAAGAAAAGATAACGAGATTACCCCCTCGAACATTCAATTGTCAAATTTTACTAGGGACGCCTAGACGTTAAAAGAATATTCGTGGCTAATCTAATTGGAGGATCCAAGACTTCTTTTTGTGTGGTCGATGCTGATGGATCATATAACTTACTACTTGGAAGAGATTGGATCCATGGCAACCAATGTGTGCCATCGACTCTTCATCAAATGTTGGCATTTTGGAATGGTGATAAGGTCAAATATGTTCAGGCTAATACTAAGCCGTGAGTAGCTTGATCACATGCGTCGATGGGATGCCAGGGGGTATCAGAGGATAACATTTGCATAAGTAGAGCCCCATTGGTAGACTTCAACAATGTCGCATTCTACTGTTTCGATAAAAAAAAATAGTTGAATGGATCCCAAAAAATTAATTGGTGGAACAATTTGATAAGGTTATATATGGAGAACCTTACATTATCAAGAGACCTCATTAGGAGGTACTTGGCCTACAGGACCGAACTAGCAAAATAAGACGTCGAAGCAGTCGAAAGAATTCCAGAGTTCGGAAAGTTGCCTGTCAAGGATGATGATGAGGTGATTAAGGCTTAGGACCCATTAGAAGAAGTTAATCTTGGCACAGAGATTGGTCAATGCCCTATTTATCTATGCGCCTTATTAGATAATGAATTCAAGTTCAATTAGTGGACTTATTAAGGAAGTACAAAGAATGCTTTGCTTGGGATTATCATGAAATGCCTGGATTGAGAAGAGATGTAGTAGAGCATCGATTACCCATTAAAAAAGGCTTTAAGCCACATAAACAGCCTTTGAGACGGTTTACACCCGAGGTTATGCAAAAAGTCAAAGAAGAAATCAAAAAATTGCTCGCGGCAAGCTTTATAAGAATAGTATGGTACGTTGAGTGGCTGTCAAATATTGTCCCAATGAAAAAGAAGAATGGAAAGCTTAGCATGTGTATAGACTTCTGCGATTTGAATGCAGTAATACCCAAGGACAAGTACCAGCTGCCAATGACTGATATGCTCGTTGACTCAGCCTCTGGTAACAAAATCATATCACTTATGGATGGCCATTCAGGCTATAATCAAATTTTTATAGCAGAAGAGGATATCCATAAGATTGCATTTAGATGTCCAAGAGCAATTGGTACTTTCGAGTGGTTAGTCATGCCTTTTGGGCTAAGGAATGCAGGCGATGAACTTCATTTTCCACGGCATGATTGGTGACTTGATGGAGGTTTACATTGATGATGTTATTGTCAAATCAAACCGGGTAAGTCATCTGACTTATTTAGAGCAAGCCTTTGTAAGGATGCGAAAGCATAAATTGAAAATGAATCCTCTGAAGTGTGCTTTTGGAGTTAAAATTGGTAGTTTCTTAGGATTCTTAGTTAATCAAAGTAGATAAAAAAAAATAACTCTAAAGTAATTCTAGAGTTAACACCATCAACTACCAAAAAACAGCTTCAAATGATATTAGGGAAGATGAATTTTTTGCGTCGATTTATTTCTAACCTGTCAGGGAAGATTGAAGTATTTTCCCCATTGTCGAAGCTCAAAAATCAAGAGTAGTTCGTGTGGGAAGACAAGTATCAACAGGCGTTCGATCAAATAAAAGAGTACCTCAGCAACCCTCCATTTTTAATACCACCCAAGGTGGGTAGGCCATTGAAACTATATTTATCGACCACTGATACTACAATCGAATGTATGCTTGCACAGGAGAATGACGAGGGAGAAGAGCAAGCAATTTATTATTTGAGTCGAATGCCGAACGATATAGAGACAAGATCACAGTCATTGAGAAGCCGTGCTTGTTATTGTATTATGCTTGTACAAAATTACGTCATTATATGCTACCCACTATGGTACATGTAATATATAAAACAGACTCAATCAAGTACATGCTGACTCGACCAATAATAAGGGGTCGAATTGCCAAATGGGCATTTACTCTCTCAAAAATTGACTTAGTTTACATCCTGCTTAAGGCGGTAAAGGGACAAGCAATGGCACATTTTATTACGGCGTATCCAGGCATCTAGATTGAGGATCATGTAGAGGGGTGTGTCTAGGTAGTTCCTTGGACTATGTATTTTGATGGATTGAGTGTTGCTGGGTTAGCGGGAGCTAGAATTTTAATAGTTTCTCCTCACAGACATAGATCAAAAATGATGTTTAAGCTTGATTTTAATTGTTTGAATAATCAAGCTAAATATGAATAATTAATTGCTAGCCTAACCATTTTAGCTTACGTGAAGGCACAGTTTATCAAAGTAATAGGCGATTCCCAGTTGGTTATAAAAAAATTGTTTGGAAAGTACTAGTGCCTTAATGAGAATGTTATTTCCTATCATGTGTTAGCCAAATGCCTTTTGGACCACTTCGATGATAACCAGTTGGTTCATGTAAAAAGAAATAAGAATACATAAGCCAATGAGTAAGCTCAAATGGCATCCGGTTATAAAATATCTAAAGAGTTGGCAGATCATATTATCACCCAGGTAAGGGCATTATGCTCAATTGATAATAGAATCATGTTGATTCAAGAAGCACAAGACCTAGGCAACGGTACACCCGATCAAGATTGGAGAATCCCATTTATTGAGTATTTGAAAAATCAAGTTGCCAATGACAAAAATTTTAAAAGAAAAGCAATAAATATTTTTTGATTGGCGACAATCTGTATCGAAAGACTATCGATGATCAGTTATTGAAGTGTTTAGGGAAGCGCGACTCTATGTTCGTAATGGTAGAAGTACATGAAGGCATATGCGGCGCACATCAAATTGGGGTCAAAATGAAATGGCTATCACGTCAACATGGTTATTTCTGACCAACTATTACCTAGGATTGTATTGACTATGCTAAGGGTTGTAAAATGTGTCAAAAGCATGGCCTTGTCCAACATGTGCCAGCCTCGATAATGAAGCCCATAATTAAACCTTGGCCATTTAGAGGATGGGCGATGGATATAATTGGGAAAATATATTTACCCTCATCTAAAAAGCCTAGTTTTGTATTAGTGGTCACGGACTATTTCACAAAATGGGTTGAGGCCGCATCATATAAAAATATCACACAAAAGACGGTTAAAGAGTTCATCGAGGAATATATTATTCATAGGTTTGGCATTACCGAGTTAATAACTACAGATCAAGGGACAATTTTTACTGGTCGAGAAGTGTTGGATTTTACTACGTCAAGAAAGATTAAGATGGTCCATTCAATCTTTACCAAAAAAAAAAGATGGTCCATTCAATGCCTTATTACGCTCAAGCCAATGCCTAGGCCGAAGCTTCCAATAAGGTAATTATTAATTTAAGTAAGAAACTTTTGAAAGACAACCCAAGGGAATGAGATTTTTTGTTATCGACGGTTTTATGAGCCTATCGAATATTTAAGAGATCTGCGAGTGGGGTTAGTCCTTATATGTTGATATATAGTCAGGAGGCCGTATTGCCTTTTAAAAATTACCGTCCAATGATTAAGGGTAAGACTCTGGGGAGAATTAGCCAAAAAAGAATATGATGAACTCATATATAGCAATATTGAAGAGTTAGGCAAAAACAGGGCAGCCGCTTTAGAGGAATTGTCCTTCAAAAGAATAGAATCGCAAAGGCTTACAATAAGCACGTAAAAGAGAACAGATTTGACATTGGCGACATGGTATGGAAAACTATTTTGCCAACGAGCATGGATAATGAGAGATTTGGCAAATAGTCGCCAACTTGGGAAGGACCGTATGTTATTACTGAAGTTTTTGGTGGAAATGCTTATCGTTTGATGGAAGTCGATAACAAGAAATTGCCATGGACAATTAATGGAAAATTTTTAAAAAGGTGTTACCCAACTATGTGGGAAATGTGAGAAAGCGAATGACACAATAAGGAAAAGAGGCGGTGCTACTGTCATTAAGTTGTCATTATATTTACAACCCTAGCCAGATTTTTTATTCAAATTCCATATATCTTTTGAAATCAAGAACCGGTTTTCAACAAGATCGTTTATCTGGTTGATGAGGGTCTTAGTGCTCTTAGGTTGTGGGTTGAGCACCTCTTAGGTATTAGCCTGCACCGCTCTGTCCCATGCGACCTTTTCTCTCTCCAATGAACTCAGATCTTTTTCCAACCTCTTGACTAAATCCATCTCCCTGATAGTCGAGTAAGAATGAAGACGATGGAATCGGAGGTGCAGGATGTCAAGAGAACTTCGGACGTTCACTATTTCATCATAAATTATCTCTAAGCACCCTATTTCCTCTTGTTTGGATTGGTGCGCACACTTCACAGCTTCGTAGGAGTCAATGGTCGACTAGTTGCCTTTATAGGATGCAAGGTCATGGTCAAAAGTGACCATGAATTCCTCGAACCTCTGCAAGAAGGGATGGTCACCAAAGAGGTTGGAGGGTCGGCAGTCCCAGGCCAACTTTCGGATGGCCTCGATGATCTTTGGCTGTTTGCAAATTACGGCCAAAGTCAGTATTAGCTTCCGAAGAAGATCCCTCCAGGAGGCAAGGAACTCGTCATTTGACGAGGATAAAGCTAAAGAAGAAGACCGACTTGCCATGCCTTCGAAGGACTGAATGAAACAGAAGGATGAGAAGGTTTGGGCGTATGGATGAATGTGTACAGATGGATGGTTTTGTCTAGACTACAATCCTCTGTATAAATATAGAGAGAGGGATAGCCAGAATTCGAAAAGGCGCGATTTTGAAACTCATTATCATAACGGATTTCTTGGGAAGAGATGATGCTTATTGATAGATTGGTGGAATCCTAAGTGTTGTGGCTATTAGGCGCTGATTCGAAGGGTTCGTTGATGTTATAAAGTTATTCAAAGACACGAACATTGATTAGTATTTGCCCAGTTTGAATAAGCCCCTACGCATAAGTTTATCGTTAAGCAGCCTAGGATATAAAGGGTTCGTTGATATTATGGAACTATTCGAAGGGTGCAAACATTGATTAAAGTTTGCCCAGTTTGAACGAGCTTTATATGCACGTAAGTTTGTCTTTAAGCATCCCAAGATATGAAAAGTCTAAAATGTTATTTTCTACTGTATTTACAAAGAGGAAATAGACTAGTACAGACGAGTTTATTCATCTAGGCCTAGGTGACTCTTAAACCTCAAGACATAATCAACCAAATGTCTCTCTATATCCCTATTCTCTTCCATAACCTGGTGGTAGGCGAGGTGTTTCCCCTCCAGGATCGACTCTCTTTGAGCATTGAGCTTGTCCAAGTCCACGAGTGCATCCTGACATGCCTGGGCCCTCATTCCAAGGCTCGTCATCATCTGTTGGCAGATGACGATCTCTTCTTCCAGAATGGTCAGCAGGCTAGGTATCTCGGGAGGCACAAAGTGGTCAGGACCTCGTGCTTGGATCCTTGCCTTCTCCTTGGTCACGTCATCCCTATAGGCCATTATCCACTCCATCATCTTTTGGACATCATCCTTGGCCCGGCACCACCCGTCACGAATTTTTTGGAGGTGTCGATTGTAGTCGACGCCCCTTTTAACTTCTTCTTCCAACTTGTGGAAAGAAGAGATGATGCCCCAGTTCTTGATGGATGAGTCTAGTACTTTCGCAAAAAAGCGGTAGAATTCATCGTAATCCTCCCTGAAGCGATGCGTGGGAGGAAGGTGAGTAGGCTCGCCATTATGGATGAGCTTAATGACCTCCTCGAGGTTTTCAGAGTGGTCGACCAAGAATGCGAAGGTCAAAGCGAGCTTCGCGATCAACCTCCTCCAAAGGTTCAAGAAAGCATCCTTGGAAGATGCAGTGCTGAAAGAGAAGGAAGAAGAGTTTGCCATGAGTGTTGGAGTAAAGAAAGCTTTGACCAGTCTAGTTAACACTTTCAACAATCAAATTTTGAACGATGAGGAACTCCATAAGCACTCACTAGGGTTTATATAGTGGAGAGAAGAAATCTCAAAGTCGAAGTTGATGGCATAAATGTATAGGATCATGCTCAAGGGAGAAGTGCGAGCGTCACAAGTAATGTATAGTTATTATAGCGCAATTATTATGGGAGCAAAATCAGGATGACAAGTCGCCAGTCGATGGTAATACCCATGGGTTATTTATGGATTAAAATGTGTGAGCACCAATGGATGCCCATGTTACATGGATGCTTCTTTTAATCCTCAATTTTCTTTTTATTGGATGAATGCAATATTTTTATTTTATTTTTTAATTTCTAAATATTAGGAAGAAAAAAGTTCTTTGTATTGAATCTACATTACATCTTCAAGTAACTTGAGAGGATATATTCAACAATCTTAGACTTCTTCGAATATCAAATACTCATAAGAAATCATTCAATTCAAATAGTTATTGAATTGAAAAGAAAAAAAAAAAAAACCTACCTGGATATCACTATTTGAATAAAGTTTTCCTGAAGATTGCATTTATCATCATAAATAATTCATCTTTGAATTAAACCTCAGTGATACCGAGACAAAGGCGTGTATCAGGATAAAGATACAACCTACTGAGACTGAATCCCCGATCATCATGAGATACACCGCAGATACGGCGCGAGATGTTCACTGGAGATCATAAATAGAGATATTATAGCTATGGATAAGGCACACAACAGATAGGTGCATGCTAGCTATGATATCAGCAAATAACATATCGAAGGAAAGTCGTACGTCAGTAGTCTATACACTGATGATTATGCTATCGAAAAGAAAACATCAAAAGGGGAAACAACATTAAAAGAGATAACATGTGGCCTGCAAGGTTACATAAAGTGTTGTCGTAGCTCCGAAGTAAAGCTATGGAGCTTTAGTTCTTGGTCGCAATTAGTTTCGAAGAGCTTATCTTTCTGAACAAGGTCACTAGAGAGGGCTTGAGTTATCGTTCACATGTGACTTCAAGCTCAGAGATTAATTGGTATAGGTTGATCAGAACTGGTGGTGAAATGCTGGCGTTACCGCGATAAGTCTCAAGAAGCCTGAAAGATTGCACCAGTTCTTTCTCCTTTAGGAATAATGCCTCATCTCGCTCCTCGACGGCCTTGATGGACTTCACATTTGTCTTGTAAGCTTCTAAGGCAGAGTTGAATGAAGTAAAAAGCTCATTAATGGTAAATTTCAAGGCGTGACATGGCAAGGGGTAAGGCAAGTTGGTCAAATATGCGAGCAAAGATTTGATCTCATGCTCAACTTCGGGAGTTTCGCATATGACCTCATATCCTTCTTGCAACAAATTATACAACCTCGCCCATTTGCTCTGGATGTCGCTATTATCGATAGATGGGAGAGTCTTCTCTGCTGGCGAGTTACTTGCCCCGAAGACATAAATTCTGTTAACAGACAATATACCCGAAGAATGGGTACTGTGAGAAGACTGTGACTCGCCCATCGAATCGTTGATGTATTCATTAGGTGAAATGAACCTTCTACTGGCGTCAATGGTACATCCTCCTAGTGTAGGTTTGGTGTCCCAAGCCTCGTGAAACTATGAGATATAACTATTGGATATCGAATAACTTTTGACATTACTGACCCCAAGTCACATGGAAAATAAAGGCCTTATATTCTTCCCACCATTGATCAAAGGCTTTATAGCTAAGTGGAGCCCGAAACAATTAAAGAATTTGAACCTCCTCAATATGTGTCGGGTGATCTCTTTATAACATATGACGACAGTCTTTTGTCCAGCTAAAGTGGGAGGAAAATTCATGGAGTAAACTACTGGCATAAGCGTACCTTGAGTTAACCCAAACTGACGAGTGCAACAGTGAAGGTTGTATGCCTCAAAGCTCAAAGCGTATTTCTTCCCGAGATGGAAGTCTGATATGAGCTCAGTAGAAACAAAAATACTCATCCAAAATGTAGACATGTCATGCTGAAATGAATTTGGGCTGTAAGAGAAGTCAACACCAAACCTATAGAAGGGAAAACTTTCCAAATAAAGCAAGTAGCTAAGGAAGCACTCAAAGACTGAGAACACCTCGAGAGTTGGTAGAAGTTTGCTACAAAATTTCCGAAACCCAAACTCATTTTCAGCTGGTGATCTATGCACCTCGTGCCAATGAACTAGGTCTTACTCTCAGAGAATAATTGAGGAAAATATGTGCGCAACCACCGATGCATAATCCATAAAGGGCCAAAGGATGGCCTAGGGCGAGTGCTAAACAGGGAAGACTGTGTGTCAGTGAAGCCTTTGTACAATTTGTTAAGCACCATACGACCAAGACCTACATCAATTTCGTTAAAAAGAGGATATGCCACATCGATAAAGTCAAAAGACACGGAAGCAGTTGGTAAGCAAAAGATGTAGCGGCAAAGTCAATATAACAAGAATGCCATATGCTCTTGAGAAGAAATAGGTTCGGTCGACCTGGCAAACTTGTCCTATATTCATCAAACGGTAAGTCAGTAAATGAAATACCATGAAAGTTTGGACAAGTATTTGGCTACTGACCATAAGAATCTATAAGAGGGGATAGGCCGATCAAGGACAAAATATCAAGCAGAGTGATTGTTATCGGACCAATGGGTAAGAAGAAATAGTTGGTCAACAGTGGCCAAAAGCAACAAAGGCCACCAATGAGTCCGTACTCAATTGGGTCAATTGACACACAACTGAAGGAAAACGTCTATCTAATTCTGGTTACTTCCCATATGCCTGACATCTCCTATTTCAACCTCCCGTACCATTTGAAGAAACGCTTATCAAAGGAGAGATATGAATTGAAATGAGAATTGGGCGACGACCAAGCGTGCATACAAATCTGCAATTGGTTGATGGGAAGAACCTCTTTATAGTGACGAGGAAAGTGCTGGATAAAGGTGTGTGGAGGCGGCGTCGATTTGAAATATGGACCAATGTAACACGATGAGTATTTGGGTGGTAATCCATGAACGAAAGGAAGAGTCGCCCCTGAGCTTCATATGTTTGAAGGCTCTCGAAGCAGTGTGTAGCAGCATGAGCACTCATTACGGAAGAACAAACATTAGTCATGATGAATAGTAGTGTTGTCGGCATCAGCATACAGTGGCCAGGTATAAATAGGCCTAGCCAAGTAACTGTTTGCCTTGTTTTAAGGACATACGTGCGAACGTGGGTGCACGGAGATAGGAACCCACTCGACATAAGTGTCACAGATTTCATGCGGAAGTGGGATAATGATAATATATATAAACTCATTTTATTAATTAGATTACTTTTTGGGATACAAGAAAGATGTTAAATCGTGTTGAAGATGAAATATTCTAGATTTGAGATCACTCATCTGGGAAATATGTTCATTCTTGCGAAGTCTATATTGGATTTCTTGATCCAGCAACTGGAGATGTTTTTTTGGTTAAGAGCAACTGGAGATGTTCCTTCTTCTTCAACTCTTGAAGCTCCGACACTTAAGAGTTCAACTTGGCCTGTATCTCCATTTGTTGTTTGAGTTCAATCTTCCTTCTTTGACTGACATCTTGGAGTGCTCTCAAGAGATGAGCTTTTTCTTCATTGAACCTGTTTATCTTTCCCATGACTGTCTTAAGGGATTTGCTGCATTCCAATACACTCAGGCTCAGCTCCGCCAAGGCATTGCTAGGTTTCGCATCATTATTCTTGAAAGGAGTCAGTTTCTCTACTTCATCCAAATCGTAGCGATATTTGTTAAATATATCGCGATAATATTCAGAGAATCTGTGGAACTTATCTTTGAACTTATCTTAAATCTCTCGAGAAAGGAACGCACTAATCTCACTATTGTTATCACCAAGCTGATTGCACAGAGCTTCAAGCTGATGAAAAGTCTCTTGTTTAAGTGGGATTTTGCATATTCCTCCTACCGAAAGATCTATGAACCTTGATAGTTCAAGCCATAGCTTATCCCTATTTAAAGTATTGGAGGTACGACCAAAGGATAGATCATGATTAGCGCCTAAAACCATCTTTGTCCTGTATAATGCCTCCAGTATTGGAAAAGTTGTTTCTACTCAAGGATCAGTTTGAGAAGATGTATCCACATGAGCTTCAATCTGAGAAGCTGATGAAAGAGCCTCAACAGCAGATAGTAAAGGTAGGATCAGAATGTCGGTAGCAGAGACAATAAGAGCCTCAACAACAGGGATGGTAGGAGCAGGATCAGAAATTTCAGTGACAAGGCCACCTGGGAATATGAGATCGATTATTAAACCAGATAGCCAGTAGAGTAATTAATAAGGACGAAGTGAAACAAGTAACAAGACTTGGAAGTGGAGCTGATGTAATCAAAACAAGTGTTAAGGTAGCAAGAGCCTCAATATGTTCGATGCTATTAGCGGCAATGGTGAGTTCAGCTTCAGCAATGGTAGATTCACCAACTACAATAGTGGGTTCAATCTCAATATATTCAATGTTGCTAGTTGTCATGATGGGACCAGCTATTGGCTGCAAACAACACGTTATTACAGAGTACATAATATATCTACAACTCAACTGTAATCAAATAAGGACTTATAGTGAACAACTAGTGCAAAAGGATTGAAATTGTTATGCCCTGATTGAGATGGAGATCGGATGATGGGATTGAAGGAAATTACATCATCGACGTACTAAGAAGCTCTATTGAAGGAGTAGGCACAGTAGGAACATCATCTGCCCCATCGTCGATGGCACCAAAAAGCCCTGTTGGAGGAGTTGAAGTGGCTGGAACATCATTTGCAGGAGTCTTTTCCGAAGAAACAAAGGGTGGTGGAGTATCAATTGCTAGAGATCTTCTTAAAGAAGCAAAAACAGTTGGAACAGAGACGTCAGGAAGTACTTTAAGTCACTTCTTTAAGGAAACAGGAGGAGTTCTTTTCCTTTTCCTTAGTAGTCATGCCAGTGGTTCTCTATCTGAATGTATGCAGTCTCTTGTAAGCAAAAGATATATACACGAGAAGAAACATGAAGAACTGATAAGAACTTGTAAGTGAAATAAAGTACCTTCGTCTGAGTCGCCAGGAAGGTCAATGGCATAATTGCTAGATTTTTCAGGCTCACTGAAACCAGGTAGAAGCTCGAGAAGAGGATTATTCAGTTCAAGCAAAAAGATTATTGAGCAGAGTATTATCATTAGGAGCAACTAGAGCAAAAGCAGAGTCAAGATTGTTGGTTGTACGACCTTGTTTTGACTTGCCCTTACGTGAATTCGATCTACTACGATGGCAAGGGCATCTTCATAAGGACTTTCAAGATTAAAGTTGACTCACCATGTCATCCATTCAGGGAGTTGACGAGGACAAGGTTGAAAATCTTTCTGAATTTTTTTTTGAAGATCTTGGGAATATCTTGCATACATGGACTTGGTTATCTCAGTACAACAAGTGAGGGGCCTGCGATCTTCCAGATTATACTCCTTCTTCGACTGTGAGAAATCCATTGAATAAGGGATGGACATGGGAATGGCCTGAAAGAAGCTAAATTGTCTTGCACAGTAATGAGGAGAGTATACTTTGAAGCCTGGGTAGAATCAACCCTTATGCTACAACCATAATGGAAGGTCTACTGGGGATAACGCACGGACCCAGAAATCTTGGACATAATTCATACTATCAGGATCAAAAAGGTAATAATGTTCTTCATTCTCATAAGGGAAAAAGTCAATATCCCTGTGATCAACTTCCAAGATAGATTGAAAGTAGTGAAGAAAAGGAGAGATATCCGAAAGAACCTTCTTAGGTAAACGATTCAAAAGTTGATAGCCTATAAGAGGCCTCACAGATGCTGTACTTGGCGAAGGATAATAAGGCAGGTCACGAGAACCTAGGTCAAAAAGAAAGTCCAAGTATAATGACATCCAAGATTGTAAGATCAAGAAGGGACAAGAGATGGTATCACTCCTTTCAGCCTTCATGACCATTGAAGCATGCGCCAGCCCTCTGTACAGAGAGGCAAGAACTACTGGAGCCAGAGCAATGCACCTACCACACGCAAGATTCAAAGCTATTTGGAGATGATCCTTATTCACTTTAAATGTGGCATAGCAAAAATCATATCTTGACAACCAATATAGCAAGAAAACGATGCGTTCCTTTTCATCAACAGGGTCGGTCTCTCTACCAAACCGCTCAAGGAACTTACTACGTACAAGAACTCCATCTGAAATGAAAAAGGGAATTTCAATCATAGGCAACTACTCGACAGAACGGCCAAGTAATTGAAAACTGGCTATAATATACATGTTTAATAGGGTAACAGTTATGGGTCCCTAAGGAAAAATGAAACAATTAATCAAAGGGAACCAGAAGCTTGCTACAGACCTTACCAGTCCACGGTTTACATCATAAGAAGACATACTAATCGCGGGTGTCTTCTCAATCCCAGCATTTATCCAAGCAAGTCGAGTTGGTTCATCATCCCTTAATCGGAGATACCATTTATGAAAATCTGCTTCGAATGAAGGGAACCCACAAAATCGAGGAGAAGTTAAAGACCCGACATCTTGGAAGGAACTGTGTTGAAAAGCCAAAGTCTCACACCTAGGAGGAAAGCAAGCTTTGAATGGAGGAGGGATTCTATTATAGTCAATAATGTTGGGACCCAGAAAGAAATGGCTCGTCACATCCTCGACCTTGTTCAACAAGCCAAAACGACAATCTTTGGCATGTTCTCTCATTTGAAGAGTGATCAAATTGCTGATGTAGTCTGATGAGTCATATCCAGAGGTTTTCTTGGGTGCCATAGCAGGTGACGAAGCTTAGATGAAAGGAATCGCAAAGAGAATTTGGAAATAGGGCAAGGCAAGAAGATGAAATACAATAAAGGATTCTTAAGGAGATAGTGGTAGAAGACGATGCCTCAGGGAAGAAAAGGGAAAAGTTACGAGATTAGAGGAGACGTGTCAAGATAATATAGGGAATGAAAATCCATATCAGAGAAAAGATGTCAGAAGACAGAAAGGCACAATCACCTTGGAAGGCCGTATGGAAACTAGGTATTTCTTTAAAAGAAATGGGGCATAGTTGACACTCAAATTTACCCCTAGAACCATGTGCTAGCCACGAGGGAATATTGGATAAAATGTCCGTTTTGGTTCACAAAATTGAAGGTAAACAACTTTCGTGGAGGCTATTTAAGCTGAGCCTTTATGGAATTCCAGAGGCCAACTCTAGAGTCGACGGCCAGGTAATTGATGGCCACGTGTCAGGCTGTGAGGATTGTGCACTGGATTTGAAGATTAAATGAGACTAGCACTAGAACTCAAGCAAGAATAGCTACTACAAGAAATGTGCGTAAAAATAGGAAGCAATTATTTGTTTGATGAGTAAGTTACACAAGTATCGTCGACGGGTCAAGAAGCGATCGTTAAAGGATAAGGTCATCTAGAAGAAATAAAAAAACGTGGAGATTGCGAAAAATAGTGTCCAAGGAAGAGCAAACAATTGAGGAACATCAATCCATCCTATAAATACTACAATCTCTCCATTGAGAAAGCCCCCCGTGCATAACACAACAATTATCTTTACTTTATCGTATCTTGGCTGTAACTTTCAAGATTCCCATCGTTGATTAAATTCTGGCGTGTATCTCTATTCGGTCCAGTATTGTCAATTAAATTCCGGTGTTATTCCACAAAGCCCAACGTCATCAATTAAATTTCGGGGTTGTGTTTTCTATGAGTATTATTGTTGATTAGATTCCGGCTTTACGCCTAAAAGAATCTGTGCTGTAGATTAAATTCCATCGTACTTTGGGTTCAAAGCGTAGGCCATCAGCTATTCGTACCTAGGTTACATCATTGATTGGATTCTCGTGTAACTTGTGTTCAAGAACTATTAATCTTTGAGTCATTTGGGTATCAGTTGTCGAGGTTGTATATACAAGTTGAGAATAAAATTTTCCTTTGCATTTGACATTCTCTATCAAAGCTCAACACAGAACCTAAGTCTCCTATAATAAAATCAAAACGTAACATTTGGCGAAAGATTATTTACAGGAATCAAAACCAGTGAAACACTATGACAAGTTAAGACACGATTAGTTAAATGAGTTAACATATTACCTTGGTCAATGTGATCTAGTTAGATACACTTAGGCACTCTATTACTCATTTGAACATATTTTTGTAAAAGTTTATTTCTTAAACGTATCATGTTGTGCGACTCATTTATAAAAGTGTCATGTTGGGTTTTTAAAGGTATGATGTGCTTAATAAATGAGTCAAATATGTATGGATGATGTAGACAAATGCATATAAAAAAGCAGACATAAGGGATAAGTACCAAAAAAAAAGTCATAAACTTGTTGTACGTATGTCAATTCAATCCTAAATTTTTTAATTTGGTCAATTCAGTCCTAAACATTTTAACAATTTGCTAGTCTTTTTAGCTAATTTTGATCGAAAATCACTAACGTGGACGTTGGCCATTTTACGTGGTACGACCGGCGTTGATGTTGACAATTTATGCAATTTTTTAAAAAAGTTCTGATTTTTTATACAACTTTTTTCATTTTTTTTTTCTTTTCCACCATCGTTAGTGAGGGTCATTAGGGCCTCAGCTATGGCTTGCAACCCTCGATGATAGACCCGTTAAACGGGTGGGTTGGATCGGGTCATAAATGGTCCGACCCAAATCGACCTATTTAACTCGTTTATGACCCATTTATTGCAGTGCAAAATTTTTTACCCATACCCGACCCGACCTATACTCCACCCATACCCAATCCATTTAACTAAACCTAAGAAAGCTTATTTCTTATATATATATATTTTTTAAATGATAATTATTTTAAAAAATCGAATTTTAATTACTTTTTATTTTTTTAAAAAAATAAAATTTTTATTATTTTTATTTTTTAAGAATATAATTTTTCTTTTTCTTTTTCTCTTTTTTTTTTTTTTTCTTTTTCTTTTTTATTCTTCTTCTTCTTTAGCCGGCCATCGGCCACGACGACAGCCAAGCAACCAGCCATAGGCAAGCCTCGAGCTCGCCCGGCTCATCGACATTGGCGAGCTAAAGGCTCGCTAGATCGGCGAGGCTTGAGCCTTGCCAGACGTTGGTGAGGCCTCCGCCTCGCTAGATCGGGCGAGCTTGAGGCTCGCCAGATCCGACGAGCTCGAGTCTCACCGCATCCAGCGAGCTCGAGCCTCACCGAGATCCAGCGAGCTCGAGCTTGCTCGACGCCGGCAAGCTCGAGGCTCACTGGCTGGTCACCGCCATCACTATGCTAGCCACCGGAAGGAGGAAGAAGAAAGAAAAAGAAAGAAAAGAAAATTAAAATAAAAAATTATTATAATTTCGATTTTTATAAAAAAAATATATATTTTTTTGTAAAGTTAAAGAGGGAAGAGAGAGATTGTGAGGTTTTGGTTGAAAATGGGTTCTAAATCCAACCCATTTAAGACCCACTTAAAACCCACATATCTTAAGTCTTTAATTATTAAACCTATTTAACTAGTTTCTTCAAAGAGTAAATGAGCCATATATGACCCATTTATACTTTAAATGGGTCATATATGGATCTAAGACCCATTTTGCCACCTCTACTCACCAATCACTTGACAAGGCCATTGCGATTGCAGGCAAGGCAACCCTCGCCCAGTGATCGGCAAAGTTCACCGGCCATTATGAGGCCCTAATGACTCTCGACGGCCACGGTGAAAAAAAAAACGAAAGAAAAGAAATGAAAAGAAATATAAAAAATTCACAAAAATTGTTTATGGTAGCACCAATTGTGTTATGTAAGATGACTAGCGTTTATATCGGTGATTTTTAACCAAAATTGGTCAAAAAGGATCGTATTAGCAAATTATCAAAACATTTAGGACTAAATTGATCAAATTAAAAAGTTTAAAATTGAATTTGAATCCATATAACAGGTTTATGATTTTTTTTGTAATTTTTTCAAGTTTTGAAGGGAAATGATGTCAAATATGGAGAAGTGTTCAAAGTAAATGCTCATGCAAAAGATATTCACACATGGATGAAATAAATTTGAAAATAGAAGCAGTGATAGAGAAGATGATGCGTGGACCCAATGCAACCACAGCAACTTCCTCGAGATAAAGGCTTGCTCACTCAATCAGTAAATGTGTCACATAATTACTAATTTATGATTTTTTATGTCACAAATCATTTAATAGAACCTTAATAGAAGGTAAATATATCACATGAAAATCAGTTTATGATTTTTTTTGTCCCAAGAAAAATTTAGAGTAAATGTGTCATTAGTAGTATAGTTTGGAGCTTTTGATATCGCAAAAAAGGTCCAGGATAAATATATGGGCATAGTTTGGGGTTTTAGGAAGTTTGGGAGGAGGAGGTATCTACCAAAGGAGACTGCTGCAACGGGATTTGAATCTACGAAGTGTGTCAAGAGTTTGAACCTTAGCAGTTGAGCCGACCCATTTTGACTATTTATTTGCACTTTACTAATACATAATTATAGAAAGGCAAATAAAAAATTGATGTTTGCCAGCTAATTACGATCATATTCATGTACATATTTTTATGCACCAAAAACTTAGAAATCACTCAATGAGTCTCTTATGGTCGATCGCGCCAGCCAAGTCATTGCTGGTCGCGATTTCTGGAAGTAAGGTCGAGACGCGAGCCCGGATGGCATTGGCAACTGCCTCCCTGGTCGCTTGGTGTAAATTCAATTAATGACTACATCCTTAAATTATTTCATGCAACAGTCATTGAATTTCCCCATGACATGAAAGTAAATTACTTAGCTGAAAAGGAATAACAAAGTACAGGTCAGTTCTCATTAAGCCATTCGAAATAACGCGAGCTTCAACGGTCATTCCAAGAATTACCGTTCACACTGCATAGATGGACAACGAAAGGGAAAAACCACCTTCCTTGCTAGTCATAAGGAAGCACCGCTCATTGCATACCACGAGGATCAAGGGCCTCCAGATATGTTAATGCAGTGTGTTACACAAGTCTCTCGATCACAAATATATCACCAACCATTATGGCAGAGTCGATCATCAGACTTGTGCATAACTAGTAACATTTCAAAGCGACATAAGTCAAAAGGAAAAAGGCTCGTTTCATTGGCACCAAACAAGTACACGCCAGTTCTCATTAAGACGGTTAAAAGGGCGGACATCAAAACAACGCGAGCCACAACTCTAATTATTGAAAACCGGATTATGTGGGTAAAAATCCTATTCACAAGCCCAAGTCCTCCTTTCTACATTTGCCAAAAGAAAGAAAACAATGGGAGAATAAATAATCAAAATAATACCTTCTTTCCTAGTCATAGTAAAGTACCACTAGAGAGTTCTCGAAAGCCCTTTCATGGCGTAGAATTGACCGGGAAACTCCGAGCAATTTGCGAGGATTGGGAGTCTCTGCAGAATTCGATTCATCAGCCTTGACCTTACGAGCGCTGATGAGCATCCTATTCAAGACGCGCGCCTCTTTAAGGATAAGCTCCACCAGGCCGAGCAAGCAGCTTGAGTGGAGATCGCTGGGATCAAACCGAATGATGTCAACCTGCCTCAAGTGTCGATCCAAGCATTCAAGTTTATCCTTCCACTTTATGGATCCCGAGCATAGCTGCGTACCGAAGGCAAACGCCTTGAAGTCCATATTGAACTCAAGCTGCGCAGTTCACACCGAGAACCAAATGATCGTGATCAGTCTAAAGCATAACAAAGATGAACATTTTCGTTAAATAGACTGTTAAATCAGTGCAACATTCGGGTCTACAGCTAGTAGCTAGACCTTCTCATTGGGCGGGCTCAGGCTGGGCCTGCTTGGGCTCAAACCCCTGAGGTCCTGCCCAACCCCACCCAGGCCCAAACTTGTCAGCTCGGGCAAGTGGACAAGCATGCCAAGCAGAAAAACATGGGTGCCGCCACCTTTCTTTCTTTCCTTTTCTTAAAAAATAAAAAATAAAAAAAGATTCTCAGCTAAAAAAATAAATAGAAATGAGAAAAAATGAAAAACAATTTCAGGGCTTTCTGTTATTTATTCCATTACATTAACCATGAGTTTTATACTACTTTAGTACCTTTCTCTACCGTACAAGAAATTTGGTCTCATTTGATCCTATTAGTGTTTATAACTATAAACTATCCAAGTAAAAATTATTAATAAAAAACACATTATTATTCCTTTCAATAAACATATGGGTTGGCCAGGCAGGGCCTGCATTCTTTGTCCAGGCCCAATTCAGCCAAGCCCGGCGGGCCCGCAGGCCGCCTACCTATTGAACAAGTCCACTAGTAAGAATATTAAAGTTGAAGGTAGAACACGGGGAGAGAGAAACCTCTAATTGATCATAATAGCATTGGAAGAGAATTATGAGATTCTAGATTGCATCTAAAAATTTCTGGCTATTTCCACAACAATGAAAAACAAACCAACCCTTTTTGTCACATTCATAAAAAAGTAAGATGTGCTTCTCGTAAGTCGAGAGCATCAGCAGAAAGGCAGCAGTAAAGACAAATAAGTATACGATTTTTTTTTTGGGTGGGGGGGGGAACCGAATCAGTTCCTCCATATGATGCTATTGTTCTGTAAATTTTCCAGGCATAGAGGTACAGATACTACTGCATTTACTCAGAAAGACCTAGTTTTGACAGGAATATACCAACTTCCAGAATGGTTGAACCATCTTGATGACCAATTTCTCAGCCTGTGGTGAACATTCTATCATGTTCCATATACCATGACATTCCCATGATCGACAACGAGTGTTTAGTTTAAGAGATTTGCAATTAGGAAGCAGAGGACGTCAATCTCCATCCCCCCAATGTGACAGAACCTGAGCACCCACAAACAGAAAGGAGGAAGAATTGTTAGAATTTTTCTCATTCAGTTCCATACAAAATCTGCGGAAACCATAATCCTATTACAGGATCTATTTTCGAGAATAAACCAGGATTTACACCACAAACAAAGCCAACCATTACAAAGCCACAAAAAGAAGGTATTGCCACCGCTTCACGAAATCAGGACCTACTATCACACAAAAAATCACTGCAAGTTATGTCACCATTCAGGGCTATGGAAGAATTGATAGGGGTGTCAAAAAGCCCTTGGCCCCATAACCCAAACCATTTGTGGTTCAGAACATTTATCATTTGGTTTTTCCAAAGTTCGGGACAGGGAAAACACAGAGCTGAAATGGGTCATTTTTGTGTTTTGGGTGAAGATCCGAGCCAACTTGCCAATTTGCCCGTGAATGGACATGACTCTGAAGGGAGAAAAAGGCGACAGATTCAGACTAAGATTCGACATGTTACCTTTGCCAGAGTGATAAGCATCTGCCCCTAGTCGGCAGTCATCTACTGTTGATTACAAAAAGGGTAGGACATATACATGATAGAAAGAAGTTAGGAAATTTGCACAAGATTCCATTGTTGGCTAAGTCCCGAATATGTGGCAACAACATTACATAGTACGAAACTTCTCTAGTTCATGTACTTAAGGAAACAGATTCTAATAATCCATGAACATGACAGACCAGGGCTCCAGAGCTACCTAAGCATGTGCTTCAACATGTCCGACATCAGTCTGCTATCAGAGCTCATCATTTAACAATTCATCAGTCATCTCCACTTCTTAATAGCACAATACCTGTGGTTCATCCACCGATATAAATGTGAAGTCGAATCTACCACCTTGACTAAGACTAAATTCAAAGGCAAACCTCAAGCAGTACCAAATCCCCACCTGAAGGCACCGACACCCAAATATAAATTTAGTGGCATTGCGCAGCTCCCGAAGAATACCCCTCGCCAAGTTGCGCGGCCATTTGTAATAATCAAACCGATCGCCGCCATTGATACTGATGAAAAAATTCAACTTGGCCTCGGCCAATCTCAACTCCATCCTGGGGAAGTTACCCAGCAGGCGCAGCGCCTGCAAATGAGGAGCTGAAACCTCCAGCGGGAATCCTAAGAGAGGCCCAATTGATGATGCCGCCCGACAACTCGAACCCCATTCGGCCACCGCACAGTCGGAACTCCACCAGCGAAGGGCAACCGCGGAGGGATCGCGGCACCGGATAGAGATTCCCGGTGCGCGGGAGCTCGAGGCGCAGGTCTTTGACGCGGCATGCGATGGCGAACCGAAGCCAAGACTCGAGCTTGGAAGTGAGGTAGGGGAGATCAAGGTGGAATCTTGCGACGTGGGTCGAGGAAAGGAGGTCGAGGACCGCGTCGACGAAGGCGCAGAACGGGTCCACCGGCGAGAGCCCCGCGGCCCCGGCGCCGCCGCCGCTGGGGGAGAGAGAGAAAGCGAGGGTCGGGACTGCGTCGCAAAGTGCGCGCCACCGGGTCGACACGACGCGGGTCTTGAAGACGTCCCTTGTGGGCAAGAAGGAGAGGATGTGGTGGATGATGTCATCGGGCAAGAAGCCCGTGCCATCATCATCTTCTTGCTGCCGCGGCTGCCACCGCCGCCACCGCTGCCGCTGTTCTACTTCTTCGCCGGCGACGGCGAAGGTTCGATGTCGTCTGTATAGCGGAGGGAGGGAACCTGAAAATGCACTCTCCGCCGTGGATTCTGTGAATCCTGTGCTCTCATTTTCTTTCTCATTTACCTTTTTAAATAAAGATTAAATCAAGAAAAACCTCAAACTAATATAATTGTGATAACTTTACCTCAAGATATAACTAATAAATCTATAACAAAAAAAGTGACACTTAAAACATTTTTTGAAAGTTTTGACGCTTAATCGTCTACTCATATTAATTTTTGATATTTGCGGTATACTTTTACCTATTACTTTGGCATTGACTTATAGATATTAAATTAGACTATCCTTGATACCTTATATATTTATAGTATTGAATGATGTCCACAGCCATCGATTAGTATAGATAGATTATGTAAAACGATGTGTATTGATTGATCTCAATGTACTTGTAATTTAATAATAAAGAACAAATTCGAACATCAATGAAATTTGAGAACTTGAGCTGCTCAGATCGCCGTCCAGTTTCCATGTATAATAAAGCAACCTCAAAAGGGGGTTCAGCCTCAGACTTCGACACATTAAAAGCTCATGTTTTTATGAAGCGAATCGTAGAGTATAATGTCGAATGAGGGTTGAATTGTGATTTAAAAGATCAATTAAGTTCCTAACATTTAAATCATCATTCCTTAGATCTCCAACACTTTCTAAGTTCAATGTAATTTTTTTGCTTATCTTAAATTTTTCTTATTAAATGAAATAGCTGAGCTTATTTTCTAAATAGACCAATCCTTCAACTGTTTATTTTAAGTTATGGTTTTTTCAACTTTTTCACATTATACCCAGAGCGTGTGCCCTTTTGCTGGCATAGAGAAATGCGGTGGTTTCGACTATCCATCGTTTTCCATTTCATAGTATATAAAGAAATTTGATTTCATTAACTTTATCCAACTTAGCAAATAAAAAACGCTAACAAGTTTTAAAATTTGATTGTACAACTTTACAAATTTAGAACTTGATTGCGCATTCTAAAAATTTTAGAACTTCATACCAAATCCAACCACGCTCAATTAAAATAACTGTCAGGGAACATTAAAGTACGATTCGGAAAAATTCGTTGTTGCCCCTATGGCTGTGTGCAGAAAGTTTAGGCAATGAAAGCAACGTCAAAGTTTGTAAAATACAACCAGTGTTAATGTTTATGTGGACGTCCATATTGAAAAAACTTCAGCAATGTCACACTATGGCATCTTCCGAGGGCCATGTCAATTGGATTTGGACTGATTAGATGTCAAAAAGACTTGATTAGAAAAATTTTTGAAGTAGAAAGACCAGATTAGAAAAATTAAAAGTACACAAATATGATTAGAAAAGGCATAAAAGTACGAGGACAAAAATAAAATTGGTGACCACTACTTCTATATAGTTTTTTTTTTTTTTTTTGGTCAAAGATAGATAATTCATTCATTCATGAGCAAAGATTACAAGAAGACGATAGGGTGAATTCAGAGCATAAAATACTAAAAAGAGGATAGGAAGGTGCCTTTAACCATATTGTGGGAAGGGACTTAAGACGATGCAATTTCACTACCCAATCAGCGGCTTGGTTAGCTTCTCTTAGGCAATAAGACAACTTAACGAAAGGTAGATTTTGTAGCATGATTCTGTTTTCATTAATCAAGCTGCTTGCAGCCCATGGAACTTCGGCCCGGCCCAGTGTTGCTTCAACAAGAGTTTGACTATCGCTTTGTACTTCCCAAGCACTTCCCCTGTTCTGAACTTGGACTGTTCCCATGTGAGTTGTTGTTCAGTGGGTGAGAAAACGCATACCGTGCGAGAGAGCTAGGGCTTCAGCGCACAGAGCGTTCGCCGCTTGAATCTCCGCAACAAATCCATCGATCAACAGCCCTCTTGAGTCACGCACGACCCCTACCACCGAGTTCTTCTCTTCCCCCTTCACCCAGGAGCAATCGATGTTGAGTTTGAAGCCATTGCTGTCCGGCGGTTTCCACGTTTCGGGCGAAGATCGGCTGCCGGTTCGCTTCTGTTCTTTACTCGGGACCCATCTGGAGGAGGTCCTGACTTGGGCGTGAGCTAGATCTGCTGTAAAGTCGAATTTGGGAGGCTTGGATCGGAAGATATGGTCGTTTCGAAGCTTCCATATGATCCAGAGCATGCTAGCCACCATCTCCGCTGAGGGTAAGTCGATTTTTTCAGCAAAGAAGTCTGCAAACCACTTATCCATTCAGGATACTGAGGTTGTTTTGTTGTAGAGGTTGAGGCGCAGATCAAGCCATATATGTTGGGTTCTTTTGCAGAGGAAAAAGAGATGCTCTGTAGTTTTAGGGTGCCGAGAACAGAGTGGGCACAATGGATCAGGTAATACTCGCCTCTTATAAAGATTTTCCTTTGTGGGTATTGCGTTTTGACATATGCTCCATAGAAAAAACTTAACTTTGGGAGGGATTGGAATACTCCATAATCGGGTCCATAAGGATTTAGGCGACTGGTAGGAAGTTGTTGCTTTGTTGGGATCTGGAAAAGTAGTCAATGAGCAAATCCTATTGTAGCCACTTTTAACTGTATAGGAGCCTGACTTGTTTCCCGTCCATATAATCTTATCTTTCTGTGGTATTGCTGAAATGGGGGTTGCAAGAATTTCTTTAACTACTTGGTCGTCAAAAAGTTCATAAAGCTTAGGCTCATCCCATGCTTTGCCTTCATTGCACATTAATTCAGCAACTTTCTCAAGATCATTTATATTCGCCGGCCCGCATAATACTCCCCTTAGAAGCCATTTGTCCTGCCGGATGTGAATACGTTCCCCATCCCCCACCATCCACCGGACCTCTGGTTCAATAGTGTCTCAACCAATTAGAATGCTTCGCCAGTCCCAAGATGGTCATTGTCCCGGTTTTGCTCTCCATAAGTCCCCATTTGGATAGTAAACACCTTTTAGTATCTGGCTCCATAATGCTGAGGGTGATTGTAATAATCTCCATGTTTGTTTGCTTAACATAGCCTTGTTAAATTTAATTAGGCCTTTAAAGCCAAGACCCCCTTCATCTTTTATGGACTTCAAAACTTCTCATTTCTTCCAATACATACCTCTTTTAGAATCATTTTGTTTCCACCAGAAGGCTGCAATCCTTTGTTCAATGGCTTTGCATACTGATATTGGGATTTTGAAAATAAACATTGCATACTGGGGAAGTGCGTATACCACAGCTTTGATCAATACTTCTTTGCCGGCTTTAGACAATAATTTTTCTTTCCATCCTTCAAACTTCATGTTCACTCTTGCAAGAATCCATGAAAACATCTTCTTTTTTGTTTGTCCCCAATCAGATGTAATCCTCAAGTACTTCCCTGTTTTGTCGACAATAGGCACACGTAACTCATATGCCATATTCCTTTTCAAACTCAGAGGGCAGCCCTTGCTAAAAAAACACTCCTGATTTGTTTAAATTGATAGCTTGACTGGTAGCATAGCAATATTGATTTAGAATGTTTGCCACATTTTGACATTCTCTGACTGTCCCATCCAGAAAAAGTATAGCGTCGTCTGCAAATAAGAGATGAGACAGGGTGGGACAATACCTGTTCAATTTTATTCCTTTGATGCTTCCATCTTCTAGTGCTTTGTGCATCATCCAAGAGAATGCATTTGCCATTAATATAAACAAGTATGAGGACAATGGATCTCCTTGTCTTAAACCCCGTGTGGGATGGAAATATCTTGTATGATCGCCATTGATTTTGACACTAAAGGACACCGTGGAGACACAATGCATCACAAGCTCAATCCATTTTTCACCAAATCCCATCTTCCTCATACTCATTGCTAAGAAATCCCATTCAACCCTATCATAAGCCTTTTGCATATCCACTTTAAGTATTGCCTAGAATTTCTTTTTGCGATCTCTAATCCTTAGCTGATGCAAAACCTCCTGAACAATAAATATGTTGTCTTGTATTTGTCATTCTTTAACAAAGGCGCTTTGTTCAGTAGCTATTATCTCAGCAAGCCATGGTTTCAGTCTATTTGATAGCACTTTAGAGATAATTTTATAGCTGAAATTACATAGACTGATTGGCCTAAACTAACAAATACTTTCTGGATTTTTCACTTTTAGAATAAGGGATATGTGAGTCATGTTGAGCAGGGGATCAAATTTACCTGTTTCAAAGAAGTTTCTGACCAGATTGAACACTTCCGGCTTAATCTCTTCCCAATAATACTAATAAAATTATCCATTGAGGCCATCCGGACCGGGGGCTTTGAGTGTACCTAGCTGGAACACCGCTTATTTGACCTCTTCCATTGAAATAGGAGCCAACAAGCTTTCGTTCATTTCCCTGGTGACTATAGATGGGCATATGTCCAGCATAGGCTGAAGATTTCTTGGGCCTACCGATTCATATAGTGAGCGATAGAGATCTTCTATGTGTTACTTCAATATTTTATGATCCTTGCACCAAGTATCTTCATTTAGTTTCAGCACGGAAATT
The DNA here is from genome assembly GCA_016097595.1 of Eucalyptus pumila. NCBI lineage: Eukaryota > Viridiplantae > Streptophyta > Magnoliopsida > Myrtales > Myrtaceae > Eucalyptus > Eucalyptus pumila. The sequence continues at coordinate 9,736,344 of CM027846.1, forward strand.
CTATTCATTTGTCTTCGTTGAACCGTTGTAGCATGGAAATATTTTGAATTCCTGTCGCCCCATTGAAGCCAATTTGCGCGAGACCTCATACCCCAATACATCTCTTTTTGCCGTCAAAGCCGTTCTATGTTCTCCTTAAGTTCCTAACTTTCCTTCTTACTGAAAAAATGGGGATCCCTATTCGTAATCTCAGTTAGTTTCTGTTTGAGAATTTTGATTTGGGTAGAGGCATTAGAAAACTTGTTTTTGCTCCATGCGGTCAATTCCTGTGTAACATAATGTATTTTCCGAGGAAAAGTCATATAACAATGCTGGTTGTTTCCCCAGCAGCGATTTATGATGTCCCGACATTCTTCTTCCTCCGTCCAATATGCTTCAAACTTAAATTCCTTTCTTTTTTTCTCCCGAACAGGATGTAAAGATAACACCAGGGGGCTATGATCAGAGCCTACCGCTGGGAGAGCGACAACTTCAGCATTTGGGAAGGTAATTCTCCAATCCATTGTACAAAAAGCTCTATCCAACCGCTTTTTAACTAAATTTTCACCTTCTCTATTGTTAGCCCAAGTGAAAGCACACCCCTTAGTATCAATATCCATCAATGAACAGTCGTTGAGCATCTCCCTAAAGGCCGCTATTCTATGTTGATCAGCTTCCCTTTTCCCAACTTTTTCCCAACTATATAGAATTTCATTAAAGTCCCCCATACAGAGCCAAGGAAGTTGATTAGTAGAGTGAAGATTACGAACCTTTTGCCATAACAGAAGTCTCTCCTGGAAATTTGTGGAAGCATGCATCAGTGTGACTCTCATTAGGTGTCTACTATTCGGATCCTTACATTCCACATCCATATGCTCTTTTGAACTCGAATTGATTTGAATTTCCACACCCTCATTCCATATCAGCACCAAACCCCCGACAATTCCTATTGGTTGCTCTACGAACATGTTTTGAAGCTTCAATCTTTTTCAGACTTTATCCACCATCGACTCCTTGTTTTTGGTTTCCATCAAGAAAACCAAGTCGGGCCTTTCTTGAGCCATTAAGGCTCTAAGCTCCTGAACTGTCAAGGGGTTGCCCAGAATCTGACAGTTCCAACTTAGAATATTCATGGTGTCTTTGGTGGCTTATTAGGTCTAGCCACCAAAGCCTAATCCTTCCCCTCTTTTACCAACCACACAGGGGTATCTAATAATTCCATATCATCCAAAATAGAAGAGATAGAAACTTCTGCTCTTTTTTGTTTCTTTTTTTTTTTTTAATGATACTTCAGCATCTTCGTTTTAGTTTCACCCATAATGTTCAGTCCTGCATCGGTTGGGCCTTCGAGTAACAACAACTGTTTTCCACTTCCCTCTCTAGCTGTTGAAAGCATCTCTCTGCCATCTCTTCCCACCAATGAAGAAGGGCTATCTACTCGTTTCTTGTTCCGAGAGAGGGGGTTAATGGTTTCAGTTTCTGCCCTTGCAGTAACTTCCATATTGATTGTCTCCATGGGAGTTTCAGGTACAGATTCTTCTTCTTCTTCATTAAGATCAACCTTGCCATAAAATGCCTCTCAATGCGGACTATAATCTTTTACTTCTGCTTTGAGCCACGGCCCATACTTCCCTACCTTGTTTGCTACCCAGTTCGTTGTTTCATATGGTATCTCCTCACAATACGATGCATAATGCCCAATTCGTCCACATGAGTAACAAAAGTGAGGGAGACGCTCATATTTAAACTCCACCCATAAATTCTTGTTCCCTATCTTGACTAAAGCCCCTATTTTAAGAGGAGCTGTAAGATTCATCTCTACTTTGGCTTTTCCTGTCTTATAGGGACCATAGCCTTTAGATTCCAATTGTATTTCTTTTACTGCTCCTACTTTACCAGCAACATCAGAAAATATCTCTTCTAAGATCCATCCCAGGGGTAGTCCAACAATGTGAACCCAGAACTCATATCTAGAAAAATCATAGCAGTGTACAGGGATATCTGGCTCACATTGTTTTAGCACTAACAAATTGCTTGCAAAGGACCACCGCCCAAATTTCAGGACTTTCTCCTTTTCCTCCTCTATCTCAAATACAAATGAGAAGAGAACCGGTTCTTTCTGAGAGCATTTAACAGCCTCTGTTTTCCACGCCTTCTTCATAATGTTGCGAAATGATTGAAAATTCACATCGGGTTTCGAATATAACTTACCAAAGAGAGTATGACTACATTCAATGCGTTTGTTATGGGGAATTTCCTGTTGTACTTCAATCACATCATTGGTTGACCATAAATGGCCTAAACTCTTGTAGAGGGCAGCAAGGCGGTGTTGATTTTCCTCATCAGGCTCCATTCCAGCATCAAATCAGGCACTCTTTCTGGGGTGGATAGTTGCTGAGGGATGAAGTTTTCTTCAGGATTGTTCTGTGGAAGTCTTATGGCTTTGGGTATTGGGTGATTGAAGGGAGCTCCGCTAGATGTCAGATGGTGCTACTCCATGCTCGATTTCCTGTGAAACAGAAAAGGGGTTGCGTTTCTGGGATGGTTTTAGGGTTTGGGTTCTGTATACCCATGATTTTGGGCATTGATTTGCTGCTTTCGAATGGTATGGATTCCACGAAGCTACGGGATGGAACAATGATTTAGGTTTTGGGGGTAAAAGCTCCCATGGGTTCCGCAAGATGTCAGATGGTGCTACTCCACGCTTGATTTCCTGTGAAATAGAAAGGGGGGTTGTGTTTCTGGGATGGTTTTAGGGTTTGGCACCTATATACCCATGATTTTGGGCAGTGATTTGCTGCTTTCGAATGGTATGGATTCCACGAAGCTACAGAATGGAACAATGATTTAGGTTTTGGGAGTAAAAGCTCCCATGGGTTCGGGAGAGGAGAACTCTACCAGCGAGAGAGAATTACCTGATCCATTGTGCCCACTCTGTTCTCGGCACCCTGAAACTACATAGCATCTCTTTTTCCTCTGCAAAAGAACCCGACATATATGGCTTGATCCGCACCTCAACCTCTACAACAAAACAACCTTAGTAACCCGAATGGATAAGTGGTTTGCAGACTTCTTTGCTGAAAAAATCGACTTACCCTCAGCGAAGATGGTGGCCAGCACGCTCTGGATCATATGGAAGCTTCGGAACGACCATATCTTCCGATCCAAGCCTCCCAAATTCGACTTTACAGTAGATCTAGCTCACGCCCAAGTCAGGACCTCCTCCAGATGGGTCCCGAGTAAAGAACATAAGCGAACCAGCAGCCGATCTTCGCCCGAAACGTGGAAACCGCCGGACAGCAATGGCTTCAAACTCAACATCGATTGCTCCTGGGTGAAGGGGGAAGAGAAGAACTCGGTGGCAGGGGTCGTGCGCGACTCAAGAGGGCTGTTGATCGATGGATTTGCTGCGGAGATTCAAGCGGCGAATGCTCTGTGCGCTGAAGCCCTAGCTCTCTCGCACGGTCTGCGTTTTCTCACCCACAGAACAGCAATGAGCTCAATATTTTGTTTATTACCTATCTTGTGAATTAAATTGAGGGGACTCTTTTTGTTTAGGTGCGAGAGGAAATTGTCCAATTTGCTAAGGCACCGCCATAATTGGCAATGCCGCAATTTTTTTGTGAGAGTTAATGAGATGCAGATCAAAGAAAATGGGCTCTCTTTGTTAACTATGACCATTTTGACCCATTAGAAAAGTGGTCATAGTGCTTTATTTCGCGAAAAATGAATAATTTGGATATTTTCATAATAAAGATTGCTTATGTCGCTTACAAAAATAAATGAAAAAAATTTCATCGTTTTCAAAATTGTTTAAATATAAATTATTATTGATAAAAAATTTATTGATTAATTATTTACAGTGATACAAGTTATTATTCTTTCTCGAAATAAATGGAATATTGATTTTCTTTTTGTTGTTTTTAATTTCAACTTGCCCGTAATAATTATTTACATTCGGAAAAGGGAGGCCATACCTTGTTGTAATGTAGTATGTACGGAAAAGGAAAAGAGGAATGGCATTTTGCCCATTATGAACGTAATTGATCGTTTCTTCCATATTGGGCTTTGTTTGAGAGGGTAATCATGCGATGTCCGTTTTGAAGAAATATATATGTTCAAAGTATCAAACATCACTCTTGTAGAAAATTTCTGTACTTTTTATGTACATGTGATCTTCCTCCATATATTAATGTAAGTTTTTAGATTATACATTTTACTATGATAGCAAAGCTAGATTTTGCCCTAATTTATTTCTTGCACGTAATCTTTTGTTCGTCGAATTCCACATGCTGTTACTGTTGCCTCTAGCTGCTATAGAATGTTAAAGGGCTTACATTTTATCTAATAAGGTTTATACGCTTTTTATATATACACGATCTCTCTTCTTCTATTATATTAATTTTTCGGGTTAGACATTCTAGCATTATGTTCTAAAGGGCAACATCAGCTTTTATTGGGAGTAAAGTAGAATAGTTAGTCCAAAATCCCCACCTTTATATTTTGCTTAGTAGCAGATTTCGCGTGTGATGCACGATTTTAAATATAATTCACTTGAAACTTCTTTTTGATAATATATATATTGTGAAGATCGCTATAAAGAAAAGAACAATGTGCAATTCACCAATGTCGTTTATTAAGAAAATTTATATGTTTCAATCTGATTATGAGATATATTTAAAATTGAAATAATTTTCAGAAAATTAGTTGAGTCTACGTGTTGAAATACACGGACACCTAAACCAAAATTAAAGTACAATCAACGTTATTTCGGCTCAAGTTGGGCTTGCCTGGGCTTGAACCCCTGAGGTCCTGCCCAAGCCCAACCAAGCCCGAATTTATGGGCTTGAGCCGATGTCGAAGCCGGCCCAATGGGAAAACATGGGCGGCCCAGGCGCCACCCATCAGGCCACCTTACGTATTTCTATTTTTAAAATTTCAATTAAATAAAAATAGAAATTGGAAAAAAATGAAAAATAATTTTAAGGCTTTGGTGTTATTTAATTTCATCACTTTACCTATGAGTTTTTACTACTTTTTTCTACCGTACAATAACTTTGGGCTTACTTGACCCTATTAGTATTCATGAGTATAAACTATCCAAGTGAAAATTATAGCCACAAAAAAACCGTAAACTATACCCATTGTGACACATCTATCACATACTTTTTTGTGACACTAAAAATTACTAAACTTGTACTTTTGTGACACATTTATCCCAAACTCATACTGTGTAACACATTTACCTTGAACTTTTTTTATCCAAAACTTGCATCCGTTTTGATGTCATAGGTATAAGTTTGGGATTTTTAATATCATTAAAAAGTTCAGAGTAAATATGTCATATATGTATAAGTTTAGGGTTTTTGGTGTTATAAGAAAAAGTTTGAGGTAAATGTAATACATGAGTACAAGTTTGAGATTTTTTTTTGTTTTATAAAAAATAGTTTAGGATAAATGTATCGAAATTGATAAAATTTGAGATTTTTTTATGGCTTTTCCCTCAAAATTATTAATAAAAGACATATTACATTTCCTTTCAATAAATATATGGTCAGGCCGGGCAAAGCCTGTGATGTTTGTCCTCAGGGGGCCCACGAGCTGCCTGCCTATTGATCATGTTTACTGGTAAGGATAGTGAAGTTGAAGGTAGCTCGCTACTCGCCTGTTGATCGTATCTATTGTTAAGAATATTAAATTGATCCTGTATTGGGGGTTTGGGGGGGGGTGGGGCGGGGAGGGGGGGTGGGGGTGGGGGGAGGGACGGTAAATCTGCACAAGACATTCTAGATTGCTTCTAAAAATTTCAGGCTATTGCCACAAGAACGAGAACAAACCAACCCTTTTTTCATATTAAAAAAAGAAAAAAATACATAATTGTAGTAAGTCTAGAGCATCAGTAGAAAAGAAAGGCAGCAAGAAAGGAGAAAATATTCAGCCACGTCATCCGCCTTTTCATTTTCCAGCAGGGGTCATAGGACATGTGTCAATATTTGAGTAGTATGTGCACACCATGTCAGCGGATGATGTGACGCGCACATACCACTAAATATTTTCTCGAGAAAAAGGGTTTAAGCAAATTGAGTCTGGCACGCAGACCCTACTGTTTCGATAGTCTTTTCACGTGCTGGGAACTTCAATAATGTGTTTGCTTTACCGTCAAAACAATGCTTACGGCTGTCATGTAACATATTAGTTTATTTGAAGTTATTTCTTTGTATGTCCTCCAAAACAGAGGTTAGGCCGAATGCAAGCAAAAATAAACGTGATTAAAGACCCAAAGAATGATGAGGAAATGATGAAACGTTGCGGTGTTTAACTATTAAAACCTAATGACACCACAAAAGGGAATAGTTGAGGATCGGCTCGGAGTGGCCAAGTGAAATGAGGACGGACCGATGACCCATTTGTCCAGACCGAAGACCCGGCTGATCAATAGGTATTCAGCCTGCTTTCGGGCCTTGAAGCACCCCCGGACCGAGCCTTAACAACCTTCAGATGACCTCATCGTTAATCCGAACCAAACCGGACCACCCTTAAATGTAGACATAGCTAACAAGAAAGAGGCAAGCATGCAGGTCAAACCATCATAGATTATTAACTAATAAAGACCATAATCTAATTATTCCACCAAACCCCGCATTCTCCAATTTTTAATAACACTAGCATAGACCTTTTCAAACAAAACAGTTGATTAGACACGAATAAGAAATTTTCGACGATTGACTCAAATCAGATTGCGGTGAACTGAAGGCTGTTTGCCCACCGTCCAAGCTGAGAACCAGTCTGGACAGTGGCACAAACAGCACAACAAACGAGGTGCGACTTGCACCAAGTCCTTGTTGAAGTTTTCCATCATTTACCGACAGGTAAGGGTTGCAATCAAATCAAATATCATTCAACGGGGACAAGTTATTAGGACATCCAGAACATACTAATCAGAAACGATGAATCGAAACCAAACACAGATAATTCTAATTTGAATTAAATCACACAACAAGTCATTCCACGTCCACTATTTAGGTTGCAAATGCATTTTGTGATAAGCTCTTGGACCAAATCACAACAGATGGCTCATGCAAATGAATTGAGCAAAGAGCGGCCGGCTTTTTGGAGCAACTTGAAGAACTCCGACTAGTGACGCCCACGGCAAGGAAAGCTCACCGGTTACTCTCTCTCTACCACCCTCTATTTTTGGCTCTCTGTTTTCTCTCTGACTCCCGGAACCATGGATAGACCAAGAAGACGAAAACTCCGGCCGTCTCTCTCCCCCTCTCCGTTCTTTTGTTTCCTGTTTTTCCTTTTTTTGAGCCCTCCTTCTAGACATCACACGCACCTAACGCTCTCCTCTTTTCTCTCTCCCCGTCCTCTCCGTTTTCTCTCCTTTGGTTCCCTCCCCTTATCCACCGAACCTTCTGCTCTGCTCTCCCTCGCTTTTGTTTCTTTTATCTATCTTTGGTTTTGTTGACAAGAAGTCAAAGAAAGACAGACAAAGCAGGGACGAAAGAAACTGTGAGACTTTGACTTCAACCCTAATTATTATTGTGATATGTACAGGAGTTCAATCCCCACCGCGCTCGCTCCTTCCTTGTCATCAGCATAATTGTCTTTGCCATATGTACAGGAGTTATCTTCAGCTCAGTCACCAGCGAAATTGTCATTGTCATACGTTCGCTGGTTTGTACGTATGACAATGACAATTTCGCCGGTGAGTGAGCCCTGTCCACATGACAATGGCAAAATCGCGGGTGAGCGAGCGCACCGTCCTTGTCATCAGCATAATTGTCATTGCCATATATGTACAGGAGTTATCTTCAGCTCAGTCACCAGCGAAATGGTCATTATCATACGTACAAACCAGCGAAAACTATGATTGTCATAGTTTTCGCTGGTTTGTACGTATGACAATGACTAATTCGCCGGTGAGTGAGCCCTGTCCATATGACAATGACAATTAGTGAGCCCTGTCCCTGTGAGTGAGCGCGGTCGACTCCCATCACTCCCTCCTTATCATCGTCCGGGCTTCCCTCATGTCATATGCATATAAGACCTGTGTGAGAAGCAAAGAAGACAGTAGCCACGCATCGGTTGGAGATCAATGGGAAACAATAACTCAGCCAGTCACAATGTTCCGAGGTAAGCGCTGCAACATCTCTGCAGTCCAACCTCCTTCAACAAATTGGAGGACTCTTGAGTAAATTCATGCTGTTTTGTTTGAATACTATCTGCTTTCAATGCTGTATACTAAAACCTGTTTTAATTGCCCAAGTTTTTCTATTTGTTAATCTATGAATATGCTGGTTTCGTATTGAAACCATGAAACTAGTTCAAATAGCATATATTTTTTTAAATATTGATCTATGAATATGCTTATTCTTCATCGATATTGTTTGCACTCTTGTGAAAGAAGGTTGTCTAAAAGGTCACTTGGTGATGTTAAGGCATACAGCACAACGCGTAGCTCAAATCAACGAAGGTCTTGATTCTTTCGAGCAAGCCTTGTATCAGCTCATCAGGGAAAGGCGTAGCACCATAGGCCCAGCCAACATTCCCAGTGCACCAGGCATTATGTTTATTTGCGCAGTGATGAAAATCATCCGGCCAAAATTAATCTTTGAGATGGGAAGGCAAGATATTGTCCCAAGTCTCCCACTTGCCTCTGCCGTGATCGCTATTGCTCTTGGATACATTGAATGTGGTCTTCCTATGTACGTTCTACTTGGTGACTTGCCTTGGCCGATTTTTATTGCCTGCGTCTTGATGTTGGTAGTCCTGTTTGTGTTCATCGAGAGTTAAAGGATTATCAGTGGAGGGCGCTAGTTTCTGGCTTTCGACGTGGTGACGTGTGTTTTACATGAATTTCATTTGTCTGTAACCTTCCCTCCACTAGTCCTGATATAGTTTACATGTTCTGTACCCTGCCACTGCAAAGCCGTCCTGTTGTATGTTCTATAACCTTGAATACATTTCGTATCTTCCGCTGCAAAATCGTTTTCTTTCCTGTTCCTCTGTTTTTCATCTCATGAATCTGGTCATATGAAAACTGTCTCGACGTGAAAGTGAAAAACTGCGCCTTTAAACAAATATCAAAATCCGAGATTTCTCGCGTTTGAAGTTTGAAACTTGGGCTGCCGACGTTGGATTGGGACAGACTTAAAAACTGAATTGCGTTTCTCTCTTTTTCTTTTCATTATTTACCAAAAAAAAAAAAAAAAATGCATCTTTGAATTATCGACTAAAATTCAGGTCTCAATAATAGGGTCGCACGACCGCGATTCGCATAAGGAGAGGATTTATTGAGAGGAGCACATGCGGCACCCCATGGCTTACATTTCATGTTCCAAATCCACAAATGCTAAAAATAAAAGAAAAGGAAGAAGTTACAGCGCCATCAATTTTTACCCTAACAATAAAACTTCAAGTCCTGGAAATTAGAAACAATATAAAATCGAGATATTTTTTGGACCGCAGTTGTTTTAGGCGACACTGATTTCCAGGGACATAATCACGAATCACTTTTGATGGATTTTTCGTCGCGGCATGTATTTATGTTTCGATAAAATAGCCCGTCTGTAATAATAATAATAATAATAATAATAATAATAATAATAGCCCGTCTATTGTCATGCACCGAAAGTCAAGACCCCATTTTGGTAGTAACTTATATTGGCTCAAGTTGGGCTTGCCTGGGCTTAAATCCCTCAGGTCCTGCCCAAGCCCACTCAAGCCCGAAATTATGGGCTTGAGCCAATGGCTAAGCCGGCCCAATGGAAAAACATGGGCGGCCCAGGCCCGCGCCACCCATCAGGCCACTTTACGTATCTCTATTTCTAAAATTTCAGTTAAATAAAAATAGAAATTGTAAAAAAATGAAAAATAATTTTAAGGCTTTGGTGTTATTTTATTTCATCATTTTACCTATGAGTTTTTACTACTTTTTTCTACCGTACAATAACTTTGGGCTTATTTGATCCTATCGGTATTCATGAGTATAAACTATCCAAGTGAAAATTATAGCCACAAATAAACTCTAAACTATATCCACTATGACACATCTATCATATACTTTTTTTGTGACACTAAAAAAAAAAACTAAACTTATAATTATATGACATATTTATCCCAAACTCATACCGTGTGACACATTTATCTTGAACTTTTTTTTTGTAACATCAAAAATCCAAAACTTACATCCGTGTAACACATTTATCCCAAAAATTTGATGTTATAGGTATAAGTTTGGGGTTTTTAATATCATTAAAAAAAATCAAAGTAAATGTGTTATATATGTATAAGTTTAGGGTTTTTGGTGTTATAGGAAAATGTTTGACGTAAATGTATTACATGAGTACAAGTTTGTGGTTTTTTTGTGCTATAAAAAATAGTTTAGAATAATGTGTCACAATGGATAAAATTTGGGATATTTTTATGGTTTTTTCCCTTAAAATTATTAATAAAAGACATTACATTTCCTTTCAATAAAAAATATGGTCAGGCCAGGCAGAGCCTGTGATGGTTGTCCTCAGGGGGCCCACGAGCTGCCTGCCTATTGATCGTGTCTATTGTTAAGAATATTAAATTGATCCTGTATAATATTAAATCGAGGTGGGGTGGGGAGACGGTAAATTTGCACAAGACATTCTAGATTGCTTCTAAAAATTTCAGGCTATTGCCACAAGAACGAAAACAAACCAACCCTTTTTTCATATTAACAAAAAGAAAAAAAATACATAATTGTAGTAAGTCTAGAGCATCAGTAGAAAAGAAAGGCAGCAAGAAAGGAGAAAATATTCAGCCACGTCATCCGTCTTTTCATTTTTCAGCGGGAGTCATAGGACACGTGTCAATATTTGAGTGGTATGTACACACGACATCAGCGGATGATGTTAAGCGCACATACCACTTAATATTTTCTCGAGAAAAGGATTTAAGTAGATTGAGTCTGGCACCCGGACCCTACTGTTTCGATAGTCTTTACACGTGCTGGGAACTTCGCTTTACCATCAAAACAGTGCTTACGGTTGTGAACTTTAGGGAAAATGATAGCTCCGTGTCATGTAGCATATTAGTTTATTCGAAGTTATTTATTTGTATGTCCTACAAAACAGAGGTTAGGCCGAATGCAAGCAAAAATAAACGTGATTAAAGACCCAAAGAATGATGAGGAAATGATGAAACGTTGCGTTGTTTAACTATAAACCTAATGACACCACAAAAGGGAATAGTCGAGGATTGGCTCGGAGTGGCCAAGTGAAATGAGGGCAGACTGATGGCCCATTGTCCAGACCGAAGACCCGTCTGATCAGTAGGTATTGGACCGAGCCTTAACAGCCTTCAGATGGCCTCATCATGAATCCGAACCAAACCGGACCACCCTTAAATGTAGACATAGCTAACAAGAAAGAGGCAAGCATACAGGTCAAACCATCATAGATTATTAACTAATAAAGACCATAAACTAATTATTCCACCAAACCCCGCATTCTCCAAATTCTAATAACACTAGCATAGACCTTTACAAACAAAACAGTTGATTAGATACGAATAAGGGAATTTTCGACAATCGACTCAAATTGGATTGCGGTGAACTGAAGGTTGTTTGCCCACCGTCCAAGCTGAGAACTGATCTGGACAGTGGCACAAACAGCACAGCAAACGAGGTGTGACTTGCACCAAGTCCTTGTTGAAGTTTCCCATCGTTTATGGACAGGTAAGGGTTGCAATCAAATCAATATTATTCAACGGTGACAAGTTATTAAGACATCCAAAACATATTAATGAGAAACAACCAATCGAAACCAAACACAGATAACTCTCATTCGGATTAAATCACGCAACAAGTCATTCCATGTCCTGGATTTAGGTTGCAATTGCATTTTGAGATAAGTTCTCGGACCAAATCACAACGAACGGCTCATGCAAATGAATTGATCGAAGAGCGGCCCGCTTTTTGGAGCAACTTGAAGAACTCTGACTAGTGACGCCCACGGCAAGGAAAGCTCACCGTTTACTCTCTCTCTACCACCCTCTATTTTTTACTCTCTGTTTTCTCTCTGACTTCCGGAACCATGGACCAAGAAGAAGAAAACTCTTGCCGTCTCTCTCCCCCTCTCCGTTCTTTCGTTCCCTGTTTTTCCTTTTTCTGGGCCCTCCTTCTAGACATCACACTCACCTAACGCTCTCCCCTTCTCTCTCCCCCGTTCTCTCTGTTTTCTCTCCTTTGGTTCCCTCCCCTTATCCTTGTAGGAAAAAAGCAGATGAGAATAAATAAATTTGTCTGAGGCGTGCAAGCGTAAGCATTGTCCTTAAGGATAATTCCGCCCCTCAGAGTGCAAAACTCAGTGCGATAGGCTTCTGACGGCTATCCTTCCAAGATACAATAGACATTCTTCTATATTCCGCATTGAATATTAGAATGAACAGAAACAACATTGTGTATAACCTAGCAAAGAAAAGGAAATGAAAGATTTTTTTTAAAGAAAGAATATTCTCTGTCTCATTCAGTGTATATATTTTTTAAGATTGTTTTATGAGATTTTATATTCAGACAAAATAGAGTCGTTAAAAGAGCCAAAAATAATGAAGAATTTATTTGAGAAATAAATTAAACGTTACAAAACGATTGAAAAGCCGTTATATGACCGTTAAGAAACCGTTATGTGACCGTTAAAAATAATGGTCTTCAATGTGATCATAAATTTTATCGAAGCTATTATTGAAATATTTCAAAATATTATTGAAATATCCAACAATCCCCCACATATTTCAAAAGATTTTGAAAATAAAAAAAATTAATATGATGCTTGGTTATTGTAGTGTAATGCATCGGAACTGGTGCTTGTTAGGCTATGAACCAGCCCTAGAAAAAATGAAATATTATTCACGAAATTATTGGTGAAGTTTGAAACTTCTATGAACCAAAAATTTCTTTTGTGAATTAATAATTTTCATCAATCACATTGCACTCCCACAAACTTTGTTGTTCAACGCGGTTTTGCGCTAATAGGCTATGCGCGTGCTTAGTTTATTCATAAGTGCTTTAGAGATTTTCGCCAAAAATTCTCATAGGAGCGGCCCTTGATTCCATCAAATGTATTCTACAGCTTAATACACTATCAATAATGACTATGAAATTTCATTAAGAGCTTGGCTCAACCTCTTTTTTCCTTGTAGTTTTGCACCATTCTCATCTTAAGATGGACAATAATTTTTTAATAGTGTATCACTAGAACAACAAGTGACTTGTTATTACCCATATGAACTTAATTCATGGGATCGCCAATCACATAGGTTGGGTTATCATCACTGTTGATTTTCCTCAATTGGCTTAAGTCACATTCCCCTCGATGTGTCATAAATTAATTTTCTTCCCACAGGTTTAGTCAAAGGATCGGCCAAATTCACTTTAGACTTTACAAAATCGATAGATATAATTCCATCTTTAAGCAGCTGATTTACTACATCATGTCTCAATCGGATGTGTCTATTTTTACAATTGAAAGTTCTATTATTTGCAATGGCTCTTGTCGCTTGGCAATCACAGTGCATAGACATAGAAGGTGTCAGTTTCATTCCCAAAGGAATATCCGTTAAGAGTTTCCTTAACCACTTAGCCTCATTACCAGTCTATTCTAAAGCCACAAACTGTGACTCCATGGTGGATTTAGCAATTATTGTTTGTTTAACTGATTTCCAAGTTACAGCACCTCCACCAAGGATGAACACATATCCGCTAGTGGATTTTGTCTCATCTGAATCCGAAATCCAATTAGCATCACTATATCCTTCTAATACAGCGGGAAATCCACTATATAAAATACCATAATTCATGGTTCCTCTCAAATATTTCATTAATCTGCTCAAAGCAGTCCAATGATCATCATTGGGATTTTGTGTATATCTACTCAGTCTACATACAGCATAAGCTATATCAGGTCGAGTATAATTCATCAAATGCATCAAACTCCCAATAATTTGAGCATACTTGGACTGAGCCACACTATCTCATTTATTTTTCACTAATTGGATATTAGAATCATAAGGAGTATTCACAGGTTTGACATCAAAGTGATCATATTTTTTAAGTAGCCTCTCCACATAATGTGCTTGAGTAAGCATTAGGCCACTATCACTCTTTATGATTCTAACACCCAAAATAATTAGCTTCCCCCATGTCCTTCATATCGAATTTAGAAGTCAAAAAATATTTTGTTTCATTCACTACATCAATACACATACCAAAAATAAGCATGCCATCAACATATAAGCTAATAATTATAGATTCACCATCAACGGTTTTTATGTATACACATTTATCTACTCCAATAGAGAAAAAACCATTATTAACTAGAACATCATCAAATTTCTCATACCATTGTTTGGTGCTTGCTTTAAGCCGTATAAAGATTTAACAAGTATACAAACTTTGTTTTCTTGACCAGGAAAAATACAGCCCTCAGGTTGCACCATGTAAATTTCCTCTTCCAAATCACCATTTAAAAAAGCTGTTTTAACATCCATTTGGTGAACAATAAGTTTGTAAATAGAAGCCAAAGAAATTAAAACACAAATTGATAAAATTCTTGTAACTGGAGCAAAAGTGTCAAAATAATCAACATTTTGTTTTTGAGTAAAACCTTTTACAACTAATCTTGCTTTATATTTATCAATAGAACCATTAGGATTATATTTTCTTTTAAAAATCCATTTACAACCGATTGGTTGTGCACAGGGTGGTAAATCAACTAATTTTCAAGTTTGATTTTGTAAGATAGAATCAATCTCGATTTTTATAACTTCTTTCCAAAAATTGCTTTCTGAGGAAGATATTGATTCAGAATAAGTCAAGGATCATTATCAATAAGATAAATATAAAAATCATTCCCAAAAGAAGTTTTTTTCCTTATTCTTTTGCTCCTTCTCAATTCATCATTTGAATTTTCGAAAACGTTTTTATGAAGAGGTGCAGGAGAAATAGTATCAACACTTAATGGAAAAATATGCTAAAAAAATTCTGCATTTTTTGTCTCAACTATAGTATTATTATCAAACACGTCACTTTTTAATACAAGGAATCTATATGTAGCACTATGTTCGGCATAACCAATAAACATGCAGTCAGATGATTTAGAGCTTATTTTCCTTTTCTTAGAATTAGGAAGCATAACCTTAGCAAGACACCCCCACACTTTCAAATATTTTAAATTAGGACGATAACCTTTTCAAAATTTATAGGGTGTTTTACCTATTTTCTTATGAGGTATTCTATTTTGGATGTGACATGCAGATAAAATAGCTTCACCCCATAAATTATTTGGAGCATTAGAACTAACAAGCATAGAATTCATCATCTCTTTCAACGTCCTATTTTTCCTTTCAGCTATGCCATTAGATTTAGGGGCAATAAGGAAGCGTAGTTTCATGAATTATTCCTTCCTTTTCACAAAATTCGTTAAGCAATACATATTCTCCACCTCTATTCGATCTAATTCTTTTTATCCTTTTATTCAATTGGTTTTCTACCTCAGCCTTATACAAAAGGAACATATCAAAAGCTTCATCTTTATGCCTAAGCAAATAAACATTAGTAAATCTAGAATAATTATCAATGAAGGTCACGTAATATTTTTTACCCCCTCTAGTCATAGTTTGTTTTAAATTTCCTAGATCAGTATGAATTAAACTCAACAAATCAGATTTTCTATTTACAGAAATACAAGGCTTTTTTGTTAATTTTGTTTCGGCACATATTATACATTTATTAAAACATGGGTTTTTAATTCCAGAAATTAAACCTTGTTTTTGCATTTTCCTAATATAAGAAATACTAACATGACCTAATCTACCATGCCATAAATCAACAGATTCAGCCAAGTAAGCAAAAGTAGTAGCATTTTCATTGATAACATTGGAAACGTTAAGAACAAAAAGTCCTTGATTACAATAACCCTTTTCCACAAAGACGTTATTTTTTGTCATTACAATCTTATCATATTCGAATGACACCTTCACCCCAACCTTTCCTAAAAGCTCTACTAAGACCAGGTTTGCCCTTATATTAGGGACATGTAATACATCATTCAAGGCCAAAGTCTTGCCATATGTGAGCTTGAGAAGAACGTTTCCTTTCCCAAGAACTTGAGCTGTTCTTGAATCACCAAGATAAATAATTTCTTCTCCTTCCCCTACTGGTGTGTAGGAGGAAAAGGCATTTTTTTGCACAAATATGCCTGGTAGCACATGAGTCTACCACTCACTCTTTCACATTGGCCATAATATTGACCTGGGAAATAACTGCAACAATTATATTATTAGAGTCATATGCTTTAACCAAATTGACTTTTGGTTTAGCAGGATTGTCATTTCCCATTATTCTTTTTCTGCAGTGCGTTGCATGATGACCTGGTTTTCCACAAACAAAGCAAGAGCCCTTTCTTTTTAAAAGTGGGGTGAGCAACCTTGGGTTTGTAATCAGTTTTTTTTTTTTTTTGTTATAATACCTATTTTGGCGATGTTGAAATTTGCCTTGCACCAAATTTGTCCTAGTAGCAATTTCCTTAGCTTTGGTAGCTTTAATCTCCTTGCGAGTTGTATCCTCAATGATAATATGCACGATCAAATCGGCTAGTGATAATTGCTTGTCCTTGTGCTTGAATTGTTGCTTGTAGTTATTCCAAGACTCAGGCAACTTTTCAATCAGCAGGCTCGCAATAAATTCTTCTTGTAAATTGATGTTTTCTGCCTTCAAGTCCTCCACTAGCTTGTGATATTCATTGATTTGTGTCTTGATCTCCTTATCATCGAACATTTCCCATCAATAATAATTTCCGATTACAAATTTTTGTTTGTCCACATCTTCAGCAGTGTACTTTGCAGTCATGGAGTCCCATATTTGTTTCGCTTCCTTGTACGGATAGTAGACATCAAAAAATTCATTAGAAAGAGTAGTAATAATTGTGTGCCTACATACCTTATTAGCGTGTATCCATTGATCTCGAAGCTTGTTATTAGTTGGTTCGACCTCCGTAAGTGTGAAAGCCATGCCGTGCACATCTAGGATAGAGGAAACCCTTTCTTGCCACCTTTTGAAATTGTTGCCATTAAAAACTTCGATCTTTGATATATTGGGGAATGGTTTGGCATAGGACATATGTTGTAGTGGTGGTAGTGCAACTGGATTGGTGGAGATTGAGGCATCAGCAACAGTATCAACTTGATGCTCCATGGGATTTATCCTTAAGATTGTAGGAAAAAAGCTTATGAGAATAAATAAATTTGTCTAAGGCGTGCAAGTATAAGCACTATCCTTAAGGATAATTCCGTCCCTCGGAGTGCGAAACTCGATGCGATAGGCTTTTGACAACTATCCTCCAAAGATACAACAAACCTTCTTCTATATTCCGTATTGAATATTAGAATGAATAGAAACAACGCTGTGTATAACCCAACAAAGAAAATGAAATGAAAGAAACCGTTACGTGACCGTTAAAAATAATGATGATCTTCAATGCGATCATAACTTTTATCGAAGCTATTATTGAAATATTTAACAATCCACGGAATCCTCTGCTCTCCCCCGGTTTTGTTTCTTTTATCTATCTTTGGTTTTGTTGACAAGAAGTCAAAGAAAGACAGACAAAGCAATGACGAAAGAAACTGTGAGACTTTGACTTCAACCCGAAGAGTGAAAGTATACAGGCAAATAGAGACCAGGACCTTTTGCTCTGACACGGTGAAATTTTGTGGATTATCATCAACTATTTTAAAAAATTAAATTATTAGATAAAAGTGTAGTTCACTGTTTAAATATTTTAATAGAAAGAATCACATGTCGGAAAGGGTAGACATGCGATTTCATTTGCTTTTGGGAAATTTCTCGGATCTAAGAAAAACGGAGAAGGAATTGAACCCAAAGAAAGATTTTTTCACCCAGAATACAAATTGCAATAAAGACACAGTAAGGGTGCCTTTCACGCTATCTGTGAAGGGCAAGTGGCCGACAAGAGGATCCAGTCATTTTCCCTTGGCTTGACCTGGAACCAAGAGTCTGAATGAGAGAGGAAGAAGGGGAAGTTTCGGGGCAGCTCGCCTATTTGCCCCGATCTTTAAAGAATCTCGATGTCACCTGACATTAGCTTTTGCTGTGGGCAAGCTGTCCTTGAACGGGAATGCAATAATAAAAAAAATCATTATCAGGCCCAAAAGAAGTCTTGGTCTTTTTATATTAGTTCTTCATCTTGTACGGGTGACAAAAAAAAAACATTATCAAGCTCAAAAGAAATTTCGGTCTTTTTATATCAGTTCTTCGCCTAACTGCATAAGTGAAAGAAAAAAAATTATGAGGCTCAAAAGAAGTCTTGGTCTTTTTATATTAGTTCTTCGCCTAGCCGCACAAGTGAATTGCAAGGGTGACTAAATTTAAGCGACCGACAGCACCATCTAACCTTACTAAGAACGCGGACTTGAGCAAAGGCTGGAGCGCATATGCTGATGTTTTACTTGTTAAACATATGACAGGTCTTCTTCTAATTAGCTCAATATTCTGTAAAGCTTTTCGTAATCAGATTAATTAATGCTGAACCTACTGTTTTGTCTCCGCATTCTCATGCTCACTTAATACAAAACCTGCATCACTTGGGTTCATTTTATATTTTGCAGAAGCACGCGTGATAAATAAAGAGAAGACGATGATTTAAGGAGTCTGTCTCTTTTTCCTATTTTCTCTTACTCCTTGTATGGCATTATTTGCATTCTCCAAGTACAGTAATCAATTACGAGTGGAACAGTATCAGACTAATATCTCTTGTTCGTTTTTATCAGCTTCACCAAATTGCTCACATGATTTTTATGTAAATACAAAATACACCCATCATCTGATGCGCCCATTTAAAATAGTAGACTGATGTTTCACTCCTACTTTTTTTTTTGTCAAACACTCCTAGTTTAATTGACCTTGCTTTTCTTGGAAAAAAAATTTCGCTTGAATTGCAAAGTTTGAATCTTGCATCAATTATTGTCACGACCATCGAGAGTAATCAAACGAAATGATTCAAGCAAAAAATAAATTGTAGAATTTAAACCTAAACATATAAGATCTACATAGTTCGGCGAAGTGCGTACTCTATGAAAAGATTGACAAAATGATTCTACTACAATCGGCAAACAGAATATTACAATTGCCTAATCACACTCACTCACAAGTGTTTTCCAACCCTAGACAAAACATGAGTCCGCGAGGATCAACCGTGAGAGAGGAGTTTTCTCACTCTCTCCCCGAAAGCTCTTTAGATTTCTGGCAAGTTGTTTATTAAATATAGATGCAACTATGGGGCTTGATGTCTAACCAAAATAGGTCCGGACACTCGGACATTATGTTGGAAAACTGTTCAGGCTCTAGAGGTCCGCCGGGTGTCCGGCAACCCAGCCACTTCTTTGCCCGATACCGTCCTAGTTGCGTGGTTTGTCCAGGCGGGGCCAGCTTCTCACATCCTCCAATCATCGGTCTCCGTTTCTGAGCCCCCACAAATAGTAGTGACCGAAAACATCAAACTCGTGTCCATTCCAGTTTAAACGAGATTAATTTCGAGCCACAATAGACAAATCTCTACCTTGATGAGAAGTCCAAATTTATCATCATTGGTCATCATCTCTCTCAAGCACCCCTTCGTCTCCTCACTTGCTGTATATGCAAACCAAGTCCAAGGACAGAGAGTTCAAGACCCAGTAGTCTTAAAAAATTCACCATTGTTCGTTTACGTGTTTATGTGTTATGATGTCCTTGACCTTTTGATTTGTTTAAGTAAGTCGTCGACTTTGTCCAAGGAACATTGTCGCTCCTGAATTTTTCGTTGGCTTTAAATTAATGAGGTTCCTAAATTATTATATATCTTATTGCTTCTGATTCAAAATTGTCATGCTTAAATCATGTACGATTTAGTTTTGAAGATACCAAACCAGATGTTTCAAGATAAATACCTCAAAACAATGTATTTTGAATGATTAAATTCGACTTTTTCTTTTTTACTCTAGATGTACTTATTAACAGTATAGTAGAGACTTCATTTTAATTTCTATTTAGACCTAATAATGATTGTCTTGCGAACTACAGACCACCCAAAAGAAAATAAAAAATAAAAACTCAATTGGTCTGGACTTGGTGGGAAATGAAATGACTTTTGATGACCCACCCCAGATATCCCATATAGAGAATTTGTTTTTTCATGGCAAAAATATTATCTAACACGCTTTATTCATCGTACGACAGACTAATAAAGGGGGAAAAGTAGCTTTAGAAAAGGTGAAGGGGCATCTTACATGCACTCACGGGGTAGCTGTTGAGCTTTTTTTTTTCAATTCCTGCTGGGCTCCATCCTTGCGTGTAGAAGAATGCCTCTCATGATTTGATGATCCACTAAAAATCAAGGCTTTTTCCGGGAATTAGGCTTGAGTTCTAACACATTCAAAGACTTTCCACAAATTATCTCAGGTAGGTTCCGAGAAAACACAGCGACAAGCCATGGCTTCTAGAAAAGGAGGCGTGATGAACTACAAATGAAGACTTGTCCGCGTGGAAGTGCAGAAGTGATCTTTCTTTGCATCTCCTGTCGCTCCCACAGAGCCTAAATCAGTCAACAGTTGTTTTGGAACAAAAAAAAGTCAGTCGACCATTCCTCTAAATTGCCAACGAGCGCAAGGTAACTGGAAAGTCGCAATTTTGAATGAGCAAAAAAGTTTGATATCCTTTCTGTAGCCGAAGATCACAAGAATGGAACGTCCTAGAGAAAAGTCTCTCTCCCTCGTTGGTGAATCCTCATCAACATTAGGGAGGGACTACGAGGTGTTCTTGAGCTTCAGAGGGCCCGACACTCGTTTAACCATCACTGACTCTCTCCACGCGGCCATGATCCAAGCTGGGATACACGTCTTTAAAGACGACGAAGAGCTCCGTGTTGGGGAAGAGATCGGAGGCGAGCTTTTGAAAGCAATCTCTAATTCGAAAATCTACATGCCGATCTTCTCTAAAGACTATGCTTCTAGTAAATGGTGCCTCCGCGAGCTCACGTCCATGGTGGAGCATAGGAAGAGAGACCAGAAAGTGATTTTGCCCATATTCTACGAGGTGGATGCATCCGATCTTAAGCTCAAAACCCGATCTTATGGTATGGCTTTACAAAAGCATGAGAGAGAGTCTGGTGAAGACGTGGCAAAGCAATGGAAGGAGGCCCTAAGAGAGGTCGCTGGAATCAAGGGATGGAACTTAAAAGACCACGGGTAATTAATGACAACTTCTGCATCTTGATTCTAAAGTTAGATCATAGTTTCTTATCTAATGAAAACTCATTACATAGATCAACTCTCACTCACTTACTCACTCACAAACAAATATTCTCAAGTCAAATGGAAGATGGAATGGTTGTGCTAATTGTAGGTAAATTGTCAAAAAAATCCTAAATCTATTATACTTTTACTAATTCGGTCATAAATGTTTCAATTTTGCCAATTGATTCATAAACTATTTCACGTTTTAACAACTGAGTTCATCTAGCCAATTTTGGCAAGGAATCACTAACATGGTCGTTGGCTGTTCTACATGGCATGGTTGCTATTAACATGAACAATTTTTTTAATGATATTTTTAATATTTTATTTATTTTTCTTTTTTCTATTCTTTTTGTCGACGAGGTCGCCGGCCATAGGCAAGCGCCAACGACCCTCACCTGGTGTGGGCAAGGGCATCGTTGCCCTCGCTAGCCACAAGTGAGGGCCTTTGCACCTATTCCAAATAGGGGTGCCGTGGTGCTCGCCAACCAAAAGGGTGAGAATCGCGGCCCTCACTTTGGATTTGGATAAGGGCCAACACTCTTGCCTGTGGCCAGCAAGGGTAGCCATGCCCTCACCCAAACGAAGCGATGGTCCGATGGCAACCTCGCCGGCCCAAAATTAGGGAAAAGAAAAAAATAAAGGGAAAAAGAAAATAAAAAATCATAAAAATTCGAAAAAATATTAAATATTAAAAAAATTATCCACATCAATGCTTTGATTGTACCATGTAGGACGACGACGTCCACGTTAGCAATTTTCAGTTAAAATTGGGCGGACAAACTCAATTGACAAATTGTGAAAAGATTTAAGACTCAATTGGCAAAAGCACAATAAATTTATGACTTTTTGGGCAACTTTTCTACAAATTGCCATGTTTGTTTTCAAAAAGTCCATTGCGTCTGCAAAAAATATTTTAGAACTCTTAACTGATCCATTGATTGCACTTTGCACATAGTTTATCTCATCTTATGCCGTTCCTCTTCGTGGTAATATCTTATTACGACTTGAATATTAGAGTAATCAATTGATGATTAACCTTACCCATGAATCACTCAAGAACGTCTCCTTACAACCCACTTAAAGTATCGGTCCTCGCGAGTATAAGGTCCCGCCTAAGGATACTCTGCCCTTTTTATGCGTGATTTGGTTCATCTTTGGCCTTTGCCATCCAAGAAACTTCGCACAATCCAAAAGAAATGGGCCTCTTTGGGCCTTTGGGCTAGCGAGATAGTTTGGATGGTCACTTCGCCTGTTAGAATTTAGCTTATTTTACCATCTGAGAACTATTCAGAACTGCCTTTTCCACGCTCAAAAACCAACCTCGGCTTGTGTTGGACCGAATATGAAATAAGCTGACAATCAATGCTTGATTTTAACAATTTAAGTTTCTGGTTATAGATGTGTGTGGTTTTGTGCTGACAAATTCTGTTTGTACGTGGCAGCCAAAATAAACTCATAGGACTTGTTCTAGAAGAAGTTCTCAAAAAGCTGAGGTATACACAGAGAAACTGGCACGATGACTTGGTGGGTATTGATGATCAAATGGAAGCCGTTATGGAGTTGCTAGGCCTAGGCACTTTCGATGTGCGATTTATCGTCATTTATGGTATGGGCGGTATCGGTAAAACAACCCTTGCTAAAGCTATCTTCAAAAGCATCTCTTCACAGTTTCAAGGTTCCAGCTTTCTTTCAGATATTCGTATAGACAATATCGTAAGTCTACAAAAGAAATTATTATTTGACATTCTCCATACCGATTATGCTCCTTTTATTACGGATGCTGAACATGGGATGACCACGATTATAAATAGCCCACTCTATAATAATAAAGTGATCATTGTTCTTGATGATATAGACAAGAGGGACAAGCTCATGAAACTAGCTGGTAAGTCTAAATGGTTTGGTCCGGGAAGCAGAATTATAATCACAACTAGGAACACTCATTTTTTGGCTCCTGAAACCGACACTCTGGATGATAATATCGTCCCAATGGCTCACCGAGATTTCTATTTTTTTGAAATGAAGCAAATGGACTTTGACCATGCTCTTAAACTATTCAGCAAGCACTCCTTCGAAAGCAACTCACCTCCACATGATTACATCAGCATTTCAAGTGAAATTGCCAGAATTTGTGGAGGACTACCATTGGCTCTCGAGGTCATAGGTTCATTACTCCACTCAAAAAGCAAGATGACGTGGAAAGACACATTGAAGAAGTTGAAGAAAGTGCCCAATAAGGATGTCCAGAAAAAGCTGTTGATAAGTTATGAAGAATTAGAGTACGAGCAACGGCAAATTTTTCTTGATATTGCATGTCATTGCATCGGTGAAGAAAGAATCCCTGCATATTACATGTGGAAAGCCTGTGAGTTTTTCCAAAATCTGGATTCGGTGTCCTCATTCATTTATCTTTGATAAAAGTCATCGAAGATGATAGACTATGGATGCACGACCAACTTAGAGATCTTGGAAGAGAGATTGTTCGACAAGAAAGCTTTCTAGTTCCTGGAAAACGCAGCAGGTTGTGGTGTTCGACGGATGCCTTAAATGTGGTTCAAAATAACCTGGTATGTCTTAGTAAAGAAGTTAATTGCTTATGGAAAAACTAACATGCAGTTATGTGTATTTAGACTTCATTTTCGCCCAAAATTTTGCTCATTTTGTATGTAGGACATTGTTGATTTTGCATAATTTAAGGAAAATGAACAACATTAAAATGAAAAACTAATTTTTAACATTACCACTCCCATGTAAGTGGGAGAGATAATAATTCATGAAACTTGCCCTTTTTGTATAAGATAATATCTGGGCACTTCACAAAAAAAATCCTAAACCTATTGAAATTGTATTAATTCAGTCCTAAACTTTTTTTTTCTTTTTAGTCAATTGAATCCTAAATCTTTTATATTTGTGTCAATTTAGTCCATTCGGTTAATTTTGGCTAGAAATCATTGATGCAGACGTCAGCCGTCTTACGTGGCCCGGTTGGCATTGACTTTGGACAATTTTTAATAATTTTTAATTTTTAATTTTTATATTTATTTTCTACTATTTTATTTTCTTCCAACTTTTTTCCTTCCCTTACTTCTTCCTCCAACCACTCATCGAACCTTGGTGATAAACTAGAGTAGTGGGTTGGCTAGGTCGACAGGTGCGAGCTACGTTGGCCTTCACATTTGACTAGTCGTCAAGGTTTGGTGACCATCTAAAGGAAGAAGGAAGGAAAAGAAAAAAAAAAATAAAAAATAATAAAAAATAAAATAAAAATAGTAAAAATAGATAAATAATTCAAAAATTACCAAAATATTATTTAAAATTGTCAATATCAACATCTATCATGTCTCATAAGATGGCCGGCGTCTATATCAGCTCTATCCAACCAAAATTGGCCAAATGGACTAAATTGTCACTAATGCAAAAGATTCATAACTCAATTGTCCAAAAAAAAAAAAAAAAGTCACGACTAAATTGACACAATTTCAATAGGTTTAAGACATTTTCAATAATTTTCCTATAGTATCTATGTTGCTTTGTTTTTACTGGTTTACTTATGTTACAATCGGTTGAATTAAGATATATGCTTTCAATTCTAATATCTAGTACTTACTATGATTCATTCACTCCCGTGGCTATTTGTTGCTTTGGAATTATTAGGGAACAGACAACATTGTAGCACTCAAACTCAAAGGACTTGTAGATGCGCATAATTTTACAAGTGGTGAATTTTCAAGGTTGCCTAGTTTAAGGTTCCTTGAATTGGATGGGGGAAACTTTGTCGGAGACTTCAAAAATCTTCTTTCAAATCTAACATGGCTCTCTTGGCATCATTGCCCTTCCAACCTACATGCCACCGGTTTATGTCTAAAGAACTTGGCAGTCCTCAAGCTTTCAAAGAGTGATATTACTGAAGACTGGAATGGATGGGGACCATGCATGGTACAATTTCATATAATACATTCGTCTTCCTTTATGTGTGTACACATTTGTCATATTGTGATGATCTTTACCTATGCCATTATTTTCCTCGATAATTGGGTGTTCCACAGGTGAATGATAACTTGAAAGTCATATATTTGACAAGTTGCAAATGCTTAACGAGGACACCTGACTTCTCGAAGTGCATGAATTTGAAAAGATTGGTTCTCAAAGAGTGTATATTATTGGAAGAAATCAATAGCTCTCTCGGTCAGCTAGGGCGCCTCAAGCATTTGGAAATCAGTAAGAACAATCGTCAATGTCTCATTCTTAAACAGGGTTTTTATGGTTTGGACGAGTTTGCAGTTCCTCTAATACCAGACTCAATTGGTGGTTTGAAATCCTTATCAATGCTAAAGGTGGAATATCAAGATGATGTTAGAGAACTTCCACACTCGATAGGAAAGCTACTAGGTTTGAAACATCTATCTCTACATGGTTGCACCAAGCTTGGAAAGCTTCCAGATTCCATTGGAGAATTGAGGTCACTCCTTTGTTTGGATTTATCTAACACTAGTATAAGAGTATTACCAAATTCCATTGGAAAACTAGGATCGCTACTCAAAATGGATCTATCTAAATCACCTATTGTAAAATTACCTGATTCTATTGGCAATCTTAGACAATTGAAGTTCATGTGTTTGGATTGCACTTGGATAAGTGAGCTACCAGAGAACATATGGACTATGGAGAATCTTGAGGAGTTGATTGCTAGAGATTGTAGAAATCTTGAAGATGAAATTCCAAGGGAAATCGTGGGACTATCCCAATTAACAATTCTTAACTTGTCCGGAAGCAATATTAGTAGACTACCAATGACGATCAACCAGCTTTCTAATCTCCGAGAACTTGTTTTATCCAATTGTAATGGGCTTCAGATGCTACCAGATCTCCCAACAAGTTTAATAAAGCTAGAGTTCTCATCTTCATCGTTGCAGGCACTCCCTGACCTCTCGAACCTCACTAATTTACTTCATCTGGACATAACTAATCACACTTTTGACTTTAAGTTCTTAGAAGCTACACAAGGGCGGGTTCAAACTCCAAACCTAGAGTGGCTTGGAAGGCTACATGAATTGCAGAGGTTGAGACTAGTTCTTTCCGATTGCAACTTGCCTCTGACCGACTTGAGCTCCCTTTCTCAACTCCGATCGCTTGAAATAACTTGTCCAGACCCACGGTCTCTAACACAACTTCCATCCAGTTTAAAAGACTTGATTTTAGAAGATGTCAAGATACCAATAGAATGGCCACTACTCTCCAACTTGGGAAATTTGATTGAATTAAAGCTCCTTGGTTGTCAGTTAACAGAGATTGAGTTTGACAATGTGCATGGACAGCTAGAGAAACTCAAGCTTTTGCAAGTGCGCAACTGTGAGCGGCTTGTGACACTATCCAATCTATCGAGCTTAAATGAACTTCGAGTGCTAAGTGTGGAGTACTGCCGCCAGCTAGTTGAGATCAAATCCCAACCATCCTCAACTGGAGATTGTAGTTCCACAGAAAGGTTCATTCCTGATACGCAGAAACTCCAGAAGTTACAGTTGTTGAGAGTCTATTATTGTGTATCACTGCAAAAGTTGCCTGCTTTACCAAATGCATGCGATGCCGATGTTATTGGATGCCCGGGCTTATGTTATGATTGTTACCAATCGCCGTATCCTGAAAACTACAATTTCAATTCAAGAGACCTCAGCCAGCTAAGCGCCTCTCCTGAAAAAGAAAATTTAGGCCCAAGAGACCTTAACCCACTAAGGTCCTCTCCTAAAAAAGAAAATTTAGGCCCAAGAGACCTTAGCCCACTTTCCTTAGCCCATCTTCTTGTTTCCTTTTGGAGTTGGTTCATTGGAAAAATAAAGAGCATAAAAAGAGAGGAGTGAGTTGGCAAAAGAAAGAAAAAAAAAAAAAAAAAGGAAATTGAGAGTGGGAGGAAAGGGGTTCTGTTGCATGCACGCTTCGGAGGTCTTGAAAGCTAGAGTAAATCGTGTCGAAGTGCCCGGTAAGAATTCGAAACCTTAATTCATCTTATTAAATCAAAGGAATTTCCTTGGTTGAGTTGTAATATTAGGTTAGTTTAGTTCGTTTAGTTCAGGTTTCAGGTTCCTAGGTTGATTGTGGAGATTGTTGTGTTGTGAAACTGTGTTGTTTTGAAACTTAAGGTTGTCTTGGAATCTTGAGATTTTATGGAATGCGATTTGGACTTTCCCTCTGAGAGATATTGATTTGTCAAAGTTCTTGAAAATTATTTTAGAGTAGCTGCAACCAGTAGTGTTCCGCCCTGGGTTTCATTAGTTGTCGGCCAAATTTTGGTTCTAAGGAGTTTTGATCATTCAGTACTTTGGATGAGCTCTCTTTTGGCAGTGCACTCACTTGAAACGGGTTAAGGTAGAGAGATATGACACGCCAAAATTCGCTGTGTAAGACTAGGTTGTTGCTTTGTTCACTATAGCAAGTTTGATGCTTGTGCGGCCTTTTTATCGACTCATAATGGACGTTTTGACCCCAAGAATTAGCGTCGCTTAATATAATCTTAGTTGAGGTTAGTTGATATGTAAGTTTGACATTTGGTTAATGCTTTCTTTGATAAGATTTTAAAGCTTTTCAAGCAGGTATAGCTTTTAATTTGGCTTTTGGTTAGCAAGGAGTGATGCATACTTCTATGATTTGTAAACTTACATCTTGAAAATCATAGGAGCTAGATATGCTATAAGTTATGAATGAGACATTGCATGTTATGATATTTATTAAAAAAATGGTGTTTAGAACATCTTTATTCCGTAAAACCTTAATAAAGTATTTACTACCTGTGTGGTTATTGGAAATAGCGTAGTAAAATATCTCTTGAAATAGTTTAAGAGTTGATTACTTATGAAATTGTTTAAGAAATTGTTCATGAAATGCACTCTTTTTGTGGATGGAATTGCAAAGGGTTATACGTATCGATGCAAATCTGGCTTGTGAATTTCTGAAATGGTTTTGTGACTTGTTGAGAGGATTGTCTTGATGGGTTTTATCCTCTTGTTGTTGATCTAAAACGATTAAAGTGTTGTGAGTATGCATACCTCTTCTTAGGATGTCCTATATGGCCAAAGCCACTAGCTAACGATAGCGGAGACATACACCAAGGAGGGAATAATAGTTAGCCTTGTCACAGGGCGTTAAAAATGGTCATATTTTGATATTAAGTGTAGGAGTGATCAATGCATTAGACCACTAATGTTTGGGATGATATTTTTGATTGAATGAGTGTTTCTAATATGTAAAAAACATTGTTGAAGTGATATAACTCATAATTATACTTTTACATATATTATATACTAAATTTGGTGTTTCTAATACCGTTTATTGTGCATGATGCTTTATTTACTAAGAAGAGATATGTACTTATTGAGAGGTGGTTTGCTTATACCATTCATCCTAATTCTTTTGTAGCTGTCAATAAATAGGATGAGAGGGAATCTATGTGCTTTGGTTTTGGGTATAAGTTGAGAAATTATACGTATTATTTGTTATGGTTCTTCTTGCATTTAGTTTGTTAGTCACTGGATATATACGTACATATATATATTTTTTATTGATGGATTTTAGAACTCTAAGTCTCATGACCAGCTTATTATTCTTATGAAATATTAATGGATATATGTTTTGATAACAGGTTAATGTTGATTACGTGTATGAGACTGCATCATTTTGATAGGAGGATGACCGTGCCATTTTCCCTAATTTTGTAGAGTTGCGGTGTGATGGTTTTATCAATCTGTTCTGTTAAGCCTTGTTCAAACACATCGAGCTGTATGAGTAGTCATGGTTCAGACTATGTTATCACGTACCGTGCAAGTCAAAGGGAAGTGTGACTTTCCTGTGGTGTCATTTGCTTCAGCTTTTGTTCTTCCCCTATATGCTCTATTGTTACATTCAATTCTTTGCTGTTGTGTTGTAAGCACTCAAAACAATAAATGAGTGAAAACTTGAAAGGCAATTCATCTAAAGGTTTTTATTTTTCTGTTCTTAAGTTTTTTCAGAATATATATGATATGAATTGTAACTCAAATTGTCCATACCTTTCGGAATTCAAATTGGGGCAAAACCTTCATGGTAGAAAGCCAAAATATCCTATTCTTATGTATGATTCACTTAGCTATTGAAGTAGATTTGCTAAAGAAAAGAGGAGGAAATGAAGTTTACCTAAGAAGTATGATATGTAACCAATTCATTTCCAGAAGCAACCTGTAATACAATTTATTACATATATGCTCACTTTAGTATAACTATTGTGTCTCAGGTTTATTGTGCTTTAGTCAATTTTAGGCATTAACAGCTCTATAGGCTTGGTGTGTTTCAAAAATAAGCACTGAACAGATATTGATTGTGTGTGCCTTAACGAGAAAATATCGTCGCGCACATACCACTCAGATATCGACACGTGTACTATGAGGACTTGTTGGAAATGAAAGGGCTAGCTCAACTCGGCTCGGCTTAGCTCGTTGGCAAAAGAAAAGACAGGCCAATGGGTCAAGAAATGCGTAATGCTCCCGCCCGAAAAATTTCTCTCTCCTCAATTGAATTTTCTTTATTCTCTTTCTAGATACTCTCTCTCCTAGCAGGAGAACAAATAGAGAACGACTGAGACCTATGTTTCCTTCTTACGTCGCCTCCTCCAAGACCCTTGCACTTGGGTCTTGACCCCCTCCGCCTCCGATTGTTCCTGCGGAGATCGAGCACAAAGTTTGTGTTCGCGTTGGTCTCTCGGCAACTTCTTGACCTCCGTTCGATTGCATTCCTCTAACGAGCGCGTCATCAGCTCCGACGCCGAGCCGCTGTGAGGTCTTCGGACTCTATGTCCTTGAGGTTGATGGTTGGGACCTAAGGGCCTTGTGCTTCAACTCCTCCGCCACCTCCCTAAAAGCATCGTCGGTCATCTGCCGCTGGCACATCGCCCCTCGAGAGCCCCGCCGATCACAGCTGGGTCCCGAGCCCTCTCTCCCTCCGCCTCCGCCTTCGACTGTTTCCAATGCAGAGATTGAGCACATGAGGAGAAGAGAATAGAGGACAAAACTACCCTCCTCCTTCCCCTCCCGTCACCTAAACTCCTCTCGTCGTTCCCGACAGCTTCATCGATGCCTATGATAGTTGTGTCCAATTCAGCGCAATCTCCGAGAACTCCAAAAGGAAGAGCAAAGAGAAGAAGATGAAGGTGAAGGTCCAAATCGAGGCCAATGGTGGCTTCGAGTCTCCGGCGTCGGACAATAAGCATAAGAAGGAAAAGAAGAGCAGCAGCAAAGGCTCTGAATCCAAGCAGCCGAAGCTCCTGAAGCATCAAGGGGATGCGAAGAAGGAGAAGAAGAGGAAGGCGCTAGAGCTGCGCGAGGACGATGAGGAAGATAGGAGCGAGACCAGCTCCGAGCTGGCCGACCCCGAGAACTTGAAGGGGAAGAAGAAGAAGAAGAAGAAGAAGAAGAAGAAGAAGAAGACGAGGTTGAGCCACGACGATGATGAGGTGGCTCAGGAGGAGAACCCCACCGTTGTGTCGAATTTCAGGATCTCGGACAGCTTGAGGTTGGTTGAAGGACAATGGAATCGAGGTGCTTTTTCCCATTCAGACCATGAGGTTTGATTTTGTCCTCGATGGGATCGATTTGGTCGACCGTGCCCGCAGTAGCTAGGTAAGAAATCTTTTTATTTGAATTCCGCAGGATTGACATGTCAATGGTTGCGTGCCTATTTGAAATCTGCTAATTAACTGACAAGTTAGAGAAGTGAATGGTCTGGACGTTGGAGTAATGATAGTGTGTGATGCAGAAAAAGGTCACGAAGCTGACATATATGAAAAGAGAAGCGGGTTTTATCTGCTCTATGAGTAGTGAATGTTTGATGTATGAGCTTGGTGAATGTTGTTTTAATTAACAGCACAACAAAGCAATTATAGTGTAGAGTGTAGCACAGTGCAAATGGTTCGTGAAATGTCTTTCGTGCATTTCTGGTCCTAAATCCCTGTATTTCAGCCCCTTATTGTCATTGTAAAAGACAAATTCCGGCTGATCTTTTCAGGCATTCGAACCTACAGTTGATAATTCGACCAAAAAACCTACAGCTAAATAAATCTTCTAGTTTGTGGCAGAGTCATCTGTACATTAATTAGTTCATTGGTGCTATTTGATATATAAAAGCCAAAAGTGCATGAAGACTGTTTGGCCGTAGTTGCATTTCAAGTTTTTTTAAAGATGATTGGCTGCTAGGAACATCAGTTTTGAATTGTTTGCACATTTTTGTAGTTGATGGGTTTTAATTTTTTAGCATTGATTATCACCTTGTTCACTGTGTGAATTGTATCAAGGCAAAACTCTGGCTTTTGTCTTGCCCATTTCAGAATCTTTGACAAATGGGCCTACAAAAACCTCAAGGAAGACAGGATGTGGTAGGCCACCAAGTGTTTTGGTGCTTTTACCTACTAGGGAATTGGTCAAGCAAGTATTGTAATCAAGCTAATGGAAATAATCTCATCTCTTTACAGAGATAGATGTCGACATCATTTACTCTATTATTTTAGGTGTTTTCTGATTTTGAAGTTTATGGTGGAGTAGTGGGCTTAACATCATGTTGTTTGTATGGTGGAGCACCTAGCCAGGTGAAAGTAATTCATTGAATTGGAAGCTTATTTGGTTTTCTTTCATCCTCTGGGAATAACGCATGTTCACAGTTGTTACATATTGTGGCAGAACGACATTGAGAGGGAAAATATTGACTTGAGCTCTTTAACCTTTCGTGTCCTTCATAAGGCTGATGAAATGCTAAGGATAGGTTTTGTTGAAGATGTGGAGCTAATTCTTGGTGTGTGTGTGTGTGTACTAATTTTTTTCACTAAGAAGTTTCTGGTGGAAATATGCTTTACTTATTTATTGCAATTACAATTATTATTAGTGATGTTATTTTTTGAAATTTGACAATAGGTTTTTCAATTTCAGCATCATGTAGCTGCTTAGAACCTTTTAAAAAAGAGATTTTTAAATCTTTTTTTAGAGAAAGATCTTTATTTTCTTTGTGCCTTTTAAATTCTCTACTACATGTAACATATCTCTTATTTTGCATACATCAAGAGGGGCTCAAACCAATATTGCTATTCCTCTGCTTGAGGCTTGTCTGAGTAGATTTACGTAAGGCATTATCTAGGCTGCAGTTTGAAAATCGATAATCTCCTGAGATATTTGGAGAATTTCTGTCTCAATTATATGATTTTTTTCGATTTAACCACATTGCTGATAGATGTAAATATACTTATCCTTCAATTCTTCTGGTTCTTGCAGGCAAGGTGAAGGATACAAATAAAGTTCAGACGTTGCTCTTTAGCGCTACTTTACTAGACTGGGTGAAGGGTGTATGTAACTCAATCTGGCAAAATTGTTTTGTTGTTCTGAATTTGTATCTTGGTCGTCAATGTTTGGTTTTCCTTATTTGCTGTCATGCAAACTCATCTTCACCCAACTTTTCCTGATAGCGCGACTTTGCATTTCCAAATTTCTTATAGGTTTCTTAAATTGAACAAGAGAACTATAGATCTAGTAGGTAAAGAGAAAATGAAGGCCAGTGCCAATGTTAGGCATATTGTTATTCCTTGTACAAGCTCAGCTAGACCTCAGCTTATCCCAAACGTATATGCTGTTACAGCAGGTTAGTTGTTTCCATTTTCATTTCTTCAATGCTCACAAGATTTACTTGACACTATACAATTTTTAAACTTTCTTCTCTGGTTGGATTTTCTTTAGTGGAGGCCGTACCATAATTTTTACTGAGACAAAGGAATCTGCTTCTCAACTTTCGGGATTGTTGCCTGGAGCACGGCCCTTGCATGGAGACATACAACAAGCCCAACGAGAGGTAAATGGTGAATGTGCAGAATCTTTAGAATCTTTAGAGATACTAATACACGTAAGAGTATTAATGTTGCAACACACTGAAGAGGAGATGAACAAAGAAGATAGAGCGTGGTTTATTATACTAAATCACATGACTATGAATAGTTGGGTTGCCTACTTTCCAGTTGTCAACCACATATAGCAGGTGACAATGTCGTGCGAGCTTGTTACTATCTTAATCAAATCAATCAACCTAGTTTGCCTAGAATTTCATTTTCTTGTAGAGTGTTGTATATTGATGTGTGGTGGTTTCACAAGGTATATATGATTATGGCAATAAATGTTACATCCAGAGGCAAAGATATTGGTCTATAGCAAAAAATTCCCTTTAATTACAAAATATTTTCAAAGAATAAAGGTGGCTGATGCTTTTAGTGGGGTACCTACCCTCAAATTTTTTAGTGATGAATGCATAGGTCTAGGCTTCAATAGAATGAATTATGAGCATTTGCTTTTGGATCTAATTCATTGGTAGGTCTGGCATAATGACTGGAAACAATATTCTTTTGTTAATTTGCAGGGGCTATCTGTTTAAGTGATGCATTCTTTGTATGTCACTTGTTTTCTGGTTTCGTGTATGCAAGTATTTCTAGAAATTAACTCTCACACTCTAGGACATGTTTGGTTACACTTAAGCAAAAGCAATAAGTACTTCCCGCTAAAATTTAAAATATTATTTGAATTTGACAAATACTATGAATGAATTATTTCTGAGTTTATATGACGATACTTGAGTGTTGTGATGATTTCGAGAGTTTCAGATTTAAAAGAAGTATGTGCGAGCCACAAGATTTATATTAAGCAAAAACAAAATGTAAAAGACCATCCGGATACATGCTCAGAATGGCTACCAATGACCATCTATATTAAAATGGCCGAAACCTTTGTTGCCTCTTAATTGACGTGGGACATGCTTTTCCCTGCTTAAACTTTGCTTCTTGTGTGTAGGTTACGCTTGCTGGTTTCAGGTCTGGCAAGTTTATGATATTGGTGGCCACGAATGTGGTGGCATGAGGATTGGACATCAATGATGTCTAGTGAATTATCCAGGGATGTTATATGTGGTATGTTTTGATTTGCTGTTTTTCTTTTTGTTAAATGCAGTCATGCTGATAGTTGGCCTTCTGTTTTTTTGGTTAAGTGCAGGCCTCCGCGTGATGTTGAAGCATATATTCATAGATCTAGATGCATAGGGAGAGCTGGTAATTGTTCAACTTGAAACCTGCATTTTCTGTAGCTTCATTATTTTTGTAGCTCGCCAGATTCTGAGGGCAATGTTGTTTTCTGGGCAATACTGGAGTAGCTGTCATGCTGTATGATTGAAGAAGGGCAAATGTATCTACGATCGAAAGAGTTTGGTGTAAAATTTGAACACATCGCTGCTCCGCAGCCAAGTGATGTTGCTCAAGCTGTTGGCGTCGAAGCTGCAGAATCAATAAGACAAATTTTTGATAGGTACAATCATTCTTTTTGCTGAGAAGCTGAATCATTGCCTGTAACAAGATGCTAATATCCTCCAAAATGCAGTGTCATTCCAGCATTCAAGTCTCTAGCCGAGCAACTGCGAACACGTCGAGGCATGTCTCGTAGTTGAATTACTTGCAAAGGCTCTTACTAAGGCTTCTGTAAGTTTATTTTCCACTCACGTCTTGTTACTTCAACAAAGCTTATTTCTTTAATTGCACTTCCTTGACACACATCTCTTTTCCTTCTTTCTTCAGTTATTTAACAAATATAATGTGTACTCTTCCTTTTTTCAGGGTTATGGTGAAATAAAGAGCAAATCACTGTTTTCGTCACTTGAAAACCATGTAACCTTACTTCTTGAGACTGGAAGGCCCATTTATACACCTTCGTAAGCATGCGAGATCTCTGTTGGCAAATAGTTGTATTGCTTTGCAGTAGTGCTTTGCAGATATTGTGTGGAAGTGGGGGCTGGCCCCCTTCTAGCTTTGGTATTGTATTCTATTCTTACCTGATCTGACTCTGGGCTTACGCGTCACTTTGATTTTAGGTATGCTTTCGGTGTCCTGAGGAGATTCTTGCCTGAAGACAAAGTAGAGTTTGTGAAGGGTCTTACTCACAGCTAATGGAAATGGCATTGTATTTGATGTGGAGCTGAAGATCTAGAGACTTTCCTTGCTGGTACTTAAACTACAGAACTCAGCAGGCTCCTAAGTCATGAGTGATGCTGCACTTTATGCGTACTTTCCATAGATTTTTCTATTATTTTAGCAATGTTGTAAATTAATCAGCCTACTGTAGCCAATGATTTTAATATTTCTCTCTCCTCTGGTTTGCAGGTCAAGAGAATGCAGCAAATGTAAGCTTAGAGGTGGTAAAAACATTGCCGTGTCTCCAGGAGAGAGACCAATCAAGAGGGGGAGGATTTGGCGGTGAGGGGTGGTCGTGGCGGCTATGGTGGTAGGGGCGATGGTTTTTCTTGGGGTAGAGGTGGTAGTTTTTCTGGCCAAAGGAATGGCCGGTTTTCTGGTGGCTTCGGTGGCGGGAGAGCTCGCGGCAACAATAGAAGGTGATAAATAAATCTGCAACCAGTTCCTTGGCGTCGGAGCATCCAAGTAAAAAAAGGCATCGATGTTGATGCGGAAATTTTGGCTGATTTTATGATTTTAGGAACGTAGCCTCAAGCGTTTGTAATGAATGACCCACCATAGGATAAAGTATGTGGTACCTTGGTCCCATTTTGTCCTAATATATTTGGTATATTTTCTCAGTCAACTCTGTCTCTTTTTTCTTAGTTTTTTGTGGGGGCGTTTTAGTGATGTCTCCACCTTTCTAAATTTTTGTTTTTGTTGCAAATGTAAGTTGTACGCTTGGGTATATATTTTTGATCAATTCATTATAAGAGTTGTTTCCTACTTTTGTGCTTTTCAACGGTGGTGCAGTAATTCAGCAATAAGATCACCAACTGACGAAATGAAGAAAAACGCATGTTTAACATTACAATCTGTTAAAATCAAGGGCAGAATATCATTGTAGAGCCTTGCTGTGGCTAGGCGAGGCCACCGGCCCTCGTCGGCCGGTCGCCGGCCTCAGCCAAAAGGGAGAAATTTAAAAAATTAAAAATTAAAAAAAGGAAGAAGGAAAAATAAAATAAAAACATTAAAAAATTAAAAGAAACAAAAAAATTATACAAGTTTACCAAATGTGTTTCTGTTTTTTTTTTATTCCAAGAACAAAAATGTTGTGCGATTCGAACGTATTCTTTTGTTCAAAAATTGTTCCTGGAACATAAATAGTTTTTTATATTTTTGTTCCCTGGAACAATTTTTAAACAGAAACGTTACCCAACGCGGCCTAAATGATCCAATCAGACAAGGAAAAATCCAAGTTTAACTACAATAGAGGGTGTTAATAGTAATTCAGTAGGTATAATACTCATGATGTAATTTCCCAAAAAAAAAAAAAAAACTGCTTACATTCAAAAGTAGATTGTTGCATTGATCAATAATTCAACATCATAATGTGGCATTATTTATTCTAGCAGGAGCAATGAACTATACAAGTCCCAAAAAATATTTACAAATCAATCCAACTCTATATAGAAGTGCATGCTCATAGCAAAAAGATGCAGGAGCTGCAGATTGATCTTATCATATGTATAAGTGCATGCTCATAGCAAAAAAAAAAAAAAAAAAAAAAAAAATCCAAAACCTACACTGATTGATATTAGTTAACCATCTACACTTTCAAAAGAATTTGTCTTATCATTTCAAAGTCAAAAGCCATCCTTCATCTTGGTCATTTTGCCGTGCGCCTTTTTTTTTTTTTTTTAACTTTCTTTGATTACACAAACATTTTCTCTATCTACTTGTCAATGGCAACTTGCTTCTCACGGCAGTCACTCATATAAAATGTCCTCAAGCTGCAACGTATTGCAAACATTTCTTATCATTATTTCGACTTACAATTTTGAAGTTAAAATCATGCTCCAAAATGTTGAATTTAATCTTGAACATATCAAACATGTTCACTAGCACAACTAGAATGAAAACAAAGTAATCTAAACAATGAAAGAATCACAGCAAAGAAACCTAGGCAAAAAAAAAATGGCTTTTAAGGACTAACTTGAATTACCTTACGGCAGGGTTACACCAACCCTGTGATCATAATCTAACCAACTAACTTTGTGATCATAGTCTAACAAAGCCCAACAAAATTAGTATTTCTGAACTAGCAGAAGCCCTTGCTCAGAATCTCAACACGGTCATAGAATGATGGATTAAGATATAACAAGGTTCATCCATAGATTCTACTTGATTTACTTCAAATAATGAACTAAGAAGAAATTGAGATACATTTATGCAATGCAGATGTTGCTTGTACCTTGAGAAAGACCAACACTAATGATTGCAAACTATTATTAATGTCAATCCTACAAACAAACATAATGAGAGTATTAGAATTACTTCATGCAAGAATAAGCTAAATTAATTGATGAAATCATTTGGCCACATTAAACAAGTGTCATACATTATGCAAGGTGCCTCCTATGCATGAAAACGCTTTTCTCTTTCTCTTCTCCGCGGCACCCTTGATTTGAGTATTTGGTACATATTTTGACCTTCTCTGAAAGGGATCAAGTACTCAAATTCCACGATTTTCTACATATTTAGATTCATCACATTCCCCCAAGAAATCAACATGATCTTTACATATTAGAGATTACATTTTGGTTGTGATTTGAGAACGAATATGCAATAAGGTTGTAGTTGCAAGCTCCTCTTTACATCATGATTGGCACTATCGTTCAAACACTGAAAGCTAACCACATCAACCTCTTCAAACGCAATGTCTTTGATTTAATTGCATCATGAGAGTTTTATGCAACATCTTCACAATAAGTCTCTTGTTTTGCAACTTTTGTCCACCTCTTCAAAATATATTACGATAGGATGCTTATAACATTTGCAACATTTGTCAAGATGCATACATCATGCTTACATAACCATCCTTGCATTTCATCTAACTTGCAGTTACATTAAATGATAGAATCACTCGGACTAAAATGCACAATATGCTTTCGTTCACTGTTTCCGCTTCCTACAATATAAGTATGTAAAGGTCCATCAATTTCTAATCGAAGAACATGTTTAGATAAAACATGCAAGAACTCAACCTAAAAATTCCTATAAATGACATGAGTATATACTTGTGCAGCATGTTACAAAATTCCACTATTTTCAACCATAATATATGGCTTTCCTCGAGCACACTCAAAATCATTAACAACTTTAGTGTTACGCATTTTTTCAGCTTACTTCTCATAATGACCGACAAATTCAAATATTCATCGTCTTACATGCCATATCTTAAAATACATTATTTGTGCTCTCACTTCTTTGTGTAAACCTAATTCCTATAGAAAAAAATCACGGCCAAATGAAGGATACCATTTATGACGCAGACGATACAGATTATCCAACCACTTGTTTTCATCTACACCCTACTCCTGACACATAGCTTTCTAAATGGTCTCCAATTCAATTTCAGATTCACAATGATAGAGAAGCTTGTGCCATTATTTATTATGAAAACTTGGCTTTCCAAGAGGATGTGCAATATGATGCATAACATTTTTCCCAATATGCCATATATATGAACGATGATCATAATTCGAGAAAACGGTTCTAATAGCATTTGCCATAGCATGATCTTGATCAATAAAAATAATTTTGGGTGCTTTATTATCCATTGACTCAAAAAATGATTAAAATAGCCAAATAAAAGAAATAATAGTTTCATCTATCAGGAATGCACAATCAAACAAAACATTTTTCCAGTGATGATTCAAACCAACAAAAAGTGCACATATCATATTATATTTATTTGTATGGTAAGTAGTATCAAATACTATCACATCTCCAAAACTACCATAGCCTAACTTGAATATACCATCAAACCAAAAAACATTGGTCACTCTCTATTCCTCATCCAATTGAAATGTGCTAAGAAAAATTGCTTCCATTTGATTGTAAACAATTAAATTGGTTGATGAGGCTTTGAAAATCACATTTATTAAT
Organism: Eucalyptus pumila; assembly: GCA_016097595.1. Lineage (NCBI taxonomy): Eukaryota > Viridiplantae > Streptophyta > Magnoliopsida > Myrtales > Myrtaceae > Eucalyptus > Eucalyptus pumila. Next base: position 9,775,573 of record CM027846.1, read on the forward strand.
CAGATTCATTTTTTTTTTATTGTATGAAATTTTGACAATCACATAATGTAAAGCTAATGTTATTTGGCCCACTCGTTTCGTCACAGAGATAGGAATATGCTTTTACACCCCTTATACCAGCCTTAGTCATAAAAGTCAAAATACCTTTACTAGTATCTGTAATATGTCGATATGAACGTATAAGGTGTTTTTGCTTATCATCAATGAAAGATGATTATGAACATCTTCAAACTTGGTAACTTCCCAGACTCCATTTTTTATTTTAAATTTAATGCAAGCCTGACATTCGTTTCTCTCCACTGTCCTATAAATATCTTTTATAATTACATACAATGTGCATCTTCGCAGTACTCTTTTACTATTGTTCGTTTTTTGTCCATTTCGCACTTCAAATCATTTGCAAATTGCATATGTATTGTATGTATTATAAGCTTCATTCTCATTAGCAAACATCATACCAGTTATGAATGTAAATTCTTCATTAACATTATGTACAACGATATTATCCTTTGAAATCTCTACAATTTGAGGAAAATATCTAATCATTTAAAGAAGAAAAATGAAGTAAATACAAATTTAATTCTAAAAAGATGAAGTCATACCCATTTCACTCGAGAATAGTACTATTTTTATTGGAAGTGAATGTCAAACACGAGTTTTGGTGTCCATTGACATTGGGTCTTCATAGTTACAACCTCATAATCACTCTCCCATACAAAGACCTTATGGGCAACATATTCTGGTAACATAAACAACAATTATCCATTAACAAATAATAACTAAAATTGAAAACGAAATAAAAATAGAATCAACAATTATCTAACAACATGAGCACTATTCAACCTTACCAAAAATAGGGTAACAAAGGAACTAGATTGTTGAAAATGTTGGGTGCACTTCAAGAACAAAGGTAAACGCAAAAACCCCGAGGTTTTCTCATCTAAAACTTATGTATCAACAACAATAACAACCGCAATCATAAAAAAATTGGGGCTTTTGTGTTTACCCTAAAATAGAGTACTAAAGCAATGAGCATGACGAAAATTCCTGATGCCAATGCAACATTCTCAATCTCGTCTCTCCAAAGCAACTACAAGAAATTACACGAGCCATTTGCAGATAAAAGTTGTTTGGTTACATGGAAGCTCCTGTAAAGCAAAAAAAAAAAAAAAAGAGATTAATTGATTCAAAATGTAGTAGATTAGTCAATACCAACTAGAAAAAAAATATAAGGTGCCAGGCATATAAAACAAGAGCCATTGATTCAAAATTGTGCCTTGCAATGCTTGGAAGACTGATAATAAGTAGGGAATGCATTACATGGATAAAATAACACCAATTGCAAATCAAGCATGGCCAACTAGGAGGGGCGAGCTACCACATTCATATTCTGAAAGTGCTAAACAGCATTCAATAATTGTTGGAACAACATCTTGTAAGGTAATCGTTGCCTAGACTAGAGCATGAGCACTTATAAACAACAACGGAATTGAGTAAAATAAGGCATTAGCCTCTTCCATGACATATGTGCAAAGTCAAGTGCACATTAATCTTTACAATCAAGAGGGGAGTGACCTTCACGAGAATCTCTTCACTTTCTTGTTTCATAGACTTGTTTCCTATGCTCTGAGAACCTGTTCAACAGTAAATAAGCATCATTAGGTATATATAGAAACCAAAGTCAAATTAGAAATTGTGAAACATTTTAGACATTTCTTAGAATGGCTCAAATGGCAACTCCAAAATCCATTTATCCACATGTATTCTAGTTGAACTCTGAAAGGAGGAATCCATCATTAAGGGCTCAACTAGTCGCATCCAAAGATTAGATTATGAAGTAGAGAGACAAATATTTATGAAATTACCTAACATATTCAAGAAAAAATGTACCTTACTATGCTTGGAAAACCAATAATAAGCAGGAATGTATCACATGCCTCAAGCAAAACCTTAAATTGAAAAGACCAAATTGCCACTCCTTTTAAATTCATTTAGCATCTTGCTTAGGGCTTAGGTGGTTGAGGTCTTAGTTGTTCTAAATATTTTGGGTGATTAACTTTGGATTTGTATGTTTTTATGGATAATTGATTAGAAGTTCTTGATAAAAATCAATAAATTTTTTACTGTCACTAGCATATGTAAGATAGATTTTATTGTTTATATTTTTTCTCAATTTAAATTTTGTAGTTTACATATTTTTAATCTTTTTTAAGACCAAAACTCCCGAAACTTTTAACACAATGTTAACACATACTCGCATATCTTTTGTTTTTTTCTTAAATTTTAAATTTGTATAATTTTTGTAATTTGCTGGAAATTAAAAAAAAAAAACACTTTTTTCTTTAATTTAGATTCAAACAAACATGCACGCCTTTCAAACTGAGTTGATAAATGTTCAAATTAGAACCGATATGTTATAGTTCACCTTTTGGCGACATGCTCATAAGTTCACATCAAGGCAATAAGTTTCACGATTATATATATTGTGCAAGGCCATAAGTCGTCAATTTCGCTTTATATTGATAAATTGTTTATCAACATCTGTATTACGACTTCGGGATCATAAAAGATCCATAGATATTTATATCACATTGGTTTTCACACATATGAATTAGAAGATACTGTTAAAATAACTTTAGTAACTATCCAAAAGTTTGTTAAATTTTATCAATATGATGATAATCTTTGCTTCGTTTATATTTAACTTGCTGTTAAGTTCTTAATCCATATGGGCTATTATTAATACGTCATGACAGATTATGCCCTTCAAATTATTAGGCTGTCTTTTTCACCATTGAAGTTGATTGAATGGAGTATGGTTCACTAAAATCTAATGGAGATTATGCACACGCGGAGGAATATTTCTTGTTTGGACCCAAGGGGACGCTTTTGATGATGCGGATCGAACACAAATCCAATGCCCCTGATCAGATTAGGTCTGTGGCCCGGATCGAGGCAAGAATCCCTATATGGAGAGTCTGTTTTTAGGGATCACGGCAAGGAGAATTCTGCTAATACTAGTTGCATTCATGATACAGTTGCAAAAGGAAAGCCCATGTGGTCAATGGAGTAAACCAATCTGATCCAAATAAAGAAAAGTTAACAGATAAAATTGGCATAATGCTGTTCTGTTTATAAAGAAGGCGAATTGCATTCAAGCATCCACCCTGGATGCCTCTATGTCTGCATAATTCATTCTATAGCCAAAGAAATGGAAACAAAAAAGTAGAAAATAAAAAAAAGGGAGAGAGAGGAAACTTTCCTTTTCATAGGATGATATAAGCCAAAGTCAAATTGTGGTTAATATAAGTGGGACGCTCAGAAAGGGCATGTCTGTCTCCCATCAAAGTTAGTACAGGAGATCTCTCTTCACCTTTTTATTTTCTATATATAGACAAGATAACTATTGTAAAAAAAAAAATATATATATATATATAGGGAAATCATAAATTATGTAAGTTAAGATTGTATGAGCTCAATAATTTGTGTTCATATAAAGGGCTAAATATCCTTCTTCTTCTTTTCTCTTTCCCCACCCTTTTGCCTATTTGTCCATATTGGACCAAATATTCTTTTTCTTCTTCTCTCTCACCTTTTTCCCTCTACATGTATAGATTTATTTTCGTGCATAAAATCCAGTAAAGATTATTCCTTAATGTTTATTTACACCATCTCATAAATATAGCAAATGAAAAGTATCACGAATGATGCTTATTGCTTTGTGTTGGGTTGAGGTTTTATTGTCCGATCAATCCTATCTCAATTCTATTTGCACATCCATCTATAACTACTTGAGTTCCAAACTATGAAGCTTCAGTCTTCATGATTTTACTGAAATGTTTGGTGATACAGCATCTAACAAGAACTTGATATTATTAATGAAGAAGACCCCGTCTAGCAAGTCATCTTGGGTTGGGAGTGCTTGATGGGATAACCAGGGCCCTGCTTGACATAAACGGCGCAACTTCATCTGAGAAAATGTTGCCGTCCCGCTCAATCTCCCAACAAGCCATTACTGCTTCCGTTGCATTGGGCATGGACATGCTGCTGTAATTACTTCATAAAGAACAAGGTAAGAGCACATAATGCGTTTGAAATATCAAGAACGAAATAGACGAATAATCTTGACCTGTATTGGAAAACAATTCATTTGCGGCCATCACTTGCATCAAATTTCTTGTGACGGTTCCTTACACAGATTGGTCCCATTCTTCAGCAGAGCAAGAGAGAACAAAGGGACAAACGCAGAAACGAGAAAGAGAGGACCCTCGATGGTTATGACAAAACAAAGAAAGAGACCCAGTTATGGTTGGGTTAGGTTTTGAAGAAGACAACTAATGAACTCGCCAACTTACCTACTCTTCCCCTTCATCTCCTCCGTTTGTTTCTTCATTTTCGTCCGAAGACAAACGCAGAAACGAGAAAGAGAGGACCCTCCATGGTTATGACAAAACAAAGAAAGAGACCCAGTTGTGGTTGGGTTAGGTTTCGAAGAAGACAACTAACGAACTCGCCAACTTACCTTCTCTTCCCCTTCATCTCCTCCGTTTGTTTCTTCATTTTCGTCCAAAGAAACCCAGTTGCAACAACTGATTCATGGCGGTAATATGTTGCTCCCTCTCTTCCGTGACTCTTGTCCGTCCGATTCTTTACCGGAATGTGATTAATTTAGGGATATTTGTCCTACTCCTGTCTCCATTGCAAACTTTCAATACCTAATTTTGCCCCAATTTCTTGGTTGAAGAACACAGCAAAATTAGGGTTTGAAGAAGAAAAAGAATTCGGTCCCAATTTGCAAATTTGGGGCAAATAACACATAGTGTGGTTTAGAACAATTCATGCTGACTCACTTTGCTGATGAGCCATGTCAGTTGAAAAAAATAAACTTTTACCGCATCAGACTTTCTAGCAACAATCCAAATTGACGATGGTACTAAAGTAATCGCTTTTCATAAAACTGATACTCAAGTAATTATTTAAAAAGTTTTGGTATTTAAGGGTTGCGTGAAACTTATGAAACTTTTGGTATCATTTTGTCAAAATAATTGCTTTTGGGAAGTTGTGTAGCTTTAACTTTTTCCTTGACTTAATAAATTTTTCATTCTTTTTTATATCTTGAACTCTTTCAATTTGCGGGGGACATCAAGGAAGGTCGAACAAAGTCACAGTGTTGGAAATAGCTTATAGACGGAGAGCTATATGAAGTAGTTCAAGAGTGCTGGAGATAATACGAACTCTTTGGCTGTTCAATGGAATGGATGGCTACAAAGAAGACGTAATATTCACTGCGACGCACTAAGGTGATAACCAAAGTTGATAAGGAATCGATCTTCACCACATTTTCTCTTCTAACAGAAAGTCATGGCTTTCGGTAACGAAAAAAATGCCGATTTGGCTTTTCTTAGTTATCTTACATAGCAACATGTGCAAATATTTACTTACCAAAAAAAAAAAAAACATGTGGAAATATTATTCTATGTAGGCACACACCTATGCAAAACTGGCCGTACTTGTATATATCTTTCTTTATATACCCACTTAGAAATCAAGATGCGCCCAAAGAAGACTTCATTAGTAATATAAGGGATAAATGCACTAAAAGTCATAAAATTTGTCACAAAAGTATGATTGAGTTCTAAATTTTTAAAAAAAATGCAATGCAATCCTAAAATTTATTACAAAAGTGCAATCAAGTCATAAAACTTTCAAAAAATGGAATCGAGCCTTAAAACTTGGTATAAAAGTTCAATTGAATCCTAAAAATTTCAAAAAACAATGCAATCAACTAAAGAACTTGATTGGATCAATTTGACAATTTTAGAACTTGATTGTACTTTTTGAAAATTTTAAAACTTAGTTGCATTTTAGAGTGAGAAGTCTATGACTTACTTGCACATTTTAAAAATTTTGAGACTAAATTACAGTTTCATGACAAGCTTAGATGCTTTCAAAATACTTAATTAGTGTAAATATGGTCAGAGATGGGGAAGAGGCATCGTTTCATTGGATATTCCCTTCGTGAGGTGCACTTGATGAATTGAAAATAGTTTTTTTATAAGCATAGATGACGCTAGGGCAAAATCATGTGATTAAAATAACAATTTCCAAAGTCTAAAAATGGAATGCATAGGTGCATAACCATGCTTGAAAATATTGCAGCCCAGTACAAAATATAAAATTAATAATTAGAAAGCTTACGTAGTGATCTGACACGCATGCGTGGTGCACGCCATGGAAGTCGTTGACTCAAGTACTACATATGACTTTTGGGCGATTGCGAAGCGTGACGTCTCCGTCCACGCGAAGATATGTTATGATTTCTTGAAGAGAATGGCAAAATTATTCCCAATAATTGCTTCACAATTGCTGTCTTTGATGGTGCAAAGTCGTGCTCTAGGAAAACATGATATTTATTGCCGCCGATCAATTAGTCTGCTGAGACGCTAGAGGACGCCCGTGATGGATCTAAAGATTCCAGGAGGATGCATGCGCGCTCAGAGGAGACATGTTAAAAAAAAAAAAAAAAATCTTAAATTTATCATATAATTTAAATCTAACCCTTTTGACAATTTGACAATATGGTCATTTTGACAAGAACTTGCCAATGTAGCACTTTAATCAGCGTTAACTACTGTCTTATATGACATGATTGTTACTAACGTTAACGATTTTTATAAGTTTCTACATATTTTATGAATTTACTTCCTTTTCTTTCTGACCATAGGTAGGAGGGGAAAAAATAATGATTTTTGATCAAAATTAGTTCAAATGACTATATTGACAAATTGTCCAAAAATTTTGGATTGAATTAGTCAAATTACAACTTTAGGACTTAATTGATTGTCGTGCAATAGATTTAGAACTTTTTAGATAATTATTTTTGTCATTAGAGAAGGACAAAGATGAATAACAAAGATGATGTGATTTGGAATTCCAATCATCTTTCTCAAAAAGTGAGAGATCTCAAGTTCGACCCTATCATCATCAATTTCTCATGATCACCTGTACAAGTATTAACTATATGACTTTGTAATCAAGCGATGCTATTGGGATCGAGGGAATGCGACACTCGATTCAAATTAGTTAGTTGGTAGTTGACACCACAGATTTTGATGTTGGTGGCCGTAAATTGTTCATATTAGCAATTTGGACCTAGAGCCCTGCAAAATCTATTATAACCCAAGAGACTCTAGATATGTTGGCAATACATAGTTGATCTGAAAATGAAAGAAGACACTATGAGCTTTGGTTCACTGTGCAATGCTATCTTTTGATATTTACTTTATGGAATGTGATTCTTGAACTATTCCTAATCATTCAATATAGTCTTTTTTTGTTTGATGAAAGTCGACACAAATCCCTAAACTATCGCTAGATGTACAATCGGGTTCATGAACTTCCAATTTGTATGTTGCGGTCCCTCAACTTTCCACGTCAAAGTTGATTCAGTCTTTTGTGATTTTTATGAGTGATGACTACACTACTTCCTAGATTTTAGAATATCTTTCCATTTATTCTATTTGTCTAAATCAACACGAAAATATGCTATTCTTTTCTTTTTTAATTACCCACCCTTTTGGATTTTAAGTATTATGATAGTTACATTTGAATATACTGTAGTTTATGACGTAAGAGTAGAATCTCATTTAGAGTTGTATCAAGTTGAACTACTACTATTTTAAGTTCGATGATTTTCATAAGTATATCATTATTATATAAATCTAAATCTAGTTCCTGATTTTTTTTTTAGATAAATGATTTTCTTCATTGGTATCATGTTCTACAAGGGCTAAGGTTCAAGGTGGTTTGCTCTTTTTACTAGTAGGAAGAAATGTTAAGATCTCTACTATCGTATTGTTTACATTATAGAACAAAAGCAAGTGAAATTGTATCTTAAACTTAAATTTGTCGAAATTTTCATTTTGTTCCTTTTCACTGTATCTAAATAAATTTCGATTTCATTCATTTCTTATTATGTTTTCTCATTGCATTTCATTGTGGCATATCAAATCGACTGCAATACCCAATCACCACTGGAAGATTATATAGTATATACATTATTTGCGTTGATATCTATTATTTGATTAGAGCTATTGTAGAGTCGACAAACACGTTCATATGTACGTTCTTAGTTATCTCTCTACATATTCAAACAAACTTAAAAGATCGTTTCAATCTCAAAATTTTTCTCAATAAATTCATGACAAGTCCATGTTATATATTACGATGTCATAATATTATATAAGGGGATAAAAATGGTTACTCAAAAGTAAATCAAGCCTCTAACAAAAGTGCCTATGCCAAGAAAAATTTAATATGCTTAAGATTCTAAATTCTCGGTAGATTTAGAGAGATGAATATACAATTCTTTCCAAAATGCGAAAGATTTAACTTACCAAAATGAGAATGACTTAAAATTAAGTTCGAAAAGTATTACAAATTGGAAAAAAAGTTTAAGATCGAAAAATATTTTTGTTTTATTTATTTATTTTAACTAAATAAAGAGAAAGTGCCGTAATGTTGCTACCAATGGCGATTTTTGTTTTGAGATTGCATTTTCTTTTGATAAATAAAACAAAAGTGTTAATACTAAGATGAGCATTTGAAACCTTTTATTACTTCGTTTAAAAAAAAACATTTTATTACCGTAAAAAAAAAAACGACAGAAATGTCAAACTTGTCTCCTCTCACGTGCCCTTTTAACTTTTTTTTTTTTTTTTTTTTTGGATTTTTACGCACTTAAATCATTTTATATTGCAAGTCATGCCTAGTTTAAAAAAATATTGGAAAAGAGAGAGGGAAACGAAAAGAAAGAAAAGGTACATCTCTACTTACACTTCTTTTCCAAATGCAATGAAGACTCTCGGTTGCACCTACCCTCCCGACCCGTCAAAAGCAGCAAACTATTTTTGACGGTTGACACGTCAACGACACAATATTTCAAAAAACTAGGATTAAAAACTAAAATTTTATTTGACACTTCATGAGCATCCCAACTAAAGCAGAGAGGCTCATTTAGACAATTTTCTCAATTTTTGAAAATACAAACAAATAATAAAATCTCAAGTCATTCTTATACAAAAGAAAAAATCGAATCACAAAATCGCTCGACTATATAAACACAAAATCAAAATTAGAGATAATTTAAAAATTGAGAAGTGATATTGATTTTCAAGAATACTCACAAGTCATTTTTGATGGATTTTTTTTTAAGACCTGTCTTCGCGATAAATAAGAATTGCATACCGGTAAATTCATTAGTGAACTTTTTCAATCTTTGCCTTTTCTTATAGCCCCCGCAAGGAGAAAAAAAGGGAAAGCTCTTATCTCATGCGTGAGCACCATTCTTTTTAAGGAGAAAATTTATCAAGAGGGATTCGAATTCGACACGATAGGACATAATTCATTTTAAAAGGAGAAAATGACATTTCATTATTGCCAAAATTACCAAAAAAAAAAAAAAAGAATGGAAAAGGAAAGCAAAGAAAAAAGAAAAAGCACAGCCGAATTTGTAGCGCAACCAATCAAAGACACGACTCTCGTTTTCCCGAATCGCGGATTGGTTATGGTAAAAACCGCCACGTAAACGGAGCCTGCCTTAGTCCCCACTCCGACACCGTAACCTACAATCAACGGCCCCGGGTCCATGTTCCCCGCCAATCCGACGGCCGCTTTTCGCCAAATCTGTGGGTCAAAATCAACGGTCGCCCCACCTCCACTTGTCCTCCCACCGTTTTTCTCTCTCTCTAGATACAAAGGGGGTTGCTCTCCTCGTTTTCGTCGACATCCGGGGTGCCGAAGCATATTCGATTTCCGACCCTCCTTTTTGTGTTCGGGCAGATCAAGCTTCGCCGCTGTTGCTGTCGACGCGCGAGAGAGACTCCTCCGATCGTCTGCTTCTCCCGGGTGATATTTTCCGAGCGGAAAGGTTGGACCCTTTTTGTTGCGTTTGGAAGAGGAGATAAGGGAGGGAAATGGGTAGCTCATGGAAGCTGGCGGATCACCCGAAGCTGCCCAAGGGGAAGACCATCGCCATGGTTGTCCTGGACGGGTGGGGCGAGGCCAGGCCCGACCAGTACAACTGCATCCACATCGCCGAGACCCCCACCATGGACTCGCTCAAGAAGGTGCGTTTTCCGCGAGCTGGGTTCTCCTTGTCGTTATTGCTTGGGGGAATGGGCGGCCAATGTCGGATCTGGGGTTTTAGCTGGTTTGGTTTCGATGGGTTTTTCTGGGGTTTTCCGGTTGATCGGAGTCGAGCGGTGGGGATCGTTTGATTGCTGGTGATGGACTGTTGAGTGGGTTGGAGACTGATCTGGAGATCATTATAGCTTTGGCTTGGTTGCCGATGCTAATCCCTTGATGGGGATGTTAATTATTGATTTGGGCTCTTTTTCTTTTGTTTGGTGATCTGATGAGTCCGTGTCTGTTTCCTATTTTGGACCCGCCTTATTGCCAAATGAACAATTTTTTGATCTTGCTAGCGTTATCTTTATATGCCGTGTACAACTTTGAAGAACTCAATAGCCTCCTTAAGGTTTACCCGGTTCGTACGGAAGCAAAATATTGCTCCTGATGTTTGTTTAGTTATCGCCAGATCAGATTGCTTGGATGCTCCATTAGCCCTTGCTTGTCAATCTTCTTTGGTAACATATGCTGAATGAGAAGTTACATTTTTCATGTTAAAGGGTGCCCCTGAGAAATGGAGATTGGTCAGGGCTCATGGAACTGCAGTGGGTCTCCCAACGGAGGATGACATGGGTAACAGTGAGGTTGGTCACAATGCTCTTGGCGCTGGCCGCATCTTTGCTCAAGGGTGAGCTTCTTCTGCTGGGTTTCAGCATACTTTATGCTTCTTTTATTATTGGAATCACTTGTGCCCTTATCCTTATCTATATGATGCCACCAAGTGCTTAGAAGGTGAGAAATTGTAACATCTCTCTTTCCAAATGTAGTGCAAAGCTTGTCGACCTTGCTCTTGCTTCCGGAAAGATTTATGATGGAGAAGGTTTCACCTACATTAAGGATAGTTTTGAGACTGGTACCTTACATTTGATTGGTCTCCTGAGTGACGGCGGAGTCCATTCTAGGCTTGATCAAGTGCAGGTCTCCTCTCTAAACCCGTCTATTGGATCTTCTGTGCGTTTAGCTTATTTTTGCAGCTGTAATGATTAGCCCTTTGCTCTGTGGTGCAGTTGCTGGTAAAAGGATCTGCTGAGCGTGGTGCCAAAGAATCCGTGTCCATATTCTTACAGATGGACGTGATGTTTTGGATGGTTCAAGCGTGGGCTTTGTAGAAACTCTTGAAAATGACCTTGCGGAATTAAGAGCTAAAGGTGTTGATGCACAAATTGCATCTGGTGGAGGTCGTATGTATGTCACTATGGACCGGTATGAGGTATGTGATCATGCCAGTGTCGGTTGTGGTTTTAAGTGTTTGTGAGCTTTTCTGATTGTTGATTGGGTATCAATTAGCACATTTTACTGGTGTTGTTGATGAAAAAAAATTCAACTCTTCGAAGAAGCAGTTAAATACGATACATGTATGAGGTCGTTTACACAAGATGGTTGGAGGAACCTTGCATCTGTTATTGTTATTTTTCTTCTATTATTGCTGTAATAACCGGTTAGTTAGGACTTTCTCTGGCCAAATCTAGCTGGTTATGCTGAAAGTTGTAGGAACTTGGTCAGATCCCAATTTCTGCTAATATCATCTGTTTGAGTTATGTTTCTGCTTCCTTATGGATTTCGGATTCTTGACCTGTTTGGTAGCCTGTCTTTAAATGATAACATCTTACGCCATGCCCATCAATCTGTTTGAATTCATGTGTGTGCTTCACTAGCTAAGAGTGACAGATTTGTATTCTGTATGTACTGCAGTCCTTATCTTCGAATGCGTGAACTGTACCTAGGACGGTTAATATCTTATGAGCATCTTCCATGGATTGGTGACTGGCAGGCTAATAGATTAATAAAAACATATAAAAATAAGCAAATAGTCTCAGCATTGTCTGTGATTTTAAGCCTCAGTTTCAATGAAGCTCAGTTTAATGAAGCTTTGATCAAGTTGCTGGAGCCATTTTGTTGATTGTTGTTCTTTATTGATTTATTCTTTGCCTATGTGACGTTGATTACTTAATCTGTTAGATAAATTAATAGAAAGAATGTAATTAAATTCCTATCAGGTGCATACCATATGAAGTCCCTCCTTGATACTGCATCTCGTCGAGCTGCCATTGAAGAATATTCCTGTTGAATTGTTTTCATACCACAATATTAGGAGCTTCTCGCAATTCTCTCTATATTTGCATTTCATCAGTTGAATTATTGACCACATGATAAATTATTATGAAACTCGTGCAGAACGATTGGGAAGTTGTAAAACGAGGATGGGATGCACAAGTTCTTGGCGAAGCTCCTTACAAGTTTACAAATGCTGTTGAAGCTGTGAAGAAGCTAAGGCAGGAACCCAAGGCCAATGACCAATATTTGCCTCCATTTGTCATTGTTGATGACAATGGAAAAGCAGTGGGCCCAATAGTGGATGGTGACGCTGTTGTGACATTTAATTTCCGAGCTGACCGGATGGTTATGATTGCAAAGTCACTCGAATATGAAGATTTTGACAAATTTGATCGTGTTAGAGTCCCTAAAATTCGTTATGCTGGAATGCTTCAGTATGATGGTGAATTGCAGCTTCCAAGCCATTACCTTGTCTCTCCTCCAGAGATAGACAGAACATCTGGTGAATATCTTGTGCATAACGGCGTACGGACATTTGCCTGCAGGTGAGTCTGCCGCATTACCTTTTTTCACTTTAACTGTGCTGAATGTGCATTTACAAGTTGTACATTTTTTAAATTGGTTGTGCTCTTCATTAATTTACGTCTATTATATTGCTCTTTTACTTGTTGAGCATTTTGTATTGCATAACTCATTGAAATGTTTAAGAGTAATGGAGTCACGTTTCAGGTTCTCATGTCTACTGGTTTTCTTAGATGCTGCATTTTCTTTGACCTGGCTTTGGTTTAAACATTTTTCGTGTGTTTATATACTGATATTCTTTTGTTTCTTCATCTGAATAGCGAGACTGTCAAATTTGGTCACGTCACATTTTTCTGGAATGGAAATCGCTCTGGCTATTTTAATCCTGAAATGGAAGAGTACGTGGAAATTCCTAGTGACAGTGGAATTACATTCAATGTCCAACCAAAAATGAAGGCAATCGAAATTGCTGAGAAAGCTAGGGATGCCATCCTTAGCGGTAAATTTGACCAGGTAATTTTGTGTTGTATATGACAGCTTCCCATTACTTATCATAGTGAAAATAGAAGAAGAAACAGCCTTACACGTGAGGCTTTGACTTTTGATCCTATCCTATGATTTGATTGTTATATTTGCATTTGCAACTGAAGGTACGAGTTAATCTTCCCAATAGTGATATGGTGGGGCATACAGGAGACATTGAGGCAACAATTGTGGCATGCAAAGCTGCTGATGAGGCAGTGAAGGTGTGATGTCCTAGAGCTTCTTACTTTTTAGTCCAAGTGTCTGTTTTGTTTCTAGCGTTCATTCAGGGACATTCTTTTAAGCTTGTCTTGCCATGAAGAGATTGGCTAAGCCTGTATAGGTCTGAGACAGTATATCTGTGTTGAGCACACGAAGTTTGGAGAAGAGGATCTTCGTTGAAATGTGGTTTCTAGGACAAGTAAATGAGCGTCTTTTTGCACATACGATCACAGAGAGACTGAATGGGGGTACCTTCTGTAACTGCAGATGATCCTTGATACGATAGAGCAAGTGGGAGGAATATATGTCGTCACTGCAGATCATGGAAATGCTGAAGATATGGTTAAGAGAAACAAGAAGGGCGAGCCGGCACTCGACAAGAGTGGAAACATTCAGATACTCACTTCCCACACTCTTGAGCCAGTAAGTTCATTGTTGTTCTTTTTGTCGCGTCTTTTTTGTGGAAAACACGACGACATATATTACAAACTCTGTCCATTGCATTAGTAATCTCCAATGTTGAATTTCATCCACCGCCGGCGCTGGTTATTGGCAGCATTATTGAAATCTTCTTTTGTACTTGTTTCGTAGGTGCCCGTTGCCATCGGAGGCCCGGGGTTGGCACCTGGAGTTAGGTTCCGCAGCGACGTACCCAGTGGAGGGCTCGCGAATGTTGCTGCTACTGTGATGAATCTTCATGGGTTTGAGGCTCCTAGCGATTACGAGACGACCCTCATAGAAGTGGTCGATTGATAATTAGGCTAACTCTATTAAAGTCTTGACGGTTTGGCGTTGAGTGCCAGGCGATGAGCGTGCTTTGGACCATATAATTGTTTAAATAAGCTCGATCTGAGCTTGCTACCCTGGATTTATTGAGTTATGGGATCAGCCAAGTTTTGTTGGTTACAGACTGAACAGCAATTCGCAGTCGGGCAAATTGTTGGAATATTGCTGAATATCTGATTACTATTTTTCATACTCTATAAAGCAGGTAGTCGAAGTGTTTCCTAGTTGAGAGTGTTTTTTGTTCAAGGGAAATAAGAAAGTATTTCACTCTTTGTGACAGATCTTGACATGTGCTAAATTATGTCATTTATTTCATAGTAGAGAATGCATTCATTTATTTGGGAAAAATGCATGGAAAAAAAATCACAATTAGACAACTTTCGAAAAGATTTGAAAGTCTGTACGCTTATGCGAGGCAACAATTCACCAATAATTAAATCCAGTTCATAATCAATTTCTCCTCAAAAAGTAAACCAATCGAAATCGACTTTCGACTTAACCTCAGTAATAATCAACAACATATAATGCCAAATAATAAGAAAAAAAAATCAAGGATTTAATGTGGAAACCTTTTTTAATCACTAAGAATAGTAAGATATACAAAGTATTCTTTCTTAGTCACATATTAAAGGTTTAAAATCAATATTGCAACCATATTTTCTCACCATGAAAGTGGATTAATATAAATAGAACAAGAACACCCCAACTGCGATTAGAGAATTCGGAAGAGATTCTCCATAAACGAAATCAATCAACTCGTAGCCCTCAATCTCATGAACAATATACTCAAATTTGAGCTAATTTTGTTAATATTTGGCCTTCGAATTGGGATCACGAAATCTCAACCCTCTTCTTCTCTTCTTCACGCGCACTCTTCGGTAACTTTCTCTCACTCTATTTCTCTCTCTTTTCGCTCTCGAGCTTGGGCACGCGGCACACGCGAAGCCACTCTCACCTTTCCTTCTTTTTACCTTTTGACTTTTTTGGCTCATTTTTTTCCTTTTATTTAATGTTTGTTGGGCCTCACAGGAAGCAGACTCAACTAACAAATCTACTCCTCTGTATCTCATGTGAGAAGATTCATCATACCTGCTTTGCTTCTACAAGAGTAAGACTTTGGTCATCATGTTAGATCCGTTGCTGTTAGCGTGGACTTTCCTAAGTAGAAAGAGATTCACTTTTAATTTTTTTTCGGATCCAATGATAGTTCTCATTAACATATTTTGTTAAGATAAATAACAATTATGCTATCACAATATAGAATATATTTTTCTTGCTTCAAGCCCAACTCTTATAGTAATTTTTGCATCCGCAGGAGTTCTTTACATCCTTTGGTGATAACGATATACTTACATTAATCATAGACAAAGCAATATATTTTTGCAATCTTGATTGTCATGGAATAGCTCTACCTACAAATATCGTAATGTGATTCGATGTGAATTTTAGAGAATCAACATCAAGCTTTGCAATTAATAACACAAGCAGAATTTAGAAATACCTCTAAGATACCTCAAAATCTATTTAATAGCGGTCTAATGCTCCTTACCTGGATTTGAGAGGAATCTTCTCACAACACTAATTGTATGAGCAATATTATATCTTATACAAATTGTAGCATACATTAGATTACCTACTGCCGATGCATAAGGAATTTTCAAGATCTCTTCACTCTCTTTCTCACTTGTAAGACACTAATTACTACTTAACTTGAAATGATCTGCAAGTGGAGTACATACTGGTTTACATGTACTCACATTGAATCTTTCAATAACCTTTCAATATACTTCTCTTGAGATATCAAAGTTAATTGTTCTTTTTGTCACAAGTAATTCTCATATGAATGATTTGCTTGGCTGAGCATAGGTTTTTCATTATAAAAGCTTTACTTAACCTTTTTTTTAAACTCTTGATTTTCTTAATATCATGCTTAACAATCGACTTATAAAATTATTGCTCTAATTATTACATTATTAATCATTTTCTAGTTTAAGAACCACTCATAACTACTATTTATGATAACAATCATCGATAGCTAACAATAATTAAATGAATAATATAAAAATTAATTATGAAGATCTAGAAAAATCATACCTAATAATACCCAAATGATGTTACGTTGTTTATTGCATTACCAATCATTTTCGACATGATAAATAACCACGACGAAGAGTGCATCCACAATAAACGCGAGAATATTCACTTCCATGATCTCATCATCGTATTCTATTTTATTTGTCAATAATTCAAGATTTAATCCCATTAGAGATGATAAATCTTTCGCCTATAAATTCAATGGGACAAATTACACCTACTCTGAATTAGATCGATGATTAACGATTCAATCGTTGTCAAAAAAGCCGAAAACGATGACGTGGCACCCACCCGTTCGAAAATTCAAAACCCCAAACGGACAGACAGGGCAGGAAGAGGAGGAGGCAAAGCACGTGCCAACTCATCTCCCTCCTCTCGACAAAATTCAAATTCCTCGCCGACGCCGACCACCACTTTCTCTCTCTCTCTCTCCCGCTCAACGTTCCAAAAACACCAACCGCCCATTTCTAGAGAGAGAAACAAGAGAGAGAGAGAGAGAGAGAGAGAGAGAGAGAGAGAGAGAGAGAGAGAGCGAGAGCGATCGGAGATAGGAGATCGGCGGCGGCGATGGAGAAGTACGAGAAGCTGGAGAAGGTCGGGGAGGGGACGTACGGCAAGGTGTACAAGGCCAAGGACAAGGCGACGGGGCAGCTCGTGGCCCTCAAGAAGACGCGCCTCGAGATGGACGAGGAAGGCGTCCCCCCCACCGCCCTCCGCGAGGTCTCCCTCCTCCAGCTCCTCTCCCAGTCCCTCTACGTCGTCCGCCTCCTCTCCGTCGAGCACGTCGACGGCGGCTCCAAGCGCAAGGCGGCCGCCGCGGCGGCGGCGGAGGGCGGTGGCGGCGGCGAGGGCCACGGCGGTGCCGTCGGCGGGGGGAAGCCGATGCTGTACCTGGTGTTCGAGTACCTGGACACCGATCTCAAGAAGTTCATCGACTCGCACCGCAAGGGGCCAAACCCTAGGCCCGTCCCCGCGGCGACCGTGCAGAACTTCCTCTACCAGCTCCTCAAGGGCGTCGCCCACTGCCACAGCCACGGCGTGCTCCACCGCGATCTCAAGCCCCAGAACCTGCTCGTCGACAAGGAGAAGGGGATCCTGAAGATCGCCGACCTCGGGCTCGGCCGCGCCTTCACCGTCCCGCTCAAGAGTTACACGCATGAGGTCTTTTGATTTTCTGGCGATCCTCTTATGGCGTTCGGAGGGCGAGAGTGCCGCTGATTTCGACTCATGATTTCGTGTATCTCCGGTGCAGGTCGTCACTCTCTGGTACAGAGCGCCTGAGGTGTTGCTGGGATCCGCTCACTATTCGATCGGCGTGGACATGTGGTCTGTCGGGTGTATCTTCGGTAACTATCTCTATCGAATCTGTTGCCGGAAGTGGTTGATGTCTCTTGTTCTTCTCTTGCTCCATTTTCTGAAAGCCTTTTGCATCGACCATGTTAGATCTCTGGCTTGCTTCTGCTGAAATCACGTTCTTCTCCAGTGTGGAATTCGAATATTGTTCGTTCGGATGTTGTAGACAACGTTTTTAGGATGGCATTTATAGGTTGTTGATGTTGAGGTGTAGGTCTTGGGTTTCCGTAGCATGGATAGGTATTGAGTTCTTCTTCATGTTCTTTGATTTCAGATTTGTCATGAGAATGTAGAGTCCATAAGATAGGCTGGAGACTGTGTTGATTGGTAGATCATCTTATTTTTAGCATAGTTGACGAAAAGAGTTGCACGCTGAATGGAAATTAGAGACACGACACGCTTCCTCACATGCTCTGCTTCAATTGACTGTGCTTCCATTCCTTTGCTTTCAATCATTTTTAGTCAAGAGATGCTTGTTCCAGTGAGCAACAAGTCCTGGCTTTCTCTGTTCCTTCTGTTTAATGCTGTGATTAGTTTTGGATACATGTCTTTGCTTTGGTTGATTTTTAATCTACGTTTTGATTTCCTTCAGCATGTAGGAAGTGTGTTTCTTGTCTTTTGCTTGTCCTAACTCTAGATGTCTGAATTCATCACAGCTGAGATGGTGAGAAGGCAAGCCTTATTTCCTGGGGACTCTGAGTTTCAGCAACTGCTTCACATATTCAGGTGATTTGTTTCATTAAATCTGAAGGCCTTAGTAGTACTTATGAATCCTTGGTTCGCTGAGAATAACACACCCTAGTCTATTTGCTAGGCTACAATGTGAATTGAATAGTAATTTACAACAGTATTTCACTTTCAGTTGTTCTATTTGGTGTGCATTTTCTCCACTCTAATGATAAGGGACAATCCCAAGTT
Source organism: Eucalyptus pumila (assembly GCA_016097595.1). NCBI lineage: Eukaryota > Viridiplantae > Streptophyta > Magnoliopsida > Myrtales > Myrtaceae > Eucalyptus > Eucalyptus pumila. Next base: position 9,794,233 of record CM027846.1, read on the forward strand.
GTTGCACCTCGTGTGTCTAAAGTTACATTGATGAATTTTAGTAATTCTGCTAAGATTTATTTGGATATTTGCGACTGAAGGCTATTGGGAACCCCAACTGAGAAGCAATGGCCAGGAGTTACCACTTTGAGGGATTGGCATGTTTATCCACAATGGGAACCTCAAAACTTGGCAAGAGCAGTTCCATCCCTTGGACCAGATGGGGTGGACCTTCTATCGGTTAGTATTTGTACCCTTGTTGACATTTGAATGTCTGGTAAATATACACGCGAGAAGAAGATTTGGCTTGAATTGTACCCTTTCTGTCCAATACTGTTTTCATCCATTGACCCATGGTCATTGTTATAAGGTTTCATCATAAGAGTTGGAGGCTAGCAAAACAAATGATGCAGGAGTGGAATTGTGCAATAAGTATGGGATCTTAGTTGATCCAGGGATTATTTTAGTTGTGCCATAATTTGTCTTGATTCTTGGCTTAATGTGAGAATCGATTCTCTATAATGAAGTGAAAGCCCTCAAATTCCAATTGCTAGGAAGTATGAAGTATAGAAAAAAAGTCTGAAGTCGGCTTCTGGCAAATGAGAGGGCTAAGGATTGGAACTATAGGTTGTGTTGATGGTTACAAATAACGTATGTGGAAAGATATTACTTCCGATTTGAGTATCTGAGCTTTTCGTAGTCTCAATCATGCATGTTAGTAACCAACATTGGATGCTCTTTGGCAAATAATGGCCTTACTCTCATGGCGTGTTGTTTTCTACATTCTGTAAACTCTCAATCGTTATTGTTGACTGATGCAGAAAATGCTCAAATATGATCCTGCCGAAAGGATCTCGGCTAAAGCAGCACTTGATCATCCCTTTTTTGACAGTCTCGACAAGTCTCAGTTCTGATAATGCCTCGGATATATGGCCGAGTGTTCGCTGGACGGCCTCTTATGTTCTGATGTGGTCCTTGTATTTACCTTAAAAGTTACTTTCGCTGCTTAAAGGGTGCTTCTGTTTGCTAGGCACTCGACGCAGCTGTGTGTCATCATCTCGGTGATGAAGTATCATGTAACCAATATCAATGAATCTATTTTTTGTCCTTTCAAAAGCGATGGCTATGTTCCCCAGGAATTTCAATGTCTCCGTCTTTGATTTTAATATCACAGCATGGTTCTCCAATGTTTAATCGGGCGTCAATGGTGAATGTTCATTGCTATAAATAGTCCAAAAAAAAAAAAAGAAAAGAAAAAGAAAAGAGACTCTTTCGGTTCCCCTGGCAATTGTGATAAGGATTGTGGCTATTTTGTTGGATGCACTTTATCTCCACTAGAGATTATTGTAGCCTCTCGTGACAAAATGAAGCCACGGCCATGTGCAAGTTGGGCAAACAGGGGACATAGGAGAATGTTTCTTCCCCTTCACGTGCCAGATCTGAGACATCCACTCCATTCAGCTCCACGCTATTAATAAACAATCCAATATTCTCTCTCTCTCTCTCTCTCTCTCTCTCTAAACCCGCCATCCTTGCTCTCTGGCCAAGTCTTTTCTTGTATGATTCTTGATTCATCTGAATCCGATCACAAATGAATTCCCGAGGAACGAAGGAGATTAGCATGGATGCTGTCCTGGCAGAAGTTGGAGGTTTGATAGAGAGATTGTTGGAACGAAGGAACAAGAAAGGAAAGCACATTCAGCTGGTCGAGCCCGAAATTCGTCGGCTTTGCATCGTCGCCAAGCAAGTCTTTCTTGCGCAGCCCAATCTCCTCGAATTAGAAGCCCCCATCAACATCTGTGGTAATCCTACGTTCTTTCCTTCCAATCTTTTTGTTCGATTGCGGCCAGGGTATGCATAATGTGTTAAGGTCGAATAAATGATCATGGGGATTATGGGCTTTTCTTTGTTTGTGATCACGCGTTTTGAGACTGAATCGGATGAAAGATCATGTTGGGTTGTGCCGTGTTCAAAGACATCTTAATCAGAAAATGGCTAATAAGTTTTGAGTCGACAAAAAGAAGAAGCAAGAGTGGAAGGATCTCGAGTAGAAGAATAAATGAACCCCATTTGGTTGGATTGGCCTTATCAAATCTCGGTGTTTATAAATTTTCCAAGTTTTATCTTTTGAAATAATGCATTTCGTTTCAAAAACCCTAATAAGTGACATTGTTTCATTCGAGCCTCGTGTTGCAGAAAAAGCTGCGGAACAGCAAAATTTTCTGCAGTATCTCAGCCATTTCTTGACTTTATGAACCTCAATCTTGGGCAACAAGATAACATTTCTGGATGCAGTTCAGAGCATCGTTATTGTATCTATCAGAAAACACGTTTTTCCCAAAAACTTGAAACTAAGAGGAAATGGCCTAAATATACATATAAGGTACCTCCTAACAAGGTATGCTATATGTGTTGAAGAAATTTTAGAAGTACTTGTTTGCCAGAATGACAAGAACGTAAGTACTAGAGTGGTGTCGGGGGATACTAGATTGTTCGAACGGAAGCTAGGTCTGCTGATGTTCATGCCGGTCAGTACAATGAACATGGAAAAATGCATACAACCAAGCGAACCCTTGAGGGCAAGGGCTTCGGTTCTGCTTCTTTCTGGTGTCGATCCTCTTATGACGGCTCACATAGTATGGACTGTCTGATAGCTCGAATCATCTTGCATTGATTTCTTGGCTTTAGTTTATAAAATGACTTCATAAATGATTTTGTTCTCTTACATTTCCAGGTGACATACATGGACAATACCCAGACCTACTGAGAATATTTGAAAGCGGCGGTTTCCCACCAGATTCAAACTACTTGTTCCTCGGAGACTACGTCGACAGAGGGAAGCAAAGCATAGAGACCATCTGCCTCCTCCTTGCCTACAAAATAAAGTTCCCGGAGAACTTCTTTCTCCTCCGAGGGAACCATGAGTGTGCCTCCATTAACCGGATCTATGGCTTCTATGACGAGTGCAAGCGTCGCTTCAGCGTCCGTCTGTGGAAGATCTTCACAGATTGCTTCAATTGCTTGCCAGTGGCAGCAGTGATTGATGACAAGATCATTTGCATGCACGGTGGACTCTCGCCGGAGCTTGTGAACTTAGATCAGATCAGGGTTCTGGAGAGGCCCATGGATGTGCCGGACCAGGGGCTATTGTGTGACCTACTTTGGGCGGATCCTGACAGAGAGATCAAAGGGTGGGGCGAGAATGACAGGGGCGTTTCCTACACTTTCGGCGCTGACAGAGTGGCAGAGTTCCTAAGGAAACACGACCTCGATCTAATATGTCGTGCTCACCAGGTCATTTTCTGTTTTCCTATGGATTGAAATTCTTTCTGTTCAATCAACTTGTGTTCACATGAAAGCGTTTTTTTTTCTTTTCTCAATTTCAGTATATCTGAGTGTGTTGCAGATTCTGTCTTGTAAGAGCTTGTCATATGCATAAAACTCATTCCGGTTTTGGTACGCCGTAGTACCAAAAACAAAAGAAATACGTGAGAACAGCACATTCCATGGGAGAGTACTATTGTACATGAGATTTTTTGAGCAAACAAACAGTTATCTCTGTCAAATTCGATCAAAACAAGGGAATGCATTGGTAATGCCCGTCAGTTGTCAATGAATCGTTTGCTCTAAGGAGACGATGTTGCTAACATTTTGGCTGAAATATTTTTTGCAGGTGGTTGAAGATGGTTACGAATTCTTTGCAGACCGACAGCTGGTTACCATATTTTCAGCTCCTAATTACTGCGGGGAATTTGACAATGCTGGGGCGCTAATGAACGTGGATCCGAGTTTGCTATGCTCGTTTCAGATTGTCAGGCCATGGGGTTGAGGAGGAGTGACAACTAACGAGCAGAGGACATTCAAAACTCATGGACTGATTAATTATACCTAAGCTTCCTGTCATTTCCAAATAGGAATGAATGCACAGGGGGCAAAAATTTGTGACTAGTGACACTGCTTTAAAGAAGGTTGAGCTTAAGCTCATTTCAGGTTTGTGTTTATAGCGGAATTTAGCAGATCATTCAAATACTAATGGTGTAAATCTAGAGTTGAATCTTGCAAGGTGGTGTGAGTGATGTCTTCTGCAACTTCATGTACATCCATAAGAAATGACAATGAGGCCAGGTAGACAATGGTTTGATTGTGTAAATGCCTATCTAGCAGTGTTCTTCGGTGTTTCTGCGAACCTCCGGCAAGGTGGAAATAATAGACATGCGATCGACTCCATAGGATTCACTGAGTGATAATGCGTTTTGGTTTGGATGTGCCGGATTTCATGCTTGAACGACAGAATCTTCCTCTCATACTACGCCGTCTGTGCATCGATTTCTTTCCTGGTCTGTTTGATCTGGACTTTGTCATCAGCCAAGTACAGTGTCTTCCATGTTTGCACTTTGTTGAATAAACGCCTTGACTCTGGTCGAACTCATCGATTGCGAATAGTCAAAAGTTAAACACAACGGTTAATTGAGATCAAAGTTTTGTAACTTGATTTCAAAATCCACTCTAACCTCTCGTAAAGGGTATCCAGAAAGAGTTTGTCGGTCGAATAATAGGTATGACACAATACATCTCATGTCATTGATTTTGAAAAAGCCAACGTGTTCATCATGATTAAATTAACAAAGATCATATACCTTCAAGTAGAGCTCTGGTAAGATCACAGTTTAAGGCAGACAGAAATGAGAACCTTAGCGAAGTTGAAAAGAACATAAAAATAAAGCCCAACAAAGAACAAGTATCGTCAGAGACAAATGAAAATGACACAAGATCTGATAAATCTGAATTGACTATTGAGATCAACGAAGATCATTGTAAACACGAGCGGCAAATAATGATGGACGTCATACGATTATTGAAAGGACTTGATTTCCACTTTTTGAAAAGAACGAATAAATCAAATTAATTGAAAAGTTTAGGATTCGGCTGCATTACATATACAAGATTTAGGACTTCTGGTGCAAAAATAGGGAAAAGAATCTACTCACAAGGTGTCCAGTAGAATGCATTGTTTTCATGAATACAGATAAACATTAACAACAGGGAGAAACGGATCGAAGAAAGCGTCTTAAAAATAGACATCGAGAATCGACAAAGCATATAAATGGACATTATAAAGCATATTAAAGCATTTTTATTCTAATTATCGGAAGAAACGAAGAGGAGTTCTTCTCTATATAAAGTCTTACACTTCACTCAAATTATCTGCAACAGAAGAAAAGAAAAGAGAGAAAGAGCTGGCAAGAAAAGAAAAGAACGAACATGGCTATGGCTTTCCTTCATCGATTTGCGCTTGTGCTCCTTGGTCTCCTTCTCGTATTCAACTTTGTCCGGGGTGATCCAGATACGACCCTGATAAACAAGATTTGCAATGGCAACGTTTATGGAAGCGGTGATCTTTACGTGAATAGCGTATCGTACATCCTTGAAGATATGGCAACTGTGACGGCAAACCACCCTGGTTACGATTACTACACCAACTCTCCTTACGCTGAAGCAACAGCCTATGGCCATGCTGTTTGCAATGCAGTGCTTTCGTTCACTGATTGCGGTACTTGCGTGAGCTCTGCGAAGAGTCAGACACTCTACAACTGCCCGAATAGCATCGGGGTTCAGATGCAGCTTCAGGACTGTAGGATGAGATATGAAAAAACCCGTTCTCGGAATAAAGAAGAGGTCTCAAATACTTTCGTGTCCAGCGTTTTCCTTCAACGTTTTTCTCTTTCAATTATCAAAAAGAGCAATGACTATCTATGTTGTGGAGATAGTGAAAGCTTGTTTATGAATAAAATGCTTGGACATTTGTTTTGTTTCAAGTAAAGTAAATTTTCAGGATATGTGATGACTCTTGTAACTGGTTCTGTTCAGCTAAATGAAGTACCACGCCATCTATCTCTTTTTTTCCTCAAATAATTACTTCGTGTATACCGTATTGACTATTGCAAAACCGTAAGCTTTTCTTCTCTTAAAAATCTCCGCTCCTGCGGGAACGGAGCACTGGGTAGTTTTGAAAAATCAAGAGAAGGTCCCAGCTACCAGACTGGTACATTTGATCTTCGTTCCTGTATGAACAGACCGGCACCTAGTTTCACTTTCATTTCATTGGTAGCTAAATATAGCGGTCGATTCATGATGTAAATGAGGAGTCAAAACTAGTAAAGTGGTGTGGATAGTGCCTTATGGAACTCCGAAAAAATGAAAGTGAAACTAGGTTGTCGATGGCATGATTGTGAATGTATATCTAGCAATGATACTTCATTGCTTTTGAGATCCTCCTGTTGAGGTTATCCCGCATTGATGGTCGGTTTATTAGTATAAGGAAAATTTTTACACTTTGAACTAACTTTTGAGTTGAGAAAGATCTAAAATCATCAAAGCCCACTTGCCAACAAGCCTGAGAGTTACAGGTTGTTGCGTCTTGGTTTGGTTTGGATACAGCAAATTTTATATTTGAATGATAGTCTAAATTTTATATTTGAATGATAGTCTTCCGCTCAAATTAGGCCGCTTGTGCGCCAATTTCATTATCGATCATGGTGCAATCCAGACTTCGTTATTGGCCAAAGTTCTGGGGAACATGTCACTACCGCGTGCCTGCCCTGTTTGCAATTTGTTGAAAGAGTGGCTGGACTTCGGTCAAAGTGCATCAATTGTAAAAGATCGAAAGTTTATGTGAGGGGTGAATGAAATAAAAATTCAATAATTTGATTACAAAATCCACATCCATAAATGTTACTCAAAGTGAGTTTATCCATCAAACAATACCTATGACACAGTATCTCAAGTCATTGATTTCGAAGAAGCAAATACATTTATCAATGATCAAATGGAAAATTACCCAAAAAATCATTAACTTATTATGCGGATTCTGTACTAAACTTTTCATTTTGGCTTATTTAGTCTCAAACATTTTGACAATTTTTGTTGACAATTGTTGATTTGAACATTGGCCATCCTATGTGGTATGGTCGATATTAAAGTTGAAATTTTTTATTTACAATTTTTTATAAAATTTTTTGATTTTTTTCTTTTCCTTTGTCTTTTTTTCTTCACTATGGGCTGGTGAACCTTGGTTGTCGTGGTCCTTTCTACAAATGAATACGAAAGAGGAAAGGAAGAAAAGAAATATAATAAATTATAAAAAATAATTTTTTTTAAATTCAAAAAATTGTCCATATTAGGGTTGGCCATTTCACATAAGACGACCAACGTTCACATCAACGAGTTCTGGCCAAAATTGGACGAAAGTATTACATTGGCAAATTGATAAAAGATTTAGCATTAAATTGGCCAAATTAAAAAGTTTATGACTGAATTGACAAATATAATATATCTTGAAGTTGAGGTGTGGTGATATCAACAGTTCAAGACAGAAAAAAATATGAAAATCTCATCGCATTTGCAAAGAAATTAAAGGGGAAAAAAAGCCTAGCAAGGAACGCGTATTGTCATAGATATAAGAAAACGAGGCAAATCGGATGAATCCGAATTGAATATTCTGTTCACCAAAGATCATTGTAAACACGAGCGGCAAATGATGATGGACGTCCAAATATTATCACTTTTGTTACGAACAGATCTTTTAGCCAATTCAGACTAAGTCATATCTGTCCAGTTTTACAATCCATGGCGAAACGGATCGAAGAAAGCATCTTAAAATTGGACATCCACCATCGAAAAAGCATACAAATGTATATAATAACCTATTATTCAAATTATCGGAGGAAACAAAGATGAGTGCTTCTCTACATATAGTCTTACACTTAACTCAAATTATCTGCGAAAAAAGAAAAGAAAAGAGAGAAAGAGTCGGTAAGAAAAGAAAAAAACGAACATGGCTATGGCTTTTGTTCGTCGATTTGCACTCACTCTCCTGGGTCTCCTTCTGGTGTTCAACTTTGTCCAGGGCGCTCTGGACAAGACCCTGGTAAACAAGATTTGCAATGGGAACGTTTATGGAAGCAGCGATCCCTATGCGAATGGCGTATGATATGTCCTTGAGGATCTAGTGACCGTGATGGCGAACCACCCTGGCTACGCTTACTACACCCGGTCTCCTTATGTTGAAGCAATGGCTTATGGCCATGCTCTCTGCAGTACATTGCTTTCACTTACTGATTGTGGTACTTGCGTAAGCTTTGCGAAGAGTCAGATACTAAGCAACTGCCGGAATAGCATCAGGGTTCAGATGCAGCTTCAGGACCGTGAGATGATGAGATATGAAAATTACCCGTTCTCAGAATAAAGAAGAGCTCTCGTGTATACTTTTGATCCAGCATCTTCCTTAAACTTTTTTTTTTTTTTTTCAATTATCAAAATGAGCAATGACTATCTCCGTTATGGAGGTAGGGAAATCGTGTTTCTTAATAAAAAAGCTTAGACATTTGTTTTGTTTCAAGTAGGGCAAATTTTTAGGATATCTGATGACTCTTGTACTTGGTTCTGTTCAACTAAATGAAGTACCACACCATCCATTTTTTTCCCATTTAATCATTACTTCGTGTTCACCGTATTGACCATTGCAAAACCATAAGCTTTTCTCCCCTTGTCTCCGCCCCTGCAAAAATGGATCCTTGGACAGTTTTGAAAAGTCAAGAGAAGGTCTCGGCGCCATTTACCAACATGATCGGTGTCAAGTGAAAATGTAGCAACGTATGCAATCGAGACCTCCTAGCTACCAGACTGGCACACTAGATCCTCGTTCCTACATGAGTAGACTGGTACCTAGTTTCACTTTCGTTTCGTTGGTAGCTAATTGTAGCTGTCGATTCACGACGTAAATGTGGAGTTGAAACTTGTGAGGTGGCTTGAAACACGAACATCCAAAAGAAATGAAAGTGAAACTAGGTAGACAACGGCTTGATTGTGTAATGCCTATCTAGCGATGTTACTTCGGTGTTTTTGTGATCTTCTTGTTGAGATTGTCCCATATCAGTTGTGGAAAGAGCTGGAGGTCAGTTTATAAGTGTGATGAAAAATCTCATCATTTGAATTATCTTTTAAGACCGCACAATACTGATATTGGAGCCTACATTATTGACAAGTTCAATAGTCATATGGGAGAGTTATGACTTGCTGACAAGTTTGGATTCAATAGTCATATGGGAGAGTTATGAGTTATCGTGGCTCCGACCCAGACCCAATGTATAAGAAGGAGATTGTTGTGGCTTCGACCTAGGCCAGATGTATATGGGGGAGATTATTGAGATTGTTAGAGTTGTTGCTACTTAGACTTAGGCTCGATATCTAAGGGGAGATTGTCGAGGTTGTCTCACAGTGGAAAGGGCTAGTGGTTACTTTATAAGAGTGAGGCCCTTTCGAACTAGCTTTTGGGGTGAGAGATACCCAAGACCACCCAACACTTTCGGTGATGAATGGAAACATTTAACTGGCAGTCGATTATCAAAGGATTCACTAGATGATTAAGCGCTTGGTTTAAATACAACAAATTTCTTATTTGAATGACAGTCTTCCACTCAAATTAGGCCCACTTGTGCATCAATTTCGTTCCCGATCATGGTTCAATCTAGACTTCGTTATTAGCCAAATTTCTGGGGAACATATTACTACAGCGTGCCAGCCATGTTTGCAATTTGTTGAAAGAGGGGCTAGACTTTGGCCAAAGTGCATCAATTGTAAATGATCGAAAGTTTATCATAACGGGTGATCCAAATCAAAGGTCAATGATTTGATTACAAAATCCACATCCATCAAGGTACCCAAAAAGAGTTTATCGATCAAGTAATACCTATGACACAATATATCGATGTCATTGATTTCAAAGAAGCAAATACATTTATCATGATTAAATAGAAAATTACCAAAATAGTTATAAACCTATTGTATGAATCTAGTCCTAAACTTTTTAATTTAAACAATTTATTCTTAAAACCTTTTTGCAATTTGTCAATGTAGTACTTCCGATCAATTTTTGCTGGCAATTGGTGATGTGGATGTTAGCAGTCTTATGTGGTATGATCGACGGATGTTGACGTTTTCTTATGCAGTTTTTTTTTTTATAACTTTTTTCTTTTCCTTTTTCTTAAATGTGGGCCGGTGACCCTTGCTAGTTGTGGGTGAGGGCCGCGGTCCTTGTTGGCCCACCTCGACTGATGAGGGCTTTGCAGCCTAGCTACATATGAATAAAAAAAGAGAAAAGAAAAGAAAAAAAAGAAAAGAAAAAGAAATACAATAAATTATAAAAAAATAGATAAATTTTTAAAATTTAAAAAGATTATCCCTATTAGTGTGGACCATTCCACGTACGATGCCTAACGTTCACATCAATGATTTTAAGCAAAAATTGGCAGAAAATGCTACATTGGCGAATTGATAAAAGGTTAGGGATTAAATTGGTAAAAATTAAAAAGTTTAAAATTGAATTGGCTTTTGTATAATAGGTTTAAGATTTTTTTTTGAAAATTATCCCTGTTTAAATTAACAAAGATAATATACCTTGAAGTGGAGGTGTGGTAATATCACAGTTCAAGACAGGAAAAAAAAATGAAAATCTCATAGCATTGGCAAAGGAAATAAAAAGGAAACGCTTAGCAAGGAACATGTATTGTCAGAGACAAAAGAAAACGAGGCAAATCGGATGAATCCGAATTGAATATTGAGATCAACAGAGATCATTGTATACACGAGCGGCAAATGATGATGGACGTCCAAAGATTTTCGATTTTGTTATCAACAGATCTTTCAGCCAATTCAGACCAAGCCATATCTGTCCAGTCTAAGAGTCCATGGCGAAACGGATTGAAGAAGGCATCTCAGAATTGGACATCCACCATCGACAAAGCATATAAATGTATATAATAACCTATTATTCAAATTGTCGGAGGAAACAAAGACGAGTGCTTCTCTATATATAGTCTTACACTCAACTCAAATTATCTGCGAAACAAAAAAAGTAAAGAGGGAAAGAGTTGGTAACAAAAGAAAAAAAGGAACATGGCTATGGCTTTTGCTCGTCGATTTGCACTCACTCTCCTTGGTCTCCTTCTAGTGTTCAACTTTGTCCAGGGCGGGCTGGACACGACCATGGTTAACAAGATTTGCAACGGCAACGTTTATGGAAGCGGTGATCCCTATGCGAACAGCGTATCGTATGTCCTCGAGGATCTAGCGACCGTGACGGCAAACCACCCTGGCTACGATTACTACACCCAGTCTCCTTATGTTGAAGCAACGGCTTATGGCCATGCTGTTTGCAGTGCATCGCTCTCGTTTACTGATTGTGGTACTTGCGTAAGCTCTGCGAAGAGTCAGATACTCAGCAACTGCCCAAATAGCATCGGGGTTCAAATGCAGCTTCAGGACTGTAGGATGAGATATGAAAATTACCCGTTCTCAGAATAAAGAAGAGGTCTCGACTGCTTTTGATCCAGCACTTTCCTTTAACTTTTTTCTTTTTCAATTATCAAAATAAGCAATGTCTATCTCCATTGTCGAGATAGGGAAAGCTTGTTTCTGAATAAAAAGCTTGGACATTTGTTTTGTTTCAAGTAAAGCAAATTTTTAGGATATATGATGACTATTGTACTCGGTTCTGTTCAACCAAATGAAGCACCGCACCATCTATTTTTCTTTCCTTTAATAATTACTTCGTGCTCACCGTATTGACTAGTGCAAAACCATAAGCTTTTTTTCCCCTTAAACATCTCCGCCCCTGCGGCAATGGAGCACTGGATAGTTTTGAAAAAATCAAGAGAAGGCCTCGGCACCATTTGCCATTATGATCGTGTCAAGTGGAAATGTGGCAACATATGCAATCGAGACCTCCTAGCTACCAGACTGGTACACTCGATCCTCGTTCCTATATGAAGAGACCGCTACCTAGTTTCCCTTTCATTTCATTAGTAGCTAAATGTAGCTGTCGGTTCACGATGTAAGTGTGGAGTCGAAACTTGCGAGGTGGTGTGAATAATGCCTTATGCAACTTCATGTACATCCAAAAGAAATGAAAGTGAAACTAGGCAGTCGATGGCTTGATCGTTTAATGACTATCTAGAAATGTTACTTCAGTGTTTCTGTGATCCTCCCATAATGAATGGAAATAATAGACTAGCAATTGACTCAAAGGATTCACTGGATGATCAGGCACTTGATTCTAATACGATAGATTTCGTGTTTGAACGATGGAGTCTTCCCCTCAAATTATGCCCCTTGTCTATGCACTTGACCCAAAAAGAAAAGAAAAGAAAAGAAAAGAAAAGAAAAGAAAAAAGGCCTCTTGTGCATCAATTTCATTGTTGGTGGTTCAATGGAGATTTCGTTATCAGCCAATTTTTTGGGGAACACATCACCAGCGGGAAAAGTTCAAAAAAGTCATAAATCTATTACATTAATTCAATTCAATCCTAAACCTTTCAATTGGACTTATTTAATCCTAAAACTTTTTATATTCGTATCAATTGACTCGTTCAAGCCAATTTACACCAGAAAGTGCTAACATGGACACTAATCATCTTACGTGACACGATTAACGTTGACTACATATTTTTATTTAATATTTTTTTTTGAATTTTTATTAATTTTCCTCTTTTCCTTTATCTTTGTTTTCCTCTCCTTTCCTTCTTTTCTTTTTCCTTTCCTTCCTTTTGTTTTTCCTTACTTCCTGCTAAGGTTGTGGGTTGGGGCGAGGACTAATGAGGGCTGGGCAAGGCTGCCTTTTGCTAGATCCAGCGAGGGGAACCTCAGGTTAGCGAGCGTGAGGACACCCTCACCAGCCTTGCCTGGCCCTTGCCGCAGTGTCTCGTCGCCAAATTTGGCAAGGGGTGGCCTCGTCCAAGTGAGGTTGGCCCTCATCAGAGGGCTTCCTAGTGCCCGCCAACCCTTGCTGGCCCTTGACAAAGGCTGATGAAGGCCGGTCTCTCCTATGGCCGATGAAGAAGCCACAAAATACAGATTGCCGGTCAATAGATGGCAATGGCAAAGAATCTAGTTTGCAACCCTCGAGGTTGGTGCAGTTAGTCGGAATGTTGGAGTATTTTCAGCTCAAGAACTAGTAATTATCCATTCGAATTTTACACATCACATGCAAAATTCTCTTAGTGAGGGTTACCTACACGGGCCACAAATTTGGACATAAAGGATCCACGGGCTTGTAAGATGTTTCATAAGTCTCTAGATAGTTAGCTCTTCCTATCGGTGCCATTGGATTACAAAAAAATATTGTCGGGTTGTTATTTTTGATAATGTCAAAATATTTATCACGATTAATGAAAAAGTGACTGTAAATGCTGAAATCAAGTTTATCGGTCAAATAATAACTATGACATAATATATCTCATGTCATTGATTTCAAAGCAGCAAGTCTGTTATCATGATTAATTAAAAAAAGACGACATACCGTGAAGTGGAGCTCTGGAAATATCATAGTTCAAGACTACAAAAAAATGAAAACCTTATCGAAGTTGAGAAGAAAATAAAAGAAGACCCTGACAAGGAACAAGAATTGCCAGAGACAAATGAAAATGACACAAGATCCGATAAATCTGAATTGAATATTGAGATCAACAAAGATCATTGTAAACATGAATGGCAAATAATGATGGACGGTCACACAATTATCGATTTTATTGTCATGCCATTTTGATTTTGGCACTGGCAAGTTTATTGAGAAAATTACAAAAAAAATTCACGAACTTATTACACTCGTAGCAATTCAGTCATAAACCTATTCTACTTGAGTGAAGAGGCATCTGGGAAGAGCTTCAGAATAACCACTCTGAATGCCCAAGTCACTGTAGAGGAGAAGAGAGAACTTGAAGGTGAGTTCAAGTGACCCCGTGTCCCTATGAATTACCAGGGCCTCTATTCATGCCTAGGAGGACAATCGGTTTATGGAGTCGCTCATGCTAATACCCAGCCTTTTAAATAATCTGGTTCAAGTAAATTTGCCAATGATACGACGGACCAGGTACGAGGTGGTGGCATCGCGAGTACTCCGTCAACAGATTTTTCAGCAAATTGAAACTGAGCCATATCTCTCCAGTCATATGTAGGGAAGAAGATTTACTCACAAGGTATCTAATAGACGGCATTCTTTTCATCAATACAGATAAAACTTAACTACATGGAAAAACGGATCGAAGAAAGCATTTTAGAAACAGACATCCAGGATCGACAAAACATTTTAATGGATATTACAATCTATTATTCAAACTAGCGGAGGAAACAAAGACGAGTGCTGCTTTATATATAGTCTTACATTCGACTTAATTCAGATGCAGAGAAAAGGAAGAGTGAGAGTTGGTCAGAAAGGAAAAGAATAAACATGGCTATGGCTTTTCTTCATCAATTTGCTCTCACGCTCCTCGGTCTCTTTTTCGTGTCACTTTTGTCCGAGGCGATCCGGACGTGACGACAGTAAACAAGATTTGCAACGGCAATGTTTATGGAAGCGGCGATCCGTATGCAAACAGCGTATCATATGTCCTGGAGGATATGGCAACCATGACAGCAAACCACCCTGGCTATGATTACTACACCCCTTCTCCTTATGCTGAAGCAACAGCTTATGGCCATGCTGTTTGCAGTACAGTGCTTCATATACTGATTGCGCTACTTGCGTGAGCTTTGCGAAGAGTAACATACTCAACGAATGTGGCAAGAGCTTGTGGGTTCAGATGCAGCTTCAAGACTGTAGGATGAGATATGAAAATTATCCGTTCTCGGAATAAAGAAGAGATCTTGAATACTTTCGGTTCAGTGTTTTCCTTTTCAATTATTAGAAAGAGCAATGACTATCTCAGTTATGGAGAGAGTGAAAGCTTGTTTCTGAATAAAAAGCTTAGACATTTGTTTTGCTTTAAGTACCGCAAATTGTTAGGATATGTGATGGTTCTTGAACCTGGTTCTGTTCAACTAAATGAAGTACAACATCATCTATTTTGTTTTCCGTTGATAATTGTTTCATGTACACCATATTGACAATTGCGAACCCTAAACATCTCTACTTCTGTGGGAAAGGAGAAGTTTCATAAAATCAAAGAGAAGTTCATGTTGCCGTTTATCGCTATGAAGTGATGTATGACCGGTAAATTGGAACTTCATTCCTATATGACCAGATAATTTCGATAATATTAAATGAACCGAATTGAAGAAGAAGTAGGTGGTAGAAAAAAAAAGTAGTTTTTGTGCAACTTGTCATAAATGTGCAAATTTAAATCAGGAAGATTTCGTGGGAACGAATAACCAACTCGCCATGAATAGGGAGGGTAAAGTAATACTATAAGCAACCCAGCATAGTGCATTAGAATTAATTTTAGCAAAACAACTTCTCCTATGCTTCCCGACTGGTCGAACTACATAGATTCTGATGCAGTTAAAGGGGGAGTTAAATTTTGTAGACAATACTGACAAATAAAATTCACTCAAGTTTCAACTTGAGAGAATGTCAACGTTGTACACAACGTTGTTTTTCGATAGACCCGTTAAATGAGTGGGTCAAGTCGGATTTGGGTTGGGTCAAATATGGGTTGACCCATTTTTGACCCATTTAACCCGTTTTGACCAATACTCATATAATGTAAATCAAGTGACCCATACTCGACCCAACTCATACCCAACCCAACCCAACCCGTACTGTTAAAACCTATTAATGTTCTAGAAAAACCCATCTCTAATATATGCTAATTGGATTAAAACTTCAAATTAAATTAAAAATAGTAAATAAAATAAAAAAAAGTTAAAAAAACCTATAAATTGAAATATTTATAAAGAATTAGACCATGCACATACTTCTCTTATTTGAAGTGAACATACCATTGAATAACTAAAAACTGTAACATGAAATTTTTTTAACTAAACCTAAAAAAGCTCATTCTTATGTTTTTTTTTTTATTAAAAAAAAGTATTGTTAAAACATTTTTATGCAATACAAAATTTTTAACAATTTTTATGCAATAAAAATTTAATGGAAAATTTTTATAATTCTTTTTAAAATATCTTTAAAAAAAAAAAAGCGAAATTTTAATATTTTAAAATATAAATTTTAATTTTTAATAATTATTTTTTAATTTTTTTTTCTCTTTTCTTTTCTCTTCTTTTTTGGCGGCCACCGGCCACGATTGCGATTGGCCATAGGGGAGATCAAGTCCCGCCAATTGTTTGCGAGGCTTGAGCCTTGCCAGATTTGGCAAGGTCGAGGCGGGTGAGGCTCGATCTCGCCGATCTGGCGAGGCCAAGGCTCTGTCCGACACTGGTGAGCTCTAGTCTTGCCATATTCGGTGAGGCTGAGGCTCAATCTCATTGATCTAGCGAGGCGAGGCCCTGCCTGACGCTTGCGAGCTTGAGCCTCGTCGGATTTGGCGAGACTCGAGCTCGCCGGCATCGGCGAGGCTTGCTCTTGCCGATCCCCGGTGAGGTTGAGGCCCCACCCGATGCCGCCGAGCTCGAGTCTCACCCGGTCGTTGGTGACCTCGAGCTTGCGTGCCCACGAGCTCGAGCCTCGCTTGGCCTGTCGTCGGCCGACGCGGCCGTCGCCTTGTCGGCCGCCGGCTAAAGAAGGAAAAAAAAGAAAGAAAAATGAAAAGAAAAGAAAATTGAAATATGAAAAATAATTATAATTTCGATTTTCTATAAAATAAACATTTTTATAAAGTTAAAGAGTGAATGCCATGGGTTCAAAGCGGGTTTCCTAATAATCCATTCAGACCCTTTTTTTTGTGCTTTACTTTGTAGACCCATTTTTAATCCATATTTAATTTTCACTTAATCCATTTCTAACCCATATTTAACTTTCACTTGACCCATTTCTGACCTATATTTAACTTTCACTTGACTCATATATGACCCATTTAACTAAAAATGGGTCATAATATGGGTTTATGACCCATTTTGCCAGCTCTATTTTTCGAGTATTCAGAATTAGTCAACGGGTAAACTAGATTTTATTGCTCACTAGTATATAAAAAGATAAAATCGTGAAGCTCGTATATTCCTCGTGGACATTAAGTGTTGAAAATGACACGTGGCAAATGACCACGTATTCAATGTGGGAGCCATGTTGGATTTCTTTACACCTGAATTCCGCCCATAGCAAACTCGAGTCTTGATTTGGGTTTTCAATTTTACGTTCTCAATTGGCAAAAACAAAAAACTTGACTGGTCAAGTCACCAACGATCAAAATATTCAATACTATTTATGCATTTATTTCTTTAGTTTAAATTAGAAATTCTAGGGGATAATTGTCCAACAAGTCTGAAAAATATAATACAGTAGTAAATTCGATCATAAGCTTTTTAATTTTGCTAATTTAGTCTTAAATTATTTGGCGTTTTCCTAATATAGTCCATCCGATCACATCCGATCAATTTTATCTAGAAATCACTAATGTTGCGGTTTAGTTAGCATTGGACATCCTACATAGCACAATTGGTGTGGACGTAAATAATTTTTGTAATTCTGTAATTTCTTAAATTTTATTTATTTATTTATTTATTGAATTGGATTTCCGGTCGGCGGAGTTGCCAGGGCCTGGGGCATGAGATCTAAACATAACAAGATCTGAACCCTTTCGACCTCACTAGTCTACAAGCCCTTCTCATTTCAGTGCTCACCTTGTGAATCTTCAGTAGGTGCCTTCAGCCTTTTCCACGCGAGAGCAAAGCGTACTGCTTTGCCATAGCTGCGAGTCTGTTTGTTCATAGTCGCAACTGTTGTCATAGTCAACGAGGTTGAAATTTTAGGAAAAAACTTCGAATTGAGACATAAATCTTTTAACTCGTACGGTCAAGTCAATTTGCCAATGTTTTGACCTCGGCGGGCACTGTTAAATGCTTGGGCACCGCCGGGTATGAGGGGGGTGGCGTTGTGTGGCGTGGTCTTGGCTGAGGCCTGTGTAATCCATCTCAGGTTGGGGGATTGATGGACCTGCATTTTTGACACCGTCAACAGAATTTTTGAGCCAATTTAACTAAGCCATATCTCTCCAACTCTCCGAGCATCTAATAGAGGACATTCTTTTTTTTTTGACCGAGGAACCGCCGGAGATCACCCTTCGGGATCACACGACCCTCCAATGCCCGGTGGCCTCGCCGCAAGCCGCTATTTTGACGTAAACCTCGGGGAAGGCTAGCCCAAGACCCCAACACCAGGATCCTCTACTTCAGACACTTTAGCAACAAAAGGGTTTGAACTATCGACCTCTGCGATAAGGGAGAGAACTCACACCAACTGCGCTGCCTGTGGTTGGGTTAATAGAGGACATTCTTTTCATCTATACAGAAAGAAAAAAACTACATGGAGAGACGGATCAAACAAAGTATCTTCGATATCGACGTCCCGGATCAACAAAGCATATTTATTATGTGATGGATATAGGGATCTATTCAAATTACTTAACGCAGCCTTTTACCAAATTATGAATCCTGAGGTTCTTAATCATTAAGTGTCCATGCGATGTGTTTGTGTTTATTATGATCCCAAAGTGTAACCTAAACATCCAACCAAACACAAGCAAATCAAGACTTAGACAAAGCAAAATAGAAGGAACGCAATCAATTGATCTAAGAAAGTAGTGAAAGAGCGGCCAAAATGTAAGGTGCAGTTAAGTAACCCAATACAAATCGAGCATACAATATAACATGGCCTTGTAAATTCAACCAAACTATTTACTATGGTTTTTTATTTTTTATAATGATGTTTCTAAACTACTTTTTTCTGTTATTATTTTTATTTTGTATAAAATTATTATTTTTTCTAATAAAAAGGGGCACCGAGGGCGCGCATAATAACCTATCTATTTCTAGCTAGAATTATTTTTTTTGTTCCAAAAATAAGTTTATAATAGAAATCCGTCTAATAACACAATTTTTTATTTATTTATTTCTAGAATAAATTTTCTCCAGCAATAGATTTGGAATAGAAATGAAAATAAAATTTTACATTTCTCTATTTTATTTCTCACCTATTTTATTTCTAGGACAAAAATGAGAAATAAAAACTTTTATCATTGCTCATCCTTGCTGCTAGCCATTGGCACATTGGTCGTAGTTGTTGATCTGCCATTGCCGCCACCACCCCCATGCTAGCCCCCACTATCGTTGCTCATGGCTCATGGCTGAGGTCTGCTATCACCCGAGAGGGAGAAATTTTGTATTGTTATTAAATGAATTTTTATTTCGAGAACAAAAATTTTGAATTGTTATTAAATAAATATTTTTGCTCAAAAACTTATCCAAGAATTTCTATTTCTATTCCAAAAATAATTTCTAGCCAAAATGATCATCATTCACGCCCCAAGCTACTCAATCCGGACACAGGGCCATATGTGGCCTTGCCAATCTAGGCCGTAAACACAAAAGGGGTTCGGTCCATTATTTTTTCCTTCATTTCTTTATGCATTATTTCTGCTTTTTTCCCCCTATACGCTCTTAGTTTCTCCCTCCGACTGCAAACAAGATTACGTAACCAAATACAGAAGTTCCAGATGATTGAAGGTCTTCACTGGAGATTAACTAAATTTTTGCTGCTCCACCGGCAGTCTTCACCGGCTACCACCTCCATTTGTCGCCAGACCACCACTGCCAGCCCCTATCGCTGGCCACCAACGACATATCATTCACAATCAAAGTGTTGCAGAAATTTAGAGCGTGGATAGGGGAAAAAAAAGTCGATATGAGTGCTTATGGAGATCAACGCTTAGGCCATCAACTCCCAATCATTTCTCCAGCAATTTACGTCAGCCACCATCAGCAGTTACAATGCACAAAGCAGACAAACAAAACAAAAGCGACCTTATTCTTGATTTAATGTTCAAGTTTCGAGAAACAATGACTCTATAAATAAAGGGATATTTTCAGCAGAAGTCCTAAAACTTATCAAGAAAGTGAGTCATAAAAACTTACAAAAAGTGCGATCAAATCATAAACTTGTCAAGTTGATTCAATTAAGTCCTAAAGTTAACATCGTCAAGAAAGTTAACGAAATTGTTGATGTGGCGCTGACATAATATTTTAAATGAATTTTTTAATTATATATATGGCTTTTTAAAATTATTTTTTTATTCAAAATCTTTAAAAATAAGATAAAAAATTAAAAAGGAAAAGCTAAATTTATTTAAAAAAACAAAACTATTAAAAAAAAAAGGTTGCCGGTGGACCTTCCGCCGCGCTCATTGGAGGGGCCGGCGACGCCGCCGGAGGGGACGGCGATGGTCGCCGGCCTTGGGCGAGGTGGCCGGCCCTCGCCGGCGAGGTCTTGTTGGCCCCAGGTGAGGGCCGGCCACCCCCGCTGCCCGGGGGCGAGGACACCCCCGAGATCATTCGGGCACGCCGCCCCTCGCGAGGGTCGGCGAGGCCTTGAGGGGGGCCGACGACCATCGGCCTAGGGTCGGCGATGCTTGCCTAGCTGGGTGAGTAGGCGTCGTTCGACGAGGCCCTGTCGAACGGGTCCAAGGGGGAGGAGCAGCCGCAGCTCGACGAGCCGGCCAACGAGGAGGACGAGGAGGAGCTCGAGGCCGTTGCCCACTCCACCAGCTCTGCCGACGAGGATGACGCCACCCCTGCCACCGATGACGACGAGAATGGCGAGGCCGAGGAGAAGGCGGACCATGAGGTTCGGTTGCTCGGCGCCTAGATCTAGGTGAGCATCGTCAACCCCAGGCGAGGGCCGGCGACCATCGCCGCCTGGGCGAAGACCGCCACCCGCCCGGGTCGACGACCGTCACACCCGTTCGGCGGCCATCGTCGACCCCCTCCGCAATGGGCGGCGGCGGAAGCTCCACCGGGCAACCTTTTTTTAAAATAGTTTTATTTTTTAAAATAAATTTAGCTTTTTCTTTTTAGTTTTTTTATCTAATTTTTAAAGATTTTGAATAAAAAATAATTTAAAAAAGCCATATATAAAATAAAAAATTCATTTAAAATATGACGTTAGCGTCACATCAGTAATTTCCGTTAACTTTCTTGACGGTGTTAACTTTAGGACTCAATTGAACCAACTTGACAAGTTTTAAGACTTGATTGCACTTTTTGTAAGTTTTAAGACTCAATTGCACTTTCTTGATAAGTTTTAGGATTTCTGCTGAACATATCCCATAAATAAATATAAAATTCTTATTGTGATTTGAGCTCATGATGAACCTTTGAGTCAGGAGATATAGTCAACCTCCTTCTCGAATACATCTTGCGACTTCATGGGGGCATTTCAACAAGCAACTTGCGCGCATTGAAATGTTTTCTCCTCTAAAATTAGTATTACAACAACAGCGATGCCATCACAAATCATTAAAAGAAGACTGATAATTCAAATTCTTTGTGATTTACGTTCGAAAAACATGGATACATCTCAATTTTGTGAATCACTAAAACAAAGGAAAGAAAAAGGAGCGATGAAATTACTTGATCACAAAATGATATGAAGCTAGGATTTTTTATCAATCAAGGAAGCAAACTTCAATAATTATCCACGAAAGAAAGCGACACAGGCAGAAAGGCTTCAAGGAAAAATCTGAGCTTTCTAGCTTCCGGAATTGGAACAGAGCATGTTTGCCAATTTCCGAGGAATACCTATTGATGCATTGAAGATAAGAAAATTTCTGGCGAGCATGTTTGCCAAGTATTCATTGAGATAATCGATAACATGATCCTTCGAATAAATCTTTTGGCTATTTCTTTAGATATCTCATGTATTTTGTGAGCACCGATGATTGATCTCATATGATGCAAGTGAATGCAACTATTTACGTAAATTTGGGAGTAGTAGTCAAGCTAAAAATTGAATAGTCCAAATGTTATGCAACATAGGATGTAAAAAAAAAAAAACAGAAACAAGGATTCAACAAATGAGCAAAGGAATCAAGAATCTCCTTTGATTAAGTTGTCTAGAGTTATTGAAGTAAACGAAAGATAACTCCGGAGAAATAGACGAGACATAAATGAGTACAAGATGAAAAAGGACAAGCAACATAAACGACATACAAATGAACATTGAGAGACAAGTGAAACGTGATAAAACCCTCATGAATTCCAAAAAATGAAAAATTAGGATTACCGATGATTCATGAAAGGGAGACAAATTTGTGTGTGTTCAAATTGTACAATTGTGCGCAACTGTTGTCCAAGTAGTAGAAACAAGACGTTAGCCAAAGAAAAAGGACAAATTGCAAACTAAAGAAATATTTTGAATTACTTAAACAGGTCAAATTGCATTTGCCTTGTTTTCATTCTAATAACAAACAGCTAGACGCTTTTAAGATTTTTTTATGTATTGGTACCATGGAAGAACAGCAAAATATCAATTGCGTTGTGCTATATATAGTTAGGACTAGGGCCTCTCAAAGTACAAAGTAGGGTTGAAAAAAAAAAAATTAAGGTCTATCACATTATGGATACTCCATCAAGAGTTGCAATTATGCTAATGTTGTCCCTCTTGATGTTCAATGCTGTCAAAGGTGCCCCACAATGCTGTCAAAGGTGCCCCACGCACCGGTATAGTTAATTGGGCTTGCAATACCAGGTCTTACTTCAAGTGACAATCCTTATGCAAACGGCATGGCTTAAGTTCTCAAGGACATGGTGACCATGACACCTAGTGACGCGGACCATGACTACTCCACCACATCTCCTTATGCTGCAGCAGCCGCCTATGGTCACGCAACTTGTAGCCAAGCACTTTCTTATAGTGATTGTGGCATATGCATGGGCTCCGTTAAATCCCAAATACTGGTGATATGTTCGAATAGTCTTGGCACTCAAGTGAAGCTTGAACATTGTAGGACGAGGTATGAAAACTACTCATTCAACGGTTACATAGTTTGGTGCCAAACACAGAGAACCTTGTTCGAATGGTAAAAACCCCAGGACATGCATTGCTTAAGTTTGTTGAAGAGTAAATTCTTTAGTCACGTATCCTGATTACTGTTGTGCGTGGTTGTTTCTACTATACATGTTGTCATGTTTATTGTGGGAAATGATATCATATGTGTTTCCTAAACTTTCTTTGTTATTTTAAAGTTTTCAAATTTTTTTTTATTATTTTAAATGACGAGAAGACCTAAGCAAGTAGCTAAAAGCTAACGACTATTATGAAAAATCAAACTTTCCATTGTGCATTTAAGCTACACACCCACATCATTGGGTTTGTTCCATGATACTTGACAGAGAGTATTCTAGAGACGGCAGTTGGAGACACGCAAGTAAGAGGACGTGCAAGATAGTGCAAGATAGTGCAAAACCAGAAGCCTAAATGAATAGAAGGAAACGCTACCTAATGGCTAACAGAAATGGCCACGGCCTTGCTAAAACCGCTTGTGAATTTACCATATATGTTGAACTTGCCCCCAGTTTTTGCATAAGGATCACTACCCAAAATCATTAAGGAGGTTGAGAACATACTTACAGCAAACAAGATAGACGCCGCACGAGGATGAGCTGTAAGTATGTTCTCAAAATGGACTGTAAGTATGTTCTCAACCTCCTTAATGATTTTGGGCAGCGATCCTTATGCAAAAACTGGGGGCAAGTTTAACATATATGGTAAATTCAAAGAGTGGTCTCCAAAATGCTCGCACGATACTACGATTGGGTCAGCAAACAAAGAGCAGAGGGCATGACGACAGGCAGATGGTCCAGGCAAGTCCCCCCATTGTAAGTGAGAAACTTAAAAAGCAAACAGAAAAATGTGTTCCCGAGTGAGTAATCAAAACAGATAAAAATGCCAAGGAATGTACCTCCATTGAGGGCCAACCCTATTGATCGGTGAGGGCCAACCCTATTGATCGGCAAAGTAATTCAATTGCTGCAGTGGAAAAGACAATGGAATTTACATCATCTGGGCCTGACTGCGATGAAGTTGATTGTTGCTCTCAAGACGTCTAGCATTGGGAATGTTTGTCAATGGCGTTCATGTTCACCCATCATCAGAAGCTTTTCAGAAAATCCCTCGCAGTGCAAAGAAGAAGATACTTCAAGCAGCTTTCATACGCTTGCAGCCATGTTCCTTAGTCAGCAAGCCGTCCCTCAAACTTCGCTGTTATTTGCATGTAAGAAGCAGAGCATATAAACCAACTATGTAATTGATCTGTGGTGATAATCTGAGAACAAAGCTTGACCCAAACATTCTCCACTACCGATTCAAATACCATCCACTTCAAGGTATGCGTCTTCTTTGAAGTATCTATGGTAAATAGGACATTGAAAGGATCAGAAAACTAGAATCTCTCTCTCTCTCTCTCTCTCTCTCAAAGCACATGCACAATAGGCAATCAGGATTTATGACATAATATACTTTATGACATAGTAAAGTTAATGCTATTAACATCTTTTTAATACAATATCATCCTCAGACCGCTTGATCATTTGTAAAAATTTAACCTGTTTGAAAAACATTAGGCACCAGAAGCACTAATAGACGAGTATACATACCAGTTAAATACACAGACTTTGTACCGAACCTAGATATAAGAGGATCAAAATCCACCTTCCACCCGTCCAAACATTTGCCATCTTGGCGGGTTCGATATAGTGAACTGTCTTCCAGATTTAAAACAACTTCATTAATGGGACATGAGACTCAGTGAGATGACAACTGGAAGAAAACTTGGTGGTAATCTGATTTACTCTGCATCACATTTCAGATGAAAAAGTGGACAGATCTCAGAGACAATGGAGAGTTCTACTTGAAAAGGAAGTTCCATCTGTCACGAGATATTTGACCCACAACTCCATTGTTGCTACATCTGCAGAAAAACCCCTTTCAACCATTTCACCGACAAGTTGCACGGCTCTAGTATTTTTGTTATTTCTTAGTAGTCCCTGGATTATTGTGTTATAACTGACCCCATCTGGAAAGCATCCATTTCCTTCCATCTCCTTTAGGAGCTGATATGCTTCCTCTATATGTCCTTCTTTGCACAACCCATGCATGAGAATGTTACATGTCCACACGTCAGGTTGCAAACCTCGAGCACGCAAACAATCAAACAGCCCCTTAGCATCGTCGAGCTTTCCGGCATTACACATGCCATTCATTATAATATTGTAAGTCACAATGTCTGGGACGAATTTGGAACCTTCCATCTTTCGAAGCAATGTCATGGCCTTGTCAATCTGTCGTGTTTTACACAAGCCATCCAGGAAAGCACTCAAGGTATAACGATCTAGCAAGACATTGTGAGATTGCATCTCATTAATTAGCTCCCCCGCAGCTTCAAGTTTCCCAACCTGGCAATATCCGTTTATGAGAGTGTTGTACGTGATGACATCAGGATTCAAGCCCCTTTCAAGCATTTCTTGGAACAGTATTTTTGATTTGTCAACTCTTTTCCCTTTGCAGTACCCATTAATCAACGTGTTATAACAAACAACATTAGGTGAGCAGCCTCTCTCAACCATCAAATTAAGGACTGCCATAGCATCATCCATCCTATTTTGCAAACAATAACCATTCATCAATGTATTATAAGTGACGCTATTAGGCATTTTACCTAATTGAATCATCTGGTTGATTATGGCCTCTGCCTCTACAAGCTTTCCCTCTTTACAATGTGCATCCACCAGAACAGTGAAGGTTTGAACATTGGGCATGACTCTGCTTTGCACCATATGACTCAGCAGTCTTTGGGCCTCTTTCAATTGGCCAGAATTGCACACTCCTTGAATGACAGAGGTATAAGTAACGACATCCGGTTCAATTCCTGCCTCCATCATCTTCTCCATCAAAACTGTAGCATCTTTCCATTGGCCTAGCTTGCACAAGTGATGAACCAAGGCGCTATAAGTGAATATGTCGGGTTGGATGCCTCCGCTCGTCATCTCTTTCAACAATATGAGAGCCTCTTCCATCTGGCCTACATTGCACAGACCGTGGATCAAGGTGTTATAAGTAACGACATTTGGTTCGACGCCTTTCTTGCTCATAATGCTGTGGAGTCTCAATGCCTCTGTGATGAATCCCTTCTTGCAAAGACTATCTATTATTATGCCGTATGTGAAGGAATCGATGCTGCAGCTTCTGTCTTCCCAGTCCCTCAGCAATTCGATCGCCAATCTGGTGTTACCCGTCCTGCATAACCCCTTGGCGATTATCGCATACGTGGTCTCACTAGGTTCGGGGCCATTTCGTCCCATATCATTGAGGAACCTCAAGGCTTGATCAGTTTTGCCCTGAATAAAGAGACCATCAATCAGGGTGCTCGACGTCACCACAGTAATGGGAAACCCAAGCTTGAAGATTCTGCCCAGAATAGACAAACCCATATCGACCCGCTTTAACCGGCAGAAGCAATTTATCAAAATATTGAGCAAGGCAACATCACCCTCGATCCCCAAAGAAGGCAGCTGCTCAATCAACCGGATGGCAGTCGAGTAGTGCTTCATCCTCACTATAGCACCCAACAGTAGACTGAAATCCCTGGAGGAAGGCAAAGGGCTCGCCTTTATCATTTTACCGAAGCAACACAGGGCATCACCGACACTCGTAAACACACCACCACCACCAGCTCTGCGATTTGTCCTCACGTAACTCAAGACATGGTTGGGGTCGTCTAAATTAGGGTTAGGGGTCGAGGAAAACCTCCGACGACGGGGAGACGAGAAAGGGAGATGAGAAGGATGAGGGAGATGGAGGATGGAATGGGATGACGATTCGCTGGAGATCGCAGCTGGAGCACGAAGAAGGAGGAAGGTGGAAGAAGCAGGGCAGAAATTCGTTGGCTTCATCGGTTGATGATGAATCTGAAAACTGAAAACCTTCAGCTTATGGCTCTCTCTCCTTCTCTCTCTCCCTATCGCCGTCTCTCTGTCAAGCTTTTATACTCAGGCTTGGCTCTTTCTTGGTTATGATATCGAACAGACAGATGTAGACCTGGATAGGACATGATTTCAAATGATTTCGCATCATAATTTACTGACAATACATATATTTATTTTATCTATTTTTTAATAAGTGATATAATTAATCATTTTCACAACTAAATTAGATTTTCATTTTTCGTTAGTAGTGACTAGGGATAAGCATCGGGATCCTAGACTGGCCCAACCCTGTCGGTCATGATCTGGTTCCCAAAGAAATTGGGTCGATCCTTCTATAATTCTTAGGCCGTCAAAAGCGGGTTGATTTTCGATCTTAGGAGTTCAGGATCGGTTTAACCCGAACCAACCCGACTATATATTTTATATCTAAATATTATTTATAATTTTTTTATATAGAGAAAATCTTAAAATAAACAACATTTACAATATTAAACAGTTTTTTAGTATAAGTTCAAGTAATTTTACATTATTATTTAATAACTTAAATTTTTAATATCTTTTATGGTGTCAATAGTCATAATTTACGAAGGTGGAAAATGTTTTTGTGAGGAGTCCTCATGACATCCAAAATGGCATAAATATTTTCTTACGATATCTTCCTTAGAACTTGTTCTCTTATGTCTTATTTGTTCTCTTAGTCTTCTATTTGCCAAAATTGAAAGAAATAACTTCTACACTCGCCACTCAACA
This sequence comes from Eucalyptus pumila, assembly GCA_016097595.1. Lineage (NCBI taxonomy): Eukaryota > Viridiplantae > Streptophyta > Magnoliopsida > Myrtales > Myrtaceae > Eucalyptus > Eucalyptus pumila. The sequence goes on from CM027846.1 coordinate 9,821,665, forward strand.
CTCGCCTTGCTTGCGTTGGGTCACTCGTGCCACTCGCCGCTCGATATTCGCTTGACTTGTTGCTCCCCACTCGACACTTGATACTTACTCTGTTCGACGCTTATCCCACTCGACCCTCACCACTTGCCTTTCTTAGCTGATCTCGCTAGTCATTGAACGATTAGGTCGGTCCGGTCCTCGGTTACCCTTTTAAGCAGTACAAAAAATGAAATAAAAAATTATTGGTTGATCCTAGGTTGACCCTGAAATTGGACCGAACCCATTAGATCAGTCCGATCCTCAATCGCTTGTTTAAGGAGTATAAAAAATGAAATAAAAAATTATTAATTGGTCCCGAGTTAATCCTAGAACCGGACTGAACCCATTGAGTTGGTTTGGTTCTCGGTTCCAAGCTGAATAAGGTTGGTCCTCAGTCCCAAAAATTAAGGATTGGCACTGTACAAGTTAGTCTTAGGGTTAGGGGGTGGACTGGCCCAACTCGGACCATGCTCACCCCTAGTAGTGGGTTATGCGCACAATTTTACTTCTCTTGCAAGTAGTGGAGATTTGTTGGATCATTGGACGGGCTGATAAATAGTGTGATAACTTGATGATGAGCATCTAATAATATATTTCAATCTGCTTAACTTGTATCTACGATTGCGTATGTTTGTACGAATGAATAGATTATAGCATGTAACACGGAAATTAACTCATTTTATGTCCCGATCCAATAATTGAATTTTGATTTGACAAATATTTCTGACTCAATCATTCTTAATTTTACTACAAGGCCTTGAGCATTTTGCTTCATAAACCACAATCCTTCTTAGAAATATAATTGTCCAATGACCTAAACGATAACGCCATAGAGGATTCACAAGCTAAAAAGAGAGAGAGGGAAACAATAATCCTTATTAGAAATATAATTGTTCCAAGGACCTAAACAATAACACTGGAGACGATTTATGAGCTGGAGAGAGAGAGAGAGAGAGAGAGAGAGAGAGAGATGAGCAGTGATGGGCTATCGCGTTGAAATTTGAAGCACAATCACAAGAAAGTAAATTAAAAGCGAGAAAGAGAAATTGAAATACAAAATTTATCCTAGATCGCTCCTAAACTAGGAGAATGTTCAACAAAGAACTCTATTATAATTAGCACATTGCATCTCTACTTTGGATTTATCTTATATCATCATTTATTGATAATACAAATATTTTTCATCATTTTTTTTTTTTATAAATGATACAAATAACCATTTTCACGAGCTAAACAAGGAGAAAGAACATGAGCAATAATGAGCTATGGTGTAAGGATTGGATGCACAATTACAAAAAAAAAAAAAAAAAGAAGAAGAATAAAAGTGAGGAAAAGAAATCGGAACACAAGATTTATCTTATATCGCCGGTCAAGGGGTCACGCGTGCCGACAACTGTTGCTTAGGGGTTGCTTGAGGTCACACGACTCAGGTGAGGCCATTCAGCAGCCAGATTCGATCGTAGGCCGTCGATGGCTAAACTTAAAAAAAGAAGAAGTAAGAACTCTTTTTTAACAAAAATTATTAAAAGTCCTTTATAAATGTAATTTTTATCGAACGACATTTAAACCAAAGTTGTTTTTCAATGCACTTTAAAAATACAATTCACCAAACACTATTTACATTTTGGAAAACCCCTTTTACCCAAAGATGTTTAAATTTTTCCAATAACATTTTCTCAAAACCGAACCAAAGGGGACCTATATATACCCAATAGCTATTCATGGGCTTAAACCCATATTATTAATAAAATACAAGCTCAAACTATAAAAGCTCCCAAATTGAGATTATGACTCACATCCCAATATATAATATATCACAGAGATTGTTGTTGGAGAGGCAAAACTAGCAAAAAATAGGGATGGATTTGAGTGGGGGCATAGAGCAGGGGAGTAGCAGTGGTGGACGGCAACGAATACTCAGTGGTGGATGGCGATGCTCGGGCTAGTCATTGGTGGCTGCGATTGGTGAGAGAGGCAAACAAGAATTAGAGGGCGAAAGAGGCATCAAACGTGAGTGAATCAAGGGCAATGAGCTCACCCAAAATGAAAAACAAAATAAATTTACTTTCATTAAGAAACTCTAATTGGTAGTGCGTTAAACATTTATCCCAAAGCTTTAGTCTTTTGAAAAAATCCCAAATTAATAGATATATTTATCCGAACTAATATCATCTCACATAACATCCCAAATTAATAGCCCTCACCCAAATACATGCTTAGTTAAATGCATACATGTCAACATACATGAATTTTCCACATTGGATCAATCATTCTTCACCTCTCATTTGTCTTTTAGTCATCCGCCATTTGTGTTGATGAGTATGCATTAGAAGTAGATTTTGGTTTGGAATACCAATTTGGGTTTTTTTTTTTTTTTTTTTTTTGGTGAGATGAAATTAATTTGCTATAAATGTGTCATGTGTTTACTAATTTGAGAGTTTTTAGTTGTATTAACCAAAATAAAAAAAAAAGCCAAAATATCTTGTTAGAGGCTTTTTCTTAAACGACCCTTAGAATGGGCTTTTCTCAAATTCTCCAGGAAGTGAGCTATACCCTATCCTCATCACCGATGCTAAAATAGCTGTCCAACGAGCATGCGACGGTCACATGGCCATCTCCACCGTTGGTTAGGGTTCAATTAGTCCCAAAACTTCCATTTCCCTCAAAATTACTCACGTGAAGTCCCATAAATTGCACAAAATAAGACTCCCAAATCTCGGTAATGTATCATTTAAAAGCTTGTTTCGAATAATTTCTGATGCTACTCTTTCGACACCCGCGAATGTCCAAGTATCTTCCAAGGACTCTTTCAACGCTGGTGAATATCTAGATGTATGCCCTGAGAAAGGTCAGGTGCCCAACAAACAGATGCCTCAAGAAAGGTCGGGTAGTCAACAAATTAGTGTCCTTGAGAAAGGTTAGGCACCGAAAAAACAGATGTCCCAATAGAGGTCGACGCATTCCTGAGAAAGGTCGAGTAATCAACTTGTGTCGATGACAAAGATCGGCACCCAACAAACAAATGTCCCAAGAGGGTCAACGCATCCCGAGAAAGGTCGGATAATCAACCGGTGTTCTCGACAAAGATCAGGCACCCAACAAATAGATGTCTCGAGAAAGGTCGGCGCATTCCCGAGAAAGGTCGGGTAATCAACTGGTGTCCTTGACAAAGATCAGGCACCCAATAGACAAATGTCCCGAGAAAAGTCGGCACATCCCCAGGAAAGGTCGGGTAATTAACAAACTGGTGTCCTTGAGAAAGGTCAGGCACCCAACAAACAGATGTTTCGAGAAATGTCAGCACATCCCCGAGAAAAGTCAAGTAAACAACTTATTGCTCTAACAGGCGACCGAAGAATGGTTCGGGACCTGGAGAAACAATTTCCCGTCAAGGTGACCGAAGAAAGGTTCGATTCTTAGACAAGCAACCTATTGCTCTAACATGCGACTGAAGAATGGTTCAAGTCCTGAAGAACAATTTCCCATCAAGGCGACCGAAGAAAGGTTCGATTCTTAGACAAGCAACCTATTGCTCTAACATGCGACCGAATAATGGTTCGGGTCTGGAAAAGTAATTTCCCATCAAGACGATTGGGAAAAAGGTTCGGGTGTTGAAAGAGCAACTTCCTTACTTCATCAAGTAAGATGATACCTCGATACTAGCCAAACTCGGGTTTGCGCCTCATCTCACTCATTCCTAGTAAGTAACTACATGTATCTTCTTATATGTCTCAGTATGTATAATGTTATACTGCTATCCTTTTTTTTTTTTTTTTTTTTTGCTGCATAGGACACCTAATCCCAAATAAGATATAATTTATTGCATGTGCATGGACAAAATTTAGGTATTAGTTCGTCTTTGAATGCAATCTCTACGAGCTCACCTTTAAAGATGAGCAGTTGTTGACACCTAAATTTTGATTAAGTATTTAGGATTAATTGCTTAAGAAAATTAGGGACCAATTCGGCCCTTAAAAAAATGATTTTCGCATCAATTAGGCTTTAATTTCTATTTTTTGCATCCGTTAAGCTTTATTTTCCTATTTGATTTATTTTTCACTTTTTTGAATAATTTACTCAATAATAATAATAATAATAATAATAATAATAATAATAATAATGATAATAATAATAATAAAAGAAAAAAGAGGCAGCTCGCTGGGGTTAGGCCTTCCCGCCTAGCCCCTTTTTCTTCCTTCCCTCTCCCCACGAGGGCCTAGGACCCAGCCTCTTTAATCCCAAGCCCGGCCCCCCTTTCTTGTTTCTTCTTCTTCCTTCCTCCTTCCTCTTCCGCCTCTACAACTCACGCACAACAATGATGACACGCGTGAGGATGGCCTATGGCGGAGAGAGGAGGAGTAGGCTGGCAACGAATGGGACATGCTTTCAAAGCCAAGCAAGTGGGTAGTTGAGGAGACGTTAGTTTGGCAACACCAAGTTTGGTCGATGTGCCGAAGACCGGCGGCTGAAGCTCCGTCGACCGGCCCCCTCCGCCTATAAATAGGGCATCGGGGGGAAGGCCAATGACAAACGAAGAGGACAAAGTAGTGGGCTTGAAGGATTTCTCCTAATACACATCAAGGGAGACCTCGAGAGCGAGCGAGACCCAAGCCGAAGTAAGTGGGATCGAGTGAGATTTGAGGGTGGAGGAGGACGGAATCGAGGTTTGGGAAGGAGAAATCAGGGCGAGAGAGGGAGATTTGAGTTTGCAAGAGAAATGCTTTGGACTCATCCACGCCACCCGTGCCACTGCGGCGTCACCCGTCGTCGCCACGACGACCGCCCACGAGCCTCACTATCTTGGGCTCGGCGGCCCGACGCTTGCTACCCATCCCGTTGTCGCGTCTTTTGATCTCTTGACGCCATCCCTATGCCGAGCTATTGGTCCCTTGAGCTGTACCGCCATCCCTAACGTAGTCATCCCCGCCACTGCCCGCCTCCATCGGCGTCGCCCCCCGAAACCCTAGCTGCCGCATCCCTTACATCTCATTTCTAGCTGGTTGAGCAGCTTGCTCCTGGCTGCCGCCATGCTACATCTCTAGATGTCATCCCCACTGAGCTGCTGCCCACTGTCGGAGTTCTTGGCTAGTCACTGACTTGCGGTGTTTTCCCCAGCGACTACCGGCGCCGCTTGTCGTAGCCGCCCTCCTCGGCGCCGCAAAGAAGTAGAGAGGAAGGGAGGCGCGAGTCGGGTCAAAGCCGCGTCGGGCGCGAATCACAATTGGGTAGAGTTTTGGACGATTCGGACCGGATATGCTTGGGTCGGGTCTTGGTTGGTTTAAAACTTGGGTGAGCATTTTCTTTGAATTAAAAGTGAGCTCCAGGTTGGGCCCATGGTTCAAGCCCATCCGGGCCAACGCCAATGACTCGAGTCGGTCCCAACTCAAGAATCCAACCTGGGTCGTTTTTTATAATAATAATAATAATAATAATAATAATAATAATAATAATAATAATAATAATAATAATAATAATAATATTTAAATAAAAAATAATACAAATAATTTAAAAAAAATCCAAAAATACTCTATGTTTTCCCAAAAAGTCAGAAAAAGTCAAAAAAATAATTTATACTTTCAAAAAAGATAAAAAAAATCCGAAAAATGCTTTTTATGATAAATAAAATAGAAAATACCAAAAAATATGTTTTTCTCCACAAATATATGGTAAAATCCTTGAAAATAAAAAAAAAAGTCTTAGGGTTTAAACAAGATTAGGTATCGAAAAGGTATTAGTGATTAACTAGTGCAATCGAGTTCCCGATTCTAGTTTCTCTAGTTACGTAGGAGTGAAATATTTCTCCCTATATTTCACTTGGATTTCTAATCAACGCACCCCAAGTTGATTAGTGGTGACTCCTATTTAAAATTAACTTACAGGTTAAAAACTTGGACCATAAGTTGTGAATTGGTGGCCTTGGGAGAGCCTGGGTTAAGCGTAATAGACTTAGCGAGCCATTAGCTTCGTAGGTGCCCACACAATAGGTGTCAACACCTAGTTTTTTCTCAAACATATATTAATCAAAGTCTCAAAAAAAGGAAAGAAAAAAAGAGAAAAAGAAAAGAAAAAAATTCAAAAAATTGTTTTAAAAAAAACATGCGGGAGAGGTCGAGTTGAGAAAAAAGGAGACTCCTAGGGACGCCGAGGGGTAAGCCGAGAAAAAGGAGACTCCCAGGACGCCCTATCGCCGCCCGATGAGCCACCGATTGACACCGACTGCTGCCATCTCCTTTGGAACTTAGGTAGGCATTAGTCGAATACTTGGTGTGCACTCCTGGAACCGAGTTGGCCGGAGCTCATCCCTACTAGTTCGGGCAAGCTCCGGCCATCGCCTGTCCTCCATTGCATTCCCTGGTGTTCCGGCTTGCTTTGTTAACTTTCTGGGTTTGTGCTCAGGCCTTGGCCGAGCCAAAAATCCCTAGCTCCATTAGTGCACATTGTCTGTTTGATGAAATGCTTGACTGAAGCCCGCCCTTGGATTCGTTGTTTAGAGCCTCTACTACCTCTCTCTCTCTCTCTCTCTCTCTCTCTCTCTCTCTCTCTCTCTTCTAGACGTCAATTAGGTCGAGCTCCTCGGAGCTGCGTCGCTGGAGCCGAGGTAGAATGGGGTCGTGAGTCCTCGTACACATCATCGTCGGAGCTCACCCTGAGGCAGTTCTTGCCGCCATCACCAGAACCCTTGACCTCAAAGGTTGAGGGTTGCCCTCGCTCGCCTAGTCGAGGCGGCACAATCGCAGCCCTAGCCGGAGAGGCCGCATGTGCTGCACACCATCGCCATCCTTTGTCGTGATTGAATAGTCACGAAAAAAGGTCACGGGCCAACCCACTCGGCCCTTTTGCTTGGGCCTGCGGAGGGCCATTTTGCAAAAGGGGAGTTGGGCCCAACCCGTAATTGAGTAAAGGCCCAACCAGCCATGGTCAGGCCTAGCCCTAGTTAGCCCGCTCCAAGCGGGTCGGACCCCGATGGGTTTGGTTCGACCCGCCCTAACTGGGTCGGACTTGAGTCTAGTCAAATCGGACCTGACCCGGTTCACCCAAAAAACCAATTAAAAATTTCAAAAATTGGAAAAATGTAGGGTTTGGTTGAGAATTGTCATATCTTGCATTCTTAGTGTAATTAGGCATTTATTTGCTCACACATTTTATGTCGTAGGTTTAATTTACATATTTAATTACGTTTGCGATTGTTTAGTTGCATACGCTAATTTTACTGCAATTAGGAGCTTGGTTGCTAATTGTCACTTTAATGATAACCTATTCCTTTCCTCGAGGGTAGATCGTGACAATAGGGCACCGAAAAAGAGGTCGCGACAGATAGAACAAAGGATATACACTTACTTTTGGTCCTAGTAGACGGCAGTTGCAACTCGGTGGAACAAAGGCGAGGCTAACGGCAGTGACGGTTTAGCCAAGGTGTGCTTGACGGCCAACTTGGACGATTGAAATCTCTTCTATCTTCTACAATTGAAGGTTAAAGAGAAGAATGAATGTTGTTCTTGGCTTTCTATTTTTGTGGCAGCGGCTATTGAGGGAAAGTGAGGGACACTGGTGAAGCTTGGCTAGTGTAGGCGAGGATGGATGGAAAAGATCGTTTAAATTTCCTGGCTCACTCAACCTGCAAGTCTTCAATGCTGTTGAGTGTTATGCTTGGGAGAGCACACCAATGAGATGTAGAGATGGGAGATTGCAGTTGTGCCGTGGGAAATTTTTTTTTTTTTTTCCTTTCCTTGTGTTGCTGCGGCACTTGTAGGTGAGGATATTTGCCGCTTGACCAGTCCTCACTGTTGCCCTCAATGGCGATGCGTCGAGGTGTTGTACATGCAAAGGGGGAATGAGGGAGATGCTGGTCTTTTGTTCCTCTTGCTTCTGGCTGTTGTATCGCGAGAAAGGATTGATGAGCTATTGCCTAATGGGGTTGAGGTAGTGGTGGTTGTCGCAGTGGTAGTCCGATGGCGACGTGGTGTTGAGTTGGCATTGCTGTGAACTGAGGGCATTGTCATTGAGACTTAGACAACCTGATAATCATGAGGATGAAGGGGGTTGCAAGTCCTCACTAAGATACAATTGGTATGGTCCAATGACGAGTTCAACGGCGTGGCGTGGATCAGTAAGCGTTTAGGACACACGATACATCAAACAAAAAATCCGAATGTCACAATATACAAGATTGATGCTTTAAGTGATCTAATCGTAACATTGTATTGAAATACTGTACTGGATAAATGGTTAATGTCTTGTAGAAAACATATCAATTAGATTTTGGCATATCATCGAATTGGTGGCTTGGCAAATAATTCCATGGCCTTTGTTTGATTGGGACATGGTGAGACAGAATGATCAAATTATACCGTCACTAAAGCTAACAGGCTCATTATGTTCTTAAAACATTCACATTGTTTGGGTAAACATGACATATTGCTAGATGTCATTCATGATTTGTAGGTACTAGATATTGACTAGGAAAATTAGTTTTATTGGTGTGCTAATCTATTAGTACAAGTTCTACTATCAACGTAGTAATGAACTTAGGGATGTCACACACCATAACTAATTAGAATGACGTTTCAACAAGAGAGATAATATTGCAAATGTGTTTGCAATTAAGCCAACCATATTGAATCGGGTTAAAAATAAAAGATTTGAAAGGGGCTTCAGACTTTACAAAGATCTGAAGTGGGTTTCATATTTTATAGCCGAATCAAAGATTTGAAGCGGGTTCGATTCAATCATCGAATTAATAATCTCAAGTGAGTTCAAAATTAATAGTCGCACTAATAATTAGATATAAGTTCAGAATCAATGGCATTATTAATGATCTAAAGTGAGTTTAGAATCAATAGCCAAATTAATGATCTGAAATGATTTCAAATTTAACAGTCACATTAATGTTCAAAACGGTTTTAGATTTAAGATTACATTCTTGATCTGAAACGGTTTCAAATTTAACAGTCACATTCATGATTAATAGCGATTTCAAAATCAATGGGTAGTTTAATCACCTGAAATGATTTTAGATTCAAAATACAGATTAATGTTCCGAAACAATTTTAAATGTAACGGTTACAAAGTTAATGTCTAGAATAAAGACTTGTAACGGTTACAAATTAATGCTTGAAGTAATGCTTTGTAACGGTTATAGAATTAATGCCCTTATTAGTGTTTGAAATAGAATCAAGATTTATGTCCCTTAGACGCTACGGCCAAATTAATTTTCTCAAATGGTTTTAAAGTTAATTTAAATGTGATCTGGGACTAGTTATAAAAAGGTGATTGAGAGAGCAAATCATAGGATGATCGACAATCAATAATTAAGAATGTGGATGGTGATCAACCAAGTCATTCACATACGAGAGCAATTGCTAGCACAATTATAGTGATGAGATCTCTCAATTTCTCTTTACTATTCGACGTGAGATTGGTAATATGTTAGAACCTGTGTTACAAGGAGATCAGACATTCGTGGTCTAGATCTAAAGAGCGTTAGAACCATTATTACCAAAAGACATCAGATGTTTGAAGTTAGAATTCCAAGAACGTTAGAATCAATGTTATTAGGAGATACAATGAACATAATCTAAAAAATGTCAAAACCAACACTGCAAGGACATCGGACATTCGTGATCAAAATCTGAAGAACGTCATAACCGAATTTTGGAGTACGATACAAGGGTAATGTGATTTGTCTCTTTATCACTTCTATGTGCTTTTATTAAAATGCACAGACAATCCTTTGGAAATATGTGTATGGGCATAGGATTGTTTGTGCATTTTTACTTCCACTGTGAATTGTTTTGATTCAAATTTACCTATGCACATATTCTTTTTTATTGAAACAAATTGCAATAGAAACATGATCTTGGTGTCGATATGCCGCGCTCACCAGGTCGTTTTCAGTTTTCCTATGCATCGAGGACTCTTTCTGTACACATGAAAAGTATTTTCTTTTTCAGTCTATCTGTGTTTGTTCCAAATTACAGATTCTGTCTTGCAAGAGCTTGTCATGTTCATTGAAACTCATCCTGTTCCGGTGCCCTATGATCATGTACTGGAAACGCAAGAGATTAGTGAGACAAATTCCAGGGAATAGTCTACTGTACAATAGAGTTTTAATTTTTTGAGCAAACAAACGGTTGTCTCTTGTCGAATTCGATCTAAACAAGGGAATGCAGTGGCAATATCTGTTAATGGTCCCTGAAAAAAAGAATATTGAATGAATCTTTTGCTCTATGGAGATGCTGTCGCTGACAGTTTGGCTGAAAGGTTTTTTGAAGATGGTCGAAAATAATTACGAATTCTTCGTGGATCGACAGCTGGTTTCCATATTTTCCACTCCTAATTACTGCTAAGAATATGACAATGCCAGTGCCATAATGAATTTGGACGCGAGGTTGCTATGTGCATTTCAGATTGTCAAGCCATGGGGTTGAGGAGAGAACAACTAAGCAGAGCACATCTGCAATTCATGGAATGAGTAGTGATTCCCATGCTTCCTGTCATTTTCTAATAGGAATGAATGTACAGAGGAGTAATCCTTTGATCCATGATACCTACGTCTTTCAGAAAAAGGTTGAGCTCAAGCTCGTTTCAGGTTTTTGTTGATAGAGATATTTCGTGGGTGATTTAAGTGCTTAAGTATGTCAATTTGGAGTTGAAACTCGCAAGGTGGTGTGAGTTATGCCTTATGCCTTATGCCACTTCATGTACATCCAGAAGAATTGAAAGTGAAACTGGGTAGACAATGGTTTGATTGTGTAATGCCTATCTAGCATGTTACTTCAGCGTTTCAATGATACTCCGGCAATGGATGGAAACATTAGAATAGCAATTGACTTCAAAAGATGAATTGATTGATCAAGCGGCTGGTTTGGATGTAAAGGATTTCGAGTTCGAATGGTAGAGTCTTTCACTCAGATTATGCTGCTTGTGCATCAAATTTCATCCAGGATTGGTTCACTTCGTACTTCGCTATCAACTAATGGCGCGTTTGGTAATCATTATGCTCAGAGAAACAATTTTTGATGAGAGATGATTTTTTTCGATTTTGCTTCTGGGAACAATTTCTAAACAAAAGAACGTGCTTGGTAACTATCTAAAATTTCTATTCCCGGGATAGAAATGCGTTTAGTAAAATTCTTAAATTTTTTGTTTCTTTTAATTTTTAAATACTTTTATTATATTTCTTTTTTTTTTTTTTTTCTTTTTTTTCTTCTTCCTCCTTCTTTGTAGCCAGTTGTTGGCAACCACCATGGCCGGCGACCTGCTAGGCAAGTTCGACGAGCTCGCCTGGCCAAGGCGAGTCTCGGCCTCGCTAGATTTTTAGGCAAGGCCAAGCCTCGCCGTGGTTGTGCGAGGCTCGACCTCACCTTGGCCTGGCTGGACAAGGTCAACCTCACCCGAGATCCAATAAGGCCAAGCTCGCCCAGCCACTGGCGAGGCTTAGCCTCACCGAGCCACAGACAGGCGACGCCAACCTAGAGGTGGCTCGTTGAGGTCGAGCCTCACCAATGGCTAGGCGAGCTCGGCCTCGTTGGATCTAGGCAAGCTCGGCCTTGCCTAGCCTAGCCAAGGCGAGGCTAAGCCTCGCCCGCCATCGGTGAGGCTCGAGTCGACGAGCCACGCCGTGGCTCGGCGTCGCCGGGCTGGTGACGCTTTGGTGAGGTCGCTGACCCTCGTCTGGCTGGTTGTCGGCCATAGTTGAGGCTAGTGACGGACCAAAGGGAAGAAGAAGAAAGATGAAGAGAAGAATAGAAAAAAAAAATAGAAGAAAAGAAAAAAATATGAATTGATTCTAGAAATTGTTCCCGAATAAGAAGCTACTTTTTTCCTACTTCTTGATTCTGTTCCAAATCTGTTCCTAGAACAAAAATTTTACTAAACAGATTTATGTTCTTTTTTGTTCCATGGAACAAAAGAACAGAATCAGATACTATTTGGAGTAAAAATAAATAGGCCCTAACTTTCTATCTAACCTATCATTGTCATGTGTCTACCATGTTTGGACTTTGGAAAAAATAAACTTTTTAATTGTGCTAATTTAGTTATAAACCTTTTGACAATTTATCAATTTAATCATTTTGATCTATTTTGGTTATAAATCGTTGACATTGATGCCATACAACTTAGGTGGCAAGTTTAGTATTGACGTAAATGATTTTTGGAAATCTTTTAATTTTTAAAAATATTTTCTCTCTCTTTTTTTTTTTCCTTTCCCCCCCCCCCTTTTTTTTTGTTAGTGACTGTTATTAGTAATGGTTAGCAACGGCCAACTAGCAAAGAAAACAAAAGAACGAAAAAATAGAGAGGAAATTTTATAAATTCCAAAAATCATGATGCACCTTTAATGCCACGGTCGACTAGTGTCTACATCAACAATTTCCGATTAAAATTGATTGGAATGGTTAAATTGACAAATTCTTAAAAGATTTAAAATTAAATTGAGATAGTTGAAAAGTTCAGGATTTTTGGACAATTATCTCTTCCGATCAAAGTGCATTAATCATAAAAGATCAAAAGTTTAATACAATGGGCGACTTAAATCAAAATTCCATATCAAGATTGCAAATTTCACTTAAGTTCAGTGACCATTTGTAAAGATTAAAAGAATTTTATCAGTCAAATAATAGATATGACGCAATATATCTGATCTCACTGATTTCGAAGTAGCACGTACGTTATCATGACAAGGAACAAGTCATATACGGTAAAGTGGAGCTCTGGAAATGTCATAGCTCAAGACTACAAAAAAATGAAAATCTTATGGAAGTTGTAAAGAAAATAAAAAAAATAAGCCTGACAAGGAACAAGTCAGACACAATTGGAAATGACAGAGGATCTGATGAATCTAAATTGAATATTGAGATCAGCAAAGATCATTGGAAATATCGTCACGCAATTATCATGTGATTGATTTGGGCATTGATAAGTTTAGCGAGAAAATTACTTAAAAGTCTTAAACATCAGTGATTTTGTATCTCTATTACTTACCAAGGCCTCTCTTCATAGATGAGAGGCGAACCGGTTTATGGAGTCGCTGATGCTAATACCTCGCCTTTTAACTCATATGGGTCAAGTCACTCTGCCAATGATATGACGGACGGGAGTACAAGGAGGCGGCATCGCGAGTAATCCATCGACAGATTTTTCAGCCAATTGAAACTGAGCCATATCTCTTCAATCGTATGTAGGGTAAAAGATTTACTCACGAAGTATCCAATAGACTGCATTATTTTCATCAATGCAGATAATACTTTAACGACATGGAAAAACGGATCGAAGAAAGCGCTTTAGAAAGAGACATCCAGGATCGACAAAACATATTAAGGGATATTACAGTCTACCATGCAAACTATCGGAGGAAACAAAGAAAAGTGCTGCGTTATATATAGGTCTTAAACTCAAATCAGATGCAGAGAAAAGAAAGAGTGAGAGTTGGTAAGAAAGGAAAAGAATAAACGTTGCTATGGCTTTTGCTCCTCGTTTTGCACTCCCTATCCTCGCTCTCCTTTTCGTGTTCACTTTTGTCCGAGGCGATCCAGACGTTAACATAATATACAAGACTTGCAACGGCAATGTTTATGGAAGTAGTGATCCGTACGCAAACAGCGTAACTTATGTCCTCGAGGATATGACGACTGAGACGGCAAACCAGCCCGGCTATGATTACTAAACCAATTCTCCTTATGGTCAAGCAACGGCTTATGGCCATGCTATTGCAATAGAGCGCTTTCATCTACCGATTGCACTACTTGCTTGAGATTTGCGAAGAAATGCATACTCAACGAATGCCCTATGAGCATTGGGGTTCAGATGCAGCTTGAAGACTGTAGGATGAGATATGAAAATTTCCAGTTTTCGGATTAAAGAAGAGGTCTCGCACACTTCCGTCTAGTATTTCCCTTTACCTGTTCTTTTTTTTTTTCTCCTTTTTTAACATAAAAAAGAGCAACGACTATCTCATACTTGGAGAGAGTGAAAGCTTGTTTCTAAATAAAAAGCATATGACATTTGTTTTGCGTGGTTCAAGTATCAAAAGGGCGTGTGATGGCTCTTGTACCCGGCTCTGTTCAACTAAATGAAGTACATCATCATCTATTTTGTTCTCCGTTGATAATTGTTCCATGTACACCATATTGACAATTGCAACACTATAAACTTTTCTTCCCTCATACATCTTTGTCCTGCGAGCAGCGAAAGTTTTGAAAAATCAAGAGAAGGTCCCCATCCTGTTTATCATTATGGTAGGTGTTATGTGACATCCTGAAATTTTTATTTCTATTTTTAATATAATAAATTAGGTTTTTTCATTGACGCGCCTATAATGCTATTCTCTAAAATGATCACTCCTGAGATAACTAAACTATCTGGGGAAATCAGATAGTTTAGTTATCTCGACCGTGCTCATCTGCAGAGATCATTACAGCACAATAAAGATCAATTAGAAATCAGAGATAGGTTGGTTCGACTGAGATGTGTGGTTAAACATGGGTGAATCCACCAAATTTAAAAATTATCATCGATCGGCACTAAACTAATTTTTCTGTTGTTTTGGTACCCCGTGTTTGAAACCTTGAGATTTTTACGACAACCGAGAGTCGCCAATGTGTCGAAGATGTTTATTGTGGCTCGAAGAAAATCGACCATGGGTCATTTGCACTAAAAATTTCTGAAAACTACCCAGTAACGTAGGTCACGATAAAATCGCACCATATTAAAATTAACCGCGAATTTGAATCCAATTTTAGAAATTGAAAATTTTGTCATGCCACGAGTCATTTTAGGAACGTCAACTCATCATTCAAAGATTTTTCTGTAAACCGAGGTTTTGGCGAAAAAAAAGTCGATATAGGGCCGTTTTTAGACCGGAAAACTCTAAGGACCATTTTTTATCGCGAAATTGGGATACAAGTTGGTTCTAATGGTAAGGAAAATATCAATTTGATCAAGAACTCGGCGGTTGAATTTTTAGAAGCCGAATTGAGTGAATTCAAGTGAGGATTTAATCCAATTTGAGGGGAAAACCTTCAAAATTCGTAGCCCCCCATGCCTCATACATTTGGACCATCTCAATGGCTTCCTAAGGAAGTCTTGTGGCTGGAAAAATAGCTGAGTAAGCCAGCTAGTAAATGGGACCAAGCCAAGGGGGACAAAGAGATAGAGATGAGACCAAGGTGGCCCCCTCCAAACAAGCCAGTTCCCCCTCCTTCTCCTTCTTCCTCACCGTCGACCCCTCCTCCTTTCAGAGTTGAAAGACTTCAAAAATTGCAAATGAGAGCAGCCAGCAACCGTCCAACCAAGCCCCTTGCCTGTCCGAGCCGCTGTTGCCATCCAATGCCACTGTGAGCTTTGCCTGCGAGCCGTGTGTTCCCCACGTGTCGTCCTGCCGGTCTCACGGCTCCAGCTGCTTGTTCCACTCCTGCTCGCAGCTATCCGAAGTCACCAGGCCGCCGTACGTCACCGCCGTGGTTGCCGGAGCTGCCATTTGCCTGCACGCCTGTCCAAGCTGCTGCACTCCCCGCTGTCCATCCTAGCTGCTTTAAGACAACTGAGCAGCCTTGTTCGGCCCAAGACCAGAACTGAAATTTCTGGGTTTACTAGGCACTATTTGGCCCGTTTTGGTGCCCTTCCAGACCTTGTAGAGCAGCCCCGCTTCAGAGTTTATGGCCCGTCTCCATATCCCCGTTGAAGTGAGCCCGTTGGATCGTTAATCAAGTGAGTTTACTCACTAATCCATGCTTAT
The DNA here is from genome assembly GCA_016097595.1 of Eucalyptus pumila. Lineage (NCBI taxonomy): Eukaryota > Viridiplantae > Streptophyta > Magnoliopsida > Myrtales > Myrtaceae > Eucalyptus > Eucalyptus pumila. The sequence continues at coordinate 9,837,419 of CM027846.1, forward strand.
GAAGTTAATTATGCTTAAGGTTGATTAGTTTAGATTAAGTATGGTTTAGGTGGTTAGTTAGAATGGATTAGTAATTTAATCGTTCGATTTTGCATGTTAGGTAGTTAGAATAGTGCAATTAGTGAGTAGATAAGCTGTAGTATTTATTTAAACAAGTTCAGAATTTTTCCGATTCCATTTCGGTATTTAATTAGACTTTTCCGGCCTAAGTGTGCATTTTTGCTATATATTGGTATTTAATAATTAATTTTCGAAATTATTTAATTAATTATTATTTTCCGGAAATTAGACTGGAATAGCCGGTTATCGAAATTTTATGCTGATTATAGTGGTGTGATCTGTTTATTTAATTGAGTGCTGAATTGTGCAAATTGAGTATGATTTGCAATTTTGGGTATTTATCCCGAAATTTAATAATTTCGGTATTTAGTTAGAAAATACCGGGGCATCGGTTTTTAACGCCAAAAATGTTTTTAGGCACTATAATAAATAGTGAGATTTTCAGGTGGGAGAAAATTGTATTTTGGCTAAAGCCGACCGTGTACCTACACACAATTATTTTTATCGAGTATGATAAAAATTGTGAAATGGTTAGATTATTAGGATAATATACTATATTAGCCTATGGGCTTTAATATGTCAGCTTAATGTGAGCAATATATCGGTATACTATATTAGCCTACAAGCTTTCATATATTAGCTTCGGTGAGTAGTATACCTTAGTAGATTTTTGTGAGCATTTTGCGTATACTATATTAGTTTATAGGCCTTGATATATCAGCTTAGGTTGAGCAGTATACTCTATTATCAGTTTTGGGTGAGTAGTTCTTGATATGACCGAACTTGATAGATAGTATTGAAATGGTTGACCAATAGATGGTCTTGATGACATGGAATCGACTAAGTTGATTGATTAATGATTCGATTTGATTTGGCGCTTTGAGGTGTTGAAATGATTCGTTGAATTTATAAATTATATCGACTTGCAAGAAGGAATGGAGGCAAAGGTAAGTCCTCTGACTCATATTTGTGCTTAAGTGACCCTTGGGCGTATTTTCTTCCTAGTTGAGTCTTAAGGGGTGAACTCGTTGAGACGTCGTCTCACCCCGTTATGGGATAACAATTTAAGGTCCCTAGATGGCAGCTCCCTTCAAGCATTTTGGACAGCCAAAGAAGGTTACAGAGCATAAGTGTTTCATCCCACTTCATGGAGACCTAAGGGGATGGGTATATGAGTTGATGAAGTCCGTGGTCTGGGTCGATGTGGGTCTACCCAAAAATGTGCCCTCTTGATATAGATCATGGTATCGCCAGGAGCGGAATGGACAAAGAGAGGGGCCCATACCGGAGTTCGAGTTTTTATGTGTTGGAGATTGCTTTTGTAAAGGGTACGACAGATCCGCTAGGCGGTTCTGTGGTGGACCCGAACCTGTCGGATCCAGAGTCTCTGTTGTATTCTGAGGAGGACTCGACTGCTTGAGAAGCTGTAGCACAAAACCCCCCCTGTTTTGTAGACATTGTAAATAGATCGGCTAGTATTGTATATGACATAGTCGATATGTATATATAAGTGGTGTGGTTTTCAAAAAGAAAAATTTGTGACCCTACTTTTCTATCCCATCTTGTTGTTGTCTGGGGATCAATTATTTGTTTCCATATGTGCATTAAAATGAATGGGTTGGCGATGCGTCCTGGGACGTCGCTATTTGATCGACCAATGAGGGATGGGCATGCGCTTGGAGGATTGGGGCGTGACATGTCAAGTGGAAAGTATGCAATTGAGACAGGTCAAATTGCATTTGCCTTGTTTTCATTCTGTATACAAACAGCTAGAAGCTTTTAAGATTGTTTATGCATTGGTACAATGGAAGAACAAAAAGATATCAAATTGCGTTTTTTTCATTCTATATACAAACAGCTAGAAGCTTTTAAGATTGTTTATGCATTGGTACCATGGAAGAAAGGTTGATATGCTAATTGTTGGAGAAAACCTATTAAGCACAACTGCTATAAATAATTAGGACTAGGGCCTCAAAGTACAAAGTAGGGTTGAGAAAAAAATTAAGGTACATCACGTTATGGATACTCCTTCAAGAGTTGCAATTATGCTAATGTTGTCAAAGGTGCCCCGCGCACTGGTATAGTTAATTGGGCTTGCAATATCGGCTCCTATTCGAGCGACGATCCTTATGCAAACAGCATGGCTTACATTCTCAAGGACATGGTGACTGTGACACCTAGTGACGCGGACTACGACTACTCTACCACATCTCCTTATACTGCGGCAGCCGCCTATGGTCATGCAACTTGTAGCCAAGCAGTTTCTTATAGCGATTGTGGCATATGCATGGGCTCCATTAAATCCCAAATACTGGCGATATGTCCGAACAGTCTTGGCCTTCAAGCAAAGCTTGAACATTGTAGAATTAGGTATGAAAACTACTCATTCAACGGTTTAGTAGTTTGGCGCCGAACATAGAGAACCTTGTTCGAATGGTAAAAACCCCGGGACATGTGTTGCTTTAGTTTGTTGAAGAATAAGTTCTTTAGTCACGTACCCTGATTTCTATTGTGCGTGGTTGTTTCTACCATACATGTTGTTATGTTTATTGTGGGAAATGATATCGTGTGTTTCTTATACTTTCTTTGTTATTTTAAAGTTTTCATATTGGTTTTTTATTATTATTATATGATGAGAAGACCTAAGCAAGTAGCTAAAAGCTAACGACTATTATGAAAAATCAAATTTGCATTGTGCATCTAAGCTACACCCACATCATTGAGCTTGTTCCTATGATACTTAAGAGAGTCTTCAAAAGACGGCAGTTGGAGACACGCAAATAAGAGGACGTGCAAGACAGTGCAAAACCAGAAGCCTAAATCAATAGAAGGAAACGCTACCTAATGGTTAAAAGAAATGGCCAAGACCTTGCTAAAACCGCTTTTGAATTAACCATATATGTTGAACTCTAGGCACAACTCCTTGATGAAATTCAGAAAGAAACAACCATGACTTTGCCCCCAATTTTTGCATAAGGATCACTACCCGAAATAATTAAGGAGGTCGAGAACACATTTACAGCATACAAGATAGACGCCACGCGAGGATTCAGTCATTTCACTGCCAAGAAAATATCTCAAGGAAGCCAAATCAGCCAAGTAGAAACTATGTTAAATCAGTTACTGATCATACGATGTAAAAGTATTCAATATAAACCAAAATAAGTACAGAGGATGAGCTTATGCATGAAACACAAAATGGACTTATCCGCATAAGATTGAAGCAAACCAGCATCTACAAACGCAGTAGGAGATACTTAAGAAACCAACTTTCTTTGAAGATTTTATGAGTCATCATAGAAGTGGCCTTGCTTCAGTTGCTAAGCCCATGAGCCTGTTTTTTTAAATCAGGAAATGGACAAAAGAGACAGCCAAGGAGTTGATCCTCTTGCGATATACGCACGACTTCAAATTATTTTTTCTGACTTCGATTGATCATGTCTCCCACGGTATACAATCGTGAACTTAGCCCAAAGACTGATCTCCAAAATGCTTGCGCAATACTACGATTGGGTCAGCAAACAAAGAGTAGAGGGCATGACGAGAGGCAGATGGTCCAGGCAAGTCCCCCTGTTGTAAGTGAGAAACTTAAAAAACAAACGGAAAAATGTGTTCCTGAGTGAGTAATTAGAACAGATAAAAATGCCAAGGAATGTACGTCCATTGAGAGCCAACCCTATTGATCGGCAAAGTAATTCAATTGCTGCAGTGGAAAACACAATGGAATTTACATCATCTGGGCCTGACTGCGATGAAGCTGATTGTTATTCTCAAGACGTCTAGCATTGGGAATGTTTGTCACTGGTGCTCATGTTCACCCATCATCAGAAGCTTTTCAGAAAATCCCTCGCAGTGCAAAGGAGAAGATACTTCAAGCAGCTTTCATATGCTTGCAGCCATGTTCCTTAGTCAGCAAGCCGTCCCTCAAACTTCGCTGTTATTTGCATGTAAGAAGCAGAGCATATAAACCAAATATGTAATCGACCTGTAGTGATAATCTGAGAACAACGCTCAACCCAAACATTCTCCACTACCGATTCAAATACCATCCACTTCAAGGTATGCATCTTCTTCAAAGTATCTATGGTAAATAGGACATTGAAAGGATCAGAAAACTAGGATCTCTCTCTGTCTCAAAGCACATACACAATAGGCTAATCAGGATTTATGACATAATATACTTTATGACATAGCAAAGTTATCGCCATTAACATCTTTTAGATACAATATCATCCTCAGACTGCTTGATCATTTGTATGACTTTAACCTGTTTGAAAAACATTAGGCACCAGAAGCACTAACAGATGAGTATACATACCAGTTAAATACACAGACTTCGTACCGAACCTAGATATAAGAGGATCAAAATCCACCTTCCACCCCTCCAAACATTTGCTGTCTTGGCAGGTTCGATATATTGAACTGTCTCCCAGATTTAAAACAACTTCATTAATGGGACATGAGACTCAGTGAGATGATGCTTGGAAGAAAACTTGGCAGTAATCTGATTTACTCTGCATCACATTTCAGATGAAAAAGTGGACAGATCTCAGAGACAATGGAGAGTTCTACTAGAAAAGGAAGTTCCATCTGTCACAAGATATTTGACCCACAACTCCATCGTCGCTACATTTGCAGAAAAACCCCTTTCAACCATTTCACCGACAAGTTGTGCGGCTCTAGTATTTTTGTTATTTCTTAGTAGTCCTTGGATTATTGTGTTATAATTGACCCCATTTGGAAAGCATCCATTTCCTTCCATCTCCTTTAGGAGCTGATATGCTTCCTCCGTACATCCACCTTTGCACAACCCATGCATGAGAATGTTATATGTCCACACGTTAGGTCGCAAGCCTCGATCATGCAAACAATCAAACAGCCCCTTAGCATCGTTGAGCTTTCCAACATTACACATGCCATTTATTAGGATACTGTAAGTCACGATGTTTGGGACAAATTTGGATTCTTCCATCTTTCGAAGCAATATCAAGGCCTTGTCAATCTGCTGCATTTTGCATAAGCCATCAAGGAAGGCATTCAAGGTATAATGATTTGGAGAGAGATCGCGAGACTGCATCTCGTTAATTAGCTGCGCTGCGGCTTCAAGGTTCCCAACCTGGCAAAATCCGTTTACGAGAGTGCTGTACGTGATGATGTCAGGATTCAGGCCCCTTTCAAGCATTTCTTGGAAAAGCATCTTTGATTTGTCAACTCTTTTCGCTTTGCAGTACCCATTAATCAACGTGTTATAACAAACAACATTAGGTGAGCAGCCTCTTTCAACTATCAAATTAAGAACTGCCAGAGCATCATCCGTCCTATTTTGCAAACAATAACCATTCATCAATGTATTATAAGTGACGCTATTAGGCATTTTACCTAATTGAACCATCCGGTTGATTATGGCCTCTGCCTCTACAAGCATTCCCTCTTTACAATGTGCATCCACCAGAATATTGAAGGTCTGAACATTCGGAATGACTCTGCTTTGTACCATATGACTCAGCAGTCTTTGGGCCTCTTTCAATTGGCCAGAATTGCACACTCCTTGAATGACAGAGGTATAAGTAACGACATCCGGTTCAATTCCTGCCTCCATCATCTTCTCCATCAAGACCGTAGCATCTTTCCATTGGCCTAGCTTGCACAAGTAATGAACCAAGGCGCTATAGGTGAATATGTTGGGTTGGATGCCTCCGCTTGTCATCTCTTTCAACAATATGAGAGCATCTTCCATCTGGCCTACATTGCACAGACTGTGGATCAAGGAGTTATAAGTAACAACATTTGGTTTGATATCTTTCTTACTCATGCTTTCGTGGAGTCTCAAGGCCTCTGTGATCAATCCCTCCTTGCAAAGACTATCAATTACTATGTTGTACGTGAAGGAATTGATCCTGCAGCTTCTCTCTTCCCAGTCCCTCAGCAATTCGATTGCCAATCCAGTGTTACCTGCCCTGCATAACCCCTTGGCAATTATCGCATACGTGGTCTCACTAGGTTCGGGGCCATTTCGTCCCATATCATCGAGGAACCTCAAGGCTTGATCAGTTTTGCCCTGAATAAAGAGACCATCAATCAGGGTGCTCGACGTCACCACAGTGATGGGAAACCCAAGCTTGAAGATTCTGCCCAGAATAGACAAACCCAAATCAACCCGCCTTAACCGGCAGAAGCAATTCATCCAAATAGTGAGCAACACAACATCATCCTCGACCCCCAAAGAAGGCAGCCGCTCAATCAAGCGGATGGCAGTCGAGTAGTGCTTCATCCTCACTATAGCACCCAACAGTAGATTGAAATCCCTGGAGGAAGGCAAGGGGCTCGCCTTTATCAATTTACCGAAGCAACACAGGGCATCACCGACACTCGTAAACCCACCACCACCACCACCACCAGCTCTGCGATTTGTCCTCACGTAACTCAAGACATGGTTGGGGTCGTCTAAATTAGGGTAAGGGGTCGAGGAAAACCTCCGACGACGGCGAGACGAGAAAGGGAGATGAGAAGGATGAGGGAGATGGAGGATGGAATGGGATGACGACTCACTGGAGAACGCAGCTGGAGCACGAAGAAGGAGGAAGATGGAAGAAGCAGGGCAGAAATTCGTTGGCTTCATCGGTTGATGATGAACTGAAAAACTTCAGCTTATGGCTCTCTCTCTCTCTCTCTCCGTCTCTCTCTTTCCAGCTTTTATACTCAGGCTTGGCTCTGCCGTTTCTTGGTTGTAATATCGAACATGATTTCAAATAATTTCGCATCATCATTTACTGACAATACAAATATTTCTTTTATTGATTTTTTTTTAAAGTGATACAATTAATCATTTTCACCATAAAATCAGATTTTCATTTTTCATTAGTAGTGGCTCATGCGCACAACTTTACTTCTCTTGCAAGTAGTCGAGATTTGCCGGATCATTGGATGGACTGATAAATAGTATGATAACTTGATGATGAGCATCTAATAATATATTTCAATCAGCTTAACTTGTATTTGTGATTGCATATGTTTATATGGATGAATAAATTATAGCATGTAACATAGAATTTAACTCATTCCATGTCCCAATCCAACAATTGAAGTTCGATTTGACAAATATTTCTAACTCAATCATTCCTAATTCCACTACAAGGCCTTGAGCATTATGCGCAATCCTTCTAAGAAATATAATTGTCCAAGGACCTAAACAATAACACCAAAGACGATTTATGAGCTAGAGAGAGAGCAATGACGGGCTATGGCATTAAAATTTGCCACACAATCACAAGAAAATAAATTAAAAGCAAGAAAGAGAAATTGAAATGCAAAATTTATCTTAGATCGCTCTTAAACTAGGAGTACATTCAACAAATAACTCTACTATAATTAGCACATTGCATCTCTATGTTACAACTTTCAATTACAAGAGAAAGAAATTATATATGCCCGGTAACTTTTCATGGGCTCAAATTATAATAACCTCCAAACTCCTCTATGCCTTCCTATTAATTAGGAGTATGAATCACATCCCCAATATATCATATAATATGGAAATTGTGGTTAGAGAAGCAAAAGTGGCAAAAAATAGGGATGGATTTGAGTGGGGCACAAAGCGGGAGAGAAGCAATTGTGGATTTATCTTATATCATCATTTACCGACAATACAAATATTTTTTTATCAATTTTTTTTTTATAAATGATACAAATGACCATTTTCACGAGCTAAATAGAGAGAAAGAACATGAGTAGTAACGAGCTATGGTGTAAGGATTTGACGCACAATTACAAAAGAAGAAGAAGAAGAACAAGAATAAGAACAAAAGCGAGAAAAATAAATTGAAACACAAGATTTATCTTAATTGCCGGTCAAGGGGTTGCGCACGCCGGCAACTGCTACTTGGGGGTCACTTGAGTTCACATGACTGCGAAGCCATTCAGCAGCCAGATCAGATTGCAGGCCGCCGATGGCTAAACTTTAAAAAAAAATGGAAAAACTTTTTTCTAACAAAAATTTATTAAAAGTCCTTTATAAATGTAATTTTTATCGAACAATATTTAAACCAAAGTTGTTTTTCAATGTATTTTAAAATTATAATTCACCAAACACTATTTACATTTTGGAAAACCCCTTAGACCCAAAAATGTTTACATTTTCCCAAGAACATTTTCTCAAAACTGAACCAAAGGGGACCTATATACCCAATAGCTATTCATAGGCTTGAACCCATATTATTAATAAAATACAAGCTCAAACCATAAAAACTCCCGAATTGAGATTATGAATCACGTCCCAATATGTAGTATATCACGGAGATTGTTGTTGGAGAGGCAAAATTGGCAAAAAATAGGGATGGATTTCAGTGGGGCAAAGAGCAGGAGAGAAGCAGTGGTGGACGGCAACAAAAACTCCAGTGGTGGACGGCAATGGTCGGGCTAGTCATTGGTGGTTGCGATTGGCGAGAGAGGCAAACAAGAATTAGAGGGCGAGAGAGGTATCAAATGTGAGTGAATCGAGGGCAACGAGCTTAACCAAAATGAAAAACAAAATGAGTTCACTTTCATTAAGAAACTCTAATTGGTAGTGCCTTAATCATTTATCTCAAAGCTTTAGTCTTTTGAAAAAATATCCCAAATTAATACCTCATGATATATTTATCAAAACTAATTTCACCTCACTAAACATCCCAAATTGATAGCCCTCACCCAAATATATGCTCAGTTAAATGCATACACGTCAACATACATGAATTTTCCACATCAGATCAATCATTTTTCACCTCTCATTCGTCTTATAGTCATCCGCCATTTGTGTTGATAAGTATGCATTAAAGTAGATTTTGGTTTGGAATACCAATTTGGTTTTTTTTTTTAGTTTGTGAGATGAAATTAATTTGCTATAAATGTGTCACGTGTTTACTAATTTGAGATTTTTTAGTTGTATTAACCCAAATTTTTTTTTTAAAAGCCAAAATATCTTGTTAGACGCTTTTTCTTATACGACCCTTAGAATGGGCTTTTCTCAAATTCTCCAAGAAGTGAGCTATACCCTATGCTCATCACCGATGCTAAAATAGCCGTTCAACGAGCACGCGACAGTCAGATGGCCATATCCACCATCGGTTAGGGTTCAATTCATCCCAAAACTTCCATTTCCCTCAAAATTACTCACGTGAAGTCCCATAAATTGCACAAAATAAGCCCCCCAAATCCCGGTAATGTATCATTTAAAAGCTTGTTTCGAATAATTTCTGATGGTATAAATTTTGTTCCACACACAGTGCACCCAAAATCAACCAAACTTTTTCAATTTGATGAACAGCATATTGGCTAAAATTGATACGAAAATTGAATGAAAAAGAAGATCACATTCGGAAGGCAACATATCTGCACTCATTAGGTCTCATGATATTTCACTAAACGATACTATGCTGCCCAAATTATCAAATACAATACGATGAATAGAAAAACAATCAATGCTTTAATATAGATGCGGCATATTGTTCTTCGAAAAGGAAAAAAAAAATGTCTTCTTCCTCTCTTGCTATTTTCTCAAGTTGAATAATAACGTTTCATATGCACATACAAGATAATTATCTTTTATCCAACCAATTTCCTTTTTTGAAGCCATGATAGCTTGTTTTGAGGAGAGTGGTGCTTATACAAAGGGTGAGCAGTTCCAGATTTTTTACAAGTTCCACCTAAAACATAGAACCTATTTGCTAAAATAGGTTCATTATTTTTTGGAAGCTAAAACCTATCCCGCATACCTTAAAACCTAGAATCTACCTTGTAATATGTTCCAAGGTCGGTTCCAAGTTCTACCCAAGTTCCACTCATATTATTAATTGAATGATTACAGTGAATTATCATTTTTAATGACAACTGCTTACTGTTATAATCAACTGATTACAACTTATATTTAGATACATGAATAATATAAAATATTAACAAAGTAAAAGAATCTCAGTCATAAAATGAAAACTCAGACTAGTGGTTCAATAAACACTATGGAATACTGTAGAATCATGCGAAGACATTAACAAACAAAAATACAAAAAATTGTTCTAGCTTCCACCTACCTAGAAACTAGAACCTACCATCAAAATAAATTCCTTAATTTTTTAAACTTGAAACCTATCCTATATACCTTAAAACTTAGAACTAGACAAGTTCTTACTTATCTGATTATTTGGTTCCAGGATCTACCTTGGAGCTATGCTCACCCCTACTTATACACACTACATATTCTCTTAGAAAGAACTTTAAAGAACATGGGTCAGGTTTATTGAGTCCATCCATTTTGGGTAGACTTGACCTAATATCCAATAGGCCCGAATTTGAAAACACTATTGCATAGAGCAAAAGGTACCACAACGGTGATTAGTAGCGATGGTACTTGTGAGCTGTTTCCATTAGCAAGATACAACACTAAAGAAGGGAACATAGGACCACTCGATAGATTTCCTACAACACAACATCCCATAATAGGATCATGGCATAATTAGGACATTAGAGGCTAGTTCCACATTCTCTGGCACATGCGCAAGGGATTGCAGATTCCATGATGCACTTCCAATCATTTATATGAACAGCAAAGAGGAAAGGCCTAACTAACATTCTCAAATCATATTTCTTTCTAAATATCTGTCATAAGAGCTAGAAACGCGGTATCAGCCATTGAGGTGCAAATTACCACCAATTCACAAGACCACATAAAACAAGATGCTGTTTAGGTACCCACAAGAGGGCTTAGCTTAAAAACCTGTCTCTAAAACGCTTGCATGCTATTATGATTGTGTAAGCAAACAAAGAGTTGAGGGCGTAACGAGAGGCAGACTGTCCAAGCATATTCGCCCGCTGTAAGTGAGACTTAAAAAAAAAAAAAAAAGTGTTCTAGAGTCAATTTGGCCTTGTTTAGTAACGCTCCAAACAATGTCTAATTTTATTTTATTTTTATTCTCCGAAACAGGGGAAAAAAGAAATTCATTTGGTAATTTTTTTGTTTTTGGGAACAAAAATCCATATTTTTGTTCCTCTATCTAGCTTTCATTAGATAAGGTTTCTTCTACTCCTTTTGGTTCTATCTCAGAAATACGAGTTAGAGCACTTAAGTCTCCTTTTACTTTGGATGTGGTACGAATCATTTCTTCTATGTTGCCAATAATAAGATTTTTAGGATGGCTTGATTTGTGCTTCCAGTTATTGTTGAATTTGTCATTGCCTACAAGGATTTGTTGAACATCTATTTTCTTTGATTCTTCTATCTTTTCTTCTGCCTAACTTTGATCACCAGAAGACTGAGGTTCCTTGACGGGATCAAACTTTGTTAAGTCTCGAGACTAGCTCAAGCTCTTCAAGTTTAGTCTTGTCTTGTTGTTATGGACATTTTCTTGAAATCTAACATTCATTTATTCTTCAACAATCTGTGTATTCTTGTTGAAGACCCTGTAAGCTTTGCTTGAAGTAGAATAGCCAGGAAATATTCCTTCATCCGATCTTTTTTCAAATTTCTCAGGCTGATCATTTACATTCTTCAAGATAAAGCACTTGCAACTAAACACATGAAAATAAGAAATATTTGACATTTTCCCTTTGTAAACTTTATAGGAAGTTCTCTTTAGGATGAGTCTTAGAAATACTCTATTAATTATATAACAAATGGTGGAAACTGCTTCTGTGCAAAAATGAGAAGAGACTCTACTTTCAATTAGTAGAGTTTTGGCCATCTCCAATAAAGACCTATTTTTCCTTTCTACAACTTCATTTTGTTCTAGAGTATAAGGAGAGGAGAAAACATGTTGTAGAACATTCTCATCACAAAAATTTACAAAGTCTTGATTTTCAAATTATCCATTATGATCAATCTTAATACAAATGGCATAACCTTTCTTATTCTGAATCTTCTTAGCAAACTTTGAAAAATATGAGAAAGTTTCTGTTTTATTTTCCAAGAAGAAAACCCATGTAAATCTTGAATAAATATCTATAACTATTAAACAATACTTCTTGCCACTGATACTTTGAATTCTAGTTGATCCAAAAAGATCCATGTGAAGAAGCTGCATGACGCGATTAGTTGAGACTTGATTTATAGGCTTGAATGAGCTTATGACCTGTTTTCCCAAGATACATGGAGTACACAACTCAGACTTCTGGTACATCATTCTAGGAAGATCATGGACCAGCTTTTTAGACAATAGTTTAGCAATTTGTTTCATATTAACATGTCTAAGTTTATGGTGCAAAAGATTTGCTTCATCTTGAATTGAGATAAGACATCGAGAGCTCTTTGGACTTACGTCTAGAAGATAAATATTACCATGTCTTCGTCCAGTGAAGGTTTGAGAGAAGTCTTGACTAACTTCAGAACAAACATCTTCTTGGAAATTGATTTTGAATCCTATATCACATAACTAGCTTATGCTCAGAAGGTTATAGTTCAAAATTTTCACCAGGAAAACATTATTTATGATCAAACTTCCAATCCTCACTATTCCATGTCCAATAATTTTTCATTTGTTGTTTCCACCATATGTAACATTTCCTCCTCTTTGTTTTTCTAGCTTTATGAAACTGCTTGAATTTCCAGTCATATGTTTACAATAGCAACTATCCAAATACCATTTACTTTTATTCTTAAAAATAACCTACAGTAAAAAAAAAAAAAAACTCTCAAACTTTCTTCAGTACCCAAATTTTCTAGGGTCCTTACAGGTTAGTTTTAAAAATAGTCTTTGCCTAATCTTTCTTAACAGGTCTCCAAACTTTAGGACATTCATTATCAAAATATTGTGAGTTATCACACTTAGAACATTTAAGAGCACTTCAACCAACGGGTTTTACAAAAAAAAAAAAAAAATTGAAAATGATTTTTGTAAACAGATTTTGGAGGTCTTTGTCTAAGTCTCTCATTGACTTTAGGAAAGTCGATCAAAAGAGTACTTTCTTTACTCAGACTCAAACTAGATTTGTTATAATCGAGTATTTGAGCTAAAAGAATTTTCTCTAAAGTTTGTGATCCTTTGTAGAACTTTGTAGAAATATTTGAAATCTTCTTTTTCAAACATTCATTTTCTTTTGAAAGAAAATCAGTATTTTCTTTCAAATCATTAAAATTATTTTTCAAATTTTCAAATTTTTCTCTCCAAGAATTATCATATTGCCTGAGTTTTTGAATCTTCCTTTTTTAATTCGAGATCCTTTTAAGGAAAGATTTGAGGTTCAAGCAAAGTTCATCCATATACTTAGAAACTTTAATAGGAATTTTTGAATGACTTACCTTAAATTCCTTGTCAGACTCTGAGTCTGTGTTTAAGTCCGACTCTGATTCTGAGTTAGCCATCATATAGATATTTGCAAACTCATCTTCACTTTCCTCACATTCTGTGTCACTCAAGGTTTCTGCTTTTAGTACTTTCTTGTATTTTTCATACTTTCCTTTCTTCTTTTTTAGCAAAGGATAGTTAGGCTTTATGTGTCCATTCTTTTTACACTCAAAGCATATTACATCCTTGCTAGATTCAACATCTTCCATTGATTTTTTTTTTTTTCCTGAAAATTTTGCTTGCTTTGCCTTTTCCAGTTCAATCTTCTTCATTTCCTATTCAGTTTCCTGAATTTCTTTATCATGAGAGCCAACTTCTCGTCGTCCATATCATTATCTATATATGTATTATCAAAATCAATATTAGTTTTAAGCGCAATTGACTTCTTACCTTTTGGATCCTCTTCGTCATTGATCTATTCCACTTCATACGATTAAAAAGTGTCTATCAACTCATCAACAGAAAGATGCATGATTCTTTGTGTCTTCTAGATTGATGTTTTCATATGGTTTTATTCCTTTGAAAGTCCTCGTAGAAGCTTGTTAACCTTCATTAGAGCAGAAATTGGTTGACCTTGATATGCCAACCCATTTACAATTTTTGTAAATCGATTGAACATATCTCTAATAGATTCTCTAGCCTTCATTCTGAAGGATTCATATTGGCCAAGTAAGTTTTTTTTTTTTTTTGGTCTCCTTTACACGATATGTTCCTTCAAAGGTAACATGAAGTCTATCCCAAACTTCTTTAGCTGTTTCACATGAAGAAATTCCGTTATGTTCACTAGGAGACAAGGCACAATATAAAGAATAGATGGCTTTTAAATAAAGAGCATGTTTCTTGGTAATTTCTGCTTGGCTGGATTCTTCAGCATCCTTATCTAAGACTTCTTTTCCCTTGTTAGATGTTGAAGTTTCCTTGAGTTGATTCCTCTTTCTATAACATCCCATTCCAGAGGATCTCTAGACCTCAGGAATGCCTTCATTTTATTATTTCACACATTGTATTCTTTTTCATCAAAATAAGGTGGCCTGGTATTGCTTTGCTCCTCCACAAGTCTTGGTGTTAAGCTACTAGCCATAGAAGATCTTTAGCTCAGAAGTATAAACACTTCAACAGAAGAGCACAAGGCTTTGATACCAATTGATGATGCTAGTACAAACACCTAAAATGGGGTGAATAAGTGTTCAAAAGAAACTTGACAAATAAATGCAAAATAAAATAAGTTGCAAGCAAATTCTGAATAAAGATCAAAGTCTGATAAGCAAGCCACCAGACTTTTGGTAGATGTTCAGAATCTATTATGCAATGGAATAGACTTATGAAATAACCTGTAAGTATGCAACAGACTTAAATAAGAAAAGTTAAAGGAGGAGAAAATTGCACTTAAGATTTATAGTGGTTCGGCTTAGATTAAGCCTATGTCCACTCTCTCACACCGGCAGCCTTCTAGTTGAAATTTACTATAGAATCAATAGAGAAGTACAATATTTCGAGTGCAAACACTCAGTGGAAGATTCTTTCTCCCTCACTAAGTCACTCTTCTCGTAATTTTCTCTCTTGAATACAATTTGTAAGAATTGTCATTAAAGAACAAGTGGTTGGAAAGACTTCAGGCTTTAGAATTTCAATTATTTTGCACTATCTCAAATAGACTGAATGACATTCTTAAATACTCTTCCACATCTCACTAGTCGTTGGCATTTTCCAAAGGAATTTCTTCCAATCAATCCGTTGGACATAATCGATTAAGGAAATCTTGTAGCCATTTGAAGATTGAGATGAAAATCCGTTGATTCTGGTCACCCATAGAATTAGGATCTAGGTTTCCATAAATAGATGCTTTCTAAAAAGAAACTTGTCTTCAGGATTGATACCATCAATTTGTGATTGATTCCATCAATGTATTTATAAAAGATAAGTGAGATTCTTTGCTAGAGAGCCATATATTAAGGAAGAAATCCATATAATGTTCATATTGAATCCTTGTAGCAAGATCAATAAATTTGAGTTTGATTATATCTTCGTTCTGGACTTGGTTTCAGTCTGGATTGTGTTAGAGTGGGAAAGACTTCTGGAATGGATAGACTTTGACAAGTGTCTTCGATATAACTTCAGAAGTCTACTTTTCTTCAAAATAAGAAAAAAAATAAGAAAGTTTTGTCAATTTCAAAATCTAGTGGGAGTTTTTTCAACAATATGCACTCTCTCTCCTTGGTCTCCTTTTTGGGTTTAATTTTGTCCAGGGCGATTCGGACAAGGCATTAGGAATCATAACTTGCAACAGCGATGTTTATGAAAGCGGTGATTAATACGCGAATAGTGTATGGTATGTTCTCGAGGATATGACGACATTTAGGTCGTACTTCCCTTACTACACCTATTCTCCTGACTCTAAAGCACTCGCTTATGGCCATGATGTTTACAGTTCAGCAATTACATCTATTGATTGCGCTACTTGCATAAGCTTCGCAAATAATTAAATACTCAATAACACCCAATTGCTCCGGGTTTCTCACGTGACTCTACGACTATAGGATGAGATATGAAAATTACCATTTCTCATCATATTGAAGACATTTCCAAAACTTTCGATCTAGTGTTTTCCTTTTGTTTTTAGAAGTCTAGTAGATTCAGTTTTGACAAATAACCAACCTGAAATTAATAAGGAAAGTAAAATAATACCACAAATAATCCAATGTATAATAATGATAGTAATATAGGATAAATATTTTACTCTTTTAAAAATAAAAAAGAATTTTCCAAAATAACAGTAGCCATAGTGCTTGGGCACGAGTCTTCGGCGTCTGAATTTAGCAAGTAGTAGAGCATATGAAAATGCAAATTTTGAGAACAATGAAGAGTAAGTTCTTTTTTTTTTTGTTGGCATTCAAAGAAGATGAAAATGGAAAAAATGATCCTTCATGGTTATGGCATTTGAGGTTTGGGCATCTTAAATGTTGGTGGACTCAATTTGCTTTCCCGTAGGAAGATGGTTTATGGCTTACCACACACCAATCATCCATATCAATGTGAAGGGTGTGTCCTTAGCGCGTCGTTCGCACAATCCAAAACTACTTTCCCAAACGAAGCAACTTATCTAGCAAAGAAACCGTTGAGTTGATTTATTCTAATGTGTGTAGCCCATTCAATCATCAATCATTTGTGGTAATCATTGATATTTTGTTACTTCTATTGATGATTTTACTTGAAAAACTTGGGTGTATTTTTTGAAAGAAAAGTAAAAGTGTTATGTACTTTCAAACAATTCCGAAAGTTAATTGAAAAGGAGAGTGAATATTTCATCAAGGGTTAATACCCTGAAAAACCCCAAACTAGTACACCCGTGACAAATTTATCCCGAGTGACTATAAAAAAACTCTAAACTGGTATATTTATAAAAAAATTACTCCAAACTAATTTATTCGATCGTAAAAAACTCAAAACTGATAAATTTGTGACAAATATACCATCCGCTAAATTGGATTAATACCATAAAAAAATCACAAAAATTGTAAACTATGACAAACGGAGTGTAAAATCCCAAATTGGTATATCAATCAACTGTCAC
Source organism: Eucalyptus pumila (assembly GCA_016097595.1). NCBI lineage: Eukaryota > Viridiplantae > Streptophyta > Magnoliopsida > Myrtales > Myrtaceae > Eucalyptus > Eucalyptus pumila. The sequence continues at coordinate 9,854,357 of CM027846.1, forward strand.
GTGTCATTTAACTTAATAACTTAACAGTAAGATTTAACGAAAACTAACAGATGGTAAATTTGTCACTAGTGTATCAGTTTAGGGTAAATTTATCAAAGGTATATAAGTTTTGGGTTTTTGATGGTCAAAAAAATAGTTTATGGTAAATTTGTCACAGGTGTACCAATTTAGGGTTTTTCAGGGTATTAACCATTTCATCAAAGCTATGAGCATTGATTGTGAATGAGAATTCGCTTCAACCACATTAAACAAATTCTGTGAGATCAAGGTATTCGGTGTTTTTATATAGCTCCATATTCTTCTCAACAAAATGGAATGATTGAATGAAAAAAAGAAAACATAATCATTCTTGACATTATTCGAAGCATGTTAAAAAGCAAAAATCTGCATAAAGAGCTTTAGGGTGAAGTTATCATATGTTAGTCTATCTATAAAATAGATGTCCCACATATAGATTTGAAGACATAGCTCCAGGAGAAGCATGGAGCAGGATAACACTTGATGTTTTGCATTGGAGAATTTTTGGAAGCGTTGCTTGTGCTTAGTCCCAAGCCAGAAAAGATTGAAGTTGGAAGACAATAGCAAAAAGCTCATTTTTATTAGGTATGACTCTTCATTAAAATCCTATAAATTATTCCATCCTAACACTTTGAAAGTGTACATAAGTGGAGATGTCAAATTTGATGAAGAAGGCATGTGGGAAGACAATCCAAAAGTTGAAGCGAATGTTCATGGTGATTCCGGCCAAATGGAGTTGAAGGATCACTCATCACCTTCTTCTCCAATATCTTCTTCAAGTTCATTACCTTCTAGTGGAGCTGATGAATTGTTAATACCAAGACCAAGGACATTGTCTGAGCTTTATGAAGCCATCGATGAGCCTTGCCTTGTATGCCTTCTTGCAAATTGTGAGCTACTTGCCTATGATAATGCTATCAAAGAAGAAAAATGGAGGAAAGCCATGAATGAAGAAATGGAAGCTATCGAGGGGAATCAATCATGGGAGCTTGCTGAACTTCTAAAGGACAAGAAAGCAATTGGTGCTGAAGGGTGTACAAGGCCAAAATGAAGGAGAAAAGGGAAGTGACAAGGTATAAGGCTAGATTAGTTATGAAGGGGTACAATCAAAAGGGTGGATTGACTAGATGAAGTTTTTGCCTGTGTCATCTATATAGAAACAATTAGATTGATCATTTCCTTAAGAAGAGGGAAAAGAAAAAGAAAGAGAAAAGTGTGTGTGGAAATGGAAGTTTTAGAGTCTGCTTGGATTGATTGGTGGAAGAGAACTTGATTTAAGGGGAAATGTTAGTAATTAAACCAAATTCATGAATGTAGGACATTCATGCATCGTAATTGTTCCTGTTTCTATGTCTAGTTTAATGTTTTTCAATTCAAAAAATATATTTTCTTGAAGTGTTAGACACATTCATGAGTTATTTCAGAGTAAATGTCACATGACAAGCTTATATAAAGGTGAGTGTTTTAATCAATTCATAAGGTGAAATAATGTGGAATAGAAATTATAGTAAATAAATAAATAAATAAATAAATAAGCCTACTCATCTCTTCTCTTCTTGATTAGAGTCAAGTTGTGTAAACAATGAGTGCTTTGCCTATAAATTCTTCTATCGAAAGCTAGTTTATAAAGTCGGCAGCCAGCTTAGACACTTGCTCTTAGACACTGCTCTTCGTTGTTCAAGTATGCTTACATTGTCGCTCTTCGTTGCTCAAGTATGCCTACATTGCTAGGATATGTGGAAACACTCCTGTACCTTTTTTTTTCATTAAATTTAATGAAGTACTAAATACATTGTTAGCATAATGCATGTGAAAAATCCAAGTTAATGAGGCTTTTCACTTATGTTTGACACATAAAAAAAATTATGGAAGTTCACCCGGCAGTAATTTGATCTCATGGTTATGGAAAATCCAAGTTTCAGCAAATTGGCCTGAACGAGAGCTAGCATGTGGTTGGATATTTACCCCTAAAAAAAACAAAAACAAAAATTCCCGCCTTTGCTCAATTTGGGTCGGTCCTTGATGCTGCCACCTGGGGGAACTTGTTAGCCAGTTGGTTCAGGAACTGTGCCGAATGGCATGCTAATAAGCTGTGGGATTTTCACCCACCTTCACACACCCTAGGTGCAGGAAGCTACTATACCTGCCTACCCAGCGGTAGCTAGAACCGAAGTCCTGACGTGGTGTCTAACTTCACCACCGTGAGGCCCCAAAATTCCCTGTCTACCTTTGTCTTCCCGACAGAGAGAGAATACGAAGGACAACGTGGGATCTCCCACCCCAAGGTGGTTCTCCCACATGTTTCCTCCTTGAGCCTTTTTAAGGACCTGCTCAGGTCCCCTTGAACATTATTAAATACAAAACATGAAATCGTGATGCCGTAGCTCATTCTTCAATTAACTCCCTAGTTAATAAACAAACGAGTCGCATTCAATACTGTAATATTGAGTCATCCCACGTGAAATGGCTATTCCCCACAACCAAAAATCCCATGTGGGGATCAATGGGACGGACATTTGAGAGAAAAAAACGCAGGATTGTCCAGACGAAACGATCAGACTAGCTGCCTGATCCATTGTTGACTAGGGTTCATTGGAAAGGAAGTTGGTTGGTTGATCTATGGCTGAGCTTGGTGGTGGTGGACTGGCAGCAATTAGTTTGTGCGCGTGTAGATGGCGACGGCGCTGGTGGTGCCAGGCCAGTGGCAGTGGAGGCGACCTCGGTGATGGTTGCAAATCGACCAGTGATGTCCGTTGAGTTACAGGAGGTTCTAGTAGCGGTTGCTGCCGAGTTCGGGAATTGCCAAGTTTATTGGTGGCGAGCAGCTAAATACATGTTCGGTAATGATTCTATTCCTAAAACAATTTCTGATCGAATTGATTTTTTTATTCTATTCCTAAATAATTTCTAAGTATTTTAAGCCATTTAGTAATTGTCTAAAATTTCGATTCTGGAATAAAATTGTGTTTGGTGTCGTATTCAAAATTTCTACTCAAAATCATTTTCTTTTAATTTTTAAATAATTTTATTACTTTTTTTCCTTCTTTCTTTTTTTTCCTTTTTTTCTTCTTTTCTTTTTTTTTTTTCCTTTCTCACTCATATTCTTCTTCTTCAAGTGGCCGGTTGTGAGTCCGAGGGCCAACGACCTCACCAAAGCGTCATCGGCCCTCGGTAAGGCAAGCCTCACGAGGCCGGGCGAGGCCCGCCGAGCCTCGCGGGTGGCGGGGCTTGCCTCGGCGAGTTCGCCGAACCTTGCCTTGGCCTCGTGAGCCTCCGGCGAGCTCGCTTTGACCGGTTGCCCGTTGCGATCGGCGCGGTGGCAACCGCAATGGTGGATAAAAAAAAGAAAAAAAGAAAATATGTGCTTGATTCTATAATTGTTCCGAGAATAATAATTAACTTTTTTTTTTATTTTTGATTCTATTTCAAATTTATTTCTAGAGACAAAAAAGTAAAAATTCATTCTTGGAAACAAAAATTTTACAAAATACGATTCTGTTCCAAAACTATTCCCGATAACAAAAAAAAAAAAAAATAGAATCTGGCACTGTTGGGATGATTACCAAACAGGCCCTAAAAAGAGTTCATCATTTTTAAGCAAATGCTAGGGTTCTCGCAATTAAAAAGAAATTGCAGAAGCATCCAATCTGACCAACGTGGATAATAAATGGCAAGCCAACAGTATTAGTAACAGGGCAAATATCGAATCGATGACACAGATCGAAGAATCTTGCAGGAGTTTCTGAAACATACATGTCTTGATATCTGTATTTGATATTAGCATTCTACCCCGAAATACAACAGATCTTCAATAGGCTAAGTCTGATATAAGAGTTGAGCTTTATTTAGATATTTATTGTGAGTACTAACATGTGATTATCTGTTTCCAGTAATTCGAAAATGCTAAGTCATTTTGTCCTCTCTTTCATTCTTATTCCTGTTCCTTATTTCATGTTTCTTTGCTCTTGGAAGATGATTGTAGCTAAAAATGTATAGATCATACGATAATTAGCCTTGGAGAAATACTATCAGTGGAACTTACTGTAAGTTGTCTGCTGGTACTGTGAGTGCCTGCAGTTATTTTTCTCAATAAAGTATTGGAAGATATATGTTATTTGATTGGTAGAAGAAAACGACCCGGGAGGAGTTTGGATTGATCAATACACTACTTATTTTTGTTGCAGATGAAATCTATGAGGGAAGCATATTTACCTGAATTAGATGAGATGTACCAGAAAATCTCTATGAAGTTACAGCAGGTATGTGAATAAAGTCTGCTATTGGGAACATTCCAAGAAAGTTATTGCTTACTTTTGATTCTTTCCTAATTTGTTACACGGAGTGAACATTTCTTAAGAAAAGCAGACTAATAATTGATTTTTAAATCTTTAAATGGTCTATCATCCTTTTTTATCTCTTTCTTATCATATGTTATTCTTATACATTGCAGCATGAGTCTCTTCCGCTACAGCCAAAGTCAGATCAGCTTGACAAATTGAAAAATTTTAAATTGATGTTGGAGCGCGTAATTGCTATTTTGCAAGTTACAAAGCTGATATAGTGCCTTCTTTCAAGGAGGAGGTGGTTCATTATGAGACACAGATTATAAACTTTATCAACACAAGTAGGCCTAGGAAAGTAGCTATGCAGCAAGGGCAACTTCCCCCTCCTCATATGCACTCAATGCTGCCGCAGCAGCAGCAGCAATTGCAACCTCAAACTACTCAAGTGCAGTCACATGAAAATCAAATGAACCCTCAATTAGAATCAATGAATTTACAAGGTTCTGTAGCATCAATGCAGCAGAACAATATGGGAAATTTGAATCATTATTCTATGATTGATTCCCTACAGCCGAATTCCAATATGGACTCTGGAACAGGTAATGCCTTGAGTACAATGCAGGTGGTTGGTATGGGATCTATGCAGCAGAATCCTGTTGCTCCACAACAGGTGAACATGAGCACCATGCAGCAACAGGAACAACAGATGCTACAGACAGCAGCTTAAGCAACAATATCAGCAACGTCAAATGCATCAGCAACTCAAACAACAGCTTCTGCAGCAGCAGCTACAGCAGGCTAAGCAGCAGCTTCCTTCGCAACTGCAGACTCATCAAAGGCGTTCCAACATCCAACTCCGGAATGCAGCTTGGGCTCTGCTGATATTAGTAGTTGTCATCTACTATATTAAAGTTTTTCTTCTTTCTTAGCGTAGAAATTGATAGAGGACAAAAGAGGAGAGCATCCAAACTGACTAATGTTTGCCACTCACGCAGTTGAGGCGACCTCGGTGGTGGTTTCAAATCAATCAGTGGTTTCCGTTGAGTTGTAGCAGGTTCCAGTAATGGTGGCTGCCGAGTTCGGGAATTGCCGAGCTTATTGGTGGCGAGTAGCCAAAAGAGTGCTTGATTTTAAAGCAAAAGTTAGGGTTCTCGCAATTAAAAAAGAAATTGCAGAAGCATCCAATCCGACCAAGGTGGATAATAAATGGCAAGCCAACAGTATTAGTAACAGGGCAAATCGAACCGATGACTCAGATCGAAGAATCTTGCAGGAGTTTCTGAAACATACATGTCTTGATATCTGCATTTGATATTAGCATTCTACCCCGAAATACAACAGATCTTCAATAGGCTATCATCAAACAAATCTAAGAGAACTATTAATGTTACAACACGGACTGCACTTTGAATATACTCCTACGTGCTTCGCAGCCATCGCCCATCAAAGGGCGCTCGGGGAGCATCACAGCTTTTCTACAGGCAACGCCCTTTTTCGCAGGCTCTCCACACTTCCAACTGAATTGACAAGTTCTTCAATTAGACCATACATGCACTAAGCCGCGACGGTTGCCGGTGTATATCTCATTCCGTTCTTCGTCGTAGAAAAGTGCAGTTATGTCCTCGAGGGCCTCTGAGACCGTGCTTCTCATCCTCTGAGAGTGGCTCAGCAGCTTTTGCTTCTTCAACTTCCCGCCAAGCAACTTCGTCTTCTTCGTGTTCCCACCATCGCTGCTACACTCATCGACCTTTGGACTGCCATTAGTCGCATTTATCTTTGCCAGGCATTTCCCGGTCAAGATATTGCTGATATTGATTGACCCAGCTGTACCAAAAGAGACTTTCAAATGAATCCCATACACAAGCATCTAAAAATGTGAAGCCACAGTAACAGTCATCCCAGGCTATATGTAACTTGGGTGAAAAAGGAAGAATCAATGTATGTCAGAATAGAAGGGTAAATTTTAGAGAAGTGTATCCAATTGAGAGTAGCAAAGTCAATATTGCAAATACAGCAACAACGGAATCATGCAAGGTCCTTGCTCAAAGTCAATTTTGCAAAGAAGAATGTTTACCATTCCCTTCTGCCCAGTGATCGTCAGAATCAGCCTTGCAGTAAGAAATTATGAGATCCTGATCGCTTGTTATGTAGATGTTATTAGTGTTGCAATCCGGATGCCACAGAAGGTGATCCTCAAATGAAGTCACGAGCTCGCCGCGGAAGTTCCATACTGAGACAGTTCTGTTTCTAAACGTCAAGAACAGCTGATTCTCATAAAGAAAGATGAATGCTGATGGAGTCATAAATTCCGTCCGGCTAACTTCCATCACTTCAGCATTCCGAACCTTCGAGGAAGAAAAACCAACAGTTACCAGGATGTAGATGGAAAAGACATAAAAGAGATATCCAGAGAGAAATATTCTGTACATCAAGTATTTGGAGATTCTCATTTTCTTGCTTGACCAGCAGCTTCTCATTGAACTGTTCTATGAAGTCCACCTTCTTATTACGATGAAGTAGATGGTTGAAGGCCTTGAGGACTGTCCCATCCTCTATTGACAGTATCTTAAGAGGAACGTGGCTAGTAGATCTATTAAAAATCAGTAGCATGATACCTGGACTGTAACCAGAAAAAATGGAAAAAGAGAGGCATTAGCAGTGTAAGATACATATGTATTACACAATGAAGCAGTGACATGTCATAATATGTACGTATTATCTGGAAATCCATCTCGTGATTTCTATATTCAATTTGTGATAGACAGAAGTTAGCATGCTCGCAAGAACTGTAGATATAGAGACTGAGTTTATGTTTACTGGCTACTGTAGTGACAGGCACTTACAACAGCACAGTTCTTCTTAAAGAGGATAACGCAAAGTATGATTGTATAGTTAACAACTGCACGTGCATCAATATATCTATAACTGAAGCATCTAGCTCATGTGGAAAGTACATATACTATCACCTAGGTTACATAGCTGATGGCACAAAGTCGGCAATTAAAGCCTTATGAGTAGTATTTTTTTCACCTGCCTTATGAGTAGTTCAAAGGGGGCTAAGCATCTAGCTAAAAGGTAGTTGAAACAACAAGACACATGGAAAGTACATGTACCATCACCTAAGTTACATAGCTGATTGCACAAATTCGGCAATTAAACTTATCTTAAGAAGCCTTATTAGGGTGCCTTTAGTAATCATTCTAACCCTAGGAACAATTTCTGCTCAGAAATTATTCTTTTTTATTCAGCTCCAGAGAACAATTTTTGAGCATTCGGAAGTGCTTGGTAACTATCCAACATTTGGTAAAACCCTTAAAATTGCTAGTCCGAACCATTTTCTTTTAATTATTGAATAATTTTATTAAATTTCTCCTTTTCCTTTTTTTCTATTCTTTTTCCCTTTTCATCTTCTCCTTCTTGGCCGCTCGCTGGCCATGACCGAATCCGGCAACCACCCAAAAGGAGGAAGAAGAAGAAAAGGAAAGAAAAGGAAAGGAAAGAGAAGAAAAGAGGAGAAAAGAAGAAAAATTAAGCTTGATTCTGAATTTGTTCCCAAGAACAAAAACGCAACTTTTTTCTACTTCTTGATTTTGTTTAGAATTTATTCCAGGGAAAAATGGATTTTTGATCCCAAGAACCAAAAAACGGATTTTTGCTTCAGGAACAAAATATTTACCAAACAGATTTCTGTTCTAAATCTACTATCGAGAACCAAAAAATAGAATCAGTTATTATTTAGCCTATTAACAAACAGGCCCTTAGTAGTTTATAGAAGGGGGCCGTGACAAGTGAACTAGTATCACAACAAAATGCATCAATTAACAAAGGCCCTACTTGTTCTTCGCTTCACATGATTCATACCAAAAGTCACACTGGAAATTGAGCTTATCATTGTTCAAATTTGCAGGCAGACACAAGCAATGTGTCACAGAGAGAGAGAGATATTACCTGATTTTTATTTCTTGCACATGCTTGTCTGAGATGGAATACAACATTGTATAGTTTTTCAAGTCAAAGACCTTGTATATACTGGGCAAAAAATAAAAAAGCAGGGAGAAAGAGGAGCATCAATCAAGGAGTGAGTCTATGGTAACAATCTACAATTTTAGCAAAGAAGCATAACAAAGAAGTGTACCTATCCTGCGCCGAGTAAGTAAGAACCTTCCCATTTACATCATCGAACTCCACAAAGCCAGGCCACTTCAAGGATTCTGACTCAAAAAGAGCAAATCCAGCATCCGGTTGGCCCCTCCTTATGTATCTATCAGAAAACAGAATACATCATGTCATGTACTAAATCTGCTTCCTGAAGTTGAAAGAACAACAAACAAAAGGTAAACTGTACACACTCGATCCTTGTAGATCTGCATTTCAAGGAGCTGAAGTTGTCAGATGCATATACTGAAACTGTAATAAGTGAATCATTGTTCTTGTTGTAAAACAAACTCCGAATGACTTCATCAGGCGTAACATTCAAGAAACATATCCTTTCGTTTGATTCTGCACGAAAAGCCAAACATAAACTGTCACATGCAGATTCTCTTACAGAGTGTGTAGGCATTGGATTAGCTCACTAGATACTTGAGTGAAAATTTTCAGTCCAATATGGACAAATGAATCAAGTGGGCACCTCTGCTGAAAGCTGCACAAACACCCGAATGGTTAAGGGCAAAGACGATGTCATGTGCAGCCACTATCTCAATAACCTTTGTCCTGTTCATCAGGAAAGGTAATACAGGTGAACAATGTCCACTGGGGTCATGGGTATCGTATTCCTCCTGAAAAATAATGCATTGCCCATTGGTTAATAATAGTGCAACTTTGGGTAAGCTAAATATATATACTGGTCATGATGATAATCGCACTGACTAGAAAGGCAAAAGTGACCAAGTTTCAGAAACTATGATGCAAGATATATTATATTCACATCATTTTGAACAGATTTTAATCTGATTTCACTTTTCATGATGAAAAAAATTGATTAGAAGAGATCATTTGTCACCATCTAGTGGGACAGCAATTGGGATAAGAACTGGCAGTGTAAATCCTGCTTCCCGACCCATAACATCAGTTTGAACCAAAGACAAACACCATTCTGAAGATGCTGAACACAATTTTGTCCCAGCAGAAGATCCACCATGAATACTCCTAAAAGCACCAGATGCAGACAAATATACATCCTATGTCTAATTCCAAGATCTGCATTCAACGGGTGCAGAGACATGGTCTACTAGCTATGGACTTGTCAAAACTAAGCATAACCTCATTCTCCTATATGATCTAATTGGAATCTCACAACTGTATGGCTCGAACAAAGTGGCTAAAACCCACTCAAACAAAAATACCTTCCTTTAACATGGCAACTCAAACCTAGACAGCGTAAAATGAGCAGACCCAGGAAGGGTAGAGTATATGCATCCACTCAGCTCGCTTAAAAAGAAGCTACTTCTCAATTGCGCACTTCAATTCAAGAACTATCACGGCATATTCACTATTCTTCTTTCTTACTCCAAATCTGTCTTCAGGCATTTTATCAACCTCAATCAAGCTCTAACAACTATAAAGTACCTGCAACCCTAGAATTAGAACGTTTGCACGAGCGAATTAAACATCCCAAGTCTCACATCTTTCCTTGATAAATCCATCCCGAGTACATCACGAATGACAACAAAGCGTACACAAGCCTACATGGTTCCTAGCGACACACGATCCAAAATCGAAGGATGGAACCCAAAGCCTTCGAAGCGAACCCAAATAGGAATTTACACTGACCGTCAATCGCATGTTGCGAAACCTCTCCTGGGCATTGCTCATGCTGAACGCGCGATCCCTCTTGGACCGAATCTCCCGCCTCTGCAGCTTCTTCACGCTGTTCACGAACCCCTCCCCGCGCGGCCTCTTCTTCGCGACGACCCTCCGGCCGGAGCACGGCCTAGGGTTCGCCAATATCCTCCTCCCTTCCATCATCATCCCCCACGGACACCACCACCACCACCACCACAGACCCCACCACGGACACCACCTCTCAGCGCAATTCAACCTCGACCCAACTGGGGCAACATCATCCCCCTCCCGGATTCACCTCGAACCACCGATTCCCGCGACGAGACGCGGCGTTCTTGAGGGAACCCAGAAACGGGTGGTGCTCAGCTGGAATTGGGGAAAGAGGAATTTGCACAGGGGGAGGGGGAAGAGAGAGGTTCTTGGGGAGGGGGGGGAATTGGGGTTGTGGGGTCCTTCGATTATGGACGTGGGGATCGAAGGGATGGAACTGTTAGGGGCTTTGGTGTGGGGATCTTTGACGAGGCTTCTTCGCCCAAAGCGAAAACCACGACCCTCTCGGAGCAAATGGAGCACCCACGCCGAGCCGGGAAGGAACAATGGAGACCTCCAAGTTAAAGAGAAAGGTGTCGGTCAGCTGGATTAAAGGATGGGTGAATGAATATCTTATAATTCAAAATGATCCACCAATTTTTCTTTTTCTCTTTTTCCTTTTTCAAAATGATCAAGGCATGTTCTGAAAAATAAGGATATCGCAAGCGTCATAAATTTTCTCCCGCTTTATAATCAAAGGAGATTTTCAATCGAGTACCTCAAATTTCCAGATTTGGCTCCATACGAGGATTCCTTTAATTAATATTGTCATGTCACGTAGTTTTATGGCATTAGTGACTTGCTCTACAAAAGTTAAACATGACTGATTATACGGTTCGGTTATCTAGTAAAAGTCGCGACATCTCCATTTAGGTAATTGATGATGAGGAGAGGAAAATAATGATGAATTAAATGATTTTAACTACTTGATATAACTATTTAAGGTGGCATCGTGCCTAGAGACCAACATTGGATGAGGAGGTGGATTGTCGATTAAAAGTGAATATTTGAATCAAGAATCGTACCAAACCAAACAGATCTAGGCGATTCGGCTGATTCCTAAGAGAACTAGCTTCATTCCCAATTCTTAAAATTTGAAATCAATGATTATCGCTTATGTTCTTAGTTCTAAGTGTGGACTAAATCACCGGGACTAAATCACCGGGACTAAATCAATACATTTTTTTTATTAGCAAGGTAATGATACTAGATCATATTTTATCACACTTTTGGCATCTTTCCATCGAGATTTTCATTAATCAAAGATCCAAAACACTAAAGAACGAGACTTTAGATTATGCAACAACACTTACAGTCTTATAGGGAATAGAAAAAAAAAAAAAAGATATTACTACCGGGACCACGTAGGCTAGTTCTCACTTCTACAAAATGGAAACCAATCCGTTCTAAAATCGATCACCCCTCTATTTAATGGTGTTTTTTTTTTTTTTCGCATTGACATATGATGCCTTATAGTGACTAACATCTTAAATTTTGAGGTACTTGGTTCACAAAAAAAGAGCTTCGATATTTGAATGTGATGCTGGGCAAAGGCTCAGATATTTACGGTGTCATTATCCCTATCTTAAAAGGTCCAATGCAGCGGGGTTGCAATGGCGGAGTGCCAAGTTGGACAATAAAAATGCCAGTACAATGTTATCTACGTGTTGTTAAGTGGGTACTCTCCGATCTCCTATTTGAGATGAGGCCATGTGCGCGCTCACACAATAGAGAGATTATGTAAGATAGCTGTCATTATCATCTACATCTTCGACTTAGCAGGAGGGGTTGGCTGCCGCGATTGGTAGGCCTTGAGGTTTTCAGATTGCAAAGATAAAACGCCTGTAAGATATGTACTTAAAAGTTTTGCTTAAATTTAAGAAAAATTGATATCTCTAAGATGACATTGGCAAATGACTCAAATCGGAATATGATGATCTAAAATTAATTGATAAATTTATCGGATAAAGTGTTGGTACATCGCTCTTTTTATAAATTAGATTAATATCCTGAAAAAATCAAACCGATACACCCGTAACAAATTTGCTAAAAACTAATTTTTTTATTACCAAAAACTCCAAACTAGTACATCTTTGATAAATTTATCCCAAATTGGTATACTTGTAACAAATTTACCTTTTATTAGTTTTTCATTAAATTTTAATGTCAAATTACTAAGTTAAATGATATGTAATAGTGGACTAGGGTATTAGTTTGTGATTTTATTATATTTTTGTTACAGTTGTATTATTTTTGTGGTTTTTTTTATATATTTGTCACAAATATACTAATTTGAGATTTGTGGTGGTTGAACAAATTAATTTTTGGTAAATTTATCACAAATATATCAGTTTGAGGTTTTTTGTGGTCAAAAAATTAGTTTTTAGTAAACAGCTTTTTATCCACACGAGTGAAACTTCTTGAAGCACTATTCACGGTGCTCTCTCTAGAGGGCGATTGGGCACTGTTTCTACTTCCTGGCCTTCGACTGATTCCGGCTACCTTGGGCAGTGGTTGGGCCTGATTTTTGGAGGGAAAGGGCACCTTCTACCCTCCTTCAAAACCCTCAAGGGTTAGCCTTGCCTTGTTCCTTCTTTGGGCCGCGATAGAGGAGATCGCGTAGGGTTTCTGCGATCTGCTTCACCGCTGCTACTGGGAGCTTTTGACCGGTAGTTGGGGTTGTTTTTTGGAAGGAAGGTCCTCCGTCTACCCTTCTTCAAAGCTCATGAGGTGCTAATTGGTATGTTTTTCTTATGGGCCTCTTGCTTGTATTCGACTAGGGTTTTACTCTCGTTGCTTTGGTCTGTTGTGGTTTTCTCTACTGCGATGTCTTCTTCATTGGTTGTGGCCCGTAATGGTGGGGAAGGCCCTAGTGCCCAAAGCCCTTCCCCTCCTGCTCCTAGCCGTTCAACCCAAGGGGATTCCTCCAAAGTAGTTATGGAACGCTTTGTCCCGACTTCGACGGTCATGAGGACCAAGGGCCTCGGCCTTCCGTGGACTGCGGGGGACCGCGCAAGAAGAGTCGAGCCAGTCCACCTCAAAGAATCCTCAACGAGGAACAACTCTAAGAACCCTAATGCTCGATCCCGGGTTGTTGTGGCAAAGGAAGCTACTAAGGGATACGATTTGGAGTATTCTCCACCGACTTATGTGAACGATATGCCCGTTGTTGAGCTGTCTGATAATGATCTTGAAGCGGCTGACCCCAAGCTGAAAGAGTGCCTGGCGGGTTACTTCATTAGGAGAAGACTTCCGTTCAAAGTCACTGAGTCGGCCCTAAAAAACGCTTGAGGCCTAAATTTGGCCGAGGTGATATCCAACGGCCAAGGTTTTTCTTCTTTCATATACCCGATGCTCGTTTCGTAAAAAGATCCCGGAAGGAGGACCTATTACCGTGGCCGAGTGCTTTTAGTATTGCAACAATGCACACCGACTTTGGAACGAAGAAGGATAGTCACCGACAAGATCTTGATTTGGATTAGATTGAGGAACTTGCCCCTTGCGTTTTGATATTCTCAAGTGATCGGTAAGTCGCTAGTGTGGTGGGGAAACCGCTCTACGTGGACCGTCGCACCGAGCGGATGAAGATGCTAGCTTTCGCCAAGGTTTGTGTGGAAATTACGGTGAATCAACCGACTTGTGAGTCTGTGGAAGTGGCTCACAGAGGTCAAACTTGTTCGGTGAACGTAGAGTATGAGTGGAGGCCTCATGCTTGTCTTGGATGTGGCATTTTTTGCCACAATTGTACACCTGCTTCTACTGGACCTTCTGCTTTGAAGATCCTAGCTGTTCTTAATCTCGAGGTGATTCGCAAGTTCCTTGTCCAATGCGTGAAGTGGACCAGATTCGGGTTGTTGATGAGATGGATCACCCTCTTGAGGGAGGTATTAGCCACGGTAACGCTCGACCCTCCTCGCTTATGGTTGCCCTTCCAGCAGCCTAGTGCTTCGGTTGTTGGTGTCGAAAGTAGCAAGATAGTGGATGTTGTTGTTGCCCCAGTAGCCGTTGATGATATTCCTTCCTCAGGGGCTAACCCGAGTTGGAAACAAGTTAAGGGCAAGAAGAAAAAGGGCCCTGGTAGCAAGGATGTAGCGTTGTTCATGCTGGCACCTTCTATAGACGGTGATCAGTCCTTAATGCTTAAGGACCTTGTTCCTAAAGTTATTCTCGGTAACCTTGTTCAAAAGATTCAAGCTTTGTCTACGACTGCCTCTAAGCCAGGAGAAGGCCGCTTATCCTCTAGAGGGACAATAGTTATTCCGAATTCCAGTTCAATAGACATTGAGGACCCTAATTTATGTTCGAATGATGATGATTTTTTGTCTACATGCCCTCCTTCTCCAAGAGGCCATTATGCTATCGAGGACTTTGAAACCCTATAAGAGAGGCTACAAAAATTGCTCCCCGATCCTTCCCATTCGGTTCCTGCCTTCTGGTCGACATAAGGCCTCAAAAGTGGTAATCATACTTTCCTTGTGTTATGTATATAGATATTTAGAATATAAGGGGCATGGCGAACCCCATAAGGCGTGCTAAAATTAGAAGATTTGTTTCTTCGAATAACCTGTGTTTTGTTGGTCTCCTCGAGACTAAAGTTCATGAATCTCTTTTTGATCCTATTTCCTCCTGTTTTTTGACAGGGTGGAACTAGATTGCAAATTTTGAGATTGCCCCTTGTGGGAGAATCTGGGTTGGATGGAATCTGGATTTTGTTCATTTTGAAATCTCAGTGATTAATGCTCAAGCTATCCATGGGCACTTGAAGTTTATTTTGACAGATTGACTTGTTGTCTTTCGCTTATTTATGGTAAACATTCATTTGCTCGTCGTCATTCCCTATGGGAACACCTTGGTCGGATGAGCCGTCTGGTGCAGGATTTGGCTTGGTTGGTTGTTGGTGACTTTAATGCCATCAAAGAACCGTCAGATCGTGCTGGTAGTGGGAGTTCCACAACTTGAATACCTTGCTTTGATGAATTCAACCATTGCCTAGCCCGGGCTAAGTTGGAGGATTTAAGGTATGTCAGTCTTCGATATACTTGGTCCACTTCTTCTGGCGATGGTAGAAAGATGAGGAAGATTGATCGAGTTCTGGTTAATACAAGTGAAATGATGAATTCTCCTTCTCCAAAGCTTCCTTTTTGAACTCGGGGATCTCTGACCACTCCCCCATGGTTGTCAGAGTTCTCAGCCCGGTTTCAAGAAGGAAGCCGTTCAAGTTCTGTGAATTTTGGATGAAGCATCCTGAGTTTTCTTCTATTGTGCAACAAGTCTGGGAGAGTCCAGTGGATGGGGTTCCTATGTTCAAATTAGTTTGCAAGTTAAAGGCTCTTAAAAGCTGTCTTAAGCGGCTCAATAAAGAGGCCTTTTCTAACATTTCGATGAGGACTAAAGAGGCAAGGAATGCTTTACGTATTACCTAGCTCGGTCTTCAGGAGGATCCAAGAAATGTTATGCTTACTGATCTAGAGAAGACCCAACGCCGTGTCTTTGTTGACTTGCGTACCCATGAGGAATCATTTTTTAGACAAAAATCCAGAGTGAGATGGCTCAGGGAAGGTGACCTTAATACAAAAATTTTTCATTAGTCAATCAATAAAAAATAGCTCAGGAACCGAATCCTCTCGATTAAAGATCATTCAGGCTCCTTAGTCACGGATCCAGACTTGGTGCCTTCGGTATTCGTCTCCTTCTTCTCTAACCTCTTGTCGCCGCAAGCTGCTATTGTGAAGCCTTCGTTGCAGAAGTTAAAGGAGTTCATCAGGAGGCCGTTTACGGTTGACCAGGTTTGTACTCTCTCTATGCCGGTTTTGGATTATAAGATCTGTGATACTCTATTTTCTTTGGCCCATGGCAAAGCTCTTGGACCGGATGGGTTTACAATGGAATTCTATATGAGCAATTAGGAGCTGGTGGAGCCATTAGTCTTAGATGTTGTGAAGGATTTCTTCTCCATGGGTCAGTTGTTAAGGGAGGTTAACAACACGATTTTAGCTTTGATGCCTAAAGTTCCTAATGCCCGTGTCGTTTCTGATTTTAGGCCCAAAGCTTATTGTAACACTATATATAAAATAATTACCAAGATTTTGGCCAATCGAATAGCGGCTGTGCTGGATGATCTGATAAGCTCCTCCCAGGATGCCTTTATCAAGGGTAGGAGGATTAGAGACAATATTCTCTTAGCCTAAGAGTTATTTGCAAGTTTCCACCGTGATCCTTACTTGCCAAAGTGTGCTATTAAGGTGGACCTCCAGAAGGCTTATGATACAATCGACTGGGATTTTATTGAGCTCACCCTATCAGCATTTGGTTTTCTTGATTAGATGATCAAACTTATTATGGTTTGCGTTTGAACACCGAAATATTTCATCTCTGTCAATGGTAAGCTACATGGCTTTTTCTCAGGCGGACGGGGGCTTCGGCAAGGAGACCCTATGCCCCCTATCCCTTTACCCTTGTCATGGAGGTTTTCTTTGGGATTTTGAGTTCCTGCACAGCTCAGGAGAATTTTAAGTATTTTTGGAGGTGTAAAGCCATTAATCTTTCTCACCTCTTCTTTGCCAATGATGTTTTTCTATTTTGTCAGGCTGATTGGACATCGGTGACTCTCCTCAAAAGAGGTCTTGATATTTTCTCCTCTTGAAGCGGATTGCTTCCTAATAAGAACAAAAGTAAGGTATTTCTTGCAGGGGGACCTCCTCTCGTGCGGAGAAATATTATCATGGCTTTTGATTTCTAGGAAGGGAAACTTCCAATGCGGTACCTAGGAGTGCCTATCATTTCCTCTAAGCTTAGGAAAATGGATTGCATTGCTCTTGTCGACCGG
Organism: Eucalyptus pumila; assembly: GCA_016097595.1. NCBI lineage: Eukaryota > Viridiplantae > Streptophyta > Magnoliopsida > Myrtales > Myrtaceae > Eucalyptus > Eucalyptus pumila. The sequence continues at coordinate 9,871,358 of CM027846.1, forward strand.
ATCACAGCTCAGGTGTAGTCGTGGACTCCACCGATTTCTTTCCTTTGCGGGAAGACTTCAGTTGATCAAGTCAGTGCTTCATTCTATTCAAGCCTTTTGGGCCCCGTATTTTTGCCCTCCCCTATTCGGTGTTAGACCACATTGAGCAGATTTTGAGGCAATTTCTCTAGAAGGGCTCTTCCCTAGGCTATGGAGGCGCTAAGGTTGCTTAGGAGGATGTCTATGTTCCCAAGGTTGAGGGTGGTCTCGGGTTATGAAGGTTGTGAGAATGCAACAAAGCGGCCATTCTTAAATATATTTGGATTTTGTTTACAGATAAAAAGTCCCATTGGTGCCATTGGATCCACTCTAACTTCTTAAAGAGGGTTAATTTCTGGATCTCTACCACTCCTATCGTGTGCTCCTGGGCGTGGAAGAATATTCTAAAATTGAGAAGTGATTTTAGGCTCTCTTTCTTTTGAAAAGTAAGAGATGGTAGGTCAGTCTCACTTTGGCATGACAATTGGCACTAGAAAGGCCCACTGAGCCTTGTCCTTTCGGAGTCTCTTATTGCTTATTCAGGCCTTTCTCAACAAGCGACAGTTGCTGAATTTCTTTCACCGGTGGGTCAGCATTTCAGGTCTCTTCTGGAGTGTTAGGACCTTTCCCTTTCGACCCTTGCTCGAGCCCCTGGTAGGTTCTTTTGGCATGGATCATCTTCCGGGATCTTCTTGGTGGCTTCAACTTGGGAGGTTCTAAGAACCAAGAAGGACCGTGTTCCCTAGGCCCACTTTATCTGGAACATGTCCATGGCACCTAGATTTCAATTTAACCTTTGGTTAATTATCAGGAATCGCCTACCTACTCAGGTTTTTCTCTTATCTTATGGCAAAATCAACTATGAATTATGTGCCTTTTGTAATGCCACTCCGGACTTGATTGATCATCTCTTTTTCGAGTGCCATGTCTTTGTGATGCTTGCTTTTTTCTCAGCTGTGCGGTGTAATCTTCCTTGGTGTAATAGGCCTTGGGCGAAGACCATCCGTTGGGCCTTGAGATTCCTCTCTAGTAAGGATTTTTTTCCACTCCATTGCCCGGTTTTCTTTTGGAGCCTTGTGCCACTTAATCTAGAAGAAAAGGAACATCATCATCTTTTGTGGCAAAGTGCTGGAGATCTCTACTTTGAAAGAGCAACTTATCAAAGTCGTTAAGGATAAGGTTCTTACCTTCAGCAAGGTGCCGGACAACCATAGGAACAGGTAGCTTCAGCGTGGGTGGGGTTTTCACCCTTCTGTTTTTGACGGAACCAACACTCATCTTACCTAGTTAGGTGGTTTGCTGTGTTGTTTTTTCTTCCTTGTGGCATTTAGCCTAGGCTTGTGTTGCTGTTTGTTCAGTTGTGTTTTTTATTCCTGTTTTCTCTTTCTTTTACTTCGGCTCCCTTCAACCCATTCTGCATGTTCGATTTATGAGTGAAAGTTCTTGGCATCGAATTCTATGTATATTAGCTTTCCCTTTTTATATAATTACACCAAAAAAAAAATAGTTTTTAGTAAATTTATCATAGGTGTACCAATCTGTGGTTGTTCACGATATTAACATTTATAAATTTGATGTAAGAGCTAGTGAGCTTACAATTTTCATTAACTATCTTGATAAAACATATTAGTTGCTACAGAAATTGATAATTTCGAAATGACCAAATGGATATTGAGAAGTTGCTCAAATAAGAGTTGATGATTTAATGCTGGATGGTAAATTCTCATGTTATGGTTGTTAAGGAGTTGGCAATTGCAACAAATTAGTAAACTTTGCGAATAAATTTAGTAATTTATGGGGACAATTTTTTAATATGAAACGATCAAGTCAACGTGAGTAATTTCAAATCAAAGTTGTAGCTTACTAATAAGATATTAGACAAATAATTTATGCCAGTTGCATTTTTTTTTTCTCAAACAATGTTATTTATGACCTAAAACATTCTAAGAAATTCGTTAACATGGAAAAAAAAAATTCACCTATTGTGAGTTAGCATATCTATTGTAATTAACCCGGTTTTTCCTAGTTCTAAATATAAATCCCCTCACTGGAATCACAAGAGCTCGAAAGCTTTGTTGGGGCCATCCCAAGAGTAACTTCTACAATGAAAAGGTTATTTGGATTGTGAAAATGTTCTCCACTTTCTGAAAAGTGGCAAACATTTTTCCCACCTTTGATGTTGTTTTACCATTAGCCTTTGACGCTATAATTGGCCCAACAAACTCTAAGTTTTACGGCCATACCCACTTTTTCGCAGCTCATATTGGAACAAATTAATTTTGTGAAGTCTTCAACATCACGTATCACATACTACCAATTCCTAGTAGTCGAGCAGTTTAAAATTCTCTCTCTCTCTCTCTCTCTCTCTCTCTCTCTCTATGTTGTAAAAACTTGCAATTTTTATCGCATATCCATTTACACTATGATGTGTAAGGATTTGCCACACAATCGCAAAGAAAATAGAGAGTAAAAAGGAGAAAAAGAATTTTAAAGGTAAGTTTTTATCCTAGTTCACATATATACTAGGCTATGTCCAGTTGAAGATTCCATTGTAATTAACACATCGCTCTTTGTTATATATATATGAATTCATCGTGAGGATTCTTCTATTGCTTTCTTAGGTGGAGTAGCTCTGGTATGACATAGTTCTTTTGGATTTTTCCATGACAATTTATTAATTTTAGGAATAGTTCATCATTTGAGTCATTTGTGACCTTATCAATGGTATTAATTTGATTAGGTGAATCTTTTACGACTAATTTTTTTAATGTTGGTGTACCAAAGGTTGAAGTTGATTCCTCCATTGGGGATTTTAATAATTTCTTTCTACGTTCTAAGGCTTTTTAGTAAATTTTGGAGATAATTCTTTTGGTAATTCAAAAGTCTTGAATATAGGTGATCTTAAAGTTTATTTTTGGATAAGTAGCTACTTATGAGTCCAAACCCAAACTACTAATAAAATATGAAGTCAAACTATAAAAAGCCTTTAGTATTACGGGAGCGCTACCCACAATGGTAGAGAGTATGAACCACACCCCAATATTCTCTTATTTGGTGAATATTCTACACGCTTCTTGGTAAAAAAAAAAAATAAATCAACATCGTTCATCTTTGTGTCAATTTTTTCCAACACTACAACCTTTTGTTCCACTTTCTCTCGAATGAAGTAATATCAAATGCCGATATGCTTTATTCTTGCTTGAAATTCAAGATTCTTAGTCAATAATATAGCACTTTGGCTATCGTATCCAATCTTCACTCCTCCTTGTGCAAAACCAAGTCCTTTACACAATCTGTGTAGCCACATTTCTTTAGTAGGATGATTAAGGGCCATGTGCTTTGCCTCAATAGTAAAGCAATTATGTTCCATTTCTTACTCATCCAACTCACAGCTCCATTGAATAAGAAAACAATATGTTTGTAGGTTGATAATCAAATACATCGTGAAGATAACAAAGCACTCGCTTTGCCACCATTCGATGCTCTTTCCCCAAATTGGACATATATGTGCTCTTTAATAGGATTTACTCCTCCTTGTGTATAACCAAGTTCTTTACACAATTTGTGCAGCCACATCACTTCCTTAGCAACATGATTAATGGCCATATACCTTGCCTCAGTGGTTGAAAAACCAATTGTGCTTTGTCGCTTACTCATCCAACTCACAGATCGTCAAATAAGGAAACAACATATTCACTGGTTGACCTCCTCCTATCAATGTCACCTCCCCAATCAGCATCCACAAAACACTTAGTTCTAACACTTGTTAACCTTTGAGGTTTTCATGCCTTCATAGTATAGCTCAAAGTCAGATTTACAGTGAAGATAATGAAGCACTTGCTTTGCTACCATCCAATGCTCTTTCTCTAGATTGGACATATATCTACTCAATACTTCATTGCTTGAGCAATATTTGGATAAGTATATACCACAGCATACATCTAGATCCTAATTGCGCTTGCAGATGGGAGTGTTGTCATCTCTTTAGCTTCCTTTTCAGTGTCTTAGGACATTGAAGTGCCAATAACTTGGAACTTGTGGATATGGGGGTCTCATGGATTTACAATTGACTATGTTGAACTTTGTCAACACACTTTCAACATATTTCTTCTAACTTCGCCACAGCTTCCCACTTTCACGCTCCCTTTTAATCTGCATGCTCAAGATGAAGCTTATTGGGTCTAAATCTTTCATCTTAAATTATTTTGTCGATGGTCATTTCACAGTGTTAATCATTCTTAAACTATTCCCAACTAGCATCATAACATCAACATACAAGGTTATGATAGAAAAGTCATCATCTAAACTTTTCACATACACCCAATGATCAACATCATAACAAACAAAGATAAACTTCAAGACATATAGGTCGAACTTCTAGTACCATATCCTTGGAGATTGTTTTATGCTATACAAAGACTTGTTTAATTTGCAAACAAAACCTTCTTTTCCTTTGATCACAAACCCTTCTGGTTACTTCGTGTAGATATTTTTGTCACAGTCACCATGGAGGAATGATGTCTTCACATCAAGTTGCTCTACCTCCAGATTGTATGCATCTGGTACAAATAAGACAAGCCTTATAGAATTTAGTTTTACAACGAGAGAAAAAATCTCACCATAATTGACTCCATCTATCTACAAGTATCACTTCACAATTAAATGAGTTTTGTATCATTTTATCTCTCCATTCGTAGATATTTTCTTCTTGAATACACACTTGCAACTAATTGCCTTTTGATTTGCAGGCAGTTTTACCAAATTTCATGTCATGTTATTTTATAGTGAGTCTATCTCATCTTTCGTAGTTTTCGCCTACTGCTTGGCATCCTTCACACTTCCTCTTCCATGTTAGTACTTGGATCATCACCCGTAATAGTCAAAGCATAATTTTATTATTGACAAACAACATATACCTCTCTTGTGGTCTTCTCAACCTTTCAACCTTCTTAAGATTAGTTCAGGTTGTGCTTCATCTTCAAATTTAGTTTCAGAATCTACTACATCATCCATTACATTAGGTTCATCAACATCATAATCTGATTTTTTTGTTCCAACTTATGTAACATCTGTCTCTTCCTTCAAACTGACATCTAACTCAACCATTCGTGATTTTTCAGGATCTTGTGAAACAATTTGATTTGTTATATTAATAAACACCACATCCCTACTGTAGATGATACCATTAGTATCAGGACTCCATAGTTTATACCATTTGACATCATCCTTGTACCCAATGAAGGTGCACTTCTTTGACTTGCTCTCAACCTTGTTCCTCTTTTCTTTTGGCATGTGCATATACGCTTCATAGCCAAACACTCTAACATTGGATATGTTTGGCTTTTCCCCCACAATGCCTCAAACAACATCTAATCCTTCAAAGCTGTTGTGTAGGACCTATTCTTCAATTAACATGTAGTACCCATTGCTTCTTCCCAATATTTAATTGCTAGCTTGCATAGCATATTCTTTGCCTTCTACACGAGAAACTGATTAGGCCTCTCTGCCACCCCATTTTGTTGAGGTGAATGGGGCATTTTTTCTACCTTGCAATGCCATTACTCACACAGAATTGATCGAATTTCACTAAACAAAATTCTTCTCTGTTATTAATACACAAAACTTTGATTTTTCTGTCCAAGTGATTTTCCACCAAAGTTTTGAACTCGCAAAATTTTTCAAACACATTTCTTTTCCTCTACAAGAAATATATCTATACATATTTGAAATAATCATTAGCAAAAGAAACATAATATTTTAATTTTCCAAACGATTCTATAGGTATAGGACCAAAGACATCACTATGGATCATATCCGAAATCCCTCTAGCTCTCCTTTCTATGGAATCAAAAAATACCCGATAGAACAACTTGAGATTCTGTTTGCCATCTTCTTTGAGGTAATGGTCATTAGTCCTTTCTCACTAATATGACCCAATCTTCGATACCATAGCATCAAAAGATCTTCTTCCACCTACTTTGAGATACAACTGTCTCCACCAATCACTATGCTTCTTAATAACTTCCATAATTTTCCACATTGTTCACCTTTGGCAATCACTATAGATCCATGGGTTAGCTTGCATGAATATTTATCGCTAGTGAAAGTAATGTTAGCATTTGCCATGATTTCCACAAAAATGAGATTCCTAGTAAGACCGGCAATATGCATTATATTCGGAAGATTCTTAATTGTCCTATCTTTCATCTTCAACTCCACCTTCCTACGACCAACAATATCAAGCATCATGTCATCTCTCATTTGTATTGTGCCTCTTTGATGTAGCTTATAACAGCAAAGTGAGGCATCATGTAGAAAGATACTCCAGTATCAATTATCCACACACTACAATCACCCTTCAGTGAATTGCAAACGAGATATATGTCTCCTATTCTACTGTCAACATCCTTCTTTGTACTATAGCATGATGCCTTCTCTCGCTTCTTTGGACTTACACTTTTGCTTCTGCAATCTTTCTTCAAGTGTCCAAGCTTTTTGCACCTCTAACATGTTATATTTGATAAATGTTGGCTTTTAAGTCTTCCTCTAGGCTTATTCCTACCATCAAATCTAGATTTGGATCGTTTACTGTTCCTTCCTCTTATGAAAAGAGCCTCTTGCATTGCACTGTCAGAAGTTGCTCTCTTTATCTCCTCATATATTAGAACAGCTACAACACCCTCAAAAGATAACACACTAATGCTAGTGTCAATAAAACAATGATATGTTCCCATGAGTTCGACAATGAACACAGTGAAGTACATGTTTTATTTTCCTCATCTATCGATCGATGCAAGTTGCCCACAAATAATATTAAATTCATTTAAGTGTGTAGAAAAGGAATCACATTCACTTATCCGAAGGTTGTACAATCACTTCCACATAAACAACCTATTTCCAAGTGACTTGCTCTGGTATCCAACTTTGTCTAGAGATCCTTCGAAGTCTTGAAGGAGTGGAACATCAACCATCAGAGATGTTATTAGCAAGACATAGCCAAATCAGCTAGATCAGTGGACGTGGATTCCTTCGACTCATCCTCCGTCAACTTCTCCTTGGTATTGTCCTCGGGCTTATCATCTTTGATCATGTGCCACATATCTCTATTTACAAGTAGAGCCTCCATCTTTAATTTTCATAACTCGAAATCATTTCTTCTAGATTTCTCTACTTCAATCCATGATTGATCAACCGATGATATCTTCCAAAGATTTGTTTTTTTTTTTCTCTTTTTTAATCTCTTTTCACCAAGAAACCTTAACCAAAAACTAAACTCTGATACTAGATGTTAGGATTCACAACAAAATCATAAAGAAAATAGATATTAAAAGAGAGAAAGATAATTTTAGAAAAATATTTCATCCTGGTTTACCCTTAAATATGGGCTACGTCCAGCTGAGGATTCCATTATAACTAGCACTTTGCACCCTTCTGTTACATCCCTCATTTTCAAGAGAAAAAGAATATAAATACATACACATATATCCAGTAGCTATTTATGAGCTTAAGTCTAAACTACCAATAAAATATGAGCTCAAACTATAAAAACCCTCTAGCATCATGAAAGTGCTACCCCAAATGATAGGGAGTATGAACCACACCCACACAAAGTACTTTTTTCTAATTTTTTACTTTAAATTATCATTTCAATTTTTGGCTTTTTTTTCTTAATGATATTTATTAATCTGATAAAATTTAGGACACAATGGCATTTGATAGAAAGCTTTTGGTAGCAACTGAACTTTACCCCTTAAAAAGTCATAGCCGTGCATGCTAATGGAAAAGAGGATAGCAATTGCGACAAAAATGCAAGTTTGGGTTTATATTGGCATTTTTGGATTGATTTTTCCATTTCACTTTTTACTTAATTTGGATCTTGCGATTTACGTGCTTTGGCTTCTTTTGAAACCCGAAACGCTTTGAAACCTTCGCGAAATATGAATATCGATACGTAGCTTATTTTATTTCTTCATAAGTTTTTGAATGTTGTACAACACTTCGGATTTTTGGTGGGAAAATTTTTCGTTTATTAAGAATGAACAAATAAGTTAGGTCCGTGATTGATGTGTACTTACATTAATATTCAAAGTTCTAAATGGAAGCCCACCCCCCTTCTTTTTCAGAAAAAGTTCCTTCCATTAGCATGTGCCAGAAAATTGATAAGGTACAAGTGATTTGGAGCCCTTGACCACGTACTCAAATCCCCTAATTGAACACAATATCGGGAAATCTTGATTAATTATGTAGGTTCGGCTTATGTACTAGCCGTAGAAATCACTCCAGCCTTTTATTCAACTTGAATTCGATGCTGCGGCGGTAATGAGGTCGCTCAAAATGAGCGCTAGTTGTGCTCAAACTGAAAATTCGGATCAAATGCGTAAAATTCTATGGTAAAATGGAGTGGTGTTGCCAGTGCTGATCTACTCCACCCTTTCACACCAACAAGGCGAGGAGTCATACTCCCAAAATGGATGACCTAGCCAGCCCGAAATCTTATATTTTAAACAGCAAGAGAACAACAAACAAAAGAAAGGTAAAATTTCCCTAAAGGAAAAAGCAAATACTGTCATATAAAGTGCATGTTGCAATAACAGCCAACGGCACCTTAACTAAGTAAGCCTTCATACATCTCCTTTTCACCCCCACGGAGAGCCCACCCTTCATCCTTGATCGTCAGCGACAGAACAAGCTCGGGACACCTATCGCGGTCCTGCATGTAGATCTTGAACCTCTCTAGCACAGTCGTCGCACAGGACCAGCGAGGAATACCGGGTACTTGAACAGGCTCTCCACCCGGCATGACCCATTGTCACTGATCCACCCCGTGGGCAAACACTCGCGGCAATCCTCGCGCCACGGGTTCTCTATCCTCTCCCGTCGCGTTCGTGTCCTACGAGACAAATTAGCCTTTCTTGACCGGTGTGCTATCGAGCATGTTAGGATATATTTTTAAATTATGTTAGAAAAATCACATATCGAAGAGTTGATATGATATTAAGTTGTTAATATATCTTAATTAGCTTGTAACTTATTGGTTTAAGTTTTTAAATAAAGGTATCTCTAACTAGATATGTTAACCGGCTCGGACTTTGGCTCTCCCTTTGCGATCTTCTTAAGTGAAGGTATTGAGCTTCTAAATAAAGACCATAGACATTTGTTTGAGGTGAAAATTGCTATCCCAAGTTAGTGATTGATGTAGTTGAGATATATCATTACTGTAGATACTTTGGGCAAAATTGTTAAGATACGTATGGTGTTGAATAGTTAATATATCATAATTGACTCATAACTTATTTACTCAAATTTTCGATCTCTCCAGGTGAAGTTATTGGGCTTTTGTTGCACACTTTCAACACAGCAGTTTGTCATTAACCTGGCACACCTTCATGCCAGTATAAATAGGTGGGTAGAGGAGCATGGACTCTGAGATCACCGCTTGTAAATAGTGAATGTCCCTCATCTCGTCGAAGCTATACATGTCGTAATTAGTAAATGTCCCTCAGCTCCTCGAAGCTGATGTAAGTCTCCTTGATGTTCTTGTTGCGTTCCCGGATCCTTTCGAGCTCGGCCCAGATCTTCCCCTTTGCTTGTGGGTTATGCGAAAGTACCCAGAAGAACAAGCTCAGGACTAGCGATGTCCTGTGATGCCTCGTGACGAAGAAGCCTATCACGATGTCTTAGAAGAACTTCGTCGGAGCCATGCCATCTTCGTAGGCTTGTCTATTCAAATGTAAACATTAGGGGTGAGTACCGGTCTAGAGTTAACCTTGGACCGGCCCAACTCGGCCAGTCTTGGTCGGCCCAACTCAGCTAGTCTTGGTCCAATTCCTAAGGAGGTTGGATCAATCCTTAGTCTTGAAACGTTTGGATCCTACACTACCTGAGTTGGTTATTGGTCCTGGGAGTTTAAGATTGATCTTGTATATAAAACATATTAGATATGTTAATTATCTAATATATTATATATTATATGCTTTTATCTACAGTAAACCCTAGCATCTCCTAATATGTTCTCTTCTTTCTTATGCAATTTAATTTGCCATGTAAATTAGAAAGTAGAAAAAAAAAAAAAACTGCTATAATTTGACCAAAAAAAGTAGAAACCCTCTTCACTCGATTGCCTCTTGCCTTTATTCGCTCACTTACTGCTCACCTCTCTTCACTCACCTTGCTACTTGCTTTTGTTCACTCGCTTCGTTGCTTGCCTTTGGCCTCTCCTCACTTGCCTCATGTGGTCTTTTTATTGTTTATGCTTTTAGCAACTATGGAATTCCTATTGTTTTCTTACCTTATATTTATGTTTGATTTGTATTGGTGTTGATAGTTTGGTTGTCTAATATCGAGCTGTTGATTGATATGTAATTTGAAATAGTATGTTTGTCTTTTCAATGAATACACAAAATGAAATAAAAAATAATCAGTTGGTCTTGACTTTGGCCTTGGAACTAGACTAACTTGATCCGATCCTCGATCTCAAGTTTATTAGAGTCAATCCTCATTCCCAAAAATTGGGGACCAACATTGTACAATTTTTCTAAAATTCGACTAATTTTTCGACAAACTATTGACGTGAGTAGCACGTGGCCGAACTTTTTGTGATCCACTTTGTTGATAATGAAAGCAATTTTCATTAATTAATTATTAAGTGAAATTAGCAAGTACTATAAGAAAAATATTTTTGGAATCACTCACTTTTAACGAAACAAGCAGAGTGTTTTTTAACTTGAGCCGTAATCACTTAGTTAATCTGTGAGAGAACATGAGCCTAGCCGCAATGAAAATGGATGCAAAACCAATGCAAGGCACATTTACAGTTCTCGAATCAACCTGTCAATAAAATTAGGGAGCGCCTCAGTCCATTACACTGAAAAACTCGGCCAGAGGCCCCACCGTAGCAAATCCACCTCTTTCAAGAAGAGCAAGGGCCAGCTCGCATTCGTGCCATACCCACAGCCCACGGGCCAACCTCACTAGCGTCTCGTGCTTCACTTCTCGAACCCACGCCGGCGAGAAGCTCACGACGAGACCCACCAAGCAAGAGATATAAGCCTTCCAGCTGACCGGGTCGCACCCGAGGGGCACGTTCCCGACCAACACCCGTGCCATGAAGTCCATGTGCACCCCAAAGATGCGAGATCTCCGGGCATGCGCGCATGGGGCTGCTTTCTCCCTACTGCCGAATAAGAATGTGCCCATCAGGTACGCGAAATATGCCATTGCATATCCCTCAAACATGCGGGATGCAAAAGTGTCCTCACCGTGTTTCTCTTCCCGAATCGTGAGGAGCCAGGTCGGAATGATCCCCCGGAACAGGTCTTGGGCAAGATGCAACCCGCCCGCCGAGGCCAAGAGGCTGGCACCTAACAAACCCACTTCCCTTATCCGAGCAGCCGCAAGGGACAAGGATGCCTGACCAGATTTCAAATGGGAAGAACTCGTCTCGGCCCATCGGGTGGCTAATTTGTAACCATATTCAACCACTAGCCTCAAGATGGTTTCACTTAGGTATTGCTTGTCTTGGACGAACCTACAAGAGCGTAGATAAAGAAATCCCGGAGCCAAGAGAGGAGGAACACCATGGGCTGAAATCTTGCTGCCCAGCAGCCCGTTTATGCAAGGTTGATTAGTCAATGGACTGCTTAAATCATCGAGTGGTCCAAGAAAAGATGTGAAGCAACTCCTAACGAGCTGGGCAAGGGCTTCTTTGTTTTGCCGGAAAACAGACTGAGAACACATCACAACAATGAAGTTATGCCACCGTCGAACCTTTTGCGCCCACAGGGAACCAAATATAGGGATGCTAGGCCAAGGGCAATATGATGCGCAGTTCTCCATAGACGGTCCAGCAACAGCAAGGAGGTACTCGAGGCTCTTGTCAAGTTTAAAAGTGATGGTCAAACTAACCAGAGCTGCCATCGGAAGTGGAAGCGTTGTCGCGACACCTACAAAAGCAAGCAGTCAAAGAGTTATAAAAGGCGTGTACCAAGCAACCACAAGATGCAAAATACTCTCTTAAACTTGTTTTCATGTGAATTAATGAGGACCGCCAAAACCACCGAAAGAACCCCCAAAAAACAAGAGAAAAGTTTGAAATAAAAAGGATGTTGAGGAGTAGTGTATCCACAAAACACAAACATGGATTGCCATTTACCTGAGAACTCCATGGGGAGCACATAGCTGCCAACACGAAGTCGAAACACCGCTCTCAAGTCGCAATAATCAGCTAGTAAAAATATAATTTTATCTAACTAATTAATGTAAACAGTAAGGATTAATTGGTGTGATCGAATATGTGACTATTAATCATGAACAAAAAAGTTTCCGGAACCAAAGTAGTCCCTCCTCTCCACTTAATAACTGGATGAATGCATATGACAAGCATGAACATCAAAGCATCTTGTACGATGTTGACAAATGGTAAAACACGGTTTTCTACCGGGGTAATAGCTTGGTGTTTGGACGCCTGCAGCTGCAAGGATTTCCTTTATCTCGGATTCAACTGATCGAATAGTCTGTGTTGGACTAGGCCAGTCGATACCATTCATTGGAACTGGCCCCCAAATACCACGGGTGACTTCTGCAGAGAAATAGCTAATAATAATGGCTAGTGATGCAGGTAGAAAGTCAATAAGATCCCTGAGACCTGCAAGCAAGCAATCATTCCTTCAGAACTGATTTATTCTATTCCCGTATTTTCTCCGCAAAGTTCACGCCTTTAAAGCTAACCTGTGGTCAGGTCCCGGGAAGAAAGCTTCCCATGGGCACAGGCAGTTAAAATTGCTTCCAGGACAAAAGGTATTGCTTCCAACACTTCCCATGCACAAAGCACAGGTCTCTGATAAGGTTCCTCTCCAGCAGATGTTGGGGACCCACCCAAGCTGCTGCTTGTCAGTGTCATTGAAGAATTACCAGATGAGGAGGTACTTCCAGTCATTTTCCAGTAAATCATACTAAGAATTTTGTTCGCAACCTGATGGACAGGACTACCACTAGAGAGATTGGAAAGTGGTGAAGGTATACTACTTCTGTTTTGATTATACCAAGCTCGTAATCTCGGGTAGTTATCAATATATACGGGTTCATCTGATGCAACAAAAGTCTGATTCATACTGGAGTTCACTTCATTCTGAGGAGCAAAATCATGTGATGCTAATGATATGTGGCTGTTGTGCAAAAGCATAAGATGCTCCAAAGTTAGTGCAGCTTCAATAGTTCCTCCTCCTTCAAGCGGTGGCTTATAGAATTTCCATAGACGGAGAAGGAGGAGAAAGGCGGCAGAGAAAACCATGTAGACTGAGGGCTCCTCGCTGGTTCGAGATTCACTGCTTGACAAGGGATTTAGTGAACCATATACCTCACAAAAAGGCATCAAAGCCGCAGCAACTTCAGGAACCTGAATTAATGCAATCAACTAAAGCAACTAGATTTCAAGTCGAAACAGGTGGCTTTGATAAGTCAAAAAAATCCAGTGTACGGGCGAATGGATAATTAGCAGCGGTGGCAACAGATTAATGGACGACTGATCATGGAACAAATGCAAACCTATTACTACCAACCAAAATATCCAGAAACTGGACCCACACAATATACATAAACCAATGGCTCTAATTCTTCAAAAACCCGAAACACAGGCATAACCTTAGTGAAAAAGAAAAGTAATAATGAACTCTAGGATCAGAATTCAATCTTGAAAAAAGAAAAATGATTGCTGAGTTAAGGGTTATTTACAACGGGAAAGTTTAAAGCTGTTTGAATCTAGGTCAAACATTATCTTTGACTGAATATGCTTCTTTTTTTTCTTTTTCTTTTTTTTGGGGGGGGGGGGTCTTGATTTGACTGAATATGGGAAAACTAGTAAATATAGTAAAAATGAACTTACTCGACCGGATATTCAACATCGATGATGAAATAAACAAGAAGATGAAGATTTTCTTCGGTATAGAAGATGCCATTCAAAATCAAAAACAGAAACTATGCATTGTCTGACATTCATTCCGATGTAGATGGCATCAACGTTGCAAAATATTGACAAATCACAACCTAGAGAATTGTTTGAATTACGGTGCCAATTGCTCTGTCATTCATAATATGCATAGGACTATTATAATTAATATATTTATCACAGTACGGCGCGAAAGTACCACATGAATCATAACAATAACTTACCGCCCCATGCAAAGAAAGTATATGAACAGTATCAATTGAGGAAGCTCCAAATAGAATAGCACTTAGCATGGGCATAGATTCCACGAAATAAGACTGCGGTCCATTATGACGCACAAGATGAGAAAGAAGCTTGACCACAAATTTCACCACGTGTTCCTGCCAAATAGAATAAGAAACTTTCATATGCTGAGAAATCAGCTTTTCATGGAGAGTTGCGTCCAGTACAATCAACTGGATTTCTTCCTAGGTTCATGAAATAGTACACTGATAAGGTTCCAAACTGCAGAATCTGTAACTTAAAAAATACACAGAATGAGGTTCAAAATGGAGCTAAATTTCTTCTATCGCTTTTGCTGACAGCAGATGTTCGTACTCCATAAAGCTCAGGGGAAATGATTAAAGGACGGCATAAAAAAAGGAAAAATGAAAAAAAATATATATGGTCAGGGTTGGCAATTCCACAAACTTCTCCTTGCTTCAAAGCAGATGCTTAGTTCGGTCAGAAGGATATAAGCCAAACAAGTAAAACAACAATTTATGGAAGCCACCACTGAAGAAAAACAGAAATCTCGACATAATTTGATGAGGAGAGACCTGAATGTTCCATCCACGACTGAGAGATGCACCGCATATAATCCTTGCAGCTGCTGATTTCTCCTCATTTGACCCGTTCAACGCAACATAATATAATTTCTCTATCTCTGAAAAACTTGAACAAACAAAGCAAAAGAGAATTAACCATAGTACCTGACATGATCTCCTTTTTTATTTTGTTTCACATGACATCAGTTCCTCTATTTATTTTCTTCCTTATATGAAGTAAATTGCAACATGTTTTCTGATACCTGGTAGCTGGAGTTGCAACTAGTGAACTTATTAGAGAAGCAGTTAGTACACCACCTTCCATAAAAGCTGACCAAGGAGACATTTCTTTCATTGATGAATCAGGGATTGACAATACAGAAGTGTGCACATAACCCGGCCAGAAATATGCAGATGTGTCTATTAGTCTTCTTGCAATGCAAGCTTCCACTATTAAGTGCCACATATTACCACCTGAAAAGAACCAGAAGTGAGCACCAAAATCACCGGTTGATATTCTCAAAATAGCTATTAGACCATGAATGTGCAGCATTACTACATTTCACCAAAACATCACGATCCCCTACACTTATGCTGTCACTCCCGTTCATTTGTTTGGAAGTAAAAACTGCTGCTTTTGCAGCTGCACTATTGGCTGAATCTTGGACAAGTTCTGGCGGGTACAAGAGACCAGAAAATTGTCCCAGCAACTGAAGGGAAGATATAAACCCATTTCTCCTTAGTTCATGGACTTTCTCATCTATCATGTGTCCATGCCCTGGATCCGAAAGAATAGAAGCAGACAGATCACAAGAGGAGGTGTAACTCAAATCGATATCATCCATCAGAACACCAGGGATTGCCAAGGGGACAATACACAAAAGGATGCAAAGACGGGTCTCCAGATGCGGAATAGGACCTTCAGGAGGATCGCGCTCCTATAATTATGAATGAAATTTTGAACTATCAGCTGTACTGCACGTTAGAAGGGACAGAATTAATGAGATCAACTTAACTCTTTGCACAAGCCGGAGGGCAGAAAGCCAGAGCGCTAAGAATGTTTCCTGCCAACTTGCCCGATTTAAGGCTTGGAGAGTAACTGTTAATTCTGCAATTTGATATAAAGAGTTGAATCCAATAAATCCTTCCAGTTTTAAAGGATGCTTCCTGTCACTTTAGTTGAAGAAAAAAAAAATAATGAACCACTAAAAGTACAAGTTTAAGAAAGAGTCTTTAAGGGTCACCTGTAAGTATGGCAGTCGCTGAGGTTTCAGGAAGTAGTCTTGCATCCATTGCAGTCTCCATGTAAAGATCAAAAGGCACCCAACATGCAGACAGCGCAGATGGAGAGTCAGAGCAGGGTACACTCTTGTTCGATTTCATGTCAAGAAACATCCCAATGAAACTCCTCTTCAAATCAGATTCAAAAGCCAAAACTTTGTGGATATTGGAAGACAATCTTGCCAGAACCTCCTTCGCAGATATTAAATTTGGTGATGGTAACTTGCAGGTTTCAAGAAACTGCAGCCTCTGAAGGAGCCCATTGAATTTATCAGGCCTATCAGAGAAGGGGGGAAACAAAAATGTTGTCAACCAGACAGACACAACCAAATCCCACGGAATAATAAGATTAGTAGCTTATGTTTATAACAGGTGTAAGATCATATGAGATCATTAAGCACAGCCACATCTACAACACCACCTGGATACTCACTTGGTCATCCATAACCATCAGAAATCAATGCCACATGGACATTATATAGTAAAAAATAAGGTGTCCTCATCCGATGCATCAAAGAGTAGAGAAACCAATGTGCCATCCATAAAATGGAAGTAGATACGCACTATGTGGCTATGTGATTAGACGAGAACAATGGAACTAAGCACATCGTCATTAATCCAGTATTCCATCAGAAACATTGTCTTAAACCACATTCCCGCATAAAGCCTTCTGTGTTCCACTCTGGTTATCTAAAATTTAGGAAAAATCTAGAAAAATAGGACCTGTTCATAGTAGTAAATTTATCAACATAAATATACTATGTTCTACTAGTCATTCTGGAGAACATATACACAGAAATAGCGGCTACTAGAAGACACCATCACCAGTCACAGATTAACAGTTATGTCTCATGAAACAGGCTGCAAAGTGGTATGGACTAAAAGGCACACATTGTGAATAATGCGCATACTGAGAATTAAATTGTACACTAAAAAGTCTAAGACACCAACAAATTTTAAAGGGTATGAAGCTGTTACAGAAAATAAAAAGACATAGATCTCCCTAAAATTGTTTAGAGACCATGAATGGAGGAAAAGTTAGAGACGGATTACGAAAAGAATGCCAGAGCTTACATATCCTTGTGAACGAGGCGAAGTAAAGCTAAAGCCTTCCTGCTTCGTGTTAGGTTCTCTAACACCTCCATTGCAATAAGTGAATTCGTGTTCCTTATGTATTCACGGGGTCCACTTCTCCTGTAATCTTTGCTGCCTCTTATATCTACATTCCTTTGGTCGTGTTCCATGCTTCCAAATGAGCCACTCAGTCCACCCACAGATGCAATTTGTAACCCCCAATCGTCCATAGTGCTATCTATCAAACTAACTATAGTGCTGAAGAAGAAAATCACTAATGTCTGTCCAAGCTCCCCAACATTGATCCCATAAATTTGGGAGAGCTGAAGATTGGCATCAATAGCTCTTACAATCCTGCACACTTTTATAGGTATTCTGTTAGCATTTCCCATGCAACAAAAACCACGATTATTGGCACTACTTTAACAAGTCAAAAACAAGTGAGCTGATGACAAGCGGCAATACAAGCTGGAAGACAATGATTTTGATTTTCGTGGAACCCTCCCAATTAATGTATTCAGCAATGGCTGGAAAGCAATATGGTTATATAAAACAACTCGTACTACAAGGTTGAGGAAAATGAATGGAACCAATCCAGGTCAACCTTTGCTTCAATGTAGAAAGCTATGTCTTTTCTTATGCATCCAGTCATTATCTAGTTCCACATTCTCCTTCCAGTCTTTAATATTAGAAGCAGAAAAACTAGGGAGACTATGCTGAGGAAAAGAGTCGGCTGTTCTGTGAAGGAAACTTGCATAACGCTCCTAGGAAATCTAGATATTGAACAAAAGGCCTACATGTGAAGCTATACATAAATACTGAGAGTACTGCTTGAAGTAATGTCTTCAAGCATCTCATGAACATTGAATCATTATCATGTACAATCCAGAAAGTCCCCTCAGTTACATATCCATGCAATGAAGAAACTCAAAGCATATTTAGGGTGCTTTTGGTTGGACCTTTGGGGAAAGCCTTTGGGAAAATGCAAAGGATTTTAAGTTAAAATGAGTTTTTTAGAATGCAAATTGTGTTTGGTAAATTGTAATATAAAAGTCCATTGTGAAGTATCTTTAGGCAAAATAGTGTTGGGAAAAATTTACATTTACAAATAACTTTTGTAATAAAAAAAATAATAATTGGCCATCGAAGGGTAGGCGGCGACCACAAGTCCTTCTCCCTCGTCTGATGTTCCTTCTAGGCCGTTGACCCGCCACCGCAAATCCCTTGACCTCCTCCATGCCGAGCACCTCCCCACCACCCTTGCCCACTACCCCAACGCCACCACCCTCGACCTCTCCCTCTGCCTCTGCATCACCAATGCCTCTCTTGCCGTTGTTGCCGTCACCCACAGGAACATCCTCCATTCCCTCGACCTCTCCAAGTCTCAATTCTTCACCGCTGCCGAGCTGTAGGCAACCCAAATCTGGGTTGTCAGAGGTCACGCGACCTCGCTACGACCCATATTTGGGTCGCCGGAGGTTGCACGGCCTCGCTGCAACCCAAATCTAAGTCCACTGAGGACACATGACTGGCCGTCAACAATCGCTATGACAACACCAGCCTCATGCAAACCTCTGTCCAGCTCGTTGCCAGCCCTTGCAACTCCACACAACTTCGCCGGCCAACCTCAACAAAGAAGAAGGTGAATAGTCATGAGGACAAAACCGGAAAAACGAAATGTTAGTGAGGATATTTGTGGAAGAAAATTTTTTGACTTATTCTCCCCTCAGCATTCCGAGAAGGCTTAATGCCCAAGGCAACCCCCCATGGCAGCGTTGCGCTTTCAGCCTTCCAAAGGCTCACTTTTCCCCAATTTTTTTACAAAAGAAGTTCCTAGGCACCATTTTTTAGCCCAAAATGGTTTGGCAAAGCCACTCCCAAACACACCCTTATATGACAAAGTAAACACTTCAAGGGCATGCTTCCATCTTAATCATCGACAAAGTGTGCCAAAGCCATTTCGATGTCTCCAACTTGAGTGCTGCAAAGGGGACATTGAGAAACCCTACCACCCTTCATCTAAACACAAGTGAACACTTCAAAAAAGGGACAAGTATACCAAAAGCTCTAAATCTTATAAAAGTGCATAACTGAGTGCTAAAACTTTCAATTGCTGCAATCAAGACATAAACATTTTCCAAAAAGGAAAAAGTTGACAAGTCATATAAACAGTTCTTTTCCACCAATAGAGACATTTTCCAGCACAACAACAACGCACTTTTTCAATTTCATGAAGTAGTTGCGTAAACTAAACAACTTAGAACTCGATCACATTGAGCATGTGAGACGAGGACTTCCCATGAACTTTTTGCCTATTAATAATAACAGTTAGAACTACTTCTGTCACGGATTCAGCAAGTGCCACATCATGAATGAAGGTAATAAATCTAGTATTCCACCAAGTAAAATTGAAATCAAGAAACTAAAACTTACTTGTCTCTAGAAGCCTTTGAGGGAAAATCTTCAGGGCAAAATGTATATCTAGCTAAGAGATCGAGATAGAGTCTGTATGCTTCTGGTTGACCCTGCCGACATGAGAGGACCCTGTTGCAAAATGTGAGGTTGGGGACAAGAAACTTTTGTGGAAAATGCAAGATGGAGCAACTCTCTACTACATAGGTCACAAATCCAACTTAACAATCCATCGAATTAGTGTCTAAGCAAAGCCATAGAGCAAAAGGCCTAAAAGCCGAGAATAATCAGACAACTGCACTTACTTCTTAAACCTCCCCTGAACTAGCCATCAAACCTGTCGAAAAAATTAAATCGCAAAGCCGGAGCCGAAATTTGGGAATCAGTCATTTACAAGTACACGCAAAAAAGAAGTATCGGTGATCATTCTTTCCAATCTTCATTGAACTGTATTAACATGACATCTTCCTCAAAATCACTAAATCTATTGCCAATTCATTTGTCATGACATTGATCCATCACAAACAGAGTATTGCTTCCCCTTGCATGCGTCATTTCTTCATTCACCGTGTCAGATTCATAGTTCCACGCCATTATAATTCAAAAGAAAAACACCACAACGTTCACCATTTTCCACTCCTGATCTCAGGCATTGGAACAAATTCTCCTGCACTCCTGGATCGCCATTCTCGCAGTTTGTTCCAACTCAGCGCTCAGCGACACGAAACCAGAAAAACCGATCGCAGGCACATAGAAAACGCCGCCTCATCGAGAGAGAGAGAGAGAGCAGGCGTACCTGGGAGTGAGAAGACAGAGGACGTGGAGGGAGGAGATGAGGCGGGAGGCCATGGCGTGGTCCAGGAACTTCCAGAGGGACGGCTCGCCGAAGTTGGAGGAGAGGTGAGAGACAAGGACCTGCCCCAGCTCGGCGCTCGGCAGCTCCAGCCCCCGCGAGACGACGCATTTGGCGACCTCCGCCGACCACACGGCCGGAGCCTCCCCCCTCGCTCGGCACTGCTCCATCGCCTCTGACACTAGCCTCTCGAACTCCGCCGCCTCCGCGCCGCCACGACCATCGCCGCCGCCCTCGCTTCCCATCGCTCCGTCGCTCTCACTTTTTGGAGA